>JANEYF010005087.1:0-1200000 GCA_029963845.1 Rhamnusium bicolor | reverse complement strand
GGCAAAGTTAGTTTAAGTGTATACGTTAAATATTATAAGTATACTGGAGGAGTTCTTGTTCTTCTTCTTGTGATAAGTGTTTTTGCTGCCGGTCAATTTGCTACGGCGTATTCAGATAAACTCTTAAGTAAATGGTAAGTCGATATATAATAATTTTTTTGGAAAAAATAAGTAGTATAGTCATAATTATTATTTTGCTTTAGGAAAATAAATATGTGTGCTCTTCTACATTGGGAAATTCAGTAAAAATAGTTATACCGGTGACACGCATTATGCACGTTCAATTTTTTTGCAGGAAAATCGGTACTCAAAGTGATAGAGGTATTTTACGTCCATTAAAATTCAAAGTGTATTTGCTGCATGGACTAGGTCCTAATGTCAAAAGAAAACAAAAATAGTGATGGAGATTATATTTTTGACCTGCTAACCATACTATCTGCACTTTCGGTTTTCTTTATCGAAGGTGTTTTTGCTAATTGGCTGTGTAGTACGTTTTCCTGCCTTATAAAATAAAAAAAATTGACAGAGACAAAGTGCGACGTATTTACGATATAGATCGAGTAAATTAATGTTTCCTTTATTTTTGTTGATTAGATTACAAAGGGTCGGGATATTTTAATCTTTGTATTAGGTGTTGTTATTATTAAAGATCCTATATCCTCAATCTCATGAACTTTTAGGTTTGTTAATTCATCCCCCTGGCATGCGCCTGCAATTCCGAAGATCAACGCAATCTACAAAGTAAAAAAATTTAGCTACATAATCATACCTATATAAATAGTAAATAAAATAAATTTTATCTTCTTCACTAAATATTCATCGTCGCTTGCGTCAAAAAAGTGTCAAGTTGTTCCCTTGTCAAACTTTTGGATTTTTTGCTTGACATCAGTGAAAATATCTTTTGAAAATACCACCACCTTTGCATATTTACTTATATCTACAGGGTGTCCCAGATTTAAAGTGGCATAGAGTAATGACAGATAGAGCATACTGTTACGTGTTTGCTATCCACACAAACACCTATACTCGTAGATTCGTTGATTGAAAGTCCAGGTAACACTTATTCACTACTTTATTTACTAATTAACAATTAACAACAATAGATTAATCACTTTCCTAATTATAATCACAACTGAACACTTATAAGTCTCTTTCGTATTTCTTCTTTACTCGTTCACGTTCGACTTCAGATTAAATCTCGGCCCGCCGTACGTCTTATTTATACATCCATTGACCCAGTCTAGAGCACTCCAGAATATTTCCGGCCGTTCGTGTACAATTCCAGCCTAATCTAACCAGTCTGCACAGTCCAGTGGCGTAACACTGCCCCCTCCTTAAGCCTGAACGTCCCGATCAGGCAATTCATTGTTCCCTGCATACTTGGCTAGTCTCTCTATATGCACCACCTTCATCTTGGATTTTGGATTTTGCTGAATTCTATATACAACGTCGTTTAGTCTGGTTACGACAGTGTAAAGACCTTCCCAGGGCGGGTGAAGCATCGGGGACCTGCCTTTCTTCCGTTGTGGGTTATATAGCCAAACCAAATCTCCCACCTGGTACCCTCCTGAATTAGCCTTAAGATCATAACGAGCCTTCATACGATCACTTGCAATGGTAATTCGCTCAAATGGAGCCCTGGCGTTATATTGCTTATTTCTTATTTGTGGCCCCATTCTTGCCGCTCAAACTTCACATTGGCGGCACCAAGCCTCCACATCTTGACGACTGTTTACCCAGTAGAAACGTTGTCTTACTTTTGTCAGAGTTTTGTTGATGCCAAAATGTCCGCCAGACGTTCCATTATGCACTTGCTGAAGTACATCTGCTACGTGACACCTGGGGATTAACAATTTCCAAGTAACTTTCCTCCCATCTGGACTTTCCCACGCTCTCTTCAGCAGTCCATCCTCTACGATAAGGGAGTCCCATTGTGCCCATAAAGCCTTCAGCCCCACTGATTTATTTGAAATGTCCTTCCAATCGGGTCGGGTCCTTCTTTCTTTCCATTTCAGAATAGGACCAATCTCGTTATCGTTTAACTGCGCTTCCCTTAACGACTCTTTTGTCCAATAATCCGGAACATCAATCTTAACGGTCTTCATTATTTGTACATTTTGTTGTTCTTCCTTACGGTGGCAAGGCTTGCAGTCTTTCTGACACGGTCTTTTGGAAAGACCATCTGTTATATTCCGCGAAGTACCAGCTCGCCAGTTTTCCTGCGGCTTCTCCATTACTGCGACCCTGTCAGGGATGCGCTGACGACAGTTACTCTGAATATGGCCCACTCTGCCACACTTATAACAGCGCATGCGTCCTCCACTCTGTCTCCCACTACTTTGCTGTTGGGTTTGTCTCGGATCTTGAATGTTGAGCTCATGACAGTTCCTCTTAATATGGCCCAATTTGCCACACATATAACAACGGATGTCTCCAGTTGGCCTCCCACTACTTCGTTGTTGGTCTTGTCGCTGCTGGGAGCCCGATTTTGTCAGTAGTTGGGTCAACATCTTGTGTAGATCAGATATCAGGTTTTGTGTTGTGTTGTCTGGCTTGTCTTCCTCCACACTCACAGCTCGTACTCTCTGATTTGGTTGTGTGGTATCCTCATAAGCAGCCTCAATCTCCAGTGCATGCACTAAAGCCTCACTAATAAGCTTATGCCTGGCCAACTTAAGAATTCGCCTAACTTCATGGTCCCTTACTCCATCAATAAATGTACTAACTGCTAACTGTTGTTGAAATTCCATTGGTGCATCAGGATAGGCTAGATGGGCTAATCTTTCTACCGCAGCCTCGAACTCCTGGAGGCTTTCTCCACCTCGTTGTCTCCGTGATTTGAGTTGCGCCTGATATACTTGGGCGAGATGTTGGTCGCCATATCTTAGTTCTAACGCTGCCTCCAAAATGCTAAAGTTTTGTTGCTGTGCGGCAGGAACTGTTTGGAGCAGGTCTAATGCTTGGCCCCTTAGTGCTAATACCAATGCTGTTGCTTTTTCCTCATCGTTCCAGTTATTTGAACGTGCAGCTGCCTCAAATTGTCTCTTATAAGTTGACCATGAACTTTGACCGTCGAATGAAGGTGGTTGTAACCTAGTAGCAGACGGCAGTACTAATTGGCTTCCCTTCTCTCTTAATTGTTGTTTCAACCGGGCTATCTCCCCTTCAACTTCACTGACTTTTCCTTTAACATCAGTTATTTCTCCCTCAAACTTTCTACTAACTTCTATGACTTCTCCTTTAACTTCCATGACTTGTCCTTCGACTTCACAGACTTTCCCTGCGACTTCAGTGACTTTTTCGATAACATCTCCTTTAAATTTTTCAGTGAGGGAGAAAATGGCTGCCTGCTGTTCATCTAGGCTTCTTTTGAAGTCTTCTCTTTCCACGAGTCGCCACTTTTCTTGATCTTCAAACATTTTTCTTAGTTCTTCCTGGCGTTCTTCTCTTTGCTCTTCCTTTTCTTCCTGTCGTCTTATTTCCAGGCCTTCGATCATTTTTGTCAAGTCTTCTTTTTCTTCCTGGCGTTTTCTCTCTTGAGCTTCCATAATTTTTCTCTGTTCGTCTTTCTCTTCCTGTCGCTTTCTTTCTTGATCTTCCATAATTTTTCTCTGTTCGTCCATCCGTTGTAACAATGCTGCAAGCATGTCCTGTGTTTGCTTCTCCGCCATACTTCTTGTTGTTGGCATTAACTCACGACACGTAAATCAGTTCAAAATCCGTAAAATGTTGATATCACGTCTATTTTAATAATGGATTGTTCCAGAAAAATCTCGAAACATCACTAGAAAGTCTTATTTAGAGTCTATACTTCTTTTGTGTTGACAAAATTCACTTATCTCCACTAATTGTGCAATGGAATGTTCGAGAATTTTCACGAAATATCACTAAAAAAGTCTTGTTTTCAAGTCTACAGCACGTTCCCGTCGACACAATTCACATATCTCCTGTTGTTTTCAAATAGAATGTTCTAGAATTTTCCCGAATTTGCACTAGTAGTCCTTTTTCTCAGTCTACAACACGTTATTATTAGCGGCACTCGCGTATTTGCAACTATTTCTAAATCGAATGTTCTAGAAACTTCTCGAAAATCCACTTTAAAGTCACTATTCAGTCCAAAAATAGTCCTCCAAACACTGTCCAGTAGCTTAATTCTCCGTGTTACCACTAATTTCTGAGAAGAACACTGTAGAACCTTTTCGAATTTTCCAGAAATTTCTCTTCCAATCCACTTCCGACACCAAATTGTTACGTGTTTGCTATCCACACAAACACCTATACTCGTAGATTCGTTGATTGAAAGTCCAGGTAACACTTATTCACTACTTTATTTACTAATTAACAATTAACAACAATAGATTAATCACTTTCCTAATTATAATCACAACTGAACACTTATAAGTCTCTTTCGTATTTCTTCTTTACTCGTTCACGTTCGACTTCAGATTAAATCTCGGCCCGCCGTACGTCTTATTTATACATCCATTGACCCAGTCTAGAGCACTCCAGAATATTTCCGGCCGTTCGTGTACAATTCCAGCCTAATCTAACCAGTCTGCACAGTCCAGTGGCGTAACAATACTTAGCTGAGATCAAAACACCCCCAAACTTACCCTTGTATGTTAACCGTTTTTGAGAAACAGGGCATTTTATGGTTTTTGACTAAAACTGTAGTCGGCCATATTTTTGAAACGGTTTCAAATTTTGGATAAAATTAGGTACATACATTACACTCTTTTGGCCAAGTCAAAATCATAACTCACTTTGGAGTATGTGTTTTCAGCATGAAGATGTTGGACCCCATTTTTCTGTACTGGGCAGAGATCCTCTGATGCAGCATTATCCCAACAGATTAATCGGTTGAAAAGTTCCGGTTAACTGGTCACTGAGGTTTCCCGATTTTACACCTCTGGACTATTTTTTTATAGGGCTTACTCAAATCAGAGATCTACAATGAAAAATTTTATGCACGGGCACATTTACTAGAAAAAAATATTAATGTACCTGATTACACTGATAACATTAGAAATAACCCGTGAAAAACCTTTTAATATATACTCAGCTGGATCCACTGTGGTTGTGTAGATCTTTAATCAGTGCTTAAAAAAGTTAAAAGTAATAAAAAAAAAAAAAAAACGTGATTTGTGTAGTAATAACTTAGTAAGTGTTTTCGTGAAAATGATAAACGGTATGTGAATTAACTTTAATGATTAATTAAATACAACTAATTAATTAGTCTGTTGCATGTATCACAAGTTAATCTGATAAACACAAAACCTATTAATTGTGTAAAAAGTGAGCATAGTTTTTCCATCATATAAGATAAAAAAAAAACTAGCTTAAAGAACAATTAATTTAAATACACTACTACTACAAATTGTAGTCCTATCACACCACTGCAAATAAAAAGTAATTTTTATTTCACTTAAATAATCTGCAATATGCCTACTACAAGCTTCAAATGCTGTAAAAAAATCATTCATTCATTTTGTTTGTACGAGATGCTCAAATGTTTTCCATAAATGCTGTTTGCCACGCTATGCAAGCAAAATAAAACATATTAAGGATAACAAAATCATATGCTGTGAAGATTTAAATGTAAGTTTAGAGAATGAAAATGAAAAAAGTATATTGGAAAGGACTATCAGTGAACTAACTTAAGAAACAGAAGATAAAAATAAGTACATTAAAAAACTAAAAGCTGATAAAGAATTATTTGTTGAAGAGGCACTTAAGTCAGAGCAAGAACTGACTGAGATTATTAATAAGCAACGACAACATATTGAAGAATTAAAGGGATACATAAAGGAACTCAATCAACGAATTGATTTAAGTAAAAAAAAATCAAAAGATGTGCAACTTCAGACGTTAGTGGTAACAAGACATTCATCTACAATGACCAAATCACTAAGTGTTAAAAATATGGAGACTCAAACAAATGTAAAACCTACCGTAATGGAAATGCTAAATAAGAATGAATGCAAAACTAACAACGTAAAAAACAAAAATAATATTGCAAATAATAATGTTCAACATAAGCGCAAAAAAATTTTAATACTCAGTGATCAATTTGGTCGCAATATAAACAAACATATAACAGACTCTGTTGACTCAAAACAGTATATTGTTGAAATGGTAATAAAACCAGGAGCTCTTTTTCATCAAGTTCTTGAGAACATTGAACCCTTGACGAAATCATATACAAAAAATGATCATATTATTATCATCGCTGGTTCAAATAACTTTAGCAGTAAACATAAAGCTAAATACCCCTTATTCAAAGACATTAGTGACACAGTGAAAAAATGTGCTCATTTGAACATTTCTATTGCTTCTATTCCTTATACAAAAAGGTCTACAAAAGGTGTAAATATTAACAAATTTATTTTTAAATTTAATGACAAGTTAAAAGAATTTCTTTCCAAAATTAACAATTATGTTCCGGGAAAAATGAGACTGCTAGAAGTCAACAAAAATGTTAATTTACATTTAAGAAAAAAATGAAATTGCTAATGCTATCATAAACATTGTTCTCAGTACCAACATGAATAAAAACTTAGTTTTTATCAACGCAACTGGACCTGTTTCAGGATATACTAATCTTCCATCGAATCAACCATGTGTAAGTGACGCTGATACTGATGCGCGGAACAGTAGTAATTTATTTACTCCGTTAGTAGTTATTGATAATATAACAAATACATCCTGTAATGCCAACAATATAGTGCTAGATGACCGTCAAATAGTGGAGGATGCTAGAACAAATACTAGCTCCGTAACGCAGGATTTTTTATACCCTCGATTATCGGAAATAACAATAGACGACTGAAAATTAATTCTAATTTTAATTCTAATCCAAATGTTAGGTTACCTGACTTCTCAAAAGAAGATGTTTTTAGCCTGTTTCATGTTAACATTCAGAGCATCTCAAATAAGTTGGAAGAGCTCTCGCTCTTTTTAGATAAAAATAGTTTCGATATAATCTGTTTATCTGAACATTGGCTTGATGTAGTTGCCTTAAATGGTATTAAAATACCGCATTATAAACTAGCAGCCAGTTTCTGTAGAGATAAAAACAAACATGGTGGTGTTTCAATTTTTGTTAAAAACAATGTAAAATTTAAACAATTACAATTTAGTGAATATTGTAGCCAGTTCAATGCAGAATTTTGTGCCATCGAAATAATGAGGATAAATTGTATTTTAATTAATTTATATAGACCCCCTTCCGGGGATATTAATATTTTCTTGGACATGCTAGAACAACTGTTGATACATTCCTCGTCTAAATATAGTAAAATGATTGTGAGTGGAGATTTTAATATAAACTTTAGGAGTGCTTCCCACTCATTATCTGATTTGGTATGTCTGACCTCGTCTTTTGGTTTAGAAGTCACCATATCAGACTATACTAGGATTACATCCCACTCAATGACATGTATTGATAACATTCTCACTAACCTAATGGATGACAGCTTTGAGACTGGTGTCATAGATCCTTGCCTATCAGATCATCTGGGGCAATTTATAAATATTGTAAAAGCAAACAAAAATTCTACACAAAAGAACTGGAGAAGAAACATTAAGGCAAAGGGCATAAATAAGCTAAGAGCTTCACTAAATGACATTAAATGGAATTTATTTAATTCAAACTCAAACGCTACTTATTTGTCCGAATTTTTAGTTAGCACTTATTCTTCTCTTATTGACAAGTATTTTCCACTAAAGGAATGTAAAATAAGCCACAATCCTCCTGTCCAGTGGTTTAACGACTCACTAAGAAATATGAGGGACACACTCTGTTGTGTAAAAACTATTGCAAACTGCTCTAAGGATTTCACTATATATAATACTTTAAAAAAGGATTATAAATCCAAATTAATTAAATCAAAAAAAGCTGCTTATGATTCTTTTATTGAAAATTCTAATAACAAAGCACGCGACAGCTGGAAATTAATAAATTTTGAGAGAAACAAGTATACATCTAGCACATCATCAGAACATGAAATCTCAATAGACTCTTTTAATAAATATTTCGCTAATATAGCTGAGCATTTTATAAAGTTGTTACCTACAGTGAATGTTAGTGCAACAAAGTTTTTAAAAAATTTACCTACTACCCAGTCATCCTTTTTCCTTGAACCAGTAACTACATTTGAGGTTGCTGAGGCCGTAAAGAATTTAAGGGATTCAAACTGCTCAGATATTTACGGATTAAACAGTCGAATTCTGAAAGATACCATAGATATAATTCTAGTCCCACTTACACTACTTATTAATTGCTGCTTTAGTGAAGGCGTTTTTCCGGATGTGCTAAAGGTTACCAAAATCATACCGATTTTTAAAAAAGGTGATATTAGTGTTAAAGATAACTATCGCCCCATATCTATCATTCCAATGTTCTCAAAGATTATAGAAATTATCTTGAAAAATAGACTTGTTAACTATCTTAATACTTACAATGTTTTAAACTGTTGTCAATTTGGTTTTAGGAAGAAATGCTCAACCACAAATGCTGTATTTGAAATAGTGAGTAACATAGTCGAGGGTCTGGAGAGTGGTAAGCATGTGGCTATCAGCTTATGCGATCTCTCCAAGGCTTTCGACTGTGTATCTCATGAGATTCTTTTAGATAAGTTAAACTTTTACGGTATCAGAGGTATCTGCCTAAATCTCTTTCATTCCTATCTCAACAACAGACAACAATGTGTATCAATAAATGGTATAAATTCGGAATTTCTAAAAATTAACCATGGAGTGCCTCAAGGTTCTGTACTGGGACCCCTACTGTTTATTTTATATACTAACGATTTCTTTCACTTTATGTCTCCGGTAAAATGTATTGCATATGCAGATGATACATCTATTTTGAATCACAATCCTAATATTAGCAATTTACACAATGACTGTGCTAGATCCCTCCAGCAAGCTTGCGAATGGTTCTCTTCAAATAAGTTAAAGCTAAATGAAGATAAGACTCAAAAGCTCATCTTTTCTACTAGTAGTCATTTAATACAAGGAGACAGCATCAAAATCCTAGGTGTAGTTCTTGATGACAATTTAAGTTGGTTCAACCACATTGAAGAACTATCAAACAAATTATCTAGTTTAATCTTTTTGTTCCGTAGGCTTAAAAATTTAGTTTGCCCTAGCACTCTAAGAACATGTTATTTCTCCATGTTTCATTCTTACATTAGTTATGCAATACTTCTGTGGGGTGGATCATCTCACGCAGTTAAAATTTTTCGTCTCCAAAAGAGAGTGGTCAGACTGATTAGTGATGCTGGCTGGTTAGATCACTGTCAACCAATATTTAAGAGATTTAGTATAATGCCAGTTCCTTCACTCTACATGTATACTATGTTATTAGAAATTCATAAAAATAAAGCCAAATTAGCTACAAATTCAAATTTCCATAATTATAGCACCAGATCTGCTTCCCTACTCAGACAGCCTCATCTTAGATTAACAAAATCGAAAAAAAAACACATTAAACCTACAATTATATAATCATGTTCCTACTGAAATAAAAGCTCTTAATTTTAATGGCTTTAAGGCCAAGATTAAAAGGCACTTTTTTAAATTATTGTTTTTATACAATAGAAGAATTTTTTAATACGCAATTTTATTAACAAATAATTCACAGATTATTCTTTTATAAGCCTTCCTGCATACTTGTGATGCTCTGAATTGCACATCATTAATAAATCCACCGTTTTTTTTTATATATATACTTTTTTATACGTTTGTATTTTTATTATTAGTCTATTATGTGTACATTTAAACTTTATATGTTTATACATGTTTATCTATATGTGTATATATTATTATTTATACTTTCTTGTAGTCTACAAATATTTTGTAACCTGTATATTTTTTTTGTAATTTTGACCTGCCACAAATGTATCCCTATATGTAAAGTGGTTAAATAAATCTATCTATCTATCTATCTATCTATCTATCTATCTATCTATCTATAAGGCGTTGTCAGAAATGTATTGACGCTGAGTCTGGTAATTGCATCGTTTTGTTAATTAATTTGTTTTTTTTCTAGTTGTAAGTGTTGTAACTTGTTCCTTAATAAGTTTCATTATGACTAAATTTTATAAAAACAAAATTTCCAACCTTCATCTTTAATATTTTAATATTATTTTCTATACGTGTTTAATAACGGATTTTAATTGTGCTTGTTGATACAAGCCTCATTATTAACTTTTTTTCCTGAAAGAAATAGTACGTACTATGTTTTGAATGTGAATTTTAAACTTAGAAAATCTTAGAAATGAAATAACAAGCACTCCTTATTAATATTAACTTTTTTAGTCTCTTACTATTCAATTTCAAAAATGATTTACATAGTGTGGAGTAACAAATTTAAATAAAACGTACTTAAACGTGGAATTTTAAGCGAGTCCAACTCTGCACGGACCATTAATTATTCAGTAAATGTGTATTTCTTGCCCAAAAAAAATGAAAATACTTTATTAGTGTAGGATATTTAAGTAAAATTAATAAAATAATGACGTTAGCCAGTTGAGTGCCAAATTATAACATTATAAAAATTGGGTCGGGTCCTGGAATTTTTTCAAAGTGAATTATGATTTTTGATTGGACTAAAACAGTACAATATTTGTACCAAATTTATTAATTTATTATTTAAAGCTGTTCTAGAAATATGGCCAAGTCAAAAACCATAAAACGCCCTGTTACTCAAAAACTGTTAACATTAAAGGGTGATGTTTTGAACTCAGCTAAGTATGCCCTACTTCCATTACTTTATGTCACTTTAAATCTGAGATACCATGTATGTTGTCATTCACCATCATACAGGATTTTAATACATTTATAATATTGGGCTCATAACGTGGAAGACTTGTATTCCTTTGATTTTTCATTAAAATAGGCTAGCATAACATTCTCCGTGTAGGTTTGTTTTGTTTTTTTTTGCAATATTTTTTAAATTGATGGTATGCTTTATCATATAATTCTCTTGATTTTACGGGTAATAAGTATAAAACTGCCGCACTGGCAACGATTTCTTGCGGTTCTTTTTGATTTTCCATATCGAAACTCAAATTTTGAACTCAACAAATTTGTTAAACACATTTCTAAATAAAATATTTTTCAATAGGGATGACATGTTTTCAATTTGACATTGTGGCCATATTTGAGATGTCAGAATTATCTGTCACTGTCAGTTGTATTCAGTAAGGTTTGCAATTAAAGGCCAATTCATAAACTTGACGGCGGCTATTCCGTTTGCCGTTGGGCCGACGTTTGCTGACATGACGGTCGTAGCATCAACATTCCTACCTTTCATAAGATTGACACCGTTGTGCCGTTGTCCGTCAAAAACATAAACAGTGTCATAACATAACCTATAAATTTAAGATTTTTTTGGAGTTTGGAGTGATTTGAAAGACTTTAGCGGTTATTCCGGTTGTCCACTCCTTTGGCGGTTTGCATAGATAAGAGCGGTATGGCGTCATTCGTCATATGTCAATATCACGTGATAGGATTTGATTGGCTCTTAAAATCGGTACGAACGTTGCTACGACTGTCCGCCGGAAAATAATAAAATTGGTTTAAATGCAACGGCACGAACGGCAGGGCCAAATGACATGTGTTGCGCAGGCGCAGTAGCCTGCCGTTCAGTTCCATCGGTAAACGGAATACCCAACGTCAAGTTTATGAATCGGCCTTTAATCATGGAAAGATACACGCCTCAACAACGTTTGGAAATTATCCAATTTTTTTTGTCAAAATAATCGTTCTTTTATTGCAACTTATCGTGCACTTGTACCAATTAACTGTCGTCATAATCGGCCCAGTGTGCTCACAATGCCTCGAATTGTTAAAAATTTTGAGGGTATTTTTTCTTTAGACAATGGTCGCATGCCAGTAAGATAAAGAACTGCTCGAAGTAATGAGACTATTGCTGCCGTTCAGGCAAGTGTTGTTGAAGACTCAAATTTATCGATTCCAATGCGTTCTCAAGAGTTGGGACTCTTTGCTACATCCACCTGGCGTATTTTACGGAAGAATTTTGGTTTACATCCTTACAAAGTTGTTCTCACACAAGAATTGCAGCCCTTGGACCATCGGAAACGCCGTGAATCCGCTGATTTTGCCTTAGAACAACTTGAAAATAATGCTGATTTTTTTTTAATAAAATCGTTTTCTCAGATGAAGTTCATTTTCTTCTCAGTGGATCGGTAAATAAACAAAGTTATCGTTACTGGTGTGAAGCAAATTCACAAATTATACACGAGAGACCTTTACATTCCGTAAAAGTAACTATTTGGTGTGGTTTTTGGCATGGTGGCATCATCGGTCCTTACTTTTTAAAATGAGAACGGAAATGCCATTACTGTCAATAGTGAGCGGTACAGATCGATGATTACGAACTTTTTTTTGGCCTGAATTGAATGATATTGATTTAACCAACATCTGGTTTCAACAAGACGGCGCTACGTGCCACACAGCCCATGACAGCATCAATTTATTGCGTGAACAGTTCGGTGATGCGATTATTTCGAAAAATGCTAATGTCAATGGGCCCCCAAGAAGTTATGATTTAACTTCTTTGGACTACTTTTTGTGGGGTTATTTGGGTCGTTGGTTTATGCCAATAACCCAGACACAATTCATGCATTAAAATTGAATAATGCTATATTCGTGATATAAGGCCGGATTTATTGAATAAAGGTCCTGTAAGAGGATCAGAGGCGGCCATTTGAATGATGTTATTTTCAAAACATAATTGCTTCGATTGTACTTCAAAATAAAATAAAAATTCTAGCTCTGCCTCAATTCCTTGTTGTTTATTAAAAAAAAACGTATCACTCTTATTGAAAAACCCTTTATTATCATCGACCGAAACAGATATAAACTTACCGATATTATTATATAGTTCTAATTTATTACAATTCTTTGCCTATGAAATTATGTGTTTCTATTCCCGGTCGTAGAAAAAATTGTACTACCTTGATATGTAATCTACTATTTTGAAATAATAAACTTGGGATTGGTCAAAGATTAAAGTATAACATAACTTTTTTAAAAATATTGTTTTATATAATAATTTATTTAACATTTCAGGGTAAACATCGAACCACGATTGACAAACTACGTCCTTAACAACTTAACAAACACTACCAAATATGAAGAGACTCTGCAGAAACGTTACGACATCATCAATTTTTATACAATTTTAACTCTCGTTGCAACTGTCGTTGCTTTCGTCAGAGCTTTTTTTAATTTCTATTTCTGTTTAAAGGCTTCCAAGAATTTGCACAAATCCATAACACATACAGTGCTAAATTCGTTTATGACTTTTTTTGACAGTCATTTTATTGGCAATATTGTTAACAGATTTTCCAAGGATCTGGCTAATATTGACGAGTACATCCCGTATATAATCTATGAAAACCTCAGGGTAAGCAACACAATTTGCTGTTATTATTATTTATTATAAAAGGATTGAAATCAAAGGGAAGCAGCAGAAAACTGGGAAGAATTTCGATTGACTTTTTTGGAATGTAAATATATAAAATCTTCTCTTACGCACGAAGTAGTTGCAAATATGATAATAATTTAAATCATTTCCACATTTCTCCTCTTTTTCCCATTTAGTGCTTTATATGATCATTAAACACCGGATAATTTCCGTGTGTCAGAGCCGGTACGTGTGGTAAAAGACATTATTAAATAAATAATATTTTCTGAAACAAGAACCGGTTTGACAAGGCTGCCTTTGAGAAATAATTTAGTTGTTCTAAAGACTTGAATATAAAATAAACTGCTCTTTAGACCAATCAAATTAAGCAAAAATCAGGCCCACTTTCACGATAATTTCCAACCATTCCCGACCAATACCATTCGATTCAGTATGTTTTTGAATTCTCATGGTCAATTTTTCCGTACATTATATGAGCAAGAATTTAATTTATAAACAATTAAAGTTGTGAAAATGATGAAAATCGATGTTTCTGAATATTCAACTTCAAACGCTGCGAAAACGGCAACAGATAGAGAAAAATTGCTCAGAACATTTTCTATAGAGCGTTCAATTCCCTTCAAAAAAAGTCCGCGACGGCATACCTCTACGATGAATAGTTAAGGCGTTACAATGAGTTAAATGTTGATTATTATAGATTTATTGGGGTCAAAATAAAATAAGAAGGTTTAGTGCCATATCCCCAAAAAAAACAACTATGCAGCTACGGACACGTGTTTCGGAGTTATTGCCCCTCATCAACGTATCGTAGCTAAAGAATTGGATCTAGGATGGTATAGATCCGGAACAAGAACTAAAATAAAGCTGGAAAGTACAGTACACAGTACTCAATTAGTGCATTCATGTTCCCATGTGCCACAATTGGGGCCTCAATGATCACAGTCAACACACAGAGCTCTATGTGTACTGCACGTTTCCACCTGGCAAATACAAACAAAATAATATAGATTTATTAGGGTCAAAATAAAATAAGAAGGTTTAGTGCCATATCCCCAAAAAAACAACTTAGATCCTAGATCCAATTCTTTAGCTACGCTACGGTGATGAGGGGCAATAACTCCAAAACACGGGTCCGTAGCTGCATAGTTGTTTTTTTGGGGACTAAACCTATTTTATTTTGACCTCAATAAATCTATATTATTTTGTTTGTATTTGCCAGGTGGAAACGGGCAGTACACATAGAGCTCTGTGGGTTGACTGTGATCATTGAGGCCCCAATTGTGGCACATGGGATCATGAATGCACTAATTGAGTACTGTGTACTGTACTTTCCAGCTTTATTTTAGTTCTTGTTCCTGATCTATCCCATCCTAGATCCAATTCTTTAGCTACGATACGCTGATGAGGGGCAATAACTCTGAAACACGTGTCTGTAGCTGCATAGTTGTTTTTTTGGGGATATGGCACTAAACCTTCTTATGTTTATTATTTTTCTACTGCGTACTGGTCAGCTGTATACGCAACGCGTATTCACTTCTTTCCACATAAGAAACAATTTTCTTCGAAACTAAATTGCGGCACACTTAAACGACGGGTATCGCTCTTTTGGAATTCCAGAGCCAGGCTTCAAATTATCTTTTGAGGAATACGCTTTTCTACACTTATCATGAACAGTGACTTCATTAACATTTTCTATTTGATTCCATTTCTTATCTTCACGTTTCTTGCTGTTTTCTATAAACGATTTGATTCCCTTTTGTTTTACTGTTACAGTCTTGCCCATTTGCAGATTTTGCAATTTTCTTCTAGCGACATTTTTGATCGGTTTATTTTATATTAATCAACAGCACAACCACAATGATAATGTAAAAATTGCTCACAACCAGTACACTGTATAATTGCGTGTTAACTGCGACGACTATTAGCATCAAACTGAACAGCTCATAACTTAATAATAATTTATCTTATAACTTAATAATAATTTTCCAGGTCTTTGAGTATGCATAAAAGTATAAAATAATTATATCTAGACCAAAAAAAGTGATAAATACATTTGCTAACGTTGTAAAAATAAGAAAATTATGAAAGATTTACAGCAAGTCTACTTTCAAATGTTCTGCGCAGGCGGCCATTACGCGGCATACGAGTCTGTTGATCGCGCATGCGCGTTACTTGTACAGCTGACGGATATACAGCAGAAAAATAATAAATATTTAACTCATTGTAACGTCTTAACTATTCATCGTAGAGATATGCCGTCGCGAACTTTTTTGAGGGAATTTAACGCTCTATAAAAAATGTTCTGAGCAATTTTTCTCTATCTGTTGCCGTTTTCGCAGCGTTTGAAGTTGTACATTCAGAAACATCGATTTTCATCATTTTCACAACTTTAATAAATTTTTTAATAAATAAATTGAATCCTTGCTCATATAACGTACGGCAAAATTGACCATGAGAATTCAAAAACATACTGAATCGAATGGTATTGGTCGGGAATGGTTGGAAATTACCGTTTTGAAAAACCCCTTAATTTTACTGGTCTACTTTCTCCAAGCGGCTTTACAATAGAAATAAATACAAATCGTTGTATACAAGGAAACAGAAAAATCACTTCGTTACACTTGGATATAATTTCTTATAATTTATAATTACAATTCACACCTAAGAAATGTGTGAGTATAATAACATATTGATTTAGTTTGTAATTTACTAATTTTCTTTTCAGTGTATTCTGACATTCCTTGGTATTATGTATCTAATAGCATCTGTCAATGTAATGTTCCTTATACCAGCTGGTTTACTTATATTAAAATTATACTTCGTTCGAAGATTTTATTTACCAACGGGCAGAAGTATAAAAAGATTGGATTCGTCTAGTAAGTCAATATTTGTTTATACATATAATATTTATTTATTTAATTTTTAATAAATTTCTGCCAAATATAAAACACACTTTAACCTTTTTGTATATGCAAGGTATGTCAGTTAAAAATATATATTGGATACTATTTTTACTGTAGATACTATAGATACAAAAACGTTCAGTTTTATAATATTTTTTTGTTATGCTTGTAGATTTTAATTATGTGTTTATGTCTAGTTTCTTTCTTATTTTTAATATTATAGGTACATATACCTAGATACATAAGTGGAAAACATTGTTTGAGGTCAGTTTGCAGGTATTACCTAAGAAATAATTGATTTAATTAATTTACATTTAGATGGAAAATACTGTTACCTTGTAACGAAACAATCATTTTCTTGCAGCGAGAAGCCCAATGATTGGTTACCTTAATGCAACTTTGGAAGGACTAACCACTATCAGAGCATATGAGAAGCAAACACTTCTAGTAAACGAGTTTGATAAACACCAGGATTTGTACACGTCTGCTTACTATATGATGACTTGCACCATTAGAGCTTTTGGCTTTGCTCTTGATATGATTTGTTGTACCTTCATAGCTGTAATAGTCCTGAAGTTATTATTTTTCAACAATGGTAATATTTTAAAATTATCAAGGAGATATTTTTTTACAAATATAAATGCCTTTCTTGGTAAAAGATCTAGAAACAACAGAATATTTTTTTTATTGAAATATACTAGAAATTATTTTACTAATTGTAAAAACTTATTAGAGATAACTATAAATATATTTCTCTTTAGGCAACCACCTTTTCAGCTATATGTGATGATGAATATTATTGAATTATAAAAATACATTATGTGCAATGTGTCTCAATTGCTTGTAATCAGGGGATTTTGCCTATTTTTGAAACAGACATATCGAAATGTATTTCACATTCTTTACCTCGTTTTTTGAGAGAATTCTTCTCAAATTATCATTTGTTTTTCCACGTTACTTGTAATTTTCAGAACAAAGGATTTCCATGACATGTCATATATCATAGAAAAACAAAATATAAGAATTTTTCTAAAGTCATGGCCAACTATTGACCTTTAAAAATAATGCAAGTGTCTTGTAGGGAAAAATCAATGAGGCTGTCCTATTTATCTCTCTAAAATCCGATACTACGTTAAATTTTGTCCCAAAAAAGTTTTTACCACATCAAAAAACTCTCCCACTATTAAGGAAGAACCGTTAATTGAAAAAAAAAATCAATTTTGATAGATTTTGACAGCGCGAGACTGGGAACATATCTCCAAATGAAACCTTCACCATTGGAACTCTCTAAAAAGCGAGGTAGAGAATGTACAATCCATTTCGCATTATCTGTTTCAAAAATAAGCAAAGCCCCTTGATTACAAATTATTTGGGATACACCACACAGCGCAAATGTAAAAACCACGCAATAATGTTATTTTTAATTAAAATATTCCTGTTCAGCATAACCAAGCACAAATAAAACAATAACACTTCCCAACAGAGTAGTTATAGCAAAATTTTATCACTCACAGACACGTGTTTCGACCTCTGAGTGTGGTAACATTGAATGCTGTATAAACCGGAAAATAGTTTTTTCTACGATTGTGTTGAAAGTCAAATTTTCTAACTTCAAAATGTCTGCGGAAAATGTCACTCTAAAGAATTTGCCACACGCGTCGATTACATCTTCACACACCGGAATAAAAGAATTATATTATTTAACTGGTAATAACAATTAAACTCTATAAATGTACATTAATTACACAGGAATTGCAATTACTTAAGTTAATGCTTGGAAAAACTGGAACATTTACATTGTTAGAAATACTAGAAATATTGGACCAATATTAATGGCATTTTCGTTCTCGCCCATTATTTTCTTGGAGACACTTATTTTTTTGTTAACACTATCTTTTATATTATGCTTCTGCTGTTGTTGAAGAACTCCACCCACCGTGTCTCTTCAAACTGGTAAGATCTGCTCCAGTGTCAACGAAAAGAATTGCTGACGTTCGGCGAAAGCAGTGTCCAGGTTTAGGAAGTTTTAAACATTCTGCAATTTTTTTTGACATCTGTTTAAACGTGTTTATCCCTACCACTTGAACTGTACACTTGCCATGTTTGTATTGGATGAAGAATCGTTTATATCTTATGGATGCATGTCTAAGTTGAACATATCGATGATAAAAATCCTACCAATTATCTCCTTTTCTAACCGAAAAATGTTCTAGATTTATGAGTTTTAGAATCTGGAATGATTATGAGCAATAATTCTCCATCGTGCTTGAATGTTATTATGGTAATATTCATCAACTCCTTCCTTCTGAGGGCACCAGCCACTCCAATAACTAACACTACCTAAAATAATGTCTTATTACAACAGATTGAAAAAAGCTGAAATTTGTATTAACTTTAGAAGTAAAAATGTGTCATCAGGAACGTTAAGTAAAAAAGCATTAATTTGTTCTCTGGTAAATACTTCATATTTCTTTGCTTTGTATCCTACAGATTCTCTTTTAAAAAAGGCAGTTAGTTTCAGAAACTTCTAAATATTTACATTTTGTTCCAATGACAGAGTGCTTCTGAGCATTGAGTAAATTGACCACATCGTTAAAGATTTCAACGTTTTAGCCTTTTCGGCGAAATAGGCGAGTAGAACCAGTTCTGTATAAACATTCACCTTCTTTTGACGGCACCAGTTTACGAAAAGAAGTTCTTCCTTCTTATGACGTTCTTTCGATTTACGTGGAAAGAAGTCAGAACTCACACTTTCAGCGGCTGCAACAATTTCTGTAGGAATATCTTCATCTGAATTCATCACTTCCTCAAAAGCATCAGTTTAGCAAAACAATTTATTTTGTTTGTTAGTCATGACAACTGTTTGAGTAGTACTTGATGTTTATCATTTTAAACAAAATCTGATAGGCGGCAACTTTAAACGTTTGGAAAGACTTTAAGTGAACAAACTTCACAACCGTAGAAAAAATAGTATGTAACACACATATGGCAAGCTTCATTGCAAAACTCGCTGCGCTCGTGTTCCTACTTTCATCATCGTACACAGGTGATAAACAAGATTTCTTACATAATGTGCTTACTTCTTTTTTATTATCTAATATTCACCGTGGTATACAGCAGGGAAGTAGTTGGTTAAAGAGAAGTATGTTTATACTTATCTGTGACAAATTTATGCAAAAACAATAAAATAATTAATTACTAGTATTTTTTAGCAAAAAAAATGTTTTATTCTCAGACATTTTTTTTATTGTGTAAGTGTTGTGATGTAGGCCGCCCCATTTCCTAAAAATCCGTAAACTAAATATATGAAGTATAAATCTTAAATTATAGCTTCGTTACATGAAGCTAGAATGATATCTCCTGCAAATATGAAACAATTAAATAGATATTACAGGTACAGTATAAGGCTGGGAATCGAATACCAATAATTCGTATATTTGATTATTTGAGTATTCAAGTTCGAATTAATTCTAATTCAAATAATTGAATATTCGAATGCATCGATTATTCGAATATTCATATATTCGAATATTCGAATATAGTCAAATAATCGAATGTATTCGAATATTCAAGTATTCGAATATATTCAAATTTTTGAATAGGTATATATCAAAAGTAGGTAGGTAGATGGTAGGTACACCCTCTGAAAGAGCCTTTTCTAAGGTAGGTAATATAGTCACCGCCAAGCATTCCTACCTTAAATAAAATAACGTGAAAAAGAATTGTAAGTAGTAACTTATCCAACGTCTGATTTTGAGGGGCCTTTTTGGAATTGTCTTTGTTCATAAAATAAAATATATTGTACTTTATAGTCGTAGTAGTTGTAGTTTGTTTAGTTTGTTTATATAGTTCACGTATTAATTATTAAATCATTTTCTAGTTGACCGATTCCCGCAAGTTTCATTTGAATTTTATTGTTGTTCAGTCTAAAAGGCATTAATTTTTAATAATCCTAATTAAAAAAATTGCACTAAAAAGTAAAAACTCTCATACTAAAATATTCATATTTATACCTAGGTATTTGAATACCCGAATCAATTTAATAATAATGCCATAATATTCGGATTATTCGAATAGTTAGAATATTCAAATAGTTCTAATATTCAGTCCATTCGAATATTCGGATAGTTCGATTATTGAATTAATTCAAATATTCGATTAATTCGAAAATTCGAATAATTTTTCGAACGAATATTCGAATACTAAAATTTGGAAAATTCTCATCCTTAGTACGGTACAATTTCTAAATAATAAAACTAAGTGCTTGCTAATTTATTGCCTAGATTTATTCACCGGTTCGATGGTGTAGTTGGCACGACTGCACGATGGCAAGTGTGATTAGAAATTAAACTATTGTAACTACGGGTTCGAATCCCGCCACCGACTCTAGCAATGTTGGAGGGAATGGATGTATGTTCTAGACTGCTTCAGCTTTAGATTTAAGGGTTGTCTAATTTCTGCTTATTCAATCCTTTGTTGGTGATAAATAATTTCCATAAATTTTCTTATTTTTAGATACCGAAGCGGGAGATGTTGGTTTAGCGATATCACAAGCAATGATGTTGACCGGATTACTTCAGTGGACGATAAGACAAATGTCCGAGCTCGAAAATAACATGACATCAGTAGAGAGAGTCCTCGAATATGCAGACGTTAAAACAGAAGATAAAGAAATTGGTCAAGTGAAAGAAAACTGGCCTGACAGAGGAAAAATCGAATATAAAAACGTTTCACTTACTTACAGTACCACAAAGGAGCTAGTCTTGAAGAAAATTAGTTTTGTTGTAGAATCAAGACAAAAAATCGGAATAGTTGGGAGGACGGGAGCAGGAAAATCGTCTATTGTTTCAACATTGTTTAGATTATATGATTTTGAAGGGCAGATATTTATAGACGACGTGGATACCAAAACGCTCTCTTTAGATTTTCTTAGGTCAAAAATTGCCATTATACCACAAGATCCAATATTATTTACAGGTATTTTAAAAATTTTAATGATAAATTTTATTAGAAAATAACCCAAAAAATGACTATCCCTAATTTACGCACGGCCGCAGGTTTCTACAAGTAACAGATGTGCTCTAATCTAGTACAGTATTATGTCAGTATGATGTCATTTTACGCTACTTAAAAATTATCTGTAGTACTATATTATCAAGTGCATTAAAAATTACCGAAAATTTAGCGCATGAAAACGTGTTGCCTAGAAACTGCTTGAGTTTATTTTGATGTGATTTGACAAAAAGTGCCAGAGACGCAGCCGAGGGTACTTTTTCAGTCAAATCACATCAAAATGAATGAATGCAGTTTCTTAAAGGCAACACGCTTTGAGTGCTGAATTTTCAGATGATTTTTAATGCACGAAATATATTTATTAGACTATTTCCAGAACAAAGCATAGAACAAGAAATATTATTCAACTGACATTTTGAGCTGTCAATCCCAGTGCAATTTTCGCTGTCATTTTATGTAAAATTTTCACTTGGAATGTAATTTTCTCTGAAAGTTTGTTATTATTCGTCCAAATTTTCAAAATCTTGCTATTTCATTGGTTCTTATAATTTGACGGAAATAGTCATAGTAACTCTTTCAGCTACTCGCCGTTTCCTTATTTTCTTACAAATCTTGCGACCCCTTTTCAATTTACGCCCCTGGTCAATTATAACCCAATTGTCCCGTAGTTAATCCGGGTCTATCATATCTTAGTAATGAAGGTTGTTAGACTCATTAACAATAGCTGCTTTCGTTCGTGCTGAACATGGTAATCATGATTACAGAAAATGCCAATAGAAAATAAGTTTTTTAAAATACCCATTTTTCATTGGCCCTTTTGGTAATCATGATTACCATGATCAGCACGAACGAAAGCAGCAAATGTGTTATTTGGAACCGCCCGCCGAGATACCTCACATCCACAATTAAAATAATAATATGTACATTTCCCTATGAAACACCCTCTATATGAAGGAGATGATGTTGACATGATGGATGGTACGTCTAAAATATGTCGTCGTAAGGACGTCAATTTTTGGTCAATTGATGTCGCCAACCAGTAATTACCAATGAGTGTATTACCAAAAGTACATCATCAAAAATATGACAGCCCCATATTACCTGGGAAAAACATCAACCCTGCCTTTCTACGTGCAAAATGGTATGTAGTTTTTAGTTCTACATTAAAGAAAAATTGACATATATGTTTGAGGTGACGTCAGCGGTGTTTTTCTCTTCGCTACACATTTTTCAGACTGAAGATCCTGCATTCAGGGAATTTAATATGTTAAATTGGGAATCGTTCTAAACATCTGTACCAATACGGAGCTATGACGATTTTTCCGACTGTTATATCTAAATAGTCTAAGATGTGGTATTAAGATGAAAACAAAAAGGCATATTTCTATTTTAGGGTCAATCAGAAGTAATATAGATCCAACTAACAAATACTCAGATGCAGTGATTTGGGAAGCTATAGAAAAAGTCAACTTAAAACACATAATTATTAGTTTACATGAGCAAATACATGAAGGTGGTAGCAACTACAGTTCGGGACAGAGGCAGCTTATATGCCTTGCTAGGGCATTAGTTAGTAAAAATAGAATTATAATTTTGGATGAAGCAACAGCGAGTATGGATCCTGAGACGTGTGCTTTGTTACAAAATACCATAAAAGACAATTTTTCGGATTGCACTGTTATTACCATCGCACACAGGCTGAATACAATTTCTAATTCGGATAAGGTAAGATATGAACACGTATCTTAAAATAAAAAACCGCACATACTATCCTATTTTTCTGGCATAACGACGAATCGGATCTCGATTAAGTTGTTCCGGATAAACATATTTTTTCAAATTACAAATGTAGATACAATTTCTTACACCTGTGATAATATTTTTATGCAGTATTAAAATATAAACTTAAGAAATAATAAAATTAATTGATATTAAATTTAAAAAAAAGTGTGTAATATTTACCAATGGAAATGGTACTTTAAAAAAAATTGTATTTCTTCTTTGAGGGTTTTTTAATCATAGTTTTATCGAAGGATTCATATCTAAAGTACTTCTCCAGTATGCAGATGATTATAAAATAACAACTTACCGCAGCTCGGGTTATAAGGGCAATGCATCTAACCCTCCTCCTAACTTTTGAATGAATTGAATTACAGAGTCCCGACAAAATTAAAGATTAATCATATTAAACGCACTATTTTTCGACGATTAATTGATTTGTGAAAATTCAGATGCCGCCAAAGGCACTATCCATTAAAACTGTTTAAATTACATGTTGCATCTCACTCGAAAGATATTTGAATTCCCAATACATTCGATTTTGGAAAATGGAAATCGAATTATCCTTCTCTAGTTATATGGGTTATTTGTATAAAGATTCAAAAAATAATAAATTGCAATCAAGTCGAACACTTTATTTAAACAAATCCATAGTTTGATAGGAATTATCAAAAATTTTGTTGAAAATGACCACCTTGACAGCAGAATAATCTATTGAAAATCTCCTAGCAAAGGACTCTATGGTTGAGTAATGACCATTTTTGAATTTGAAGTAACACCACAAAAAAGAAATACAAGGTTGTCAAATCCGGCGACAAACAAGTCAGTCAATCAGATCAGGACGTCTGATGTACCTATGACGGTACAGGCTGGCAAGATGATTTCTGACTTGCTTGAAATAATGTGGAATCGTCCTGCTGAAAAATTTTTTTCAATTTTGTCACAACAATTGATTCAAAAGGGGGAGAGGATATAGATGGGAACTCTGTAGTTTTCTACGCTGGAATACTACGCAACAATTATAAAAAATAACAGCAAATGTTGATAATGTCGATTCGACATGACAATTTGTATGTTGTATGCACAGACCTCAGATATACAGACGAAGTGACATCGGCTTACTGGTATCCGGAACATATCCACGGTGTTGTAACTTCCGATTATTCAGTTATTTTTTACTAAACGTGGCACCGCCGCTTTAGTCTTGATATGTATGTGGTGGCACTGCATAAAAAGTTTTGTTGTTGTTCATTGACATTTGAAAAGGCAGCAGCCGTTTTGTTTTTGATATGTTATGTTTAGATTAAGTGTAGTCAGTTTGTTTTCATTGTGTGCTGGCCGTTTGTAACTAGCTCTGTGGAAAATAGAGTACATGAAAGTGTATTTTGTTTAATTTTTCGAACCTTGTCTAGGCCGGGACATACGGGTAGTTTGTCCAGCGGTAAGACTTAAGGGACTTGACATAGTTTGTGGCGACCATGACAGGACATTTGCAGGCACGCGGTTACAAGTCGACGAAAGCGGTGTGAAAACGTTGTACCTAACTATATTAAATAAAAACAGTTGCGAGGAAGTTAGGTATCATGGCTGATTCAATGGAATCTAAGAAGAAACATAGGAAAGTGCTTCGATCTTTTGTTACAAAATCGTTGAACGAATTGGACACTCTGTTAACAAAAAGTCCTATCGTACATGAGGACATCGAGGTCGCCTGGGAATGCGTAAAGCCTAAGTTTGACGAACTCTGTGCGCTAAACTCAGAAGTGTATAATTTGTTATTGGAGGCTCAAGCTACTAAAGAACAGCTGTTGTTAGACGTTGAGCAATGTGAGGGCTATACGAAGAAGTTCACCATACTTAAGTTGAAAGTTGAGAAGCTGCTGGAATCTGGAGAGGACGCTGTGTCGGGGCGAGGGTCAGCACGAACTTCTGGTAGTCAAGTAGGTTATGATGACGTCATACAAGGTAAGCGAAAGTTTAAATTACCCGCTATTCAATTCAAGCAGTATGATGGAAATATTAGGGACTGGTTGCCGTTCTGGTCGCAATTCAGGAAAATTCATACTGATACTCAGCTGGATAATTGCGATAAGATAGACTATTTGGTATAGGCTACGGTTGCAGGAAGTCGTGCGCGTCAAATTGTAGACAGTTTTCCTGTGCTCGATGAGAATTATGAAAAGATTATTGACTGTTTGACCGCGAGATTCGGGCGTGAGGACCTACAAATTGAGGTGTACGTGCGCGAATTATTAAAATTGGTATTAAATAACGCTGTATCAAATGAAAAGCAGGATTTGTCGAAATTGTACGATATGATTGAGACTCAGTTAAGGGCGCTTGACACGTTAGGAATTACATCAGACAAGTACGCTGCGCTTTTGTTTCCACTAATTGAATCTTGTTTGCCACAAGAACTTTTACGAATTTGGCAAAGATCGGCGTTTAATTCGGGTGGTCCGGGTACAAATAATGGCACGAATAACAAGGAACCCGTGGCACCAGGTGGTGACTCTCCATTAGAAATTAGGCTTAGAAATCTTTTAAGTTTTCTACGTGCTGAAGTCGAAAATGAACAGAGAATAGACTTAGCAAGTGAGGGTTTCGGTTTAGCTGATAATTTTAAAACAAAGTCCGGTACAGCTAACCCATCTAGTAAAAGGAACGTGTCAAAGTTTTCAAATAATTCGACGTTCACTTCGGCAGGTTTAGTAAATGTCGACGTTGTCAAATGTATATTTTGTACCGGTGTTCACGAAAGTGACAAATGTTTTAAGGCGCAAAAGATGACACTAGAAGAGCGCAAAAGTATTGTATTAGAGAAAGGTGCTTGTTTTAAATGTTTAAAGGCGGGGCATGTGTCAAAAAGATGTCGGTCTCGTTTGAAATGCGTTGTTTGCGGATATTCGCATGTACCATTGATGTGTTTGGGTTTAGCTGAAAAGAAAACGTCTCCGCAGAAAAAGGATAGTTCGAGTGAGCAAGACAATGTTAAAAAGGACCAGACGATGCCAAATCAAACAAGTTCCTATGTTTTTCTGCAAACTGTGAATTTTAGGGTTGAAGGGCAATCATGTATGAAAAATGTGAGAGCGCTTATAGATACAGGTTCGCAGCGTTCATACATTTTGAAGTCCACTGTATCGTCACTTAGTTTGAAACCCAAGAGAGCAGAAAAAATTGTACATTGCCTGTTTGGAGGAACAGAGATGGAACAAGTGCATTATTGTTATGACATTACAATTTCCAATGGTAAATATAAGAAGACGTTCGGAGTTTTAGATCAGGCTCAGATTTGTAATGAGGTTTCACCAGTATTTTATGGACCTTGGATACAAGAACTAAAAGCACTTAACGTGGAAATTTCTGATTACAAAAGTCATGGTCCAATTGAGATGTTGTTAGGAGCAGACGTAATTGGGTCGTTGTACACTGGGAAAAGACATCTGTTAAAATGTGGACTGGTAGCAAATGAAACTTATGTTGGGTGGACTGTCGAAGGCAAAGTCCCTGCACAGAATTCGACAACTATGACTGTGACATCGATGTTCACGAATCCTTCGATAACAGAACTGTGGCAGCTTGATGTGTTAGGGATAGAAAAACCTACAGAGAGAAAAACGAAAATTGAAAAGGCCCTAGCTGCAAAAGAGTTGTTTTGTGAAATAGTAATAGTGAATGAAGAGGGTAGATATGAGGTTAGGTTGCCATGGTTAGAGGGGCACGCTCCCCTGCCTACAAATTACCACCTAGTCAATCGAAGACTTCAAACCGCAATGAGACAACTAGAGAAAAATGATTTGAAATCTAGGTATGAAACAGTTTTTGAAGAATGGAAGCGATTAAATATAATTGAGGAAACGTCTTGCCGTGATGTCGGACATTTTCTGCCACATAGACCGGTCGTTAAAGAAGGCTCTACCACTGCAGTTAGACCCGTGTTTGATGCTTCTGCATGTGGAAAAGATAAACCATCGTTGAACCAATGTTTGGAGAAGGGGGAAAATTTGATAGAGCTGATACCTGCGCTGTTGGTCAGATTTAGAGAATATGAGATAGGAGTCATATCTGACATAAAACAGGCGTTTTTGCAAATAAGTGTCAATCCGAGAGACCGTCAGTTTTTGAAATTCCTGTGGATCAATGAGGAAGGTGAAGAAACAGTTTACATACACAACAGAGTGGTTTTTGGAGTAAGCTCCAGCCCGTTTTTGTTGGGTGCCACGATCAATTATCACCTAAACAAGAGTAAAGAAAATTGTCTGTTGCCAGGTTGCGAATATACGAAAGAAACTATAGAAAAGCTTGCCGCTAGTTTTTACGTAGACAATTGCATTGCAAGTGTGCCGAAATTAGAAGCTTTGAACCAGTTTATTAAAGAAGCGACCTTGATTATGGCAGAGGCACGATTTGACCTGAGAGGGTGGGAGTTTTCGGGCAATTCAAACAGTACGGATGGTATTTCAGTTTTGGGTTTAAAATGGCTTCCGGATAGAGATGTTTTGGCAATAAACCCAGATCTACTTGTTTGTGATACTGAAAGTGTTGTCGTAACAAAGCGAAAGTTGTTATCAATAGCACAAAAGATCTTCGACCCAATAGGATTTACGTCACCTGTGACATTATTGCCCAAGTTATGGTTGCAGGTTTTGTGGGAGAGAAATATATCCTGGGACACTGAAGTAGATGGTGATGTAGCGATACAATTTAGAAAATGGGCAAAAGATTTACCTGAACTTCGGCATATAGAAATTCCTCGTTGGAGTGAAATTGGTGGAGCAAATCCCGAAGAGGTCAGTGTACATACCTTCGTAGATGCATCCGCAAAGGCTTATGCCGCGGTTATTTTTGTTAGAGTGGAAAAGTCTGATGATGTTTCAATTCATTTTATGGCAGCTAAGTCGAGGGTGGCACCGATAGAAAAGAGAAAAGGAAGTTTAACGATCCCACGCCTAGAATTATTAGCAGCGACAATAGGTGCAAGACTGTACACTCAGGTAGTAGAAAATTTGACAGGAAGCTATAATAGTTACTTCTGGAGCGACTCGGCTACTGTGATCTCGTGGCTGCAGCGCAAAGAAGAGTGGGGTACGTTTGTACATAACAGAGTGATTGAAATACGCAAGTTAACACCGGCTCTTCAGTGGCGTCACATTCCAGGGGCATGCAATCCGGCAGACCTGCCATCTCGGGGGTGTTCGCCCAAACAGTTAGTCGAATCAAGATGGTGGGAGGGGCCCGAATGGCTGTACAGTAATGTCGAAAGCTGGCCATCTAGAAATTTAATTGTTAATGAAGAAGAGGTCAACAAAGAAAAGAAAAGGAAGGTTACGACGTTTATTAACGTAGAAAAGGAAAAGGCGAACTTTCACCTCACGTATTTCAGCAAATATCCCAAGACAGTTAGAATGATTGCTTGGCTGCGCAGATTTGTGCACAATTGCAGACATAAACAAGATAGGAATAAAAAGGAATTGAGTATACATGAGTTAGACTGCGCAGAAAAGTTTATTTTTAAGCTGATACAGGAAGAAGAATTTGAAGGTCTAAAAGATAATAAATTAAAGAACCTAAGTCCTTATTATGATAACGAAGGTGTGATAAGATTGAAGTCAAGAGTTTCGAATAGAGAAGACACTGTTGATTACCGTTATCCTGTGGTTTTGACTGGCAAGAATCCGATTGTTTGTAGTTTGATTATGGAAAAGCACCAAAAATCTTGTCATGTAGGCGTTCAGGGACTGCTATGTTTACTCAGAGAGAATTATTGGATATTGGGTGGCAGAAGAGCCATTCGTTTGGTTTTAAAGAAGTGTGTCACGTGTAGGAGATTTGATGTTAAATCCTTTGCAGTAGAATCGCCTCCATTGCCGATCGATAGAGTGCGTGATTCTGCTCCATTCGAGATTACGGGCGTCGACTTCGCCGGACCTTTGTATTTAAAATCTGGTGAGAAAGCGTGGGTGTGCCTATTTACCTGTGCAGTGTACCGCGCGGTACACTTAGAACTTACAATGTCATTATCCACCCTTAAGTTTTTACAAGTTTTGAGAAGGTTTATCGCTAGGAGGGGCAGACCCAGGGTTTTGTATAGTGATAACGGAACTAACTTCCGTGGGACTTATAATGCTTTCGCGAACCTAGACTGGGACGTTATAACTCGAGAGACTAATACGCAACGAATTCTGTGGCGTTTTAATCCCCCTAGTGCGCCGTGGTGGGGAGGTTTTTTCGAAAAGCTAGTCGGTGTCGTAAAGCGTCTACTGCGTAAAGTTTTAGGTAAAGCGAGTTTAGGTTATGAAGACTTAATGACATTATTGTGCGACTGTGAGGCAGTGGTTAATGCACGACCGCTGACTTATATTTCAAACGATCCGAAGGATCCTATGACATTGTCACCAGCTATGTTCCTCCGGGAGCAGGCTGACTGTAACGTTGCCGATTGCGATTTAGTGGAAAATACATGTCTTACGAAAAGTATGCGAAATAAACAGAGACTACGTGAAAATTTGAGAAATCGATTTAGGCTAGAATATTTAGGACAGCTCAAACCACTTGGTGAAACAAAATCGAACGCGACAGTTAAAGTGGGGGATGTAGTTCTTATAGGTAACAATTTTAGCAAGCGAGTTGAATGGCCTATGGGACAAGTAATTGACGTTGTACCGGGTAAAGACGGTCGGATTAGGTTGGTTAGAGTACGAACTTCGCATGGAGAGTTACTAAGGCCTGTACAGCGGTTATACCCGTTAGAGTGCGTTGATGATTCGGTTGAGAAGAACAATGACGGTCGACGAGATGTGGCTGTTCCCGAAGCGAAAATTCCTAAGTTCGATCCTGAGTCTTCTGAAAAGGGAGATCAAGAAGAAGACGTTGCTAATATCGATAGCCTCCGCGGTAGTGGTCGGGATAGTGCGCGGGTGAGAGAATTCGCCGATTATCCAGATCACCCAAGTGATCTTAATATAAGCCAAAGCGGGAGTAAAATAAAGTGTCCTAAAAGATATTTGTAGTTAAGAACATTAGTCTAAGTTATTTTTATGTTTGATGAGAAATAGTTTTGTCAAACTGTTTCTCAGGTGGGAGGATGTTGTAACTTCCGATTATTCAGTTATTTTTTACTAAACGTGGCACCGCTGCTTTAGTCTTGATATGTATGTGGTGGCACTGCATAAAAAGTTTTGTTGTTGTTCATTGACATTTGAAAAGGCAGCAGCCGTTTTGTTTTTGATATGTTATGTTTAGATTAAGTGTAGTCAGTTTGTTTTCATTGTGTGCTGGCCGTTTGTAACTAGCTCTGTGGAAAATAGAGTACATGAAAGTGTATTTTGTTTAATTTTTCGAACCTTGTCTAGGCCGGGACATACGGGTAGTTTGTCCAGCGGTAAGACTTAAGGGACTTGACACACGGCATTATTTATTATGTTGCTCTTTCTATTGTATCACATCATCGTTAACGCTATCTTTCTCTCTTTTTTCTGCCAACAAAGTAGAAGAAATACAGTTTCAGTATACGTACGTGTTTACTTGATAATCGCAGTAAGAGCTCTTGGCTCATGTGGTCGAGGTGTTGAATATGAATTTGACTGACGAAAACTATCCTGGTTCGATTTCTCGATCGTCTTCTTTTACTTTTTCTTTTATAAATTTTATATTAGAGATGAGCAAATTTATAAAAAAAAAGAACCAAGGAAGGTGCGGGTTACAGTTATATTGATAGTTATAATAATATTTATTTAATAAGCATCCCAATAATACAACAAAGTGAATATCAAAAAAATTGACATATGTGCGTGGGAAATAATAATTTATTAACCTAAGGTTATAAATAAAAAGTTGCTAATAGTACTAAAAAAATATATGTCTGTATATACACATACCTAGGTATCATATCATTTAAAACAAAAAGGCATATCTCATTATTTGTAACTTTGTCATTTTATGAAAAATTGTGATTGTTATTTTCTTGAAACAGAAGGCTACTTTTACACTATCTTTTACAATTTATTATGAATGTTATGTAACATACACTTTTAATTTTAATTAATTAATTTTGTAATTACTACTTTTTTATAAGCCGCATCACAAACATAACACCAAGTCATGACGAAATCAAAATTGGCACAACTCAATATTCACCACTAGGTACTGTCTTAAATCTATAACTAACGTGAAAGGTCTCTGTTCACTACATAATTTCAACACCATAAAAATTATATTTAAACACTTGTTTCGAATATAAACACCGTAACCATAGTATAACTATGCCGGAACTGTAAATAAAATGAAACAAATGTAATGGCGACCGCTGATATAGAACAAGAACAGACATCTTAAAACTTTTTTTGCGCAAGTGCATCTAGATTGAAACGAGAGAAAGATAGGTAAATGAGCTACAAATGACATGAAAGGAGAGGAACCAAAAACGGTTTTTTGGGGATGATTCGGACATACCTAGTCTGAGTTGAATTGATATGGGGTATTGGTGTCTTTATAATCATATGTCTATGGTTGTATGAGTTCATAACCAATTAGTTATATCCTCTATTCTAATCATGCTATAACGCATTTTTTTCAAAATCTTAATATATATATATATATATTATCAGTAATAGATCACCAAGTCACCTTCATGTTGGTAAATAACGTGGATTTTACATTGCTAATAATTTTTTTCTTTAAACAGGTAATGGTGATCCATGCTGGACAAATAGTTGAATATGAAACACCCGACGTTTTACTGGAAAACAAAAAAGGAGTTTTCTACAACATGATTAAGCAAGCTGGACTTTTGGAAACATGAATTTAATACTCACATTCTTTAATTTATTGTAAACACCAACTAATTTCAGAAAATGGGTGCTTAATTTTAATTTTATTATAAATAAATGTAAAATAAAAAGCATGCTTTTTGTTGTTCATTTTTGAACTACTCTGAAAATACGAAGTATTTATATTTTAGTAAATTTTAAGAAGTTCTATAAAATAATAAAATATTTGCCAAGTAAATTTAAAGCCATCTAATGGCGAGGTCCGTAAAGGAGCAGGTTACCAATTAACTTGCGAGAGGAGAGACGGAAGGGGAATGTAACGCGTCATAATAGTAGTATTTTATTTGTAATGTGGATCAGGTCACTTCTGATCTAGATCAATTAAGTCAGCTGTTTACATGTTTTATTTACAACTGATCTGAAGTCAAAAGTGACCAAGTCAGTTCCCCCCTTGCCGATGTTGCTCCTCGCCGGATGCAAGAATCACATGTGATCTTTAGAACAGTAATGTAGTGTGGTAAGGATACGGTTGACCGTATAAACAGGTCTTGCATGTTGCAACAATAAATTTGCATATTTTTCATAAAAAAATATCGTTTTTGCAATTACCACATTTCATAACATAAAAATAATCACGGTCTTAGGAAAGGAAAATATCAAGTTGGTTTCTGGATCATCTGTTTTCATTTTTTTTAGGATTTTTTTATAAGAACCTACGTAAAACCAGAGACGCATATTACATTTATACATCTCTGGTAAAATCGATAAAACATAAACATCATAAAATTAACTTCCAAACACGCGTGTGCGCCCGACATCTGAAGTTGCTGCACGTTTTATTTGCGACTCGTGCAGGTCACTTCTAACCAGATTAAATGTGATCAAGTGAACTAACCATCGATGCAAATAAAATACTAGGAATATATACCGTGTTGTGAATCACACGTTTGTTGTGTTCATTTTATAATCGTTTTGTGTGGTTATTTACTATTATTTTGATATTTTGCTAATAGTTATTATTAGTTTTGTTATATTATATTGTTATGGATATCTTTTATATAGTTTTTACGTGCGCTTTTGACATTTTAAGTGACATTTGGATTATTATATAAATGACAATATTTGGTTTAAATTACATTTACTTTGAAAAGGTATGTACTATAAGATGAAGTATATTTATTTTGAACAGAAGAAATATCCAGTTAGAGGTGTTTCAAAATCTTATGAGCCGTGAAATGCGCAAAAGCCGGAGCTTATTCCACGGTATAAGTGGAGTTATGCCTCTGCGCATATGAAGGTCAAAGCTCATAAGGTTTTGAAATACCTCTAATAATATTTAATCGTTTTAAGATGACCGGAACTATATATGCAGTGTTGCTATTTGTAAGAGAAATGCTGAGAGGCAAAGAAGAGTGTAGAAAAAATATCATTTTTTCGTTTCCTATTGACATTTTAATTAGGAAAGTGTGTATTAGAAAATGTTAAAGAAAAGGAAAATTTAACCCCGATTATAAAAGACTTTGCAATAAATATGCTACAATTGATGATTTTGAAGGTGGAATGAAATCAAAATTAATGAATGTATTGCCAAAAAACAAAAAAAAACTGGTAGGCAATTTAAAATTTATCTACTGAAAAATAATTTATGGCTAATTTTATTATGCTTATGCTATTCCATTACTTAATTTGTTACCTGAAACTTTGACAAAAATGTCCAGCCCAACTGCAAGAGGTAAACCTGTTAAAACTAGAGAACGCAAAGAGATCGTTAACAAATTTTAAGTCCATTATTGTCTATAAGAAATGTGGAAAACATTCCATCCACAAGTAAAGGAAATCCCAAGGAAGGTGTATATGAAAAATTACTACGTAATTATAATGTTCCCTTGCTAGAGAATGAAGAATTTAAGAAAAAAATCAAAGAAAATGAAAAGAAAAGTCCTGAAGATCTCTGAAATGCTGAAGATTTTTTATCAAACTTGCTGTGCATAATGAGTACTTTTAGAGACTTCTTTGTTGTAAACATTTAGAGCATCTTTTAAAATCAACTCGCTGAATATCCGAAATAAATTTATTGACAAAACATCCCTTGAGCTTTTCGTCTTAATATAAGTTTGGGAATCATTTCCTGAATTTTCTCGATGCATATACTTAAGGATCACCCTGTGTATATTAACCATAACATGTGAAAATTCCCATTTTATTGGAAGTCATAATTAGTGAACTAGAACATGCCAGAAATATTATAAATTAAATCATTTTCGAACTGGTTGGTCGGCATTCTTAAACCACCTTGTATAAACGTGATTTTGTATATTCGTCTTTGCTCAAAACTATATGCAAAATTTCATTAAAATCGCTTTGGCCTTTCCAGAGATCCATTGGGGAGTAAATAATCATCAAATAACGGACAAACCTATTTATAAAACCATGCCAAAACATTGTATTTTGTAACCTGTGAAGATTTGTTAAAGAAAATGGTTAAATTTTGTGAAAATTATAATCGACAGTATAAAATTTAATGAGAACGGTAGTTTTTATTTTGATCATACACAAAACATGTAACGCCAAGAAAATAAATGTACACAAGTTTATCCAATAATTTTAGTATTTCTATTCCTCAGTTACTTTCATTATGAGTCATTTATTGTGTTCTTTTAATTATTAAAACATGTTAAATTAAATAATAAACATAAGTATATAAAATTAACATAATTCATTAACTTTAAAGTTCTAAACAAGAGCATACCAATATACGCTATTTCAAATCAGGCATACAGATGACGTATTCCCGCCATTAAGTCTACTCCTTTACGGACCTCGACCTAATGGACCATATTAGTGTGACGTCATATAATTATGAAACCCATGTAAATGAATTACACTGGTTGCTTACTACGGTGGCACTATAAAAATTTTTTTTGATAATAATAGAAATTAATAATAGAGTTACATATTAATATACATTCTAACATATTTTGTACATTGTGAACGGTAAGTAAAAGTTCTTAAATATTTCTTTCAAGGGAGAAACAAAATATGTGCTATTTCTGACTCTCAAAAATGTCGCCATTATGTTCATGAGCATAAGGGTTAAGTTCCAGTGTTACATATAGGCAACCAGTGTGTCATGACTCTTTCACGTAGGTTGCATAATTATTATTAATTATATGACATCACAAGTAATGTGGTCTCTTGTGAAAATGCTAATACAATTATTGTTCTATCCATATTAGGAGCAATTGTGCAAAAGGGGATAAATCCGAAATACAGTATTTTCTGTAAAACAGGAAAAACCACTAAGAAGAGGCAAGGTGAAAAAAGGTATATTTGTTTTCACAAAATGATTAAAGTAATGTTCTTTTTTTAAATAATATATACATTCCAAATTTAAATATATATGTCATATTTATTTCAATATTTTGAATTTTCGATTGAAATTATGTCCCTTTGCCAAGCCAGAGTGTGGATTTATTTAATTTTGCCCATCGGTATGGAATTTATTCTTATCTGCTAAATCAAATATCTGATGTGGCCAGCACATAACTTTCTCATTCATCCTGATCTAAAAAAATCATTCTATTCAATTCTTCACTTACCTCAATTAAATTTTAATAATGTACCTTGAAATATTTCATTAAAATTTTTAAATAATTAATTATCAGCCTCATTCGATACTGTCAATAATAATTCATGTCATATTTTAATAATTTTTTGTTATTGACATTGACATTTTTGTAACTAAATTAGATATTTCAAATGTCAAACTGTTAAATTTATCCTAACCTCATTTTATGAGGCCAAATAAAATCAGCTTTATTTAAGTGCCACATATGTATACCTGGAGGATGAAGAGAAGACAGACCACATCTTATGCACCTATCCTGCTGTGGATAGGATCCCTTTCACAATATTTGCCAGAGGATCTGGATAACCCTCATCCAATAAAGTTATCAGTTTCATTAGTAGACTGAACTTATTGGGTGAAATATAATTAGGAGTGATTCACAATAAGCCTGTCGATGGTCGCATTGGAGGGCCCACAAGGACCCACTCATAAAAATCATAACGTAACCTAATACCTTTGAAATTATTTACAAATTGACATCGACTTGTTTCCTGATGTATATTCCATACCAATTAAATTATCGTTAATTTCATCTTTCAATAACTTTTTTAATTTCATTCTAGCAAATTTGCAGACTTTCTGTCAAACCATAAAATTGGTCATCAAATAAATTAAATCCGTGTGATTATTTATTATGAGTTAGATCATATCTTTAGCAAAAGATTTACGAAAGTAGTAATAGGTAATGAAGAATTAAACAATGGCTTACGAAATTGTTGGTAGCGAAAAATATTACAATAATAAGTAAAAAAAGCTATTTTTATGGCACCCATTTTAGTAAATATGATTCTCACAAAGGAGTAAGATTTTTAAAAAAAATTCCAGTTTTAAAAAAAATATTGTTACGCCACTGGACTATGTAGACTGGTTAGATGAGACTGGAATTGTATGAGATCGGCCGGGAATATTCTGGAATGTTTTACATCGTGTGAATGGGTGTATAAATAAGGTGGGCCGAGACTCAGTCTTAAGTTAAACGTGAACGAATAAAGAAGAAATACGAAAGAGACTTAATAAGTGTTCAATTGTGATTACAATTAAAACAGTAATTAATCTATTGCTGTTAATTGTTAATTAGTAAATAGTGAGTAAGTGTTACCTGGGCTTTCAATCAACGAATCTACGAGTACAAGTGTTTGTTTGGATAGCAATCACGTAAAAATTTGGTGCCGGAAGTGGATTGGAAGAGAAATTTCTGGAACATTCGAAAAGGCTCTACAGTATTCTTCTCAGACATTAGTGGTAACACGGAGAAATAAGCTACTGAAATGAATAGTGACTTTAAAGTGGATTTTCGAGAAGTTTCTAGAACATTCGACTTAGAAATAGCTGCAAATAAGCGAGTGCCGCTAGTAACAACGTGTTGTAGACTGAGAAAAAGAACTACTAGTGCAATTTCGGGAAAATTCTAGAACATTCTATTTGGAAACTACAGGAGATACGTGACTTGTGTCGACGGGAACGTGTTATAGACTTAAAAAACAAGACCATAAGCGACTTTTAGTGACAATTCTAGAACAATCGATTTGGAAACCACAGAAGATACGTAAACTATGTTAACGGAAACGTGTTATAGACTCAAAACAAGACTAGTAATATTTCGTAAATGTTCTCGAACATTCCATTGCACAATTAGTGGAGATAAGTGAATTTTGTCAACACAAAAGTAGTATAGACTCTAAATAAGACTTTCTAGTACAGTTTCGATATTTTTCTGGAACGTGCCATTATTAAAATAGACGTGATAGATACATTTTATGGTCATTCTAATGTAGTAGACTTTATTTTGAACTAATTTCCGTGAGGTTCATGCCAATTTCAAGAAGTATGGCGTAGAAACAAACACAGGACTTGCTTGCAACACTGTTGCAACAAATGGAGCAATCCAAAAAAATGATAGAAGAAAAAGAGAGAAGCCGACAGGAAGAAAAAGAAGAACAAGAAAGAAGACGACAGGAAGAAAAAGAACACTAAGAGAGAAGACGCCAGGAATAAAAAAGAATACTTAAGAAAAATGATGGAGGGCCTGGAAATAAGATGATTGGAGGAAAACGAAGATATAAAAAGAAGCCTAGAGGAACAGCAGACAGACATTTTCTCATCTCACTGAAAAATTTAAAGTCGATGTTATAGGAAAAGTCGGTGAAGTGGAAGAACAAGTCAGTGAAGTTAAAGAAAAAGTCAGCCAAGTTAAAGGGGAAATAACCGAAGTCAGAGGAGAAGTAGCCCGACTCAAACAACAATTAAGAGAGAAGGGTGGCCAGTTGGTACTGTCGTCTGGAACTAGGTTACAACTACCTTCCTTTGACGGTTAAGATTCATGGTCAACTTATAAGAAACAGTTTGAGGCAGCTGCACGTTGAAATAACTGGAACGATGAGGAAAGAACAATAGCATTGGCATTAGCAATAAGGGGACAAGCCTTAGACCTGCTCCAAACAATTCCTGCCGCAGAGCAACAAAACTTTGGCATTCTAAAGGTAGCGTTAGAACTAAGATATGGCGACCAACATGTCGCCCAAGTATATCAGGCTCAGCTTAAATCACGCAAACATCGGAGTGGAGAAGCCCTCCAGGAGTTCGAGGTTGCGGTAGAAAGGAGGTATCTGCTATTTCAAGTGTGGCAAATTGGGCAATATTAAGAGGAACTGTCATGAGTTCAACATTCAAGATGTAATGTCCGAAGTACAAAAGACCATGCAACTACTGATAAACTCGAATCTCCAGCCGAGACAAAACCAATAGCAAAGTAGTGGGAGACACAGTGAAGGAGGCATGCGCTGTTATAAGTGTGGCAGAGTGGGCCATGATCAGAGTAACTGTCGTTAGCGCAGCCCTGAGAGTAAATGTCGCAGTAATGGCGAAGCCGCAGGAAACTCGCGAGCTGGTATTTCGGGGTATATGCCATATGACCTTTCCAAAAGACCGTGTCAGAAAAACTGCAAGCCTTGCCACCGTGAGGAAAAACAGCAAAATGTACAAATAATGATTACCGTTAAGATTGATGTTTCGGATTATTGGACAAAAGAGTCGTTAAGGGAAACGCAGTTAAACGATAAGGAAACTGGTCCTATTTTGAAATGGAAAGAAACCCGACCCGATTGGAAGGACATTTCAAATAAATCAGTGGGTCTGAAGGCTTTATGGACACAATGGGACTCCCTTAGAGTAGAGGATGGACTGCTGAAAAGAGCGTGGGAAAGTCCCAATGGGAGGAAAGTTACCTTGAAATTGGTAATCTCCAGGTGTCACGTTGCAAATGTACTTCAGCAAGTGCATAAAGGAATGTCTAGCGGACAAATTAAGACATAATTAATCTATTGTTGTTAATTGTTAATTAGTAAATAAAGTAGTTAGTGAGTGTTACCTGGACTTTCAATCAACGAATCCACGAGTATAGGTGTTTGTTTGGATAGCAAACACGTAACAATATATTGCAACTAAAAAAAGAACCAAATTCGGATAGTATATTATAGCGTCGTCCTCCATCTTGGAAGTGAAAACGAAATAAAGTTTATAAGCAAAAAAAAAATAAGCAAAAAACGTATAGTTTTATCTACTATTTAGAATTCTAGTTACTATTTCGGTTGAACGATTAAAAAGATACACCGTAAAAAAAATTTTGTGGCCCCCCCATTAGCAGTAACAGAACGCGAGATACACAAATCTGGCTAGTTGAAGTCGGAACCAGTAAAGGCACCTGTGCTACGTGGACATGCTCTGTAACAGCACGTACGCTAGAGGTTTCCTATTGGCAGAGTTACAAACAGGCGTCAATTTCCCAGTAACTCATATGTTGCAAATTTTGGTTTAATTTTACCTTCAAAGAAAATCAATAATTAAGTCATGAAGAATTTATGTACGATTGGTCTTAATTAGTTACTCTATATACTTGGTTTGAGGGCTTACAGCCCGCCTAGAGCTTTTGCTTTATTTTTCATACAACATTTTCGATTTCTGAGGTAACATGTCCAACGTTGCAGCCACTGCTTCTTCAGGTAATTTCTGATGGGGTACAGGAAAATTAATTTTCATCCTCTTCCATTTCCAGTTCAATTGAAAAACAAAAAAAATTCGACAAAAGGATTGTAAAACGATTCTTGCAATAAAATTACAATATGGCTACTTTTATTTACGTTTTTGCTTGGTTACTTGCATTTATTTTTAATATAAGTTTAAAACCGAATTCCTACCTGTCAGTGTGACAATATGAATGTCAATATTTAACAAATTGACAATTCTTTTGTACAATTTGCAAAATTGCCAACATATTATATATTGTGTATTATGTTTTCCCGCAGCGGGCTATAAACGCCTCTTTATGCACTTGGTACATAAATAACTATTATTTAAAAAAGTACATAACTAGAAACTTATACCTAAGCAAAAATGTAAAACTGTAAAATAAAATATATAAATTTTATTAAAAATGGGATATAAAACTATGATAAAACAATATTGCACAGTAAATAAAATACAGGGTTATGATAAAGTAACGCACAAAATGATCGCTATTTTTGGGATTTTTATTAATATTTACCATAATATTACACACACTTCTGTATACTTTCTGTAACATTTTAATGTTATTCACTGTTGCTCTGTGTCCAATTCTTTATGAGACACCGTGTATAAGAAAAATTTAAAAAAAATGATGGTATTCTAACACGCTATATGTAAAAAAAGTTATCAGAAAGTTTGTAACATAAATTCAATAACGTACTGTATAACATAAGTTACGTTAGGCGAACCAGCTTTTTTTAAACATTATACAATTTAAGATTTAGGAAAAGGAGAAATCTTTAACCGCCCAATATAACCTGCATTATAAAAAATAGAATACGCATAATAATAAATACGCATTTATTAATAAAGATAAATATTAATATTAAAATATCTGTATAGTTGTTTAAAAGAAAACTTTAATCAATCTAAATGGTATATTATGTTATTGAAGTAACGAAAATCTGCACTAGACTTACTAGACACTTCTTAAAACAGACAGAACTGAATTGAGTTGACATAACAATGAAGTTGCTAATATGTGATCCTCATTTCATTTACTCGTTTATTCGTATTTAAAAGAGTATTCTCAGGGTTAACTTAACCAGCTTAGCCTTATCTCAACATTACATTTGTTGCACAATTTCAGTCTAATAATTTTGTTATTTGTCTCTTAATTAACTTAGTGGGCGGGCTGTTCCAAGCATGTCCATGTAGCACAGGTACCTTTACTGGGTTGCCGAGGTCGAACGAAGTTCCTAGCGAGCATGCTGTTACTGTATATCCCACCATATGGTACATATGAGAGCAAAGGAAGAAAAAACGACAAAGTAATTTTTTAGAAGTTAAACACTATATGCGGATGGATATAAAAAATAAATTAAAACTAAAAATAGACAATACTTTGCTGATATTTTTCCAGAATTCAAAAGTACTAGGAGTAATATTTGATGAAAAACTACGATTTTATTCTCACATTTCCAAATTAACTCGAAAAGTCTATATTAAAATGAAAGTCTTATATGCAAACAGATATATAATGAATTACAAACTTAGAAAAAAACTGTGTGAATCCTTAATCATACCTGTGTTTGATTATTGTGACATTGTATACTTTCCCTGCTTAGATGTGCTTACTCAAAACCTTAAGGCGGATTTACATGCAGCTAAAGTGAGCAGGGAATTGGGCAGGGAAGTGGGCAGCGCGAGTATGTAAACACGTCGCTCGCGCTGCCACTGCTCATGCCAGAGCGCTGTCGCTGCGGCAGTTTCTACGTCCTCCATACGCGTACCAGCTGTATGTAAACAGTCTTGCTTCAAAGCTGCTATAGGGCAGGACAGCGGGCAGCGCGAGTAGCAGCGGCAGTGGCTGCATGTAAAGCTAGTATTATACAAAGGGTACAAAATCTCTGTTGTCTATTTATATACAATCTGCGGAAATTTGACCATGTAGTTCATAAATTTACAGAGCTTAAATGGCTAAAAATGGCAGATCATGCTAAATATCATTATTTAACATTTATTCATAGACTGTTGTTGACCTCCACTCCAGATTACCTTAGGGAAAACTTGTGTCCAGAAGTTCTATTCACAATGTTAACATCAGGTTTAATAACATGTTCACAATGCCCCAACATAACACAGCCATTTTTCAAAGATCATTTTCATACAATGTAGTAAAATTGTACAATGGTATATCAGAAAATTTTAAATCAATGTCACTGCAGCAATTTAAAATCTCTATAAAAAATGAATTATTAAATGGACGAATAAATAAACAAAAGTAACGTTAGTTTTATGTGAAAAATTTCTTTTTTATTTTGTTTATACATGAATATAATAGATATAGGTTTATTTTCCGAACGCACCATAATATGTTACGAATTTACAGATGTTATAAGTTTAGGAAATAACGTGCAATAATTTATAGTTTTAAGATTAGTTTAAGTCTATTAAATAATGCCTCTGTTTTTTACATTGGCATCCTTAAAATGCGCGGTTAAGTGTAAGAGTAGCCTTGGCTAAACTTCGCCGAGCATTCCCCAACATCTATCATATTATTATTGTAAATACAACCTTTTTTTTGTATTTATTCACTATTAATAAAGACGTTTTATTATAGGTAGCCTTTAACCTTAAAAGATTTGCTGCTATAATAAATTTATAATTTTTTTGAGTTTAGAGAAATTTCTTTTTAATTACTTAATTTTTTTGACGGTACACTTACAAAGACATAACTTGTACAAATATGTTGAATATTATGATTTTTATCTTTACAGTATTTATGTAAAGTCTAATAAAGACTTTAATAGCTTTTAACAGACACTGCTATTCAAATAAAATATTCTATTAGCATACAAACCTAGTTTCAACGAACTAATCATCATCTAGTCTGAATCAAGTTGGTGGCTGCACCTATGAGTAACCTCGACGCACTGACATTCAGCCCTATAAAACTTCACCTATGATATCATTTTACACGTTAAAAATAAAGTGCTCGGCGAATAGACTACGTGACCTCAACGAACAACCTGAGACACCACCAGACGTAAAAATTACATGAATGTTAATAGAGTTTTATTTTGAGAAAGTTTGTAGATATTTTATGAATTTCGTTTTATGTAGTCATTTGTAAATTGGATAAATGTTTGGCATTATACCACGATGATAAAATTTCACTTAATATTCTTAACTTTCGCTTAACATTATTATCTGTTTAATTATAAGGCCTATTTATACGATTTTGGTTATTAACTTAATAGACATACACCAGGGGCGTGCGGTGAGTTTTGATACAGGGGAAGCAGTTTGTGATATAGGGTGATGGGTAGTGCGAAGCCCCGAGCGAAGAGAAGCAAAAATTTTTTTAAGAAAAGGGGCGTGGCTTCCGTATACTCATTTTAAAGCAAATGTCGAAACCCGCAAAGTTATGATATCTAGAAAAAAGTAAACTTGTAGGACCGCCACTCCTCAATAAACATAAAACATAAAAACACCACAAAAATGAGACAACCCCCCGATTCTAAAGCCGAAGCTGCACGGGCGAGGGTTATACTTATGAAAAAAACGCAGACACACAACCATACCCACCGACATTGCCAGTGCCGGTAGCGGGGATCGAACCCTCAACGAAATAGAGAGTTCGTTCAGTCACACTTGCCATCGTCCACTCTCTAGCCAACTATAAATCGAGCCGGCTAGTTAAGTAGTTAACATGCACATACCTACCTATTTATAATGTAGTTTAATCCACCTCTTTGCGAAGTGCTTCACAAGTCACTTTCTATTGTCAACAGGAACAATTTTGAAAGCCGTTCTTCACTGGTTGAATTTCTTGAAAAAGTTTTTATCCTTTTTTAAGGTCGAAAAACTGCGTTCAACCGAGGCACTAGTTGCAGGTATCGTCAACACTAACTCACACAATTTCAACACTTCAGAGTAGGCCTGATCCAAACTATTTTCTTTTATAAAGATAATCAGTTAGTTGGCGTTATGTTTCTGACTAATATCTTCTGTGGCATAAATAACTGAAAGTTCCGATTGTAACCCAACTATATCAAAAAAAATTCCGTAGTTATCACTCAATGACTGAAGTGCGTTTTGTGAAAACTGTTTATTTCAAAATTCATTAAAATTACACAATTCTAAAAATTGTATATCACTAAAATTTTTAAATCTGTTATATAGTTGCCCAGTGATATTGTCCAAAATTTCGATAAAAAGTCTTCGATATGAAGTTCTACGATCCATCATAAATTCAGTTCGTATTCTTTTTCTTTGCGCTCTAAATTGTCATAACTAGTTTTCTCCCAGAACTTTTCGAATTTATTTCTTTTGTTACAAATCAAATTTTTGAATTCTTCAATTTTCTTTACACAAAATCCAACGCCATTTGATTTATTTTGCAAAATATTGAGTAAATTAGTTGTCAGTAAATGGGAATATTTCGTAGAAAATATTTAACAAAAAATTAAAATCAAAGTCTCTTTTCAATGAATCTAAGTAACCTCTGGATCCATTCAAAGTCTCAGTGTGCTAATCATCTTTGCTTTGTAAAATATTTTCAAATAAATCAGAGGCTGTCGATATTCAGATACAGTTTGTACTAGCCTTTCATTGTAATTCCATCGTGTTGGAGCAACTATGGGTAGCCTCTTCTGTACCTCCAAATCTACAGCTCGTGTCCGTTTTGATGATTTTGAAAAAAGAGGCAGCTATTCCACTAATACTTGAAAAAAATACTTTGCATTATTTAAGACACGCTGCAGATTGAGCAAGAACTAAATTTAATCGATGCGCAAAACAATGTACAAATATTGCATTCTGAAAAGTCTCTTTTACTTTGGCCTGCAGGCCCCCCAATTCACCAGCCATTACAGCGGCCCTGTTAAACACGCTAGCTCAAACGTGCTAACATTCTTCGTTTTAAACTTATTGTTATTTTTGTTTATTTGTTTTTATTGAGCTAATAGTCGACTGTATATTTCTTTTCTATAATTTTATTTTCGATAGTGACATCTTCTGTAACTGGAACTATTTTTGTTTTCTTCTTACAGCTAAATTAAGTAAAATCCATATTTTATTTAACATTTAGTTTATTAAAGAAATAGGTCTGAACTGTACAAGGGTTTGTGATATATATTTTGTCTTTTTATGACACTTGTTTTAACTTACATGCTAAAATTCTCCTAACATTCATTTTCAACCTTAGCGTTAATTTATTACCTTCAACATGTGCTGTGTCCTATGATAGACATATAGGTTGAAACATACATTTATACTAACAAGGGCCACTAAGTGGACAACTAAAATACATAAATTTAAAGTAGAGCTAAAACAGAACATTGTGGATGACATTTTCTTGTAAACCACATATATAATATTCATAAAGTATGTGAACATATTGAAAGCCATTATTTTGACATATTCTAATTTATTTTACCAGCATCACACGATATGAATATTTAATTTGCGCTAATTCGCTGTCCTCAAATTATCGCGTAATACTGGTTCACATAATTATTATTTTCGTGTTGGAAACGTTGTCTCCAACAGGCCCCATTATAACTTTGGGCTATAAGTTTAGCACCACACTGTAGATCATCGACTATCTGACAAACTATAGCCGTTCTCTGCGTTGTTACGTCTAAAAATCCTAAAAGGCGCTCTTGGACTTTCCCATTTGGATTTATGTAGCGTACTATGATTGACAACTGACTAATATTCGTAATATCGGTTGTTTCATCTAACATAATTGCAACAAAAAGGAGCTTTTTTTGTTTCTTGCTTGATCTTTTCTAAAACAGTATTGCTTATCGACTGAATCAAATCATTTTGAATATGATTTGATGTATCGCGAAATACCGTGGAGTGTTCCAGATGGTTACTTAAAATTGTATCGTATTTTGCTAATAAATCACCTAAATTGATGAAATTGCGACGCTCCGAGATTCAGTATGACCTCTAAATCTAAGTTCATTTTCGCCGAGAAAACAAACAATGTCAATAAGTCTTTTTAACATTTCTCGATTTTCTTTTACAAGTTCATTATGCTTACGGTCACTTTCTTTCAACTGCTGATCTAATGAATGCTCAATTCGTAATTTTCCAAATGTTTTTTCTTTTAGCACCGCTCGCAAATGAGTTTCACACTTACCATGCCTCTTTGTCACTTTGTGAATGTTGTTTAAATCTGAAAAGCCATTTTTATTCCAAACACCTTCTTCATTTGTGAAAAGTACACATGGCCAACAAAACAATTTACACAAATTTTCACAACCCGTTAACCACTGATTAGCACTGTACATTTCAATATTAAAGTACCTATAGCGTGATTTAACTTTCGTTTTTAAAAGTTTTAAATCAGGTGTTGGTCTCCCGTTTCTAATAATATCCAGTTTGTCTTGAAACAAATACGTTGAAAATCCCTTTTTCAACAAATTGCACACCACACAAACGCAAATAATATTTTCCACAGTGCTAGGACAAGCTTCCAAATTGAATAAGCAATTCTAAAACTGCTTATACGCGCACTAATGTTCAACGTTTTCAAAATTACTTGTCGCCGCACCACAGGTTTAGAAACACCAAAACAGTTTTTACAAATATAGCACAAAAGCTGAGAATAATACTAGGAAGATTAATATTAAGTATAATATTAAAATCTATATTAAAATTTATAAAACAAAACGCATTACGATGCTATACGGCTCAGATATCAAAATTATGAAGTGGGGATGGGATGCATTTCAAAAAGTTGCTTATATAGAAGTCGCGCGAATGCGTGAGTTCGTATTGGCTTGATTAATCGAGTGCGTCATCGTTACGGTTTTATCATGCAACATTACCTCAGCTGTTGAAAAGCAGGGCCGTGTCTATTGAAATTGGTAAAAGTAAATATTAACGATTAAAATGTGTGACAAATAATAATTAGGTTCTACTTATGTGGTTTTTTTTAATAATCCCAGGGGAAGCTCTGCTTCCCTTGCTTCCATGGACCGACCGCCACTGACATACACACTTTTCAATTTTCATAAACGTCAACACAATCATTAATGATCTTCATATTAATTATTCACTTTCATCTCAAGTCTGAATTCAGGCAAGATATTGTTAAATATAATAACAAAAATAAAATTACCAGTATTTACACAATTATCCAAAATACATAGGAAGTCGTAAAACACTATAAATGAATAACAAAAAACTTCTAAACTTCCTCAACAAAACGAAGAACATATTTGATTGCAAATTTTTTTGAGTAACATACTATTCAAATGTAAAATCAGAAGGATAAAAGGGTTTCAACTATAAATTGAAAAAACCACTCCAGTTACAATTTCAAGAAAATCCGGGGAAAATTAAAACCAATATAATTTATACAAAGCTTAACATGAATGTTCATATTGCAAGATAAATTAAAGATGTTTTGTTTTTATGTTTTATTCATTTCTATTTACCATTTCAGAAGCAAAGGTATAACAGTAAAAAACTTACTAAAAAAAAAAATTGGAAAATAGTAGCCTATAATTCTTAAAAAGAAATACACTGTTTTTAGATGAATCAAATAAACTGTATTTAGATACACTCTACATATGTTTCGGCTTTTTAGGCCTTTCTCAAGAGCATTACAGATAAATACTAAAGTTATGAGCACAATTTACCTAATATATAAAACTTTCACTAATCTAAAGAATACAGGAATGGCAACACATTGCATTGATAAAAATCATTTTATAGACACAGAGAATATAAATTTAATCCACACAGAAAGAAAAGGAAAACGCCTAAACCTTTTAGAACAATTAGAAATAAAAAAATCCCTTAAAAGCAACCCTTGTACCACCAATGACCAGCAAAACTACATCAACACGCCTATAATAGATAAGGTTTTAAGAATCGCCCAGTAGATTATACTCCGAGTAGGTAGACATTTAGTTTTATTACCCAGGGAATTTCCCGTAATTTTTAACCAGATTAGTGAAAGTTTTATATATTAGGTAAATTGTGCTCATAACTTTAGTATTTATCTGTAATGCTCTTGAGAAAGGCCTAAAAAGCCGAAACATATGTAGAGTGTATCTAAATACAGTTTATTTGATTCATCTAAAAGCAGTGTATTTCTTTTTAAGAATTATTTACAAGATGTTTCACAAGGAACCGACCACTTACTCAATCCAGTGTATTAAAAAGTAGCCTATAAATAAACAAATGAATCATAAGAGAAACCACCAATCAAATTTCAAGGGAAACATTCATTTTAAGCATAACTAAAATCAAAATGCGATGTTTTCAAAATGTATGTGTCGGTCTGCAGATATGTCTAATTAAGAGACACCAGTCGTGTAAAATAGAAAATTTTCAAAAACAAATTTATCTTCTTTAACGTAAAAAAATTAAGAAAAAAATTATAATAGTTTAAGGGGAGGAATATAAGTAAAAAATACTGTGGTTGTAATTTCGTGTATTTGCGTTACATTTATAAAGGACCGCGCATCAAGTTTGGCTGGCCCACTTACTGTGATTTTTAATTTAACATTAAGAAATTCATGTTTCCCTGATTTATGGAAACTTTCGAGGGTATGTCCTATTTACAAAAAAGGAGATAGAAATGAATTAACAAATTATCGGCCAATAACTATCATTTGCAATTTTTCAAAATTGTTGGAGATCATTCTACAACAATAATGTGTCTGGTATGATATCGCTTGAGCAGCATGGATTCGTGAAAGGCAGGTCTACACTACTCTACAGTTACAAACCTTGTGTGTAAATCCCAGTAATTAGATGAACAAAGTCAGGCTGATGTAATATATACTGACTTCTCCAAGGCATTTGACAGACTTGACCACGGTATTGACTAAATTTGAGAACTTTGGACTTTCCAGGCCAATTGTGAAATTTCTTATATCCTGTTTGCAAAATAAGTATTAATTTATTCAATACCGCGGATACAGTTCTGACAAATTCTTGTAAAAGTCAGGCGTACCACAAGGTTCGATATTGGGACCAGTTTTATTTGTCCTGTTCATCAACGATATCAGATCTAATCTTTATTAGGTATATTATCTACTATATTCAGACGAGTTAAAACTATTTTGTGAAATTAAATCTAAGACAGACTGTGAACATCTTCAGGTAGCATTAGATACTATAAATTTTTGGGGTGTTAATAATATATTACCATTAAATGCAACAAAATGTAATATACTGACACTCACGAGGAAGATAATTTCGATCAAATATAACTGGGTGATTTAATACTACAAAGGCCAGAATAAATAAAAGATCTTGGAGTTGTTTTTGATCCTAAATTATCTTTCATAAGGCCTATAAAAGCCTTGGATTTGTTATACGCAATTCATAGGGGTCTGATAGCTTGCATACGCTTAGAGTGCTTTATGTTTCATTTGTTAGATCGCGGTTGGAATATGCATCAATAATATGGAGTCCTATTTACAATTTGGTCTTTAGAAAAAATACAACGACGATTTGTAAAATCAGCAATATACCTACTTGATGGTGAATATCCGAAAAGTGACATTAAAAACAATATTTTACTTGTATGTCTCAATCTATCCGAGCTTGAAAAACGTAGGGCTGCACAATATTAAACCAAATTAATTTTAGAGTTCTAAGAATATCATCACATCACAAGCATAATTTTAAATTTCCTACAGCTAATATCAATATTATGATAGCATCCCCTCTTTATCAAATGATCTCAAATTATTGCAACGTGGAGAACAATAATGATATTTTTTTCGTACTATGAACAAAATTAAAAAAGTTTTACTTAATGAGTGAATGGCAATATTTTAATTTGTATAGTTTTGTATAATTTATATTTATATTTATTGCTATTGTGTTGTTATATTATTATTGTTGAATAGCAGTATTTTAATTCCAAGTGTAACGTATTGTTAGTTAGTGTTAATTTATTATTATATATTATATTAATGTATATTATTTAATTTCCTTTGTAGTATTTATATTTTTTTAACTCTAATTGTTGCTAGATTTTCTATATTTTGTTTTCTGTTACTTAAATTTATTTAAGTTTTATTGTATCCTGTAATTGGATTCTGCCTGTAGGATACGTATATGAAAATAAATATATAAATAAGCTACAATGTAAAAAATACGAAATTAGAGCCATAGTATTTTCATTTACATTCCTTCATTTGAACTAATAGTAGTAGTAGTTACTTATTTTACTAGGCAAGAAGGCACAATTAGCCCTTCTTGCCTTACACTAAATTTTGTCTTAATTTTTAACTAAATATTCTTCATTTGAACTGTTATTTTTTTCTTAATTTGTTACTTTGAAGGAGATACATTTATTTGAAAATTGTGCATTTTCTAGCATAATCTTTATAGCTGGTCAGGATTCCTCAAATTAGGTGGATCTGTATTTCATGATCTCTCTTAAGATAAATGTGTAGCTGAGTGAAATTAAGTAATAAATGGGGTGCCGGGGTTTAAATTCTAAATTTTCGACAGGAATAATACGTATAATAAGTTTTTTTTGTGCATTGTGAATATATTCTAAATTACCTAGCTTTGACCTTTACCCAATCGTATTTCTTTTTATATAACACAGCCGGCAGCTTTTGTAAAGGTAACTGAAGCCAACCCTGTAGTTTCTTTCAAAACATAAATAAATATGCATACTTTTGCTTGCTGAAAAAACCATGAAATCTAATTGTATATACACCCATTTCTAATTTCTTTGGGTTTCCCGTAGAAACTTATATGTTGATTTTACACTCACCAAGATTGTAATAATACGAAACAAGTGCGAGCTTTTACTACGATAATCAACGAATAGGTATTTTCTCTCTGAACAACTAACAAGCCACGGACACGGACGAAAATATTAATAATATTTGTTCTCTTCAATGTGAGGGGTGTCGATGTAATTTGTAGACGACTCCGTATTGTCATTATACTCGGGGAATAAAGTGCACGTTTTTTATTAGATAACGTTGATAAAGTCAAATGTTTATAAATACTGATTCACATAATGCTGTAGAGATAAATAATCCAAACAATTACGGGAAACGTTTGTTTATTATTTTGGAACATAGTAGTGAGTGAGTGTGTAATATTGTGTGACAGTTTGTTAATTTCGTCACTAATACATACATACATTCAAGTAAAAGCTTCCATAACATGTAAGTATAGTATACTTAAATCACTGATTCAAATGTTTTAACAATATGACAAATTAGCATACATATGTGCTATGTGTGATGATAATACATGCGCATATTTTTGAATTAATTGTTAGATTTCTTTACGTATTTAATAATACAAATTGCTACTTAATACAACTTGGAAACGTGAATTTTCTTTTTGTAGAAAGGCGGGTTTAGTTCTAGGGTTGCTTTGAAAAAGATAAAGAAAGACAAGCCTTGAGAAGGAACCAGATCCGAGATCTTATCACAGGCAAACATTCTTCTACAAAATGGAACTTTCGTATACTTGCTTTAAACAATTTCACAAAAACAGAAACTTTGTCAATGAATTTAAGTACGTATTTATGTATACTGATATACACCGCACAGGATGTCTCGTTATATGTAAATAAATATAGATAGCTTAATATACAGGGTGGGGCAATAGTGCGTCGGACCTCGATATCTCGAGTTCTACGATAGCTAGAAATTTTTAAAAAAATTGCAAGTAAACTAGAAAAAAAAGTCTATAACTGGAAATTATTTTCGAACATACAGGGCGAGCCAAGACGAAATTACAGGACCAAGTGCCTTTTTTTTAAATGGAATGCTATGTATATCAGTACATTTTTTGAAGCTTCTTTCTAGGCTGTATTCATCCCTATATTATTATTGGCTATCTCCCAACCACTTTGATGTAATGAATTTTTTTGTTGAAATAATGCCATCTGCAGATGGATATTTAAAAAATCACCACAGTCACAATTATTGGTTTTAAGAAAAAGTTATGTGAATACCAGTTACGAGACATCTAATTAATGTTTTCGAATCATTTTCATTTCCTAAAAATGTACAGGATGGCCAAAAATTAGTATTCAATTAAGAACTTTTTAAATTGAATTTTCTCAATTTTTTCAAATGGAACACCCTGTATATTTTTCAACGATGTGATGTAAAAATGAAAAACGAACATTTTTTGTAAGTACTTCCCTATGGCTAATTGCAACCACTTTTGTTTTATTGAGCAATAATTACAACATTCAAAAATAAACTTAAAAAAATAGGTTTCTTCAAATAACTCAGTAGAAAAAATTATAATAAATGTTCCACATGTTGGCCATTTTGACTGACACATCTATATGCGCTTTTGAAATGAGGTTCCCACTGTTCCTTAAACTGCCGGTGTGATAGATCTAAAGGCAGTTATTATTCTTTCCTTCTTATTTTGTACTGTTGTTGGTGTGTCTCTATAAACAATTTCCTTCACGTATCCCCATAAAAAGAAATCCATTTTTGTAAGATCTGGGGATCTAGCAGGCCATTTAGTGGGTCCATTTCTTCCAATCCATTGATGAGGGTAAAGTGGTCTCTAACTGCATTTAAATAATGTGGTGGAGCACCATCTTGCTGAAACCACATCCTATTTCGAATTCTTCCAGGGAGATTTACCAATAATTGTGGCAGAGAGTTTTCCAAAAAATGAAGATAAATAGCTCTAGTTAATGTATCATCAAAGAAATGTGGCCCTATTATCTCGTTCTCCAATAATTCTTCCCCAAACGTTTATAGACCATTTGTGTTGGTTATCAACTTGCATAAAAAAAGTGAGGATTTTCCGAAGCATAATAATGGAAATTGTACCTATTAACAAATCCATTTTTATGAAAAATTGCCTCATCAGTGAATAAAACATTATTGAAGAAGTTGACAGCAACTTGTATTTTACTTCTGGTCCAATTACAAAATTGTAGGCGCTTTTGAAAATCGTCATCAGATAATTCCTGGTGCATTTGAATATGATATGCATGCAACTTATTTGTTTTTCAGATTCGACCCACAGACCGTCTACTTATTCCTACTAATGAGGTCACTTCTCTTTGACTAACATGGGGATTCTCAACCGTTGCCAGCACCACAGAAAACTCATTTTTTTCGTTCACAACACGTTTTATTCTTTCACTTTTTTTATATTCGACATTTCCAGTTTCCAGAAATCTATCGAGAAGGTTTTGGAACCTGCTAACATCAGAAAGCCTTCTTTCAGGAAAACGTTGGTGATAAATTCTATTGACAAGGAAACAATTTCTGTCTGACTCGCCCAAAACAAAAGTCATGTCTACAAGTTCCGCTTTATTAAAATTCATATTGTAAAATTCCAAATATTTTAAATTCAATACAAATTGTAACTAACGACCGATAAGTGTGATAAATGCTCCTTTGTACACGACAGTTTATACCAAACTGAGGTTTTATTGCTTGTCGAATAACGAAAACAGCAAAAAAATGTACAAAAAAACATTACAGTAAAGGACTGGTTAAATACTATTTACTCATTTCAATGGAAATGGCCCCACTAAATGGCCTCATTTCAAAATTGCATAAAGACGTGTGTCAATCAAAATGGACAACGCGTCGAACACCTGTTGTAAATTTTTCTAATGAATTATTTGAGGGAACCTCTTTTTTTAAGTTTGTTCTTGAATTTGACACTTATTTATTTATAAAACGAAAATGGTTGCAATTAGCCACAGGGAAGTACTTACAAAAAATGTTCGATTTTCATTTCTACATCACATGGTCGAAAAATATACAGGGTGTTTCGTTTGAAAAAATTGAGAAAATTCAATTTAAAAAAGTTTTTAATTGAAAAATAAACACTTATTTATTTATAAAACGAAAATGGTTGCAATTAGCCATAGGGAAGTACTTACAAAAAAATGTTCGTTTTTTATTTTTACATCACATCGTTGAAAAATATACAGGGTGTTCCATTTGAAAAAATTGAGAAAATTCAATTTAAAAAAGTTCTTAATTGAATACTAATTTTTGGCCACCCTGTACATTTTTAGGAAATGATAATGATTCGAAAACATTAATTAGATATCTCGTAACTGGTATTCACATAAGTTTTTCTTAAAACCCATAATTGTGACTGTGGTGATTTTTTAATATCCATCTGCAGATGGCATTATTTCAACAAAAAAATTCATTACATCAAAGTGGTTGGAAGATAGCCAATAATAATACAGGAATGAATAGAGCCTAGAAAGAGGCTTCAAAAAAATGTACTGATATACATAGCATTCCATTTAAAGAAAAGGCACTTGGTCCTGTAATTTCGTCTTGGCTCGCCCTGTATGTTCGAAAATAATTTCCCGTTATAGACTTTTTTATCTAGTTTACTTGCAATTTTTTAAAAAATTTCTAGCTATCGTAGAACTCGAGATATCGAGGTCCGACGCACTATTGCCCCACCCTGTATACTCTTTTTATAAATCCAGTTCTCCTTGTTTGAGATATTAAGCCCGAAAATGTGGCTCATAAACTATTAGACAAATACGACAAATATACTGTTTTATTAATTTTATTGCTGCTTGCAGTTTTATCTTGTGTTTATGGACATACATTTTTTTTGTCATGAGCATTACTTAAAAATTTAAAAATACATTCGAATATAAAATTTAATTATAAAAGAGGAATATGAATGATAGATTTTGATAACTCCACAAAATTGAATTTAAAATTCATTAATTCATTTATTGTTATTATTTTGTAATTCTTGTGTTATTTTCTAATTTTCAAACCTTTTACTCAAAAAAGTATACTGAGTCATTATTTTAAATAGATACCTATACACTGAAATTCCACAGATTTAATTTACAATTATTATTGGCTTGCCAGGAAGCCTAAATACGCCCATTAATGTTTTAATTCATATCAAATAAAGACGGTTTTAAAATTGACAAGCACAAAATTTATTAATATACACAAGATGCATATAAAACAGTAGAAAAATCAACAACATTTGACAGTCAGCGAATTATGTTTTAAAAGGCAATTATTTGTACATATTTGGTATATCAAGTGTTATGCAAATCGCCAGTATCCTTGGCCGAGTTATTTTGTAAAATTGAAACCTTAATTTAAGAAAAATATGTGTAAGTGGAGGACTTTTTAAATAATTTGCCCCTTGTGATAACTGTTTAGTTTCAGCATGATGGGGTGCCGCCCTACAGTGTCAGAATTGTATCAGAATATTTTAATTGAAAATTTAGAGTCAGGTGGTTTGGCCTTACGCCTAGTGTTGGGCGGGTAATAGAGTATTCGTTACTTTGTATTCGTTACTTGCAAATACCCGAAGTACCGAATACCTGCTTTTAAAAGTAATCGTTACTTTAATCGTTACTCTCTTTAGGATTTCAAGATTCTTTTCAATGTAATGAAAACATAAACAAGTGTGTATCCTGACTTCAAGCCGACATAGGTATCTATTATTATTATTTGTTAGTAAAATGCTATTAATAAACATTCTTAAACCTATGGAAGAGCTTTGTCTATGTTACTTGAGGCGAGTGCTGTACCTATGGGATACGCAGTAATTATTAGGTAGGTATATACATACCTACTTGATAAATGTACCTTAATGATTACAAAGTATCGAATACAAAGTAACGATTACTATCCGTAGAAGTAACGAATACATACGAGTATTCAAAAGTAACGAGTATTCCCATCGCTACACGCCCCACAGATTTCTTTATTTGGGGTTACCTAAAATAAAAGTCTACTCAGTCATCCCACCTATCAAAGAAATACACGAAGAACAATTGCAATCATTTCTAAAAGGATTTTGGAAAACGTGATGACCGAAATAACAAATCAAACAGTAGAATGTCGTGGCAAAATACTGAACATTTAATGTATGGTTAAAGTTGTTGTATTAGGATTTAGGTCTTTTGGTGAACAAATAAATGTAAGTTAAGTCTGTGGTACTTAAACTTATATGTATAGGTTTTTATTAAAAATTAAAAATCAAAATAATAAAAAAATATAAATTATTCTTAATGACATTTCTATTGTTTCCATAAGCTACTTATTCATTGTGTCTTATGGAGGCTCAATTTCAAATCGAAAAAATGATGATCTTTAAGTTCCAGTGTAATTTTGAAAGTAATTAGGGTCAAATTATACATCGTTGTAAAGGAAATGGAAAAAGGAATCGGAAAATTCACACAAATATACAGGGTGTCATTACAAATAACGAAGTTAGCGTAACTTTCGGTTAGAACGGAATTGGTATTTGCAAACTTTTATAGCCCGTGCATTATGCAATAGTATCACCATACCAAATTTCATACCTCGCTTCAAATAAGTACAAAGAAAGTTCTGTTTCCATATTTCGTGGTCACCGATCAAGAATGCAGTGTCTTGTACATACAGTTATATTTTTAGATATGCCTCAGTTTTTAACCAGGCTGATACAACGAAAATTATAAATAAAAAATAACGGCATATAAGAAATTTCTTAATAAAAGGAAAAGTCTGATTTGGTTGGATATATTCCAAGCATGTTGTATTTCTAAATATACCGGGTTACACAGGGGGTATTTGTTGAAAGTTTATAATTAGGTTGTGGTGAAAGGAAACAATTGAAAAAATATGCACAGTATATATATTATTGCTTTGCTTTGCTTTACTATTTTATTATTTTCTCGATAGTTTTCTTTTAGCACAAATTAATTTTACATTTTCAGCAAAAAAGGTTTTAAAAATACATCTTTTCAATAATTTTTTAAAATCAAATTTTTTTACAAAAGACTGAAATTGAATATTAAATTAAAAAATGCTGTAGTAGTATTGTTCAAAATTTTTTTATGCACTGCTCTACGAACACCATGGCCAGCTTGTTAAAATTTTACTGCTTAAATAGTTTTCCATGGCCTTCTTTCTGTTGAGAGAAAATTGGCCATAATTCTGTTCTTTCTCAGCCGATTTCAAATTCGAAGAAAGAACTGTAAAGAAAATTGAATTTCTCATCGGAATCATGAAAAAAAGTTACCTTTCCTTTTAAAAAAATAAATAAGTTGCAATTTCCGGCTAAACCGGAAGTAGGGGAAAAACGTGCAGCATGTCAAAAGTAGCGCATTTATACCTTAATAAACATAAACGAATTTGAAAATTTGCTCAGTTTAAGATTAGCTGTTCTTGATGGTAAATCAAAGTTCGGTACATATTTTAACTTTCTAAACCGTTTTTTCTTGAATATATGTAGTGGAATATTATATAGGTACACACATAAATATAAAGCCGCATAAAGATATTGCATACAAAATCTCATTTTTGTCTGTTGTTACCAGCGTTACATTGCATACCCTGACAAGAGATCTGTCACTTTAGATCTTGACATTTGTCTATATGCTTAGAATTGTAAGACGCAAATCTTAAACCGGCACTCGCCATTGCATTGTTATGTTTATCAGTTTATACGATCGCGGTCGCGCACTAGCGGCCAAGTCGTGGTAGTCATCACCATCGCGGCCAGGATATACATGACCGAGAACGCAACCAACGTATAGCAGCCAGAAAGTGTGTAGTCAGTAAGGAAGAAAGAATAAATGTATACTACACTTGTACTATAGTCCATTCATCTTAAATAAGCACATAAAAAATTCTAACATAGACGCGCGGTACTATATAAATACATTTTGTGCTTTTATAATGCACTGCGCGCCTGTACTAGAGAACTATGCAAAACTGACGGTCGACAAAAGGTCGCTCTACGAGCACAGGTAAACAGTTTCTTATGTGCTCAAATGAATGAACGAAGCATAGTGAGATTTAACGCGTGACAATGTTCCTGTACGAAGTGTACTTTACTGGCCGCTGTGTAGTCGACTGCTAGTGTGCGGCCACCTATTTAAATTCTGGGCAAACCATTGGCCGCGCAGCCAGCTAGCCGCGAATACACTACTCGAATTCTCGTTGGCCGTTGCAACTCGCTGACCGTCGCTGTCAGTGCACGGTGGGTCATATAACTATATAATCTGTTGACCGTGGCGACCTGGCCGCTAGTGCGCGGCGGGAGCTCTTACTGCAGACAGGAATACGGCTCGCAGAGATTTCAATTGCATCTGATCTGCTGCATACGCGCATGCATATATATGTTGCCTACGTACATACGTCTATGACCAGCGTTAAATTCACCACGCTCTGCTAAAGAATGAATATCGTTCCAAATTTATATAATTTACATTTTAATTTTAAGACGATGAATATATTTTTGAGTAGTTCTGAAGATGATTTAAAATTGAATGGATACGTCGATTAGTTCAACATCTCGTTTTCTCCAGTTACCTTGCTAATTCCCATAGATTCAGCATTAAATAAATGTAACAATTTCACTCAACAGGTTAAAAATTAAATTAAATTAAATATAGGTGTCTATGACAAACTGCTACCTTTAATGTTGTTCAAAAACTTAAAAACGTATTAAACATAGCTAAAATAGATAAACACGGTGCTTTTGTGAGACCCTCCCTAATTCTGTTATTTTTATTATTACGAAAAAATGGTAAATACAATTACAGGACATTTGTAGATGTAGATTTTGAAAATCATATCAGAGAATATTGGAAGCTGACACAAAATAGCAGTTATTAAATTTATTTTTTAAATTGGAACCGTGTATATTTTTACATTTTTGAATAGAAAGCTTTCTCTCGAATACAATGATGGGTCTATCTCTAATATTAAGGGTGATATGAGAGCAACTTTGCGTGAGTCCCACCCTTGTTAACTTTCTCATTTCTAGCTATTCAAAAATAGTTTATAAAAAAGTTACAAGATCTTTTAAGAATATTTTGAAAATCGTATTACCAAGACATTTGAAGCTATTTTTAATATCTTTTTTTAAAACTTTTTTTGAATAGTCAGAGATTTACCTAAATTGATGACGAAGAACGTCAACATTCGTGATATGAACTCCTAATATAATATGTCGATCTGACCTGGTTCTAAGTCGAAATAAAACAGTTTAAGCTCAATCCGCTCCACTAAGTACTAAGTTTTATAACATTGGTCGGTCGAATCATGAAAATTTAAGACACCATTCTGTATTTTTTACTTCGTTGCCATGGTTTCTGGTTTTTGAATACTACTTCAGGATTATATTAAAAATTATAATTGACTGAATTTATTAATTGAAAAAAATCTGTTTCACATTATCAATCTGTACTATTTTTCAAGGCTATACTTGTTACTTAATTTATATTATCTACATTAATGATGTTACGAAAATATCTGATTCTTGGGATTATATGCAGTAATAATTGTAATGTTCAGTGATAACATAATATTCATTTAGTGTACAAAAATCTACTTTTCTTGTGAAAAATAGATTTTTACATGACAAAATTGGCTACAAAGTCATGAAAACACATTTTTTTTATTACCCACACAGTACTTGCTATAAATTATAATAATTTACGGTTGCATAATTATAATTACATATTCATCTTCATTCCACGTCAAATTGCAACTCATACGACAGAGATAGACATAACCTCACTACAATGACTATGTACAAACTTTTTCATACATGAATTTTTTATCAATTCGTGTCTTCAATTACCGATCATAAATAAATATAGATTGACATCAGATATAAATTACTAGAAACTTATCAAAACCAAAACCAAAAACAAACAATTCTCTGTATTTTTTGTAATTTATCTTAGTACTTTACAGCGATACACGATAATTTGTAATATCACAAAATCAGTTTTCAAATTTTTATCGTAAAATAAGTTTCAAAGTATACATCTTCCCTTCTGTGTTTAACTATATTAATAAACAATGTAAGTAGTGCATTCAGCCTATTATATCATCGTCCTGTGTGCATTTTTTTATATAAAAAACATGTAAAATAAATTTTTTGGAATAATTTTTTTTGGTCATCTTTGGCTGAAAATTAAAAAAAAAACATCTGAGTCACCTATATTCTTGATTAAAAATAACATAGCCACATAAAGAAAAAAAAGTTCATTACCATGAACCAAAATACATGGATCTAGTGTATTTTTCGACGTTGAAATCGAATCCCTAGCTAGAAAAAAAAATTTATCGTGTCAGTTTTTTCTTTGCCAAAAACATCCCTTGAAATGGGATAAAACTATAGTAATAATGTAATGATACTTAATGAAGTGTGAGAAATGGTAGATATTTTATAGTCTAGAGAAGAGAATATGCATTCAAACAATAGCAAGCTATTTACATTAATTAAACCAAAATTCACCCTTATGGAGGGTGAAAACTTCCCCTGAAACTTAAATAACGCACTTAAGTTCAAATAACATGTACAAAGGACAAATTTTTGTAGCTCCTAGGACAAAATATCTGAATCAGGTGTGACAAACAGACATTATTCATAAAGGGTTGACACTCACCCCTATAGGTTGTAAAAACCGCCCCACCTACGGAGGTATCTCATAAGTTTCAATAACGACGAAAAAAGTTCAGGCTTTCGTAGTTTTAGGCAAGGGGAACAAATATGGAGTGGATTCTCTTAAAGTACCGATATATGACTATAAACTACCCTTAGAGGGTGGTAGAAATTACCCCTAAGCTTTAATGATGCACATGGATGTTATTGAAATTGGAAAAGGATCAAATACTTTTATCTCATTGTGCCAAACATTCAAGACAACTAGATCCTTTCTAATAAGGTCGAAAATCATCCCTAGGAGGGGGGAACTACTCCCTGGGTTGATAGATCTTAGAAGTTTTAGCATCTGAGAAAAAACATACACGCTTTCGTAGTCTCAGACATGATGGACAAATGCAGAGTTAATTCGTTCCAACTACAAATGCCAATGAATTACAAATATTTGACATTTTCCTAATTTTAATAACATCCAAGTGCATCATTAGAGCGTAAGGGTAATTTCTACCACCCTCTAAGATTAGTTTATAGTCATATATTGGTAGTTCAAGCGATTCCACTCCATATTTGTTCACCCTGCCTAAAAGTACAAATGCCTGAACTTTTCTCATCGTTATTGAAACTTTTGAGATACCTCCATAGGTGGGGGTGGTTTTATAGTGGTGAGATTTAACCCTTTAAGAGTAATGTCTAGTTTTCACACCAGATTCAGATATTTTGTCCTAAGAGCTACAGGAATTTATCCTTTGTACATGCTATTTAAATTCACGTGCTTTAATTGAGTTGCAGGCGTAGTTTTCACCCCCCATTGAGGTGGATTTTGGTTTAATTAATAAAAATAGCTTGATATGGTTTGAATGCATATTTTCTTCTCTAGACTATAAATATCTACCATTTCTCAGACTTCATTAAGTGTCATTCCATTATTACTCTAGTTTTATTTCATTTCAAGGGATATTGGCAAAAAAAAAAACACCATACATCTTCTTTTTAACTACGAATTCGATTCAGCGTCGAAAAATACACTTGATCCATATATTTCGGTTCGTGGTAATGAACTTTTTTTTTGTGTGGCTGTGTAATTTTAAGGATGTGGGTATAGTGAAAAGACGTAATACTACTGATTTGTTCATTCGTCTATGTAACTTTTTCGTTTGTTAGCAAAAATTTACTAACGTTTCCATTTACCAACTTTTTCTTCAATTTCACCAGATTAAATTAATTTTTAAATCACTCTGTATAGTGACAAGTAGTTATTGCACATTATGTAACCGTCACTTATTCGAAAGTGATAAAAAATTACGTAACGATAAGGCTAGACTTATAGTGGAAGCGTGTATGTGCGAACTGATTGATCGCGCGTAGATGTGTGTATTCGTGCGAACCACAGTTCGCACGTACACACCTCCACTGTGAGTCTAGCCTAAGACTCACCCGACGCATAATCCGATAAACGTCAGAAATCTTAAATCCGCTCATAACTCATTTCTTACGAAAGATATCGAAAACATTTAAAAAAATCTATGTCAGGAACATATTCATAGTTAAAAAAAAAACCGCTGCCAATAGGGAACTTGCCTATAATTTTAAAAATAAAAATAATACTAAAAAACATAGCGTAACGTTATAATAAAACGTGTACTTCACAATAAAATAAGTTTTCTAATTCCACGCGATCAGTATAAAGGATCTAAACAGCGATAAAATTGAAGTGGCCCGAAACGAGCTACTATTGACTGTGACGTCACACCATACTATATTCGGTAGTCGTCGCGCCGGGAAGCAATACAATCAGATGTTTACCGGTGTTATAAGACTGTGGTTGATTTGTTAGTGACTGTTCTGATATAAATATATAATTGTGTTTTATAGTACCGCTTATTGTAGTTGTACAGATATTTTAAAATGACTGATCAAGGTTTTTCAAAGGGCCAATCTGATAATTTGCCTAAAGTGGATATGTTTATAGTGGCATCTTTTATACAAAATAGTGAAAGTTTTTCCCTTGGAGAGGTCCGCGGGGTCAAGGCAGAGAAGTATGTATTTTTTTAGCTTTTAGTAATAATTTATAAACATAAAATAGTTATGACTTGATCACGGAATAAAAAGAAATAACTACAAAATGCTTAGTCGCAACTAAGCATTTTTAGCAGACTTAGTCTTATGTTTGAAAGAATTTAGGGTAATTCTTTACAACAGCCACTTCTATATTTTTCGTGTTTTTTTTGTACACACGCGTAAAGTGTCTCTATAGAAGACATTTGCTGCAAAGGAAATGTTGCGCAAATGTATAATTACCTATCGTAGGTATTTTCGTACTATGTTTTGGGGCAAGGTAAATAAGTGATTGTGTCGTGTTATCATTCACATAATAGATAAATGTAAGATTTGAATAGAATAAATTAAAGGGCAAGGGAAAGGTATTTGCAATATACTATATATACTAGAGGTAAACATTTTACTCTTCGCAGACAGTAGTGTTATTGAACTTTTATATAATTGTTGCACATTCTGTAGGACACTCTTCGCAGTTTTTTGAAAAGAATCTTGTGTTTGTCTTATAAACTTCATTCTTACAATACCTAATGTATTGACTACATATTTAATTTTGTCTCCCGATGGTGCCGACTGTATTGGCGAAACTAAGATTCATTCTTACAATATCTAATATATTGATCACATATTCAATTTTCAATTTTTTTCATCTCCCGATGATGCCGACTGCGTAGGCGAAATTTGTGGTAGTATATTTTACAGCATTTTGGTGTCTATAGAAAATTACTTCAATTTTAGTAGCACATTGAAAATTGCAACCCTCTGTAGATTCATATTTTTAAATAAAATGTCCTATAACTTTTTTATTTACTATTTGATTTTTTTCAAACACAATGGATTTCTTCCTCTAGCTAACACTAACTTATAGCCCAAATTTCAATTCGATCGGACTTTTCTTTCTTTAGTTATCGTGCTCACAAGAAACGTGACGGACGGACATATGAACAGACGGACATTTTGAAAGTTGTTCAGAATTCGATGACGAACGAAATGATTTTTTCTCTGCGAGCGACATTAACGATTTTAGAAATGTCCCGATCAAATGCAATATACTCTTCGTAATCGTATTTGCGAAGAGTATAATAATAAATAGCTGTTTACTTTCGCACCAGGAAATTACCTTTACTTAGTATCACTAAATTACATTCTATCTACTAATCTTATTTTCTAACATTGTATACACATTCTTTCTTTAATCGTACTCTAATTAAAATTCAATAATTCGGAATTCGGAATATTTTATTGCCCGCATGCGAAAAACTAGTAGATAGACATACCTATAGTATTTAATAATGTACTTACATTAAAATGATCTTCACACACATGTAGAGACCTACTGCTCTGTGAAATGCCTTTTTCATTTCTTCTACGCGCTTTTAGCCATTTTGATCGACGAATCTTATCTTCTGGCAACATTATAAATATTTTATCTCGCACTTTTACTGTAGTGTTCTTACACAACGGTACAATGCAATATTTAAAATAAGGAGTTTTTGTTTCCATTTTAAGTACATATACACTTAAAATATATGGCGATGCTGGTATTTTTACGGCTGAAATCAAGCAGTCGAGTGCTGGGATCTCCGTCGTGGTATGGTGTGATGTCACGACTACTCCCGCGCTTTTGAACCTGTTTGAAACGGTTCGCTCGCGCGCGAAATTTTAATAATTTATAACAAATTTATTATTGGGAATTAAGGCGTCATATTTTGCATATCTTATTTTTTAGTATTGTAGAACATTTTTATGAAGTAAAAAAAAATGTGCAAGTTCCCTATTACTTGGGGATCAGAACTTCCTCACCGTAGTAAAACTCGACGTGTTGTGCAGTTTATAATAAACATAATTTTTGACGTTTCAAAAAAGTCACATTTCTTGACGTTTCAAAAAAAGTCACTTTGATGTTTCAAAAAAAGTCATATTTATTGACGTTTCAAAAAAGTCACATTTTGACGTTTCAAAAAGTCACATTGGTGGAATGTCACTAATATTTTTTTAGACATTGGGACCCATTTTGCTCACCAACGAATTCAATCTCTTCCTTGATCTCTAGAATGTGTGTACCAAATTTGAGCGCTTTATCTCTAAACTGTCGCGAACCACACACACACACAGACAGAAAATTTTTTTCAGTCTGAAATTTTGTGTATCATCATAATTCGTCGAGATTTGTCCAGAAATGCAATAAAAATTTTCAAAATTTTTTTCACGAATACATAACCCTCGCTTTGAGAGGTGAGGAAGTAATAGAAAAAATGCCTATTAAAATGGGAACACTTGCGGATTGACGAATTTCGTAGGGTTTTGTTTCTCACCGTGTTAATCTGGAAACTAATTGAAAATCGAACATACATTTTTCGAGTTGCAATATTTCAAAATTTACCAAAATTATTAGTTGCCTCGTTTCAGTTGTTGAGCACGGATTATCTAAATTGATGAAAATATTCTGCCCAAGTAAATATTAGAATATTATAGGCTTGGCTAACAACGGATATGTTTATTTATTAGGCGGAAAACTATCTATTTATGTGTATTTAATGATAATAATTAATCTATATCTAAAAAGGACTACAATAAAGCACAACTGCAAATAAACGAGCTAAATGTTTAGTTAAATTTTTTTTACACTTCCTTTAAAGATATTAAACCACATCTACGCAATATTAGTAAATATTAACAAATAGATAATAATAGAGAATATTTAGTTAATCATATCTAACATTTTTACATTTCTAATTTTCTGATCATTATTCGATAAAACGTAAATACTTATAGAACGCTATCTAAATTAATTGTGATACAGGACTGAATCTGGAGGGGCAAGGGACGCATTTAGGCCTAAGCCCCATCTAGTTTAGGAACCTTTTGGATAGTCTGAAAAACTGCATTAGAAATACCATTTATGTATGGATTTATTATACATATACAGATACTTCAGTGGCGGACTGGCCAGGGTGTCACCTTATCCCATGGCAATTGAGTCCCCTTAAACATTAGACAGTATGTTAAAAATGTTAACGGCCCTTTAGTAACTTGAAAATATATTCCCAATATTATTACTGTATGCAACTAATATTAATCTTGTGTTTCTATTGTAATAAAAAATTCACATTGCATCTTACGTAAGTATCTTAGGTGTATTGAAAATACCTGAAAGCTGCTAGTTTTCTAATTTGAAACGTAATAAAAAGTTTAGAAACCTTAAATGAAATCCTTTTAAAGTCAATGAGTACTAAGCAGAATGTGATATTCAAAAACTTATAATTTTTATAAAAATCCCTTTAGATTCTTTTGTTGTCTTATTTAATTGTAATGCTGGAAAACTGCTGTATCAAATTGTGTAAGACCTCTGACAAAAAGAAAATAAGGAAAAAATATAGAAATACCTATTACAAAATATATGATTTCCAGAATCGATCTCATTTTTTGATGTATTTCATACAGAATTTTATTAAACACATTAGGCGGTCATAATAATTTTAAAACCTATAAGATCATTCTCTTAAAAAAAATAAAAATGTCCGCCTGCAAAATTTTACAATCGTAGCCAGAAGTTATAACATTTATAATGGTGTCACATTTAAAACGTGACACCACATACCATTTGTGTGATACCTACATGTCCGATTTAAATCAAACTGGTCTCAAAAGATAGAAGTCACCAAGGTCTATTTAAGACCACAAAATCACTTTCTATCTTTAAATGCAAGGCCATCTACGATGCTAAATTATATTAAAAAAATCAAAAAATCGTAGTAGGCATTTTTTAATCAAAAAATTTTATTAACAAAACTTGTTCGAAATCATTCAAAAGCCCTGAATCCAAAGTTTAGTTAAATTCTAAAAAAAAAATTAAGGTTTTGATGAAAAAAATCATTTTAGGCATTTTAATAAAAATTATTTCTAAATTAATTTTTTTTGAAACACAATTTGCACAAAGGAATAATAAATACAACCAAAAGAATTAAACATTATGCTTTATCAAACCTCCATATGCCCTAATGCATGCCTCAGCTTTCTGTTGTTGTTTATAACTATTCCGAGGGTTGCAGGCGTAATTTCAGCGCAAGCTTGCCTAATCCAGTTTTCCATTTGTAGTCTATTTCGTGGCTGCGTTTTGTAGACTTCATTCTTTAGAAACCCCCATAAAAAAAAGTTCAAGGGCGAGGTTAGGTGACCTCGGAGGCCACTTAATAAACGGGCTATTTCTTCCAATCCACCTCCGGTGAAAATTGTCGTTTAGCCAATTCCGTACTACCATTGCATTGTGGATCGGGGTTCCATCAAGTTGAAATATCAGATTGTTGTATGCAATAAGGGGCAAGTTTTTAATTCCGATTGAAAATTCAGTTTGCAAAAAAAATTAGAAAACCTCCGCATTCAAATTTCTCTCAAAGAAATATGGCCCAATTATTCGTTCATTTAAAATACCCCACCACACATTTACTTTTTCTGAATTATAACCCAATGACGATTTTCAACGAACAAATTTCGAGTATTTTGAGATTTAACTGTGCCATTAGTTGTAAATGTTGCTTGATCTGAGAATAAAATATTTTTAAAAAAAATTAGGGTTGTTCAAAAACTCTCCCTGACACCAAAAGCAATATTCCAGCCGCCTTTCTTCGTCTCCCTGTCATGTGTAAGGAAATAGGCTCGAAGGGACGTAATTTATTTCGACGGAAGCATAGCCAAATTTTATCCTTGGGTACGGTTGATTTCAATAAAAACTGGTACACTTTCTTTTAGCTATGTAAATCATTCGTTCTTTGATTGATATTAATAATCTTACAAATGTCACTTTGACGTTAATCCGGGGTAAATCACCTCTTCTCCACCCCCCTCTCGACATGCCTGGCCAGCCCTATTTACAGACATATGCACACAACTAAACTATTAAGATTTTCGATTACAAGAGTTGTACCAGTTTTTTTTGAAATCAAGTGTACATTTAAAATTGTGGGCATTCTCCTTGGGCTACACGTTGGATTTTCTCTCACAAACTGAAGAATTTCTGCATCTCTACATGATCCTTCACACGTTATTGTTTGTTGCACAGTTCTATTGAATAAATTATTAATTCGCCAAACATTTACATGGTCTATTGGGGGTCGATCTGGATGCCGATTATTAAATTCTGTAGCAGCTTCCCTCGATGTATGAGAATTATCACCAACTAATCTAACAATTTCCACTTTTTCCGCAGTTGTAAGCATTTTAATTTAAATAAAATATGCTACAAAAAATCAGACAGAATGCCAACAGATTTACTTGACAACTAATCTGACATTTACAAAATTGTCTTTTAGTAGAAACAAAGGAGTCAGAGCATGCTTATCAATACGAGAAATTTGAGACGTATTTTTTTCATCAAAACCTCATTTTTTTAGAATTTAACTAAACTTTGGATTCAGGGTTTTTGAATGATTTCGAACAAGTTTTGTTAATGAAATTTTTTGATTAAAAAATGCCTACTATGATTTTTTGATTTCTCTCATATAATTTAGCATCGTAGATGGCCTTGCATTTAAAGATAGAAAGTGATTTTGTGGTCTTAAATAGACCTGGGTGACCTCTATCTTTTGAGACCAGTTTGATAAAAATAAAACCATGTGAGACCGACGCGACGCATATATTATAATGGCTCGGATCATTACAATTGCGACTGCGCAATGAAACATAGCTGGGAATCCCAGTCTAGGATTGTGTCATGCAACCGGATTCAACTTTGTATCAAGCTATTTTTATTTGCGTCGCGGTCGGACTTAGGTTAAGTGTGCTTCGTCAGCTCTTCACCACGTGCTTGCTGTATTTTATAAAAGGTATGTATTTTAATTAATACTTTTATATATACGGAATGATATATCGTTTCAATAAGTCAGCAAATGAATGGTACGATCGATCTGATGATAGCCTTGGCCACACATGGAGTTTGAGATCATACGATTTCTTAATTAAAGTCACGTTCACGTAGTGGAATAATAAAAATGTAGGCCAAACTTTTATGCTTAGCTGATATAGCCTTAATTTTATATAGTAAGAATAAAATTATATTTTGATTATGATAATCTTTATGTTTTATTTTGCACAATACCTCTTGCTGGTAAAATAGATCTATAAATTCTAACAAAAAGTCATCGCTACATATCGCCATTGAATAAGCTGCGTCGTGCAAGTGGTTTAACTTCAGTGCTGGTAGTCGACTGAATTTCGAATGTCGGATTATACAGTCGTTAAGATATTACCACACACGATCAGTTAATCGAATAGTCGTCAAGATTGCTCTCGATATGTTAGGGGAATTCGTTACGATTTCGAGGAGTCGTTCGATCAGATAAATCGTTTGCGATATATACATAACACTGACGTAGTTTTACACAAAACACCATGTACTGCAGTTTTAATCATCTCCAGATGATGCCAACTTGTTTGAAGAAACGTGCGTCAAGTCAATATATGGTATTTTGGTGTTTCGTGGAAAATTACGTCAGTGTTATCTTCACATCAAAGGTTCTAACCCATATATACATACACATTTTATATGTCGTCCGATTTTACATCGAACAACGGATCGAAACGATATATCGTTCCGTGTATGGGGTCCTTAAGTGTACAATATGCTTAACTATTTAAAGATGTGCCATTGCGGGAGGTAATGCGGGTCATTGAAACAGTCTTGTAGTAGTGGGAATGTAAGTATCTGCAGCGAACTTGAGGCCGCCTATAAGCTTCGAAAGTTGATCTCACATTATGCGTTATTATTAAATCTCTTGGCTATTAGGATTTCAAAAGATCTGATTTAAGAACCGCCGTAGTCTGGAAAAAATTTCGCACATTTAATAAAGAATAATTTTTTTTTTGACAATCATCTAGTAAAATCAAATCAGTTCCAATTCCAATTAAAAAAATTTAATGCCTGTTATAATACATATCTACATAAAGCTACTTTATTATTTCATTTATTACATACATAAATAAATATACAAAAAACAAATAAAACAGTAATACATGAGGGAATGTGTAAGTGGTATCCAACCAGGACGACAGCATCGTTCGTGCACTGCACAAACACCGCCAAAACACCGGCTACCAGGAGGACCCACCTCCTGGTAGCCGCTGTTTTGGCTGCTCATGCTCTTTCGTCTTTTATTGTTTGGTGTCTGGTCACTTTCCCGTGACAAACAAACAGTGCAATTTATGATATGGTATTTATGAACTATAAATATAAAAAATGTTTTTAATAATTAAGGGAGTAAGGTTAAAATGTGAGCAGGAGTTACAGAAAATAAAGGAAAAACCTTAAAAACCTGCTTGAAATAATTAATTTTTTAATTTAATAATTGAAATTGACTTTATATCCGCGGTGGAATTTGAAGTGGAAAGGCATGTCTACTCATTGTAAGGAGTTGTGGATAGGATGGGAGGTGTGTTTATGGGTGTAGGATGTAAATAGGGTTTAGGGGCATGTCATTGTGTGTGTTTAGTTTTGGTCAGTTTGCGTCGAAGTATCGTGGTAGGTTTTCGTGTAATAGTTTGTGAGTATGTACGTAATTGTGGTGTCCTCGTATGTCAGTAATGTGTCTGGACAGGTTCAATGCGTGTATGTTTTTGGTCAAGAAGTTTTGTGCAGTCTGGGTAATGTAGTTGCGTATGAGTGGGATATTTATGTTAGTGTGTAAGTCGTCAATTCGTATGTATCTGTTCGCGTTGGTTACAAGTCTAAGTAGTTTATTCTGCGTTACTTGGAGACGCTTATACTACGTGTCTGACATGCGACTCTAAGCAACCCAGCCGTATGTCATTGTGGGTCGAAGTATTGTCTTGTAAAGTAGTAGTTTATTATCCATATTCAGTTGTGATCGTCTGTTCAGTAACGGATAAAGTTTATGTAAGTTCATGTGTCTTTTGTTTATTGTCTTTGTTATGTGTGGTTTAAATGAGAAACGTTGGTCGAGTGTAAGTCCTAGGTATTTAACTGTCTTGTATTCTGTTATGGCCTGTCCGTTGATTTTTAGTGGTTGAATGTTTTAATGTTCGTAAATTTTTTTAGTAAAAAGTATTGCCTCTGTCTTTTTTTCATTTATTGTAATTTTCCAGGCGTCGTAGTATTTTGTGAGTTTGTCCAAGTTATATCGTACTTTGGTAGTCGCTCTCTGTGCGTAAAATGATTGTGAGTGAATAGTCGTGTCGTCAGCGTACATTATGGTTTGCGTCAAAGGATGGGTGGGGATATCGGAAAGTTACAGGTTAAACAGCATGAGAGCACCGTACCTTGCGGTACTCCTACCGTTATATTAAATGAGATCGACATGGTATCGTTTATTCTTACTTTAACTGTCCTGTTAGTTAACTATGACTTAAATAATGTAACACAGAAAATTGGCAAATTATGTAAATATTGTAATTTGTGTAGGAGACCTCCGCGCCACACGGTATCGATGGCTTTTTGTATATCTAATAGCAACATTTTCATACTGTGTTTCTTGTTGAAGCCATTGATGACGTCATACATCACTCTGCACAACGACAGCGTGGTATTGTGTCCTTCTCTGAAACCAAACTGAATGTTCGGTATTAGTTCTCTTTTGTTTATAATTTTGTTAAAGTTTTTTAACATTATCTTCTCGGCTATTTTGCCTAGCGAGTTTGCTGATTTAAGGAAAGGCAAAATAATTGCAATTTTTCACACTGTAGGGAAATATTGCAATCGAATCGCCGAGTTTATATGTTCGTAATTTGTACAAGTTCTTTTCTTGGTAATTTTTTGTAAAGTAAGTTTGGTATGTTGTCTGATCCGGGGGCTATAAGGTTGGGAAGAGTTTTGAGGGTATTTTTTTATTTCTGACGGAGAGGTAATCATTTTAGCAAGTTTTCTGGGTTTAGCTTCAACGTTCGTAGTCGACTGAATTTCGAACGTCGATTCGTACGGTCGTTAAGATATTACTACACACGTTTAGTTAATCGAACAATCGCCAAGATTGTTCACGACATTTTATGGGAATTCGTTGCGATTTCGAGGAGTCGTTCGATCAGATAAATCGTTTGCGATATGTACATAACACTGACGTAGTTTTCCACAAAACACCATACACTGCAGTTTTAATCATCTCCAGGTGATGCCAACTTGCTTGGCAAAAGGCGCGTCGAGTGCAGTATATGATGTTTTAGTATTTTGTGGAAAACTTCGTCAATGTTATCTTCACATCAAAGGTTCCAACCCATATATACATACAAGTTTTATCCGTCGTCCGATTTTACATCGAACAACGGATCGAAACGATATATCGTTCCATGTATGGGGTCCTAAAGTTTACAATATGCTTAACTATTTAAAGATGTGCTATTGCGGGAGGTAGTGGGGGTGATTAAAACTTGTAGTAGTGGGAACGTAAGTATCTGCAGCAAACTTGAGGCCGTCTATAAGCTTCGAAAGTTGACCTCACATTATGCGTTATTATTAAATCTCTCGCTTTCAAACGATCTGATTTAAGAACCGCCGTAATCTAGAAAATATTGCGCACATTTTATAAAGAATGTATTTTTTTTGACAATCATCTAGTGAAATCAAACGATTGCTACTAATATAGCATGAAATATGCTTTTGAACAACTTCTTAATGTGTAAAATATCCAGTACAAGCAAACTATTTAAAAATATCCACCATTTATTTAAAATTTAAAAAATAAATAAAAATTCAATTATAACTATGTATTTACATTTAGTATCTACTGCATACTGCCAGTAATGTGTACAATATGCGTACAGGGTTAACCCACATTTATTTTCTTAATTGTAGATATATTATATGACTGAAAAGTCTATCTTATAGCATTTTTTCTCTACTATTTAATATCGCCCCCAAATTCCTCTTATGCGTGAAATATACAGGGCGTGAAAAAAATTATAATTTTTTTAAATGAAACTATGTATATTTTTATACAGTTAGAATGTTTCATTCTGATTCCAAAAATATATAATAATTATACCATTTTGATAAACGAACACACTTCAAGCAAAAAATTAAACGCCCTCAAATTTAGCTGATTTTAATGTTTTCTATTAACGGAAACAATTGCTATAGTTACTGACAGACAACCATTTCAGAGCAGCAAACGTATTGAAACTGAAATTATAACAGTAGTTATTTTAAAAAAATTTCATTGGTCTGTCTGCCTCAAGCTATTACCTACTTAAATAATTACAAAATTTATATCTAAATGAATTTAACAAACTTGACAATGATAAGGACATAAAACTACTGTTAGATTATAACAAAGCCTCAACTAAACGACCATTATGGGCAATGTACGGTGCACATATTACATCGTTGAATAATATTGCGATACACATTTTCAAACAGCATTATCCTGATTTATTACATTTATTTTGTTTCTTATTTCAGTTATTAAATCTTCTATATTATCCACTTGTGTATTTTTATAAATGCTGCCTTTAAGAATACCCCAAAGAAAAAAATCAAGAGGGTTTAAATCCGGACTTCTCGCTGACCATACTATTGGTCCAGAATTTCCAATCCAAACTTGATATTTATTGTTTAGATATGTTTTTACAATGTTAGTATTGTGAACTAAAAAATATACAAATTTTTATTTGTACTTGTTGCCCCTGTGTTTTATGAATATTTTATTTATTTCTTATAAAAATTAAAAATAGCCGTATAGTTGTGGGTGGGCTCATGACAACCAATATGTTTAGACCCAGCCCTCTATTCGGATCTCTGTCAAAGAGGTTCACATTGATTGAAGGTTATAGCATATACGCAGAAGCTATGAAATCTTAGGCGAGAGTTGTGTAGGTGATATACCATCAATCAAATCGGGTGTAAAGCAGTCGGTTCATTGTCTATTAGTTGTTAGGTAAATAAAAAAATCCTACAGGTAATATAACCCCCTGAAGGTAACTTAAGGTAACATCCATGAGAGAGGGTTATACATTTAGAGACAATGGACATACACCCAATGTCTGAATATGGTGGGATTAATTTCTGGTTTAGAAAAAATCCTATCTCCTCGACCGGGGACCGAACTCGGGACACCAGGTTGAGAGGCAAGTGTTCTTATCATTCAACCACGAAGCCACACATATTGTATATACATAATATTATTACGCCATGGACTAGTTCGGGGATGTGCCCAGAGATGGCGCTACCAGTATTAAAACGAATTAAATAGCAAGTTACTCTGGATTTATAAAGACGGAACTAGAATTGTAACGAGACGGTCCGTTTTAAACCATACACGGATGGATATACACTACTGATCTAAATTTCATGCAAAACCTTCGTTTAAAGTAGCAGACAATGACGGAATTAATAGAATACTAGTAGACGACAAAGAAAGTTGCTCTGCCTTACCGCCACATCGGCTCTGAAGAACGAGAATGAATGTTATTTATTGTGGCATCTCCTGTCCCCGGCTAAATTCGACATTCGCTTGCTTATATCGGGTGATCTTAGTGGCAACGAAGCAGTATATAGTTAAATCTCACAGGTTTTGCATGAAATCAAGACCAGTAGTGTATAAGGCACACGGTGGCTCGAGGAGCTCAGTCTTAATTTGGAATTGTTCGAATAAATAAGAAATAAGTTAGAGACTAAAGTAGTGATTTCTAAATGTTTAGTTGTGACTAAGTTATTGTTGTTAATTATTAATTACTTAATAAATTAGTGAGTAAGTGTTACCTGGATTTTCTATCAACGATTCTACGATTTGAGGTGTTTGCATGGATAGTAGAGTAAGTTTACAATGTAAAGAGGCTAGGGGTGTGTCGTTATCGGCACGTCAAACATGGCTACCTCAAGCATTCAATGAACTGTTTTACAACGACTGAATAGCGAAACCGTTACTGCACTTCTACATCACAGTAACGTACCTGGCCTCTTTGCATTGTGAACAGACTTTAACCACGGAACAATACATCTCTTATAAGTTTAGAAAACATCTATGTTGATATATGTATTATTTATAACAATTTATAATTATCATAATTATTGCTCTTTACCTTTTACAGTACACTTCCAGTCAGAGGATATTGATGGAAGATAATGGGTACATATCAGACAAAAATAAACAAAAGCACCCCTTTGAGAGGGCCAATGTACTATCAAAAGCATTTTTTTTGGTGAGTAGTTTTGAATATCGTGCCGTGCAAATAATTCAGAATAGGTGTGGAATCTTGCATGTGATATTAATATAGAAGTAATTTTCCATAAACACTAAATAGCTGAATACTACATTCGATGCACCTTTCGTCGACTAAGTTGGCATCATCAGATGATAAAAAAATTCAGTATTTATGTAGTCATCATTAAATTTCGTTGACGAAACGTTCGTTGAGAATAGTGTTGGTGGAAAACTACATTGCAAATATATATTTTTAAGTTGGCTATTGCCCTACTTTGCGAAAGGATACAAAAGAGAACTAACCGAAGATGACATGTACGGACCTCTTAAAGCTCATGAATCCAGTCGATTGGGAGATAAGTTAGAAGCTGCTTGGAATGATCAAGTATCTCATAAAAAGACTCCATCGCTGTTGTTAGCAATTATTAAAGTATTTTATATTGAGTTCATTATTTATGGCATCTTCTACTTGATTCAGGAATTTATTGTTAAGTAAGTAGTTTTAATACATAGATAATATACACGTTTAAATTTTGTTGTTCCAATGGAAATATATATTTAGTATGAATGCTTTCAGATTAGTTTCGAAACATATGAAATCTTGTGTACCAACAGCAACATTTTTAACATTATCATTCTAACTGTGATCACCACTGATTTTTTATCGATGTTTTATAATCCTTATTATGATAGTTCTCTTGTTAAGACAAAGAACCTAAAAAAATGCCCGTTCTAACCCATTAAATGAGGAATATGAACTAGAATATTGGTGGAATTTCAAAATTTAAAACTGCTCTCCTCATATCAGTACCGAACGTACAAACGGTAATGAGGGAGGCGGCTGACGACTGGCAAGTAGGCCACAGACGGGCCCATTTTATCAGCCTCCGGCTGTCCCCTCTGCGGTGTGGTCCTATTGAATCTTTCTGATCTTCTAATAAAGGTCAAGGTGTCACTCAGTGTGAGGGAGCTCACCTTCTCCGTTAGAAGCACCTCAGTACCGAAGATGCTATGCCTCAGGCGCTTGAACGCTTCACACTGCTCCAGGAAGTGGTAAGACATTTCATCATCACTCCTGCCTCCTGGACATGTTGGGTCTTCCTCAACACCTATCAGTTCTAGGTGTCTTCTACGTCTGCAGTGGCCTGTGAAACTTCGATTAAAAGATTAAGAGTCTTTCGACTTCAACCCAGTAATCAGGCCGATCTCGACTTAATTGTTCATGTCGCAAAACCTCGGGACTGCCTACAGACCCTCAGTGTATCGCGGGCCCACTCATCGAGGGCCGTTGTGATCTGTCATCTTATGATGCCCAATATAGACTCAGGCCCAATGCATGGCTTCTCGGCTCTTAGTCTAGCCAAATCATCTGCCTCCTCGTTGCCTGGAATCCTGGCATGTCCCGGGACTCACTACATTAGTCTTACTTGTTTATGTCTAGTAAGCTCTTATAGGACGCCCACACATACCTGAACGTGAGGTAATCTTGTCCTGGATGAGCACACCGATTTTAGATCAGTCTGGCTGCCAGAGCAGATATATACCATCTGTTTCGTATCGTTCCTTACCTCATCCTTATCTGCCACCTCTAGGATCGCGTAATCCTCTGTCTGTAAGACCATGTTACACGATCCTAGACCAACCTCCCCTGTTCTTGTCTGTCTTCCATATATATTGTCTCCCCGGAGGATGGTCGAGTGGCTACACCGTGTAGCATACCAGAGATTCCGAAGAGAAGTCAATTCCCCTTTACTTCACTCCTTGACTGTATGTTTCATTTCCAACCTTAGCTGGTCTTTCGCTTCTCTTATATTTAGGATAGAGATGAGGATTTCCCTTTCCGCTAGTCCAGCAGTTGCGATTGTGATCTTCAGCTCTACCTGAACATCGCCAGCTCGCAGAATCCTATATTTTCAGATAGGCCGTCACAGCCTCCCTGTTTATCCACGAGGAAAGCAGAGCAGCCCTTGGTGTCGTTCTCACTACATCAGTGGTCTCTAGGCAAGCTAGTCTCTAGAGACTCCCTGAAAGCTGACAAAAGTCCAGAATTTTGCCAGCTTTCAGGAAGTGATTGGTCTGTTAACGCTCGGCAGAGGTGACAGGCAGCTGCCTTGTGGACAGCCGCCCCTTATCGCGATGTCCAATAATAATCCCATAACTCGTCTCTCTTCCAGTGCAGATTTCACAGTACTGGAAAGATCGTACTAACCGTTTTATTTCATTCCGTAGTTGTTATAGCATCTGTCTCTTCATTCTCTTATATTGCAGATTATGAGATATTCAGAAAATTATTTACTTTTACTTATTTGTGGTTTAAACGTTACTTTATTTATTTAGAAATACACCATCCAACAGTACAAGTGCCAATTACAGGATGGGGAAAGAATATATAATGCAAGGCACAAAAAAAGAGATATGAAAATTAAAATTAAATATAACACATGAAATACAGAGTAAAACAAAAAGAAGAGCCAGTAAAATTAAAGTTGTGGTGCCAAACAGTAAAAATTGTATATAAATAAAATCAATTACAAAAAATGACAAATATTTACAATTTTTTTATTGTTTCATATTTGTATAAAATATATCAAACAAATCGGTCCTTCAGGTAGTTATAGGTATTATAAATAAAACAAAAGCGAGAAAATTGCAAGAGATTTGTCCTAACTGTGGCAAGATAGAAGATGTTGGCATGTTTAGACTGAATACGCGCTAGAGAAAAATTCAGTTTTTCATATTATGTATTAATTTAAATAAAAATAGCTAAGCCTGTTTATTTCTACGCATTTCAAGGCCTTCTATAGCAAATCTTGTGAGAAGTGTTGACTGTGGGATCCCTTTTCAATAAGAAAAATTTAAATTACTGTTACGCCACTGGACTGTGTAGACTGGTTTGATGATACTGGATTTGTGCGAGAACGGCCGGAATATTCTGGAATATTTTAGATCGTGTGAACGGATGTATAAATAAGACGCACGGTAGGCCAAGACTCAGTCTTAAGTTGAAAGTGAATGAGTAAAGAAGAAATAAGATAGAGACTTAAAAGTGTTTAATTGTGATTGTAGTTAAGAAAGTCATTAATATATTGTTCTTAATTATTATTATTAATTAGTTAATAAAGTAGAGAGTAAGTGTTACCTGGATTTTCAATCAACGAATCGACGAGCAGAGGTCAAACACGTGACAATTTGGTGTCGGAAATGGATTGAAAGAGAAATTTCTGGAATATTCGAAAAGGCTCAACAGTGTTCTTCTCAAAAATTACTGGCAACACGGAGAATTAAGCTACTGGACAGCGCTAGGAGGACTATTTCTGGACTGAATAGTGATTTTAAAGTGGATTTTTGAGAAGTTTTTAGAACATTCTATTTGGAAACTACAGGAGATATGTGAATTGTGTCGACGGGAACGTGTTATAGACTTAAAAACAAGACTATAAGTGACTTTTAGTGACAATTCTAGAACATTCGATTTGGAAACCACAGAAGATACATGAACTGTATTAACGGAAACGAGTTATAGACTCGAAACAAGAGTTAATAGTGACATTTTGTGAAAGTTCTCGAACATTCCATTTCACAATTATTGGAGATAAGTGGATTTTGTCAACAGGAAAGTAATATAGACTCTAAATAAAACTGATGTTTCGAGATTTTTCTGGAACTTCCATTATTAAAATAGACGTGTTAACAACATTTTACGGGCTTTATAATGTAATAAGCTTTATTCTAAACTGATTTACGTGTCGTGAGTTAAGGCCAACAGCATGGCAGAGCAACAAACACAAGACTTACTTGCAGCATTAGTGCAACAAATGGAAGAACAGAAAAGAGAACGCAGGGAAGAATTAAGAAAGATTATGGAAGATCAAAAAAGAAAGCGACAAGAAGATAAAGATGAACAAAGGGAAATAATGGAAGATCAAGGAAGAAAAAGACAGGAAGAAAAGATGACTTAAGAAAAATTATTGAAGGTCTGGAAATAAGACGACAGGAAGAAAAAGAAAAACAAGAAAGAGGACAGCAGGAAGAAAAAGACAGGAAGAAAAAGATTATTTAAGAAAAATGATGGAAGGCCTGGAAATAAGACGTCAGAAAGAAAAAGAGAACTTGAGAAAAATGATGGAGGGCCTGGAAATAAGACGACGGGAGGAAAACGAAGATATAAATAGGAGCCTAGAGGAACAGCAGGCAGCCATTTTCTCACTCACTGAAAAATTGAAAGGAGATGTTATAGAAAAAGTTTGTGAAGTCGAAGGGCAAGTTAGTGAAATTAAAGGAGAAGTTTGTGAAGTTAGGGGAAAAGTCAGTCAAGTTGAAGGGGAAATAACCGAAGTCAAAGGAGAAGTAGCCCGACTCAAAAAAAGAAAACAATTAAGAGAGAAAGGTGACTAGTTGGTCCTGTCATCTGGTACTAGGTTACAACCACCTTCCTTCGACGGTCAACTTATAAGAGACAGTTTGAGGCAGCTGCACGTTCAAATAACTGGAACAATGAGGACTGGTATTAGCACTAATGGGTCAAGCATTAGACCTGCTCCAAATAATTTCAGACGCCTGTGAATGCCGCCTTTCATTATTTCGTGCTAATGTAGAATTCACTTTACTACTTTTATTCATGTGGTTTTAAAAAATGTGTATTTTCGGAGGACTAAGAAACATTTTTAACAATAAATCAGAAACTTAGTAGAAAAGATAATATAATTATTTCATTATTACGCTTAATTTATTCTTTGAAGAAAACCCTGATACTGTAACAGAAATTACGTTATCTCTTAAATATATATATGTATAAATTAATTAGTAACTTGAGTAATATATTAAAGAAATCAAGAAAAACAAACAATTCTCAGTACTTTATGTGTTTTATCTTTATTATCATTTATATTCTAAAGTGTATATTGATAAATTATTAATAAATAAGGGATAAATAAATATTGCACTGTACGTACATAAGTATTGCTCAAGTGTGATAAAAATGTCTCTCAACATACAATATCTTAATGAAATTAAAATTTATTGATGAATGTCTGTATTTCTTTGTTCCAGCAATAACTAAATATGAAATATTAGTAGCAGAAATATTGGCTTATTAAACCTCTTTTCCTTTTCAGATCAATAAAACTATTTTTTTTAAGGTAACTTGCCAGTATATTTACAAATAACATAATACTTAGGAACATCTTCAATTATTTTAAAAATCTTCATAACAAAGAACATAATAAAAAATCAGTGGGTAATAACTATAATCAGACTGCAAATGCATGACTGGTAAATGCAAAAAATCAGACAGAATATGAATATACTAATTAGCCTCAGGAATCAATAATAATATAATAATATTTTATTTCAGAAAATCAAAAAATTTAAAACTAATTGAGTGAAAGAGGAGTTTATTTGTATTGTTCTGTTAAAACAATAGGTACATTAAATACTTGGTAAAACATTAAACACTACAGATAATATAAAATAAATAAATAGAAAAACAACCGTATTACATAACAATTATATGTATTATATTCATGTATTTTCATTAAATTTAGTGAGAAAAATTTAAAAAAACGAAAAACATTCAGTACATTTCAATGTCATCACGAAAATTTACACGGTGCTATATAACGCGAGATTAAATTTAATTTTGAATCATATATCTAATCCCTTTAAAAAATGCGTTTAAGAAAGATTACATAACATCAGATAAAATATTTTTGTTTGTGTTTCAGCAGCAAATTAATTTTTTCACAGTTCAGTTAATTTTTGTTTTTGATTGGTTTGGCATTTTAAAAGAAACTTTCTAAACCAATCAGAGCTGAGAATAACTGAACTAGATCATAAATGACTTGATATGCAGTGCAAATAAAATACTACTATTGTTTTACTTGTTTTATTGCCAAGTAGGTGCAGCAACATAAAGAGTTTTCTGTAGATATTGCCGAGCGACTGACAACCCTAGTATCTTGGTGATTTATCAGTCTAAAGCTGCAAATCGTTTCTGTATATCATGGTCGTAGAGTACAGATGTACTTACTGTCGCCGGCATTCACCTTGACCGCGAAACTCTTTCTCCAGTCCAGTCTATTATTAGCTTTCGTTGTGTACACGTTAAGTCACTTGGGCCTATTGCATATTGTCTTGTGTTTTTATTTTATTTGTTGTATTGTATTATTGATATTAATTTAACAATAAAGCATGGCAGATGTACGCAGCGGCAGAAAACGGCCATTTGCTGACAAAGTGAATAAATTCATAGGTGAATTCCCCGATTTATTCTATGATGGTGCTAAAATAATTTGCGAGAAAGATTTGATGTGCTGGGATAAGCGTGATTGTGGACGTAAATAGTGTACACCATAAAAATAAAAAAAATGGCGTGTTTGATTTACTATTAATGCTGATTGCCTGTGATATTCCGCTGCACATACTCGATAAACAACCATTTCGAGAGTTTTGGAATAAATACAATGCCCAGGTGAAGTTACCAAGTCGCACAACGTTATGTAACTATCTACCAACTGTACACGTAGACATCGTAAATAAGATGAAATGTGAATTAAAAAATACACGGCTGTGGTTATCTGTTGATTTGATGAGACAACAAATTGTAAAAAAATTCTATTTTAAATATTATAGTACGAGTATTGGACCCTCTTAAACCGACAGTTCCACTATTACTAGCTAGCAAAAGACTAAGTCAGTGTACTAGCGAAACAATTACCAGGGTGGTGCTGGAGACGTTAGAAAAATTTGAACTGTCAAAAAGTCAAGTGTTGATGTTTGTGACTGATGGCGCCGTGACAATGCGTTCGGTAGGCCGTTCTTTACAAGAACAAGGTTTTACGTTTATACATGATACGTGTAAAGTGTATGCTTTACATCTTGTGGCAGAAACTATTCGAAAAGGTTTTCCAGAGATGGATGCCTTAATAGCAAGTACAAAAAAAGTGTTTCTTAAACCTCCTAAACGTCTCCGAGAATTTCATAGCAAGTGTCCCGTTATTCCTGAACCACCACAGCCGATTCTTACACGTTGGGGAACATGGTTGCAGGCAGCTTTTTATTATGCTGAATATTTCCAACAAATAAAAGCTGTGATACTACAATTCAATCCAGATGAGACTGCAGCTATTAAGGAAAGCCAGACAAAATTAGAAGATATTTCCGTTGAAACAGCTTTAAAAAATATTGCGAAGAACTATAAACCATTACATGAAAGCATGAAAAAATTAGAAAACAGTGCGTTGTCGTTAGCGGAGTCACTGCAAATAGTGGATGAAGTAAATCTACTGCTACACGATATAGGTGACGCAACAAATGAGCGCGTTAAAGAAAAGTTCACAAGGGTGTTAAATAAAGACACCGGTTTTACCAAATTAAGACAAATATGTGATAGTGCAGCCCCAGATCCGTTAAGTGCATTCAAAGACAATTTTACGTATGCGTGTATTACTTTAGTAGATGTCGAACGGTCGTTTTCAAAATATAAGAATATATTTTCACCAAAGCGAAAATCACTCATGGAGACAACCATAGAAACATACCTGATGCTGCAAAATGGCTACACATCTTCTCCAGTTTGTGATAAGCAAGCTAGTTCATCAAGCTAGTTAAGAGGTTAAGTTTTACACATTGTTATAAATTGTAACAGTTTATTGTTTCTCGCATTAGTTAATTTCGTGTACGCCACTGTCCCACGGACCATTTTTGACAGCCCTGTATCACTAACCAGTAACGTACCAAATTGTTCACATTTCCATTAACATATCGAAACCATCGTCTTTTTATATGAACCCATTACACGTACAATATTTAAACTGTAGTCTATATTTAAACATTTATAATAATTTCAAGCATTCATTTATTGATTAATTTTAGGTTATCTCAACCTTTACTAATTTCAAAATTTCTGAAATTCTATGAACCCAACCAAACCGACATAATGAAAGAAGATGCCTATATGTATGGCGTTCTTATAGTATTCTTCGCATTATTAAATGTTTTGTGTGTCCATGGTTACTATTTTCGTGTTATGCATTTAGGAATGAAAATAAAAATAGCCACTAGCTCACTAATTTATAGAAAGGCATTAAAATTAAACAGATCAACTCTAGGAGAAACAACGATAGGACAAATGGTCAATTTATTATCTAATGATGTTGGAAGGTTTTACTTTGCTGCTCAGTATATTCATAGTTTATGGATAGCTCCAATTGAGACATTAGTAATTATGTATTTATTGTACACCCATGTTGGACCCACTGGACTGACTGGTGTTTGTTTTTTGGTGTTGTTCATAATCCCTCAAAGTAAGTTAAATTCAGTATATTAATTTTTATAAAAAAGATTTGATGTAGAGATTGTGCAAGCTGGGCAATGGGCTCAGCTATAAACGCATTTGGGTTCCACCAATTTATTATAAATATTAAGGAGTGGTTTAGTATATATGGGGTCATATATACTATACTACTTTATTGCATGTAATTTTTTTAGTTATTGACATGAAAAAAGTACTCTTGTTGTAACATCTATAGGACGCACTGTTCTTGAGTAAAATACACTCAGTTCCAAAAAAAGTGACGCACTTGATTTTAGACCTAACTTTTTTCCTTTTTTTTTTAAACCAGTGGGTCGATTTTTAATTTTTTTTTATTTGTTGGTAGGTAATTCCTTTGTCTTTCAAAAAAAAAAAAAATAAAGAGGTGGACATTTTTTTCATAACCTCCTGGATGGTAGTGGAATAACTCGAACCATGTTTTTTTCTTAATATTTGACTTATCCTGTGTGTTAATCAAGTAATGGTATAGAAAGTGCTTACACTCTGTATGAAAGACGCTTCTTTTACGAGCATTTTGTTTTTTTATTCATTGATTTATCTCTAAAATTGTCCGAATTACAGCTTTTTTGCTGAAACCTTGCGTATATCCCACACATTTATTTCGTTGTAGGATGACATTGCCTTTAAAAAAAACAATTGCCGTTGCCATAGCAATTAATTTGTTGTATGCCTCCATATTTGACTCTTTGTCGTTGTGTCATTAATTAAGTTTCATTAAAAAAGTTTTAGAGACTAAAATTACATAAAATGCCTCAAATAAATCCTGAACAAGTAGCAAGATTAGTTGCTTTAGTAAACGATGGGCGTAGTAAATGTTACGCCGCTCGTGCAGTGGGAGTCCATGAAGCAACTGCTCGTAGAGCAATCCGCAAGTACGAACAAACAGGAAGCGCTGCTCGAAGGGTGGGTTCTGGTCGCCCTCGAAAAACTTCTCCAAGAGATGATCGCTTCTTGAGATTGCGGATATTACGGGACCGATCAAATACTGCGGTAAATGTTCAGCAAGATCTTCGCCGAATTCGTGGTGTTGCAGTAAGTAAGCAGACGGTATGTAGACGTCCAAAAGAAGTTAATTTAAAAGCTAGGAGACCTGCAAAAAGGTCCTAAATTATTGCCCGAACATCGTGCTGCTAGAAGAAATTTCGTTCAAAATTATGGAGAATGGAATATTCCTGAATGGTCGAATGTCTTGTTTACGGATGAGTCAAGGTTTTGCCTTAACATGGTGGATGGAAGAAAAAGAGTGTGGAGAAGGACTGGTGAAAGGTTTAATCAGAATTTAATAACAGAATGCGAAAGTTTTAATGGTGGGTCGGTTATGGTGTGGGGAGGGATTTCAATGAATGGAAAGACACCCCTTCATATTTTTCCTGTGAAGCGGACGTTGACAGGCCTAATCTACATTGACATTTTACAGCAGTATGTCTTACCTCATGCAGAATTAGTGGGCAATCATTTTATATTGATGCAGGATAATGCCCGACCACACACCGCAGCAATAGTGCGAAACTTTTTTAGAAGCTACGGGTATCACCACATTACAGTGGCCTGCGAGAAGCCCCGATATGAACCCTATAGAACATTTGTGGGATGAATTAGGGAGAAGGGGTACGTTCTCGCGAGAGGCCTCCGGAAAGTCTCGCTGAAATGGCAGATGCATTAGTGGAAGAATGGGATCGTATACCAATGGAAACGATAAGAAACCTAATTTCCAGTATGCCGCGTAGATTAGAAGCTCTTAGAGTTGCTAGGGGTGGCAATACACGGTATTAAGCAGTTATCCCAGTTTATAATTTTGTGTTTAATAAAAATGTTTTTTAAAATTCGTATCAGGTTATTTCACTACAAAACTGTTTCTCGATAAATTCAGAGAGTTGGTAATACGCAAGGTTTCAGCAAAAGAGCTGTAATTCGGACAATTTTAGAGATAAATCAATGAATAAAAAAAACAAAATGCTCGTAAAAGAAGCGTCTTTCATACAGAGTGTAAGCACTTTCTATACCATTACTTGATTAACACACAGGGTGAGTCAAAAATTAAGAAAAAAACATGGTTCGAGTTTTTCCACTACCATTCAGGAGGCTTTGAAAAAATTTCCACCTCTTTATTTTTTTTTGTAAGACAAAGGAATTACCTACCAACAAAAAAAAATAAAAATCGACCCACTGGTTTTTTAAAAAAAAAGGAAAAAGTTAGGTCAAAAATCAAGTGCGTCACTTTTTTTGGAACTGAGTGTAGATTTGAAAACTTATTATGCTATAAAATATATTGTTGTAGAGCGAATTTTACGTTCTATCTTGTTTAATTTTTTTTACGGTAGAACATATTGGACTAAGATAATCAAAATTGGTTGTTAATAAGTAAAAAGAAAGTACACTTTCAAATTTACGCTTTTCAACACAAAATGTAGTAAATGAAACCTAAATACATACGTACATATGTGTGTAAAATGCAACTTTTGAGAACATACTATGTTAATACTCCTCTACCCTACATTTCCTGCAACTTTAACGGACGTCTTCGTGTTGCATTATAGCCTTTTGCAAATTTTTTGTAGGGTCAAAATATTTGAGTTTATTACAAATTATTAATTCAATAAAAATCATGTTGCCCCTGTATTGTATCCAATACAGTGAACTAGCTATGAACAAGTTGTCGAAATTAGAAAACTGATACATCGTGAATTTATTCAAGGCCTTTACTATAGTGGGCCGCTGCAATTCCCAGATTAAATGGTTAATTAAAGATATGTAAACTAAACTCTTCATAGAATCAGAGGACTTAGTTATAACGGAAGGCACTCATTGGCGTCGTTTCGTTGAGACCGATAAGTATTTAATACGTGTTTTATACATATGTAAATAAATAAGCACACAAATTTTCTTACTAAATTTCGAGACTTAATGCTTAATAAATAATGAGTGAAATGCTCATCTAGGAGAATAGTACACATTGGAAATATTGACAAAAAAAAAAAAATAAATAGTAAATAAAACATTGCGCACTTGCATGGCTAGGTCAGTAGTGGATTTTTTTAAGTTCCTAAGCAAACATTTTGGTAGAAACCGAACCATGAATGTATTGGAAGTGTTGTTTTTGATTCATTATATGCCTAAAACTTTTATACCAGCACATTCAGATAAGAATGTCAGTATAAAATATAAAAATCTATAGGTATTTATTATTATTATCATTTGAAAGAATGCTTATATAAGACGCAATAATTATTTTATTATTTTTTCTAGAAATGCATAAATACGAAGCAATTATATGTGAGATTTTTTGAAATCATATTTTTATAATTAAACCAATCTGAGAGTAACCCCTTGAATTTAAATTTATAATTCACGCAACTTAATTAATTAACTTTTGATTCTTTAAAATCAGACTAGTATTAATGGAATTTTGACTAACAATAAATCAAATATCGGTGTTTAGACTACGTGTATAGAATTTTAACAAAAAAGTAATAAAATGTTTTATCATATTTTTGAAACATTTAGTCGATATTTGTGTATCTTAGAATAGTCTGACATGTTTATTTTTTATATATTTTTAATATTCTCTTTATTTTAACAATAAAAAAACCTCAAGCGGTAATGTCATCTGCAATTTTAATACAAATTAAAATATGTTTATATTTTTGTATAATCTGATTCTTTAGTTATAATTCTGTTTTTGAATAATTAAAAATGGATAAACGTTTAAGAAAATGGCAATATAGAAATTTGCGTTTATTTGACCAAACGGTATACATTTATTTATATATTTTTAATTTCAATTAACATAAGATGATGTTTGTTTTTAACTTTGTGCTAGACTTCACATATCTGTTAAATGTTAATATAGGTAGTTTAACAAACGGTACATATCTATTTATATACTCCTAGTTACGCTTAAATAAAGTGATTGTCTGGGTTTCCCGTAACTTCTCAACAAATAATTTATGTACTTGTCGACACGTGTTACGGTTGCCAACTATTTTAGTAAATAGAGTGGAGTGGTATTATTTTGTTTTGGTTTTAATGTAATTTTGAAAATTTAAATAACACTGGGTCAGTCACTTTACTATTTCTTCAATAAATGATCTATCCCTGATTTGTATATTTATCTATAACTGTTAACTGAGACAATAAGAAATTAATAATTGTATATTGTTAATTAGGTATACTGGATTTAATTTTTATTGTTCCAACAGCAGTCTTGGACCAGTTTGAAACCGTCAGAAATATTCACTCAGCTGCCTCTTGTACGCTAAGCTCACTCTATTTACATTAATACTTAACTGGGCGAATATTTCTGATGGTTTCAAACTACTCCGGGACTGTTGTTGGAACAATTGTACTCCTATGACAAAAATCACGTGGATCTAATTCCCACAAAAAGCATAAACCGTAATTTGGATTTGGAACATATGAGAGTACAGAAATAACTGCAAAAATGTTATCATACCACTAATTAGTGGACTAGATTGGAGGATTCCGTGAGCAAACAAAGTCTGCGGTCTACTTGTTGGCCATTTTATAAACGTGTTGGGAGGGTTTAAAAAACACCCTTTAGGTAATTTTTAAATTTTTATTAGTTTTTTAGTGTTTCGAAAACAAAAACTTATTTCTATCGATGGGTGTATGGTTGGATTATACAACTTTAGCCGTTAGAGGTAAAGGAGATTTCAAAAGCGAGTTATACATTGAAAATTAGGGGGTAGTTAATTTTTGGAGCAGCCATATTTAAAATTTCTGATAAATTGCAGTTTTCCGTTGAATACTGAGAAATTGTCCATAGTTGTAGATTCTAATTGACACAAGATGTGACCACAAAAACTCGTCGTCGTCGTCGTTGTTGTCGTGAGTCTTTATATCATTTCCCGTGAGAGAGTCGTTGCAAAACGCTAGGACTGGTTACTTTAAATTATCACCGTCATAACTTTTAAACTCGATGATTTTTCTTTTGTTTTAATTGTCGTTCTTTTCCCTACATAATTTTGGTTTTCATTTGTTTTTGACTTTTGGTTAAATTTCTACAGTTCACTTAGTTGCTAGGTGCTTATTTACATTATTTTTTAATGTGGACTTTGCTCGTGATTGTAGAAAAATATTTATCATTCTATATGATAGAAGGACTTCTTCTAAATTTGAAACACTTTAGTTTTTGAATATCTGTAATACTGTTTAAAATTTTTTTTCTAATGTATGCATTTTCACCATAACATTTTTATTATTTTCTAACTTGGCCATGAAAAACAAACATTCGCGTTCATAATTATTACAGTTGACATTTTTTTAAAATTAAAAATGCCTAGCTTAATTAATGTTCAATTAAATTACGCATAGCTATGGTACAAGATCATATGGTGCTAAAGGCAGTTGTCGAACACTTTGATATTACACAATCAATGATTAATAGAGCTTGGATAAGTGCGCTAATATTCTTGGCTTTGACGACAAACTTGGACGGCTCGTTAATCATTGATTGTGTAATAAGCTCTGCTAATCATTGATTATGTAACATGAAAGTGTCTCAGAATAATAATTTCCCTACTTACACGCATGCGAATGGACGACGAAGAATAGAAACGGTAAAAACAGACCGGACCGATTGCCAAGAACAAGTCAAATTACCACACCAATGAAAAATTCTGTGCAATGAATAACATTGCGATCTCTAGATCAACGATCTAAAGACGGTTGGTTATATGAGGATGGTTTAAAGGCGCATAGATCTTTTATAATCTGATAGTTTTTTTTTTGGGATTTCGGTCCGGTATAACTAATTTCATTAATTTTTTCTAACGTTTCGGTTTATTACACCATCATCAGAGGACTACAATTAATATAATATAATAGTTATACCTGACCGAAATCCCAAAAAAAAATATCAGATATTATTTGATATTAACGGTCAAGAAAAGAAAAATATATATATATATATATACATAGATCTTTTAGACATCCCAGAATTTCTGCTGTAAATCGAATAAGGCGATTATATTAACTGGGATTAGATCAATGGGGAAATTGTGCTTTTGCAGATGAATCTGGGATATATTTGTTTCCATGATAACAGGATCCATGATCTATGGAAACCAGACGTGAAATATTTTTTTGAAACACCACGGCATTCCAAGAGTTTCTTTTGGCGGAGGCTCTCCTATGTTACGGGCTGCGATTTATAAAGGAGAAATCCCATTTCTATAATTCATGGTAACATAAATGGTAAAAAATACCTAAAAATTTTGCGATACTATAAGGCACGAATTTATTTATGACGATGACAACATGAGGACCTGTTATTCATTTTTGTCAAGAAGAACACCTAAATCGCATGGAATGGCCTTCTATTCTAACAGATGCCAATCTAATAGAACATGTTTGGGACCAACTAAAAGACAAAGAATCGCGCAGAACCACCAAATAAACTTGTATTAGAATATATTGTTAGAGAATAATGGAACAAGTTTCCACAAAATATTACTGGCAATATTACAGACAGGTGTTATCAAGCAATCGTGCAGATTAAAGACGGACCCATTCTTTATTAATAAAAGTTGTTTAATTTGGTATGTGAAATATACTTGCCTTCTTGTCTATTTTATTGTAAGGAAAATTTCCGTTTTGTCCGTTATATTATATTGTGATTATGATTATGTAAAAAATAGGATCGCACCACCGAATATATGCATAGGTCTTTTTTTTCATCATACGTCACTAAAACTAATAACTGTCACTTTAGAATTATTTATCTTTTGTATTCTGTAAGGATTTTTATAGGAAGAATATGATATGATTTAGACACACGTCTACTAGTTGTGTTGAAAAATCCCTTGTTATTTATTATGTTAGTTAGTGTAGTTAAGTTAGCTAAATTTGTATTAAAATTAAAGTGGTATATTTGATTTGAAGTGGATTAAGAGTTTATCAAGTCGATCTGTGGGTTTTTAATTTGGCCTGGTTTACCGGCACTTATTCATATTTAATTTGGTTTGCCCCGTACTATTTTATATTTAATTCTGTATGGTTTGCCGTTTGTGTATGGTTTAGTTCGGTTTGCCGGCTATTGGTTCTATATCATTTTACTGCCGTAACTAGATGAAATTCCCTTTATCTATTGAACTAATATTAAATATAATTTGAACGAAACAACTACTCAGCGGGCAAATACCCCGACCTGCATTGGATTATACCTTCAAATCATGATAGATCGGTAGCCAATATCATTTGTCAATTCCTAACCAGACATAGACCGGTTTCGAACTTATTAGTTCTCCTCAGTATGCCATAGGTTATGGAACAGACAAATGATAGTGGCCAACCTGCTAGTCATTTACTGACTAAGGTAAATTGAGTAGTGGTGAGAGGTTTGCCACTATCATTTGCCTGTTCCATAACCTATGGCATACTGAGGAGAACTAATACGTTCGAAACCGGTTTGTGTCTGGTTAGGAATTGACAAATGATATTGGCTACCGATCTATCATGATTTGAAGGTATAATCCAATGCAGGTCGGGGTATTTGCCCGCTTAGTAGTTGTTTCGTTCAAATCATATTTAATAACAGTAGTTTAGTCCACCTGGGCTAGAGGTCGCCGCTCTCGGTACTTGTTTCACAAGTCGCTATCCGCCACAGAGACATCTATGATGTCGGTCGGATAGTAGCATTTGGACCATACGAGAAGTTTCACATACCTCTCACCACTACTCTATTGAACTAATGCTAAATGTAATAATTTGAAATGTCACTGTTGAGAATAAATTATTAGTCGTGATTAAGTGTTGTTTTATAAGAGAGAAAAAAAAACTTTACTTTATAATAATTACTTGTACTTCTTGTTGTTTTTGTTGTATATATTTGTTTTTTTGGCGATTGAAATAAGTTAGAAATAGAAAAAAACGCGTAACATTTCTTTTCTTAAGGGGTATTACAGATATTCAAAAACTAAAAAGTAATTCAAACTTAGAAAAAGCCCTTCTATCATGTAGGTGATACACATGTTTCTCCCATAACGGGCAAAGCCCACAGCGGCATTTAAAAAAATGTAAATAAACACCTACACCTACAACAACTAAATGAACTGTAGCAATTTAACCAAATGACAAAAATAAATTAAAAACACAGATTATTTAAGGACAAGAACGACCATTTAAACAAAAGAAAAATCATGGAATTACATCGGGTAGTTCTAAAAATTATGATGATTTGAATTTCAAATCAAAGCCCTATTGTAGTTAGGACAAATGCACCATAAACGGGTTTTGGGAATATAAACACATACTAAAATGTTTAAAATATTCATAAAATAACGTATCTTTAAAAAAGTAAGTCAAATTATAGAAAATAAGTAAAATTAAAATGAATATAACAAGTTTTATTTTCTTTTGTCCCAATTAACAATTGATTTTCGTGTTGTTCAGTTGACAATTATTATTTAGATTCAAGTAATGTCATTTAACGGCTTGACATAAAATACAGGAGTGACATTGATATCAGTTTGAAATTAATAGGGAATTTTTTTGCCCATTTTAACACGAAAATCAATTTCTAGTTAGAACAGAAAAATTTTAAATTTGCTATATTTACCTCATAAATGTCTCTATATTGATTTTAAAGCTTAGCCTTTGCCACCTTAACCTCATCCTTCAACCATATTGAAATCAATTTATAATATTAACTTCCCAGAGATGTGGAAGATATCGTTAGTTAAACCCTTGCCTAGCCCTAAAGCATATAATGAACTTCGTCCCATTAGCGTACTTCCTACCATGTCGAAAGTTCTCGAAAGAATTATAAATATACAAATGTGTGATTATGTTACAAAAAATAATATTTTATCAAATTTGCAATCAGGTTTTAGGAAAGGGTTTAGGACGACAACGTTACTGTTAAATGTTACAGATAATATAATTAAGTCTCTTGACAACGGTTTTGCTTACAGCTCTCATACTTCTCGATTTTTCAAAAGCCTTCGACACCCTTGATCATGTTTTGCTTGTTTCCAAACTCGAATATTACGGTTTTGATCCAATTTCTAAAAAAAATTTTTATCGGTTACCTTAGTAATCGTCGTCAGCAAGTTGTTATAGATAATATCTCTTCCGAAACAGCATATATAACATCTGGTGTTCCGCAAGGTCCTGTGTTGGGGCCCATATTGTTTCTTATATATACTTCTGATATGTTCAACGTAGTTAAGTATTCTGAAATACAGGCATTTGCTGATGATACCCAATTATCATATTCCTTTGAGCCCGAACTTGTTGACATTGCCTGTAGACACATAAATCATGATCTTAAATTTTTAATTGAATATTCTAAAACACATAATTTAAAACTTAATGCGGATAAATGCCATGTCATAATATTTTGTCCAAAACGTTCAGAACAATTAGTTAAAACGCACCAAAATAAACCCGTAAATATTGTCAAGAGTGTAAAAAATCTAGGAGTTATTTTTGATTTTAGATTACAATTTGTGGAATATGTATCCCTACTTATTAAAAAATCATATCTAGTATTAAGATTGTTATATAGTAATACAAAAATTATAAATTTCGAACTACAAAAAAAAATTTTCAGAAACATTAGTGTTGCCAATATTAAATTATGGTATTACATTGTATTACCCCTGTCTTGCTAAAATTACTCAAAATAGGTTTTAAAAAAAATACGAACTTGTTGTTGTCGATTTGTTTATGGTTTAAGACAATATGACAGAGTTTCGGCAAATATAAAGCAGCTTGGATGGCTCAAACTGGATAACATTTACAAGTATCATATATCGGTACTTATTAAACGCGTCACCTCCGTACTTGTGGGAAAAAATTTAGTTTAGACATGATTTACACAACGTAAATGTGCGTCACGGCTCTCAGATATCCTTGCCGCGATTTTATTCAGCCTTGTTTTCAAGATCGTTTACGTATAACACGGCTAAAATTTATAATATTATCAATGATACATTGAAAAACCTTCCCTTAAATAACTTCCGTAAAAAAATTAAGCACTCCTTGCTCACTTTACAATGAATTATTAGAATTTAATGATATTATTCACGGCATGATCTTTATTCTATTCTATTTTATTCTATTCTGTTTATTCTATTTGATATCTCATTATCTTTCTATATAATCTTTACTCTGATCACTGTCTTTCTCTTTTTTTTATTACTTTTGCTATAATATCCTGTTATTGTTTTTTCATTGTTTTTATTGTTGTTTTTTCAATATGTTTATATATTAACATTAATTTTATATGTACTAACATACGCTATAAAATATTTAACTAGCTTAAGTTTAATTTCTTGTATACGTCATCTGCTTATAATTAGATGTAAATTGTTAGGTTTTAATAGGGTTAAGTAGAGTAGCTTCGGCTAGACTTCGCCCTTTTCTTTGTATACGAGTATTGTGTATTACAATGCTCATGATTAAATAAAGGCAATTTATTATTATTATTATTATTATTATTATTTAAGCAAAAATTATGAAAATTAAAAACATTAAATTTGCCAAAATACATGTTGTTTATGTTGTAATATTATTATTTACATTTATTTTATTGACAATTATTTTAGTGTACTTGGGAAAGAAGATCTCGCAATATAGATTAAGAACTGCAATACGCACAGATGAAAGAGTCCGCTTAATGAGTGAAATCATAACAGGTATACAAGTTATCAAAATGTACACATGGGAAGAACCTTTTGCTAAACTAGTAGAATTGTCAAGGAAGTAAGTTATTTGTCATGACTGTGTACAAACTTTTTTGTATTATAGACCTTTTTTAGGAACGAAATGAAACAAATTAGAGCCACGTCCACAATACGAGCCATAATGATAACTTGTATTTCGGTTTTACACAGATCTGCGGTATACTTGTGTATTTTAACTTATGTTTTAACAGGAAATACACTTAATGCTACTTATGCCTTTACGGTGGCATCATTTTACGGAATTTTAAGACAAGCAGTAACCATGTACCTCCCAAGAGCCGTAACACAGTTTGCAGAAACTCGGACCTCAGTGCAAAGAATTGAAACCTTTTTATTATACGAAGAAAAATTGAATGGTGCAAATAATGAAGAAAAAGGGCTTATAAGTAATAAGCTTATTGCGAACGGTGTTCAACCATATAGTGACGAAGAAAAGGAAATTGGTATCCACTTAAAGAATGTATCATTCACATGGACTGGAACTTTACCTGAAAATACTCTAAAAAAAATTAATTTTGATGTTACTTCTAATCAGTTAGTGGCAGTCGTTGGTAAAGTAGGAGGAGGTAAAAGTACTCTCCTGAATACCATTTTAAAAGAGATAACTCCACAGGAAGGTTCTGTTGATGTAGAAGGTACCACATCATATGCCTCACAAGAATCCTGGCTCTTTGGGGGAAGCATTAAACAGAATATTATTTTTGGGCAAGAAGTCGATTTGGAGAAATACGACAAGGTTGTTAAAGCGTGCGCATTAGAAACAGATATTAGACTGTTTCCACACGGGGATGAAACCCTCATTGGAGATAGAGGTGTTACTCTTAGTGGTGGCCAGAGAGCTAGAATTAATTTAGCTAGAGCTGTTTATAAAGACGCTGACATTTATTTATTAGACGATCCTTTAGCAGCAGTTGATACTCAAGTAGGTAATCACTTGTTTGAAGAATGCATTTGTCGTTATTTGAGGGGAAAATGTGTGGTGTTAATAACTAATCAACTTCAGTATTTAAAAAATGTACCAACTATATATCTAATGCTAAATGGAAAGATTCAGGCTGTGGGTTCTTACCAAGAACTTAAAGAAAGTGATACTGATTTTACAGCACTTCTAGTTGATAACAAAAGTGATGAATGTAAAAATGTAAATGTAAGTTTAACAGAAATTAAAGAGAAGACGGTAACAGAAAATAAAAGAGTTGATAAACCAGTTCAGGAGAGAGAGAAAAAAGTTTGGGAACAATATCTAAGAAAGTCTATAAGAGTTATATTAGAGCTGGGGGTAGCTGGTGTAAAGCTATAATGCTGCTATTTGCTTTTCTGACAACACAGTTATTTGCCGTTTTGACCGACTATTTCGTAGTAATATGGTAAATTTATTTTTATTATCCTTATTACTGTAATATTAAATATTGCTATAGACTTTTACATGGGTTATCAATAAACATTAATTTCTTGGATATTTCTTGGACATTACCATGGATGCTTGCTTTTGAATACACCACCATCCTACAATGATCAATTATTATTTTGACTATAACGTTAGCTCTGAGTTACATTGTTGTGTATATTTAACACTTCTGATATTTTGAAGATTGTTGCTCCAAAGTTGTGCCTTTTACTTCAATTGTAGAGTTAAAATGCATATTTTATGTTACGTGTAGAAAGTTGTGAAACCCAAATTACATATGTTACGTTGTATATCGTTGAAATTTTTCTTTTTTTCATTTATTCAAAACTAGTTTTGTGCAAACGTGTAACTCTGAGCTAACGAATATTTAGAAAATCGTATAAAGCTAGTGTCAAAGCTCTTGTATATTCTCTCTTCGAGAGTGGGCTTTCGAAGTTTAAACAACGTACTTGGTAAATTATTTTCTGATAAGGCCATATGTAATTAAGCAAGTAACCATAAAAACTACCAGAGCAATCATTGTTAAACAGTGGTGGATTTAGGGTGAGGGGTAGAACAGTTCTTATATGCATGTGCCCAAAAATGAACTATTTTCAACATACAGGGTGTGTGTAAAGTATTGCCAGAAATAAATGTTTCGTTTTTTCAGTAACTATTGGAGAAAAAATTACAAAATTTGGGATGCAAGCCAAATCCACTGAAATTGCAACTGTTCCTAAATGTCATTATCGTATTTATCTCCAATAGTTTCTGAAAAAACAAAAAAGCCTGTCTCGGAAATGGTTCATTTCATGTCCATAAGAATTTGTTTGCTTATTTTGCCAATAGTACATTCTGTAGAAGTTTGACATATATAGAACTGTTTTATTATATGCTTTGGTATGGTTGCAGATATTTTTTATGGAGTTCTATTAGTTGTATTTATGCATCCAGGAACAAAGCACCACTTTTTCTTCTTTTAATACCCTTATCCACCAGGGAAGTATGTTCCGTGCACATAGGACTACGACTACTGAGTTGCAGTTAATTAATTTATTTATTATGCAGTTAATTAATTTATTTATTATGGACATAGATTAATGTAAATGTACATTTAATGTAAATGTACATTTAATCTATGCTATGGGCAGCGAGCCAATGAGCCTGTGACGTCACGCCACAGGCCTCTGTCTTGACAACGTTATCTAGTCTTGCTGCGCTGGAACAAGTTTTATTGCAAAATTAATTAATTTATTTTTTATTGTTATAGTGATTTTTAATACTGATAAATCTATCATTTTCAGCTAAAGTCAAAAGATTGTGGACAGACTTGTTAGAAAAATGCATTACATGGTTATTTTAAATCACCACAAACAATAATTTAGTTTTAATACCTAACAAAATCCAAATTTTGAGACCCAATGTTAGCCATGATTTTGTTCCAGGAGTGTACAATTTACCTACACTCTAGAAAGAAAGAAACCGATGTTTTACTACTACTACCACTCCCCCTAAATATGCCACTGTTGCGCCCTCTTTTAGCCAAATCCTAAATCCGCCATTGTTGTTGAAAATGGTAACTGGTTTTTATTTATTTTTGCGATTTACTTGAAATTTTTAAATTAAAATCGAGACCAGAATTAGCCATCAAGACAAGATTCCATGTTTTGATAAAACCCTAGTAACCACTGTATATGTTGGTATCTCTTTTCTCTTTTCTCTTTTCTCTTTTCTCTTTTCTCTTTTCTCTTTCTCTTTTCTCTTTTCTCTTTTCTCTTTTCTCTTTTCTCTTTTCTCTTTTCTCTTTTCTCTTTTATTCTCTTCTCTATTTTCTCGTTTTTCCACTCACTGTTATATTTCTTTCTATTTTTCGAAACTGCATTAAACACTAGGTACCAAAGACAGTTATATTATCCCCTTCTATGAATTTTCTCGTCTACACAGGTTAATTTATATGTAATATAGGGGGTTGTATTGCTTAATGTTTTTAATGCCTTGTATTTTTTAGGGTAAACTTAGAGCAATGGAGATCAGAAAATGACATAGGAGAGAACTCTTCAGTGAAAAACACATCATATGATACACTTACACATGGAACAGATGTTAGTTATTCCTCTAACGTTTCATACAATGAATCGTTCCAGTATATCTTGGACCCAATTTTGACAGAAGATGCTTCACTTTTAATCTACAGTATTTTAGTTATTTCATCTATAGTTTTGGCCCTTTCACGATCAATATCTTTTTTTAAATATTGTATGACAGCCTCGACTAGACTGCATAATTTGATGTTTAATAAAATAGTTTTGGCGCCTATTAGGTTCTTTAACACAAATCCGTCTGGAAGAATTCTTAACAGATTTTCCAAAGATATTGGAACGATAGATGAAACTTTGCCATTAACGGTTGCAGATACATTGCAGGTTTGTATTTTACAGAATGCCCTATAATTTTTCAAATTTCTTTTTTTTTTTTCTAATATTTTATCGTTTTTTTATCATCACTCATCATCAATATATTATTTATTTAAACATTCCGCCACACATTAATTTTTTTTTTTTAGATTGCTTTAATACTTTTATCCATTTCTGTAGTAATTGGATTTTTTTATATCCATGGATTTTAATACCAACTGTTATAATAGTAACAATTTTTTACTGTTTGAGGTTGGTGTTTTTGGCTACTAGTAGAGATATAAAGCGTATAGAAGCTATAGGTAAGTATCTTTTATTGTTGTTTGATATATGTACAAAATATCTCTGATATGTATATATTTAAAAATAGTTCAAGATTCCTTGCTATAGAAGGAGGCTATTATATGTTTTCGGACTTGCAACGACATTTGCATAGAAATTAACGTTGTATTGCGGAAACATCGTCATAGGACAGAATTATCAACATGTAGATTAGAGTCGTTTTTTTAACGCTTTTTAATGTATGCACGGTAAGGAGAGTAGAGGAGGAGGAATTAAAACAAATAATATAACCAATACATTTTTGTTGTGTTATTATGTTATTCTCATGATTTTCATTGTCAGGTTCCCTTCCCAGTATCAGTGGGGAGCGATGGGTGATTTAAATAGTCATCTACTTTTTACAACTAAGCAGTCGTATAATATGGTACATGTTTTAGAAGTATTCGACGTAAAAACGGCCGAGGTAGCTTTACACATATCTGCCATTTGTTCAAGATCAGCTCGAGCACAAACGTTCATACTTTTGTCCAGTATTGTGATGTTGACAAATAAAGTAAAAGAAATGTGAATTTAGGAGATTTTGATCAATCTAATTATGCTACTTTAAGTTTAAAACCAGTAAGTATTCATTGCATTGTGTTTACAATTAAATCACTAAAATTTGTGGATTCAAGACAAAAACCAAGCAAATTGTTTTTTTCTAAAAGCTCATCAGTGTAGGGAGACGCTTGATTTGCGATCTACGATGTCCATATTTTACTATGAACTGGACCGCGTTGAAAAATGTTGGTACCACAAATCTATTAAAATCTACTAAAAACATCACATAGACCAGGGCCAATCCGTCTGAAATACACGAAAATGAAATAAATTCCGTACAGCACGAAAATGGGTGGAAGCCGCGGTGAAAATGATAAGAAGCAAGGTAAAATATGTTGGGGCCGAATCGATTTGCGAGGCTGAAATGGGGTGGATAATTAGGGGTGGAAAATGGTTTCTCGCGTTTTCCGGCGAAACTAGACTTCTTATCGAAAAAAGTTAAACATAAAAGTTATAGATAATAAAAAAATCTACAACTTTTGTACTGACTATTTTCAAGATAAAATCTAAATTTTTTAGAAAAATGCAAAAAACAATTTTTTTCTTTTTTTATTTTCATCTCTCACATAAATAATTTAATTCTCATGAAATTTGGTGAAAATGCACCTTTTTATGTCCCAAACAAGCCGTCATTTTTTTGGATAAAAATATTTAGCGATTTACGAGATATTTGAATTACATTGAAAAAAGACATAATTTTCAAATGGAAATTGTGTGCGAAAAAAATTGTTTAAGCAGGGCTAATTGTCTACTTTTCTCTACTTTTCATAAGTTTAAGTTTAGGTGGGAACAGCTGTGGTATTGATTCCAGCAAACACAAGTGATCGAAACGTCTAACAGTCATATTTTTATTCAGAAAAACATACTTTAAAAATTCGGTAATTTTGGTGCAAAAGTTGGTTTTCTGCACAATGTTAAAACGGCGTTGTTGGTCATCACTGTCAGTCGCATGCCGACGTTGTTGTAGCGACAATGATTTTATCCACTGAATTGATACTAAAGCGAGTCGGATAATTATTACGGCGTTATCCAGCAACATCAAGATGCGGCTGGCGACTTTGATGCAAAGTTAAAGTTCTGCTTGGGAAAATATAGATTTTTTCCTCTTTCTAGGATGTGGCAAAGTTGTACGGCTTCCGAAACATAATCCTAGGTACCATTGGGCCGCAAAATTTGGATTTTGTTAGATATTGGTACTAAATTTTTATTTGCGGTTAATTAAAACAACCATGTATTATGTACGTTTCATAATTCATTAGGATTGGACCAAATAAAACCTCTTGCGCCCCACTAAATTCGCCACTGAAATATTTAAACATGGAAGGTAGACAATTTGTTTGGCCACAAACCTGGATCCTGAGAAAATAGCAAATTTTTTTCGTCGATCGCGTCCTCAAACTTAATATTTCTAATTAAACAGGAACAATTTTGTTGTGAACACTATCTTCGAATTCCTTGACAGATTCTGGCATTATAGTCCAACGTATACACATATAACATAGCCACCTTTGCTACTAAAAAACGCAAAGAGATACCAACACCCTTTCAGCATAGAATAATATTGTTTTCATCATTGTTTTATGTGTTAACATGCTTCATAGACTTTTTTTGTTTCGCAGTAGAAACTTTCATGTGTGGCGTGGCGGTCACTTTGAGAAAAAGGTTATACCATATTTTTAAAATTCCAGACGATTATGTTATATTGGTGTCTACAGCTTTTCATAATGATAGATGCGCCAGTAATTCAAGTTCGTCCAGGCTGCTACTGGGACCTGATTCCATTTGTTATCTAGAATTGTAGGTGACTTTTGAAAAATCTTCGTAATTCTGCATAATTTTTCTCCAGATCTTTTCGTTTATGAATCAAATTTTCTTCTTTAGACATATAATAAAATTATTGTTACAGTTAATCTTATATTTAATATTAATATATGCAGTACACATTCGTTGACAATAGCCCACATAAGTTATAATTTTTATTGTGAAATAATTGCAATAAAAAATTTGTTTTTTTATCAAAATCAAGCGAATTTGTTATCGATAATATTTAAAATACTTTAGTGCTAATACCAGTCGCACATTACATTGAGCGCAGCACAGCACAGCGTAGGACAGCCGACGGTTTTGTAACACAAGTCAGTAAAGCAAACACCGCATATTGCACGCAGCAGAGACGTTGTACAGGTAGAGGAATTTCTTTTGCTCGCTTGTGAGCTTTGTGAACTGAACACTGTTTTCTTATGCCTCTGTCGGTCTCTGCCAAATAGGTATTCGAGAATATTATTTATATAAGTTTTATTTTTTATTAATAATGGAACTACTGATAGAATATGTACGGAGGACTATCATTTAGTTCGTTTAAAAGATTAAATTCCCCATGAGTACTACTTTTATTGAATTCATCCATATAGACTTTTTACGTTTTTTACTAACACTGTACAATAATGCACTTTGTCAATTTCCGAACGTAAAGAAAGTTTGTTAGCAGCAAACATAATATGTACTTACTACCGAAAACTGCGTTCAATATTCGCTCATCAACAGAGGCAGAGTTCAGGGATAATTTTCATCCATGCTACACTCAATGTGCGGCCGGTCTTAATGAATACACATTTTTGTGATGTTTTAGCTCGTAGTCCAATGTATACACACTTAACTGCATCTATACAAGGTCTGACAACAATTCGAGCTTTTGGGGCGCAGGAAATACTGAAAAGAGAGTTTGATAATTACCAAAATAAATATACTGCCGCATGTTTCTTGTTTCTGGGAGCTAACAGAACTTTTGGATTTTGGTTGGATTTTCACTGTGTTGTTTATACCGCTTTCATCATTATAAGTATACTCTTCATTAAACGTGGTATGTATTGTTCTATCACATTAAACATAATATTTATTAAAGAAATTTGTTTAAGAAAACAATTATTACTATCAAATGAACTAAAAATATGTTTTCAGCGTATAAATATTTCTAGTTATATTTTTTTTGTATTGACATTCGCTTGGAAGTCTTGCCAACACTAAAAAACCTCCAGTAAATATTGCCCTAATAACGACTATTTCGAGGTTAGCATTCTGGCAAATTGTTCCCAAAAAAATATGACATCAAAGTTGGCGAAATACGAATTTAAAATTAATATATGTATTAATTTTCAAAACATTATACTTCCATTTTTTTTTGCAAAACATTTTATCAAAACGATTTTTTTATTGATGGGAGAAGAGTTAACATAATTTCTGAAACAAAAATATCCTCTGCATTAAATACTTACTACTGTTTAATTACTGTGTTTTCTTTTGTTTAATGCTTAGATATATTTGGCGGTAATATTGGATTTGCTCTCACCGAAGCCGTTGGTCTTACGGGAATGTTCCAGTGGGGCATTAGGCAGTGGAGTGAGATGGAAAATCAAATGACTTCGGTGGAACGAATTCAAGAATATATAGATTTAAATCCAGAATCTGATGAGAAAACAAGAGCACCGCCTGCCTCTTGGCCAGAAGAGGGAAATTTAAAATTTGATACACTTTGCTTAAGGTATTCTCAAAACGACCCATGGGTCCTTAATAATCTTACAATTGAGATTAAATCTAAAGAAAAAATTGGTATTGTTGGAAGAACTGGTGCCGGAAAGTCATCTTTAATTGTTGCTCTTTTCCGTTTGACTGATATAGATGGAAACATTTTCATTGATAATATAAATATAAAAGGAATACCACTGAGTATCCTTAGATCCAAAATATCCATTATTCCCCAGGAGCCAATGCTGTTCTCTGGGACACTTAGGAAGAATTTGGACCCAACTGAATGTTACAATGATCATGTATGTATCATAATAGAATTATTGGATATATAAAAACTATACTTAAAATTGTTTCTGGACCCTTGATGACAAGAAACAAAATATATATTTTTTTGACATTTTCTTTCTTACTAAGCTTGAATATCTAAAAAATACAGTTATCCTACTCGCGACTGAAAGAATAAGCCTCTGTGCCTGTGACTACATCAAAAAACATCAGAGGGTGCTTTATGACAACTAGTATAAAACAACAAAAAATAATGAAATATTTCCCTAAAGAAACCTGTTTCCTTTCTCAAAGTTTTATAGATCTTACAGTTTTATGAGTAGCCATGGATATTATATAAACAAATAATATCGAAAGATCAACAAAAACATGATTAAGGACACCCAAGAATTGTCGAACTCATGTTTTTGAATAAACTACCATATTAACAGCGTGATTTCATTATGTCAGATTGAAAGTTAAAGAAAGTAAAACTAGGTTAGGAAAGTAATACGGAAAGGAATATGTATTGATTATAAAACGTATATTATGTTTATTGAATAATGTAATCAGTAAATAAGTCATAACAATTGAATAGGTGTTTGAAAAGGTACTAAGTCCATATTTCATAGAAAATTAGGATATTATATTGTGTTATATCTGAATTTCCATTATTTACAATTAGTGTTGAAACGAATTCAGTCCAATTTACGATTACAACAATCACATATTTACACTGAGTCTTGAATATAAATAAACACCGGACTTAGTTCTCTTCAACTGTCAGTTAATTATCTTCTTTATTTTCATGCCCGCGCTAATGCGTGCTACGCGCTAATCCGAGCTATTTATACTGTGATGGATGTTCTAGACAAAACCATGATAATAATGTGCCTTGCACTAATGAGAAGTGGAAACTTTCAGAGAATTATACATTATTTCCCAGTCGTGGGTATTCATTCCTCCCTTGCGACGATTATAAAAAGTATTATATAAAAAAAAATAAAAAATGTTGATATATTTTTTTGTGCCTTATGGAGTACTGCAGTATAATAACCACTAGTAAAAAGAACGTATCGGTAAAAATGGTGACGAAGGATGAAGCGAAATTATAAAAAAAAAAAGTTCTGTCTGATGATAGTAAAGGGAAGTAAGTTGAGAGAGTAATTGCCAGCTTTATAACTCATAAGTCTGACTTATAACAAAATGGACATCGCTCACTTTGCTTCTCATTATTACCTTGGTCTTGCCCAGAATATCATTATTGTTTAAAATTTTCAGGAACTATTCCCAAACATTCATTCGCGGAATGAAGTTCCTTGGCCATATTTGGTGTTGTAAATGAATTTTGTAGTGAATTTGTCTGTTGGCTCAACCTCCTCAAATATTTAGTGGAATCGATTTCCATCATAACTCTAACATGTCAACGACGACCTCTATTCTTTTACCTGGTCTTTCAAAACCTTTTTTCTTCCAATAGTGGTCTGATACTCGGAAATTCGCCATCCTAGAGCTAGAGTCCATAATGATTTTAAAGTTCACCGCAAAATCAGGAAAACATTCCCTGAATTCTTCGTAACACTCACGGTGCGAACAAGTCCATTCACCATTTTAATTTTTGGACCAATTTTCGAGGTAAGATTCTAGTACAATTTTTTTTTGTAACAACGAAAGCATTTTCAACTGAAATTTTCAAAGGATCAAAATCAGTTCAACTAAAACTTTAGATTTTAAATTGCTAGTTGGTCGTTAAGACTCTAGTGGCCTCCATTGACTGTAATCTTAAGAGATCTTTTGTGATAATTCTTATATCTATGTGTGCCCAGCATTTCTTAAAACTTTTCCGGGGGTTATAGTTGCGGATACCTGCTCCAAATTTCCTAGCTTTTTGGCGGATTAGGATTTTGTATGAACAAAGCGTAAGTTTCGTGGTTCCGCTTCATCTGTACAGAAGCTATATATGTTTCTTTGAGCTATGTAATTTTTTTTTGAGATGGTATCTCAATGGACAATGACCTGTTAGTATCCTTAACTCTGGTGTGCTGAATTCGAGTAGCTTCCTAGTATTTTTTTTTGTGCGAGTAGCTTATAAACTTCTTTATATTCCTTTTCTGGTTTCCCTGACCTCGTCTGTTATGTGGTTCTTAGATGTTCCATGGTTCTGGTCCGCTGAATGATGATCCTGTACCTTCTGTCGCAAGGCTATCAGTTATCTCATTCCCATCTATTCCTTCATGCCCTAGCACTCACATCAAGATAACCTTGTTGTTCCTTGTCAGTTGCTTTATTGTTTGTATACATTCCCGGACTATGTTAGACTTGCAAGTAAAGGAACTTTAAACTTCTAGTGCTGCCTGGCTGTCTGAGAGGATATAGATTCTTGCTCCTCGTGTGTTTTTTAATGCATTCTCGAACGCATATTGCTATGGCGTGAATTTGTGGGAGTTTGGCTTACGGCTTTTGATAGCCTACATCTGGGCTCCTATACTCCTAACCCTATTCCTTCCTCCATATTTGATTCATCTATATATCAGATAAGGGATCCGTTTTCAAATTTGGATTCTCCATAGCTCCATATTTGGCAATAGTATTACCACTTCAAATATCTGCTTAAATTTGAGACTCACTGTCTTTGTCACAATAGGTTTGGTCATTGAGACTAACTAAAATTTATTCCGAAAACTCAGATGTCCAACCAGATCTCCTGGTTTGATCAAAAGACACCCTCTGACTATTCTTTTAACGTGAAGTCACAGACGCAGAGTCTTGTTATCCCAGCGTTATTCTAGGTAACTGTATGTTTAGAATAAATGTTCATGTGATAGTAAGTCCCAAGACAGAAAAAGAAAATTAAGAGAATGCCGCAAATAACATTTAAAAAAATGTAAAAAAATTCTTGATTCTTGAAACGTGTTATTAGTCTCACAGTTTCTTTTTATTTAAGGTGTTGTGGGATGCCTTGGAAAGTGTAGAATTAAAAAAAATCGTAAACGAACTTCCCTGTGGCTTAGAATATAACATATCAGAAGGTGGAATCAATTTTAGTGTGGGTCAGAGACAACTGATCTGCTTAGCTAGGGCCGTCATACGAAATAATAAAATATTAGTTTTGGACGAAGCAACTGCCAATGTCGATCCACATACAGACGGACTTATTCAGGCTACTATTAGGAAAAAATTCGCGGATTGCACCGTGTTAACTATAGCACATCGATTGCATACTATCATGGATTCAGATAAGGTACTAGTTATGGATGCTGGTAAAGTAGTCGAATTTGATCATCCACATATACTGTTACTAAATACAAATGGTGCTTTTCATGAACTAGTTCAACAAACAGGAGCTGCTATGGCTGAAAATTTAACAGCTAAAGCTGAAGAACATTATAATCAGTATTTGAAGAAATACATGTAAGTTATGATTCAGTATTGGGTTATGCAGGCGGCAAACTATAATATTTTGTCCCAGCGTTGCTGCTATTATGGTTACCTAATTCTACAATGTGTTCACAGACAGAATATATTTACTCGTATTTAACATTTTAATTTTTGACAAGACAAAAAATGTAAGGCACTTATTTTAGTGTATTAATAGTATTTTGAATTCATCACAATTAATTGCATTATTTATTTAAGGTGCTTGTGTGAAATAAGGCCAGTCAAAAATAATGTTTTAAGGATATCAGTTTCAGTTATGATTAGTGTCAATTTATTGATGGAACTGTTTGATTTTTGAACTATGAATACATTTGATTTGAATTTTTTAAATCATGACTCGAAAACACATACGATTGGGATTTATGAAGAAAATTTTATAATTTACATATTTCTTTAGCTCTTTCAGATGTGTAAAGCACCAAATAGCAAATTAGTAACTTTTTTGTACACAGTTACTAATTAAAATGTATTGTAAGTTTTAATAGGTGAACAATACAGGGTCAGTCAAAACGATGTTACCACTTATAACATAGCATAACATAAACATCACAGAAATTAGACAGACCCCCGAATTCAAAGCTGAAGCTGCACGGGCGAGGGTTACACTTATAAAAAACGCGGATACGCAACCATTCCCACTGACATTACAAGTGCTGGTGGCAGAATTCGAACCCGTAGGACGATGGAGAGATTATCTAGTCATACTTTCCATCGAGTGTTCTGTAGAACTACTCCCACTGTCCCACTGAGCCGATGGAGTAGTTGGCTTGTCACTTATATGTGACATATTTTTATTTTTTATTCAAAAAATAATGGTATTATTCCCAGATTAAGTGCAAATAAAGCTAAGCACAGGTGGAAATTATGTATTAGCTGTGTTTTGACTTAATCTGATAATAATATTATTTTTTGTATAAGAAATAAAAACATACCAATCCCATATAAGTGGTAACATCCTTTTGATTGACGCTGTATAAATCTATTAACCATTTGTGCCTTATTTACTGCAGGTACTTTTGGCTCAAAATAATTTAGTCTAATTCTGATATCTCGAAAGTGTCGTCTTTATGTTAAGATGTACCCCATAAGTCAATTTATGTATTAAAAATTATAAAGGTAATAGGTTTGAATGTCTGTATTTGTGGTTTATGTGATATTACGGAAGATAGAAGTATATTTCTAACAAGAAAATTAGAGGATATCTTCTATTTTGTGTCCCATAGTATTTTTATGAAAGTGGAATATATTTTGTATCGAAGACTTTAAACTTTTTACATTGTTTATTATAATATATTACTATTTATATAACAATAAATGTGTTTTAAAAATAAATATTTCTGTGTAGTTTTTTTATTCACTCTTACCTATTACTGTATATTGTCCTAGTAGATATGACACAAAATATTAAACGCTTGGTGTTCGTTCGGATGTGATGAGACATGCAATCTGACGTGATGTGTAGTATAGTTTAAAGTGACATAGTGTAATGGGAGATAGAGCATACTTAGCTGAGCTTCAAACATCCAAAACTTACCCCTGATTGTTAACCATTATAATTTAATTTGGAAAAATCCCAGGACCAGACTCAATTTTTGTCATGTTGCTCTTAGTGCCGATAATATACACCCTGTGTATCATTTTTTGGTAAATGTTAAAAAACGTATAAAAAGTCAATGAACCAGTATATAAAATTATATCATAGTATTTGTTGGCATGTTTTTTTAGTATCTCATTATTATATTTCAAAAACGACAAATTTAAATCAAATCAACTTAATTAGGAAATTTTAAGCGAGTCTAGCCCTGCACGAAGTATGAATTTTTCAATAAATGTGTATTTTTTTCCAAAAAAAATGGAGAAGCTTAATTTATATTTAATCAATATTAATAAAATAGTGACCAACTGAGCGACAGTTAGTTGATTGTGTTACTTGTAGAATTTATTATTTGGTCAATCAATATTTTTTGAAAATTTATTGGAGAATAACCAGAAACGTGCCGTCAAATATTATGACAGTTTTTTATCCAGTGGTCGTTTAACTTTTTAAGCGTACACTTGACCAAAAAATAATACACATGGTGATGTTATTGGCAATGAGAGCAACATTTAAAAAAATTGAGCTTGGCCCTGGAGTTTTTTTTAAGTAAATTATACTCTTGATTGAACTAAAACAGCATAATATTTAGAGCCGTTCCAGAGATATGACCAACAACAGTTTCAATCAAAAATCATAAAATATTCTGTATCCCAACTGTGGTTAACATACATGGGTAAGTGTGGGGGTGTTTTGAACTTAGTTAAATGTGCTGTATCTTCTATACTACCATATGATTTTAAATTTGAACATCCTGTATATAAATATAAAGACATACACGTTTAAACTTGTGTTTTCTGTATAGACACTAATTTAAACTAATATAGTCTTCATAGGTAAAATTCGTCAAATTATAACATGACATATTCTTTCTAAATAATTACACAAGTGAGGAAGAACGAGGTTTGACATTGATGAAAAGAATTCGTTTCAAGATGGTAATTTAAAATTACATCTGAACTTTTCAATTTACATATTTATAATAACAGTGTTAATTTTAATCCTTTGTTTCTCAAATGAATCCTTAAAACTCATATATCTATGATAGAATTAATGTGGAATATTTCATTTCTATTAAAACGTTGTTTGTGTTAGAAAATCCCATGTTTTAAACTTCTTTCGATTTGTCCTAAGAATCATAAAAGAATTATAAAATTCCATAATGTTGTACAAAAATATAAACGAAAATGAAGATGATAATATAATTTCTGAAGTCGAACTTGACGGCCAATTGTTACTATTTGAAAAGTTTCTATTCAATATACTTACTTGTAACTGTTTTACTTTTGTTTATTTATTTTTTTATAATAAAGTTTTTGAATATTGGCGTATTATTTGAAGTATCGGTTCAAACTGTATTAAACATCATTCATAAGTTTGAATCTGTCGGATGTGCGACAAATTGCAGAAAATGTAATCATTTAAATGACGAAGACGAGCCTAAAGTTTACTTAGGGGAAGATCGGGAAAGGCGTGAAACTAATGTTTCGCCGAGGTAAATGCACTTTGTTCGAATAGACAAATCTCGCAAGAAGTTGGTGTACAAGAGCGAACAGTGTGGAATATTCTGAAAAGAAATAAGTACCACTGCTACAAAATTATGACTAACCAAGACATTTTTCCTGAAAACCGTACGAAACGAATGAATTTTTGTGAAACCATAATGGAAAAGGCTAATGAAAACGAAAATTTCATCAAGAATATTTTATTCACCGATGAAAGATCTTTTACCATACATGGCCGGCATAATACTTCTGTAGTTCGATATTGGTCCAGGGAAAATAAACATTTGAGTGTACCATTACGTACTGAATATTCACATAAAGTAAATGTTTGGGCCGGCATTTTAGGTGATCATGTCATTGGTCCTATTTTCATTGACAGTAACTTAAATGCCGACAAATATTTTAACATTTTGCAGAATCAGATTATTTCGGCTGTTCAAGCTCTTGACATCAATTTCGGGGAGATTTGGTACCAGCAAGACGGTTGTCCTGCTCATAATGCAAGAAGGGTGCCAGAGTCTTTAGACAACACTTTTCCCGATCGTCTTATAAGCGGAAGAGGTACAATAAAATGGCCACCAAGATTCCCCGACTTGGCGTCTAACGATTTTTTGTTGTGGGGATATGCAACCTCGCAAATTTATAAACATGAACACGAGCGAGCGCGTGACTTACTAAAATTGTAGCCACCCTACAGAGTGTGATTCCTGACATGCTTTCAAATGTCAGGAACGAATTTTATCACCGATTAGGGTATTGCCAGGCGCAACAGGGCGACATTTTTGAGCCCTTATAAAGTAACATTCAGAAAAAAAATTGTTTTGTTTAATTTTTAATACGTTTTTTTAAATCTATATCATTTTAGAATTTTTTATTTTATTTTCGTTAGAATATTTGTTAATTTATTTTTATTTAAAAGCAGAATGCCAGTTTACTTTCACGCCAAATGGCCAAAAATTACTCAAAGAAAAGCCACTAAGTTTTTTTGATGCATTTTAAAAAATAATTATGCATCAAATAACTAGAAATTCTCGAAATAAACAGGGATACGTAGTTATTTACAGAAATAACAACTTAAATTCTTTTTTTATGTATTTCCTTATATTTTATAAGCTTAGTGCTGCACATTATTATTAAACTGTTAAATGACGTTCACACATGTACATTGTATATCTAAGTGATAACTAATAATAAATAAATAAATAAATAAATAAAATAAATGTTATTAATACTGGTACACTTTATAAAAATATGTACAAAACTCACCTTCTTAAGCAGATTTATGAAGTAGCTTGGTTGTCGTTATCACAAACTGGAGCACTTCTATAATAACTGTGTAGCATCAGATATGTTTCTACAGTTGTCTCAGTAAGCGATGTTCGCTGTGGTGAAAAAATATGTTTGTATTTTGAAAAAGACCGTTCGACATCTACGGAAGTAATACAGGCATAAGTAAAACACTCTGTGAACTCACTTAACACAGCTGTAGATGCACCATCACAAATTTGTCTTAATTTGGTAAAATCAGGATCTTTCCGTAATGCACTCTCGAATTTTTCAATAACCGGCTTATTTTTTGCGTCATTTATATTCTGTAGCTGTGTATTTACGTCGTCCACTATTTGCAGCGATTCCACTAATGACAACGAAGTATTTTGCAATATTTCTATTGCGTCGTGTAGTCCTCTATAATTGTTATAAATAGTTTTTAAATCTGTTTCAAGTGAAACATCTTGAAAACTTGTCTGGCTTTCCTTAATAGCTGCAGCCTCGTTAGGGTTGAACTGTAGTATCATAGCTTTTATTTGTTGAAAATATTCAGCATAATAAAAAGCTGCCTTCAACCACTTTCCCCAACGTGTAAGAATCGGCTCTGGTGGTTCCGGAATACCAGGACACAGTGTGTGAAATGCTCGAAGCCGTTTAGGAGATTTGAGAAATACTTTTTTTGTATTTGCTATTAATGCATCTACCTCTGGAAAACATTTTAGAATCGTTTCTGCTACAAGATGGAACGCATGCACTTTACACGTAACATGTAAAAACCTACAATCATTTCTTTGAAGAAAACGGCCCACCAAACGCATTGTCGCAGCACCGTCGATCACAAACATCAACACTTGACTTGTTGACAGATCAAATTTTTTCGAAAGGGTCCAACACCACCCGCGTAATTGTTTCGCCAGTACACGCAGTTAGTCTTTTGCTAGCTAGTGAAAGTGGAAATGTTGGTTTAACAGGGTCGAGTACACGTACTGTAACATTTAAAATAGAATTTTTTTTACAATCTGTCGTCTGGTCAACACATAACCACAGCCGTGTATTTTTTAATGCACATTTAATCCTATTTACAACGTATTCACGAACACTTGGTACGTAACGATGAACGACTTGGTAAATTCACCTGGGGATTGTATTTATTCCAGAACTCCCGAAATGCTGGTTTATCCAATATGCGCAGGGGAACATCACAGGCAATCAGCATTAACGGTAAATCAAACATAAACTGAGGTTCCAAAGAAGACATGCCATTTTTTTATTTTTATGCCGGTTACTATAGACATGAATTTTGCAGCCGTATTGATTCAAGTCTTGATCACAAACTTTACAAATTATTTTACATCCATCATAGAATAAATCCGGAAATTCACCGATAAATTTATTCACTTTATCAGCGTACGGTCGTTTTCTACTCTTTACGCTCAACATTATTTATTATTTATTAGTAGTCTATGCATCGACCGACAGATAACAACTGAAGTGTGTAGTGTCATCCTCATCGTAAATAAGCGCGCGATGGCATTGGTATTGCGCCCGACCCTGAATCTACCATCGCTTGGCCAGGCTTATTTATTAGCTACTACTTACCCCGCTACTAATTACGCATACCAATGGTCGTGCTCGCAGGTTTTTGAGGGGTTTAGAAGAATTTACCCGGAGTGGTCAATTCATTATCTCTGTCTTCATTTTTCTTATAGTTTTAGATAAAGAGAATATTAGCAAATCAATTTTCCTAAACATTTAATATCTGTACAATAAACTGTTGGTGGAAAGAACTGATATGATGGGGCGTGCCCTCTTTACTTCACAAACACAACGTACTTTTAGTACAATATGGCAACATTGATGCATAATTCTCTTTCTGTCCCATGCATGACTTTGCTATTTTTATCTTTTATGCACACACACAAAGCAGGCACTCTAATTAAACTTTTTCTAATACTGTATGTGTATACTTCAGGGCAAACACCACAGGTTAGCTTGGACTCTAAATTTATCTTCCTTTTTAATTTGAAATAACTACATGTTTTGTAAAAATATATAAACATAAAAATTGTGACTCTGTTTACTTTTATTTCGTTGCTACCAAATAAAATTCAATAAATTCATTAAAATATTATCCTTCCTTACATATTATGCTCTCGTGTTAGCTAATTTTTCATAATGTTGACTAACTTTGTGGGTTATTTTTGCTTCTATATCAACATCAATATTTGTGTTATCTCTGTGTTAAGAATTTAATTCCTTTATAAATTATTCAGTGAATTTAAATTGTTGGTTTAGTATTTGTGTAACATTTTTAAAAACAAAGAGATATAATTTAACTTGACATTAATGTAAAATTACGCAAGGGGCATATTGTGTTGTCACAGGAAGATATTTATTTGACATTTGCTTATAGCTATAGCGAATAGAGTAAACTTATCATTTAAAGAATAATTTATACAATTTAATACAGTCAAAACTTTAGGGGTGAAAAAGTTGGTTCTTGGTTAAAACATCGAATACAGCGCACTTGGCGCCCTCAAGGAACTAGCCTAAAATTGGGTACAGATTTCTAATTGTCAGATCTATAATAATTGTAACCCGTGTGGAAAAGAGGGACCTTTGAAGAAATTTTCGATTTGCGAGTTTGGATGGTTTCAATATCTACAAATATTCCACTTTAACCTTCAATTATTGCATTGCAAAATAGCAAGTCCTTCGTATTAAAATGATCATTCACCCAACAAGCGTAGAATAACGAAAAAATGTTGCCAAACTTTTAATACCTTCTCCCGAAAAGTTGATTTTAGTCATAATATCCCTTTCTTCCGCGCGAGTCACATATTCAAACTTGTTTAAATTCCGACAGAAAATTAAAATGTCAACTTTAGCACCCTGTCCGTAATCCACTGTTGCTCTGCGTCCCATTTCTTAAGGACCACCCTGTAGATACTGTTTAAAATTATAGTTCTAGTACTAAAAGAACAGGACCTAGAAGGAAATATTGGTATGAAACGAGCAATTTCAAATAATACAACGTAAACGTGATTTACATTCTGTTAGTCACTTTTACTTATGATGAATAAGAATGAGTATCTTCTCATCTCCTGCTCTTTTAGTACGAAACGTATTATTAAAAATTCGAATTTATTATTTCTTTGTTTAAGCTCTTCTATATTTTTGATTTATATATATTTCCAATATTTTTCGGAAAAAAAAGAAATTTCAGATAAACATTTTTATTAGTAATCTCCATATGAATTATATTATGAAAATTATGTAGCGGTCTCGAATGTTAATGTGAAAATTATCTCGAGTCGATGACGGAAGACAATATAACATTCACGACGGGGAAAACATTTTCGGATAATAATTCAAGCACGTAGGGGATTTGGTAAGAAAATTTCACACCTAAAAAAATCGGTCTTGGCTTGGTGCGAGAGTATTTTCTCATACTTATATTCAGTTTGACATGAAAGAAATAAATTATTTATTACGATAAAAACGATACAAACAAAACAAACAAGATAAAATATATTAAATGGTTTACTTGTCACTCATTTCAAATTGGATATAATGAGAAAGTATTGTCGAGATTGACTACATTTTTTTAATTGAATGAATTAATTTTACACCGTTTATCTCGGTAACAGTTAATCTGATGAGAAATTTCCAAGAATTTTTTTTGCTACATTTTCTCTTTTTTGAATAATATTTATTTGGAACATTTTTTAATTTGACGCAATTTTCTTTTGATATGATACTTTACGGTCCTTTCTCCACTTTTATAAATTCAATCTATGATAACATAATCTTCCAAATCATAATGAGCTGCGTATTTAAGTATTGGCTGAATTAACTTGTAGTGAAAATCGAGGATTAAGCCTTTTTTTTGCTTAGCGGAATTTCGGACAAATTCAACAAGATATTGCACACGTGGACGCAATGCTGTCATTGGTAAGACATACACAATAATTGATCAGCGCCTTGGCCGGAAGTCAACGTTGACCCACCTTATATTAATGCGTGGCCTTTGCATAATGTTTATTGTAATGGGCCAATCATAGTCATCGTTTTATAGTTGGCGGTACATTTACATAAAAAATCAAGGGTACCGTATTGTTACTGATAAAAATAATCTTACTTTACCTATTTGTTAAAATTACTTATGTTATTTCTATAAAACACAAGTTGCTATATACTGGGTCATTAAAAGATATTGTCAATTTCAAAAGTACGTTCTACTCTTACCAGTTTAATATATTTTCGGGCACCTCAAGAACTTAATTTCTTATTCAAACTAAAGACTAAATGACTGTAAATATTAGAATTTTAAAATAATTTGCATATTTACATAAAAACAAAAAATTGAAATAAATTAAATCAAAAAAACATTTATAAAATTTTCATAAGATGTACCAGAAATATTAAACATGATATTTAGTGTATAGAAACACTTATAAGGTGTTTTTTTTGAGTTGCAGTGTATTTTATATTTTATTTTATATGTTAATTAAACAAATCTAACTTACACATCGTAAAACACAAATCTATAGTCCATTATTACACAATTTACAAACAGAACTATGAAAATTTAGTCCATTATGTCAGTTTTTATGTAACATTTCCTTGAACCTAATGCAAAACGGATAGTTACTTAAAATAAAGTGCTTTATTCAAATTTAAATAATTTATATAAACTGAAATAAAAATGTTTCTCGTTAGTTTTTACTTTTAAACTTAATAAATTAAAGTTTATAATCAGAATAAACTTTTATCCTGAACTATTTTCTCCTCTCTTAAAACAAAATAATTGTAGGTGAATGAAAATGTAACTGCACATTTTTTTCATATCTTTTTAAATAAGGATAATATAAGCGTTTGAAGTATTTCTGTTTTTTACGATCTTTGATATTTTTCTTACAAAGTAGGCCACAGATTGAAAATTTTTCCCTATCCTATAGTCCATAGAAAATGGAATAAATTTTGTTGAAAAATTTAAGAGGGATATTTGGAGTGGCCCTTATATACAGGGTGTACGCACCAGAACATTTTGAAAATTTAGGGAATACTAATGACAGTGTGGTCAATCCAATTAAAATAATTACAACCATCTGGCACTTCCGGTTATACCGGAAGTCGATACTAACTTGCTTATTTTAAATAGAATACTCTATATATTTTAGAGTTTTCGAAAGGAGCATAAAATTCGGAATCAAAAACATGTAGGATACTCTATGCCTAAACCAAGCCGTTTCAGAAATATTTGACATTTAAAAAATATTTTGACAGGTGTAATGGTTTACAATAACCTTTATAACTTTTTCGTGTAAAAGATATTCATTTGCTTTTTGGCATGCAGGAAGACCATAAGATGAGCTATGCTCTACAGATTAAAGAAATTCAATAATAGTATACCAGATGTTCCTTTTTGACGTTACATTTTGTAAACTTCAAACCGAGAATACTTGCTTAAGTCAAATGAAACACTGTCTATTTTTTACATCAAGTTATGTATAATTAAATCCTTTTTTTCTGATATAAACATTGTGGGGTTTAAGTTACAACTTTTTGAAATATTTTCTTAGAAATTCAAGAATTTTTAGTAAAAATTTTATCAAATTAGCCATGATTAGAAACAATTAGTAATGTCAGTTAATCTCTTATGTCAAAAAATACTACCGCGTGTAAATTACACCCACGAAGACTTTTTGAATTTGTTTATTATTTATGGAGAATATGATAAAGTAATATCAAGAACTTGTAGTACATTTATTACTAGATATCGATAAAAACGGAAAATAACACTAAACACTGTAACATGCCTATTAATTGGATTGAAGGCACTTTGCATAAACTAAAACAGCTAAGATAAAATCAACTAAAAACATGATTCCATTTTAATTTAATAATTGTTCAAAATTCCGCCCTCGAACCTCCACACATTTTTCGCACCTTCGGATTAGTTCTTCATGAGTAGCTCTTCTAATTGAATCCTGTGATAAGTTTTGAAATGCATTTCTTACTCCCTGCATACAATCTTCAATAGTATTTACTGGGCTCACATAAACTTTATTTTTAATAGTTCCCCAAATAAAATAATCTAAAATTGATAAATCAGGCGAGCGAGGAGGCCATAGGAAAGGTCAATTATTGGCGATCTATTGATCGTAAAAAAGTTTCTTGTAAAAAAATTATTTATCAAACACGCGTTATGTGGGGGAGCACCATCGTGCTTATAAAAAATGTTTGTATGTTCGGCGAGAGGTAAATTTTCTAAATAGTTATTATTCAAATTTTGTAAAATATTTAGATATCTTTAGATATATTTTCCAAAAAAAAAATGTAACAAAATGGACCGTCAAGTCGACATATACGCATTTTTTTGTTTTTTGTTTCAATTAAAAATTGTCAGCTAAAACATGACTTAAATTTATTCTTGAATCAGGTAGGCATAATGTGACAAGGAAAATAATAAAAACGAGAAGTAATCTGTCAAATTATATTATTTCCTTATTGCGGACTTCCTTGGGCAACTTACGATAATTACCGTAAAAACTTTATTGAAATAACTATTTTACATGAAGATACCTAAATTTTTTATAAAAAAATTCTAGAAACATTACGTTGGACATGTTTTAAACGAATTTAAATATATTGTGTTATAACGATTTGACATTTAGTATATACTTTCTATTTGAAATCTTAAAGAAATATTATGATCAAATTTTGGCAGGGTGTTTCAACTGCTACAGTTTACAATGCAATACTTTTATTATATAAGAACATTAAAAAAAATTCAATATATGATTTTGCTAGAAGACGCATTTCACTTTTTAGATTTATGTTCCTAAAGAAGTACATAGCTCTAAAAAGACAATCATCATTAAATTATAAAGAAAGTGTTCATTAAAAAAATAATAACTTTTTGAGTAAGAGTTTACAAAACGTTCCACATCCAATTTTTTATTTGAGATTGTCTGAATATTTATGTAAAATACTGAACAATTATTTTCATTTGTTGTATTTAAATTATTTTTTATTTTATTTCATTATTTACGAAAGTATTTTGAATGTTTTCAGCATATTTCTTGTTTCTGGATTTGGGGATTGCCTAATTAATATGGCATGTTTTATGTTATGTTATGTGTTTTTTTATATGTGGAGATTTAAATATATTATGTAATTTGGTAAAGTAGTTATATAGGTACTTATTTTAAAACATATTCAAGAAAAATACATACTGATTGAAAAACGTTTATTTTTCTTGTATTATTATTACAGCTACATTATATATACACTATGTAACATAAAAATGAAATAAATAAAGGATGAGCAGCGAAAATGATGTAACGTGATTGTAATTTTACAACAGCAATATATTCATGATTTATTAATGGCCTCCAAGACCACCATATCCTAATCCACTTCCATGAGTGGCGACAATTTGTGGATGTCCAGCATGGCCAATTCTGCTTACAACTGCATTGAACCCATTATGAGGATCAGCAGTGTATTTTACTACACGTATGGTACCATCGGGTTCAGCAAGCGAATATTCTCCTCTTACTGTATCACCCTCGCGAGCTTCAGACTGCTGCTTTTGGTCACCAGTGTGTGCATCCTGAACTCCATATTTGAATTCGTATCTAGCGGGGGGTCTATAAAAGAGTATCGAGTTGATTACATACATGTACATATATGAAAACATCGGGAACAAGACATGATAAAACACTGAATTTAAGAGCAGTTTTCTAAGAAAAAATACTTTTAAACTATTTTTAAAACGTCACTCCAGTATAAGCTTGAAATGGTGTGTAATTTCTACAATAACGTATATAATAATTGTTAGTACAAACATGGCCACGGTATGCGTCTTGTAAATAATAACAATAGTACTGCTTTTGATAGTGATAAAAATATGTTTGGTTTCTAAATTCTGGTGTAGATTGGGAAAACCCACACGCAGTATCAGAAGTGAATACAAAAAATTTACAGCTGATAAAACTAAATTTTTGTTATTTGAATGTGACGAGACATAAATAACTAAAAAAACATTTATCATTTTCATTCAGAAAAATAGTAATATTACTTACATAATAATCTACTACGGCAGCTCCATGACCGTATCCGCCTTCAGTTCCAATTCCACCGCCATATCCTACTCCACCGCCATATCCTACTCCACCGCCATATCCTACTCCACCGCCATATCCTACTCCACCGCCATATCCTACTCCACCTCCAAGTCCTAATCCACCACCAAGTCCTGCTCCACCTCCATAACCCAATCCTCCTGAGACAATAGAAATTGCACCAGCTTTAACAGTAGCCAGCACGGCAACTAACGTAAAGATCTGAAATTAACAAAATATTTAACATTTTCAGAATATATTGGTTGTCCGTAACATATTTAAAGATTTTGACGATTTTGGAAAATATAAATGCTGAAAAATAATCATATTGACTGATTTATCAGTAAAGAAACTGACTTATTAAATCTTTTTGTAATAGGCTCCATGCACAAAATATAACTTTGGCATTTATGGAATATTTATTTAATACAAAAAAGTATGTGTAAAGGATTTTTTTTTATTTTACAAAAGTTATTCAACATTAAAGTTTGAATTAGTATATTACGCGCTCAAACACTGCTAGCAGAGTAAGACAACATGGGGACGTCAGAGGACCCTAGTTTTAATGCAGAAAGCGGCAAAGCAGCTTGTTAAATGTAAACAAGTTGTGTTATTTGTAATTTGTGTTGTAAAATTTTAAATGAAGTAATTATAATGATTAATTCTTCTAAATTTACAACATATTACTGGCGCATCGTACTGATATGTGAAAATACTTCAATAAAAATGCCAGAAAAAACTTTTATCCAAGTTCCAAGAAACGGAAAACGTAGAAAAGTTTAGTTAAAGATGATTATATGAGATCCAAAGAAGTTTTCATGAACTTTTTGATATGAGCAATTAAAAAAATAATAATATTAAAATAAATAATATGCAAGGCAATCAAAAATAATATGTGTAAAGTATATGAAACGATAACAACAGAGATCCTAGATTTCGAACAATTTTTTAAATTTTTATGTTATTTTGTGGAACTACCCAAGATATTTTCCATCGTGGATTTTGTGTGTGTATTGCGTGCTAATGAAAATTTTTGGACACAAAGTTGTCAATTATCTTTATCGCGGTGAGACTCACTTTTAGCAAATGTCATTATATCAATCGTAACTCACAGTTTTTACCTCAAAACGATGAAGGGACGTCCAAAAATATTTTTTCTAAAAGTACGTACATACACTGTGTATATAAAATTCTTAAACATATCTAACAAAGTTAATTTTTTATAAAAAACATTTAAATATACAGACTCAGGAGTTGTAATTATATCTACTATAACTTAAATAGTATGAAAAGTTTCACATACCTCTCGTATGTGAAACATCTCATATGGTCCAAATGCTACTATCCGACCGACATCATATATAACAAAAATTTAGGAACCAGAACGGCATTAGATATTTCCAGCCGTCTACGCATTTTAAGGGAAAATATAGTGTGACGTCACCCCCAAAATTTGGCTCGTGTAAAAATATAACTTCTTTGTATTTTGTCACACGTTTTACGTTTTCCAATAAAACTATTACATGATTCAAATGTATTGAGCCCTTACTTTTACCGCGAATATCTCATAAACGGAGGAGTGGAAAATACAACTAGAAAGTTTTACATAAAATTAATAAGTGATTTCCGAAAAATTATCACTTAAAATTTAATGTGACGACAGTAACTTAAATAATGGGTAAATTTTTTGGTATAAATTAAAGAATCTTCGTAACGTTTTAAAACACATAATGAATAAGTCGGAATTAAACACAAATCATTTCAAAATATGGTACCATGAAATTACGCACTCAAACAATGAATCTGTGAATATAGCAGCTTAATTTTTAACGTCTGTGGATATCGTTTCGGCCGATGTTAATTGTCTAAAAATTTATTGTCTTTATTGTCTCTTATGTTTTTATCCTTTCGTAGGATTTAAAAAATCAGAACTAAATCAGTAAGCCTTGATTTAAAAATACTCTCCAATATACAACTAAAATAATGTAAAAATTATCCATTAGGGGCATTGTTTAAAATGATAAAAAATAAGTCCTAAATTGCTCCATAAAACTAAATGAAAATTCTACTGGCACATAAAAAACTGGATGAAATTCTTTGACAAACAAAAACAAATGTAGCATAATTTTTTCATTGAAAATGTTTCATCGGTTCCGGTAACAAACTAATGAATATATAAAATTTAAAAAAAAGGCACTAAATAAATTATCAAACAAACGTTCAGTAAAGCTTTTCGACTTGAAATGTCGAAATATAACTATGGATGTATAAATTATATATCATTAATTGAAAAACGTTTCTAAAAAAATTTGCCCATTTTAGAAATTGCTTTGAAGTATTTAAGGGTACCGACTTTCGTTTTTCGATACAGAAATAAGGTACGTTTTAAATACCAATAATTTGTTTTTAATTGAGCAGGGATTATAATTTTTAAATTTTCCGAAAATCTGAAAATATTTTGAAAATCTTACTTGTGCAATCATTGCTGAAATGGTTACTGATGTAAGTTTATCTGCACACACTGATATCAATAGGAAAATTTGCCTTTCTTATATACTTGCCAGTATTAAATACATTCACTGTATAATTAATTCAGTATAAAATATATGTCGAACAATATTGCTATAATATGTATTTTAATCTAGGTCCGAAAAACCAGCAACAGGTTAAACTTCTCCATTTTTTAAGCCGGCCAATACAGAAAGTATTTGTCTAGTCTGAATATATCTGATTTGTAGTTTAATTTAATAAGTAATGAGTATTCCATTTACTTCACAGATAACAATATTATTTTTATTTAAAAATTGTAAATTTCTATTAAGTTTTTGTCTAACCGTATCTGATGAATGAGTATATGTTTTTTTAATGGGGCTTGACACCTCGTAAAGAAATGCTTTAAACAATACAGAAACTAGCTAATAATTCTTATTTCTGCACTATTGTTAATTTTATTGTGAACGCAATTTTTCGGATATTACTACAAAAATATCTGATGTGGCCAGCACATAACTTTTTTATACTAGTATTATATCATCCTGATTGAAAATAATCATTTTATTTAATTCTTCACTTACCTCACATAAATTTTAATAGTGTACTGTTGATTTCAATAAAAACTGGTACACTTTCTTTTAGCTATGTAAATCATTCGTTCTTTGATTGATATTAATAATCTTACAAATGTCACTTTGACGTTAATCAGTGGCGTCATTATTAAAAATGGTTCGATATCTAACAGATATTCAAAAATTTCGAATTGTTTCTAAAATTGAAGATGGTTGGTTCATAAGAAGACTTGCTGCTGAATACAATGTGAGTAAAACCACGATAATGAGTGTTAAAAAACAATGGGAAACCAACCAAACGGTATCCCGTAAAGTTGGTTCCGGTAGGCCCAGAAAGAGCAATAATCAAGAAGATGAAAATCTTATAAATTACCTAATAGAAAACCCTTTTCAGACTGCAGTAAATGCAATTTCAGAGACAAATTTCCCTGCTTCGGTATCCAATGCTTGCAGAAGAAAAAAACTACAAAGCGACTTGAAGAGTTGTTCAGCGGCTAAAAAATACAAACTTTCAGAAGAAAAGAAGCAGGGTAGGATTATTTTTGCACTCAACTATATAATCAATGATGAAAACTTCTGGGGATAAGTTATCTTTTCTGACGAAAAGGTTTTTAAATCCTGTAACGATGGACATGTTCGCGTATATAGGCCTCCTTCCACTAGATACGACGAAAAATATACTTTCGATCCACAAATATCAGGAAGGTTTTCAGTCAATGTCTGGGCTTGGATGAGCCTAAATGGGTTAGGTGTGTGTTGGAACAGTGGTGGTCATCTCAATTCTATTAAATATATTGAAATATTAGACAATATTATGTTGCCGTCAGTAATAGAGGTGTTTCCGGAAAATAAGTTTATTTTCCAACAAGACAACTGCTCCATACATACGGCCCATCGTGACAGGCAATGGTTTCTTAATAAAAACATAGAGTTGTTACCATGGCCATCTAAAAGTCCGGATTTAAATCCAATTGAAAATGTATGGGGATTAATGGTGAAACATATAAGAAAATTAAATAACCATCCAAATAATGTCCAAGAACTGGAAGGGATAATTGAAGACGCTTGGGAGAACTTGTCGCAAGAAGTTTACCTTGCAAGAAATCTGATTTTGTCCATGCCTGTAAGACTTCAGGCAGTTTTAGACGCTAATGGAACAATGACAAAATATTAGTTAATTCTGTATTACGTAATTGAAGTTCATTTATTTTATTTTTTTTATTGTATTTTTATGTTCAGTTTGCATTGTTTACATTTTTTTTAATCTCAAGTGGTATTTTTGTGTTCTTATTTTAAAAATAGAATTATCGTTATTCAGTTAGTATTTTAATTGCAACCATTAGTAGAATTATCCGTAACAAATATTATTTTTTTTAAACAATAATATGGCAGGCTTGAAAATGTTTTGAAAAAGTTACTTCCTAATTATTTTTTTAAAATTCCATTTGAATAAAATAAAAGAGAAAGGTTTAATAAGTTTATAAACACAAAGAAAACCGATCTCCTCCAAAAAACCCAGGTTCGTGGTAACTCACCTTTTCTCCACCCCCCTCTCGACATGCCTGGCCAGCCCTATTTACAGACATATGCACACAACTAAACTATTAAGATTTTCGATTACAAGAGTTGTACCAGTTTTTTTTGAAATCAAGTGTACCTTGAAATGTTTCATTAAAATTTTTAAATAATTAATTATTATCAGCGTCATACGATACTGTCAATAATAATTCATTCTTCTTATTGACATTGACAATTTTTTGTAACTAAATTAGACATTTCAAATGTCAAACTGTCACATTTATTTTTACCCCATTTTATAAAATCAAATGTGCAAAAAATTTCAGTTTACATCAGCTTTATTTAAGTACTTGGAAAATATATCTTATTGGCTTGATATAGTAGACATGATTTATAATATTTCATCAAGAATATATGTTTTGTAAAGGCAAATACAAAACTGACCAATTTTGCTCATCACCGACTTTAGCATTGTCTTTGGCCTTTAGAACATGTGTACCAAATTTGACAGCTTTATCTCAAAAATTGTACCTGCTATCGCGATACTTCAGACATGCCGACAGATTTTTTCCCGAGTTACGTTTTTTTGTTATAATTCGTTGAGATTCGTCCAGAAATGCAATAAAAATTTTAAATTTTTTTCTCGAAATTGTACCTTTTTTTTATTTTATTCATTATGTCTCTTCTGGTGGTACCACATTCACCAAATTTAATGTGTCACCTAAAATGTTGCTAAAAATCTTAACTACCGAATTTGGGAAGTCTCCTGTTAGTATTTTTTGAGTTTTTGCAGATACACATATACACAGTACACACACACACCTACACACACACACACACATCCACACACACGCACCGACAGACATCATTCGGAGAATGGTCAGAATGGATTCAGGAGGGTTCAAAACGTATATATCAATCAAAACCTCGAGGTCGAAACAAATCACGATTACTATACTTCCTTGTATTAGGTATAAGAAAGTAAAAATGTGTGAAAATCGTTTAATAGTATTCTAAACTAAAAATAGAGTTTGTTGTAATGACCTGTGCATTGTCGTTATGGAAGTAAGTCTTTGCTAGTAGAAAAGTATTAAAAAAAATTCTCAAGTCTACCTTGGTTGCAATGTAAAACAAGATGGCGTCAAACCCCCGAAAATAGTTTTTTGGAAATAACTTTTAAAACATGCAAAATACAGAAAAATCGTAGAGGTAAAAAAAATTCCGTGCATGCAACCGATTTCGTGTAAAAAAAAAAATCAAGTTGTGGGGTCGCGAGCAAAAGCGCGAACGTCAAAATTAACCTTTTTCCGTGCGTTTCGGCACAAAAACTTTATTAATAACTTCTGAAGCAGTGATCGGATTGTAATGAAAAAAAAAACCGTTTTAAATGAGAAAAGTGATGCTTTTATTATCACATAAATTTTTAACCGTTACATTTATTTTTTTGCATTGAAAAACAAAATCGAACTTTTTTTCTGTCATTTTTAGAGTCTGCTTTATTAATTTATCTATATCTTGAAATATACTCGTTAATGTGACAAGTTTGGTTTTGGTGTATTTATAATGTCACTTTTCGATATCATGGTAGTCAAAGATGTGCAAATGTTCTGGACAGAAAATGAGTTGATTTTACATTTTTTGTAATTTTTGTGATTTTACAGTTTATAAAATGCTAATTTCAAAATGCTTTCAAATAATAAAAAATTAATATTAACCTATGAAAAAAATACAAATTAAAGCTAAGGACATCTACTTTTAACTAGCAATGTCCATATTTTCATTATAATTCGCATTCAACAGGAATTTGGAATAGAGTGCATGTTGTTACGGTCCGTTTTTTTTTAAGATGGACAACTTGGACTACATTCCGTATAAAGTATGTGGAAACTGTTTGAATTATAAGTTAGATTCCAAATTTGATTAAAATATTTTTACTAAACATTATTGCACTAGCAAGTTAGTGCGCAGCTACTGTGCAGGCGGACAGAATTGTTTACGGCCAGACTGCGTCGCGCGCACGGAGGGACAAATTGGGCGGGTGTTTTAGCGGGAGAACGTTAGAACGAGGCCGCCTAGTGGCAAGGAAGAATCAGGCAAGCCATTGCCAGAGAAGGTTGTTGTTGGCATGCAGAATTTAAACGGCTACCAACGGTGTTTCGAATTGTACATTTGGTGAGTGAAACGTTGGTCAGGAGATGTCGCTTTGGAAGGAGTTGAGTTGTGGGAAGTGTTATTAGGCCCAGGCCTTACACCTCACAAAGGAGTAAGAATGTTTACGTTTATTAACGTCTCGACGACCAGAAAGATACGTAATTTCATAAAATTTTAACTTCCAAATCCCTAGGTACCTAGGCACTATATATTAACTTGTGTCTGAATTAAGTGCTTCGCAAGTGAACACTAGATTATTAACGTACATTTCGATAAGATTTGCAAATCCGCCCGCTGCCTTTGAACTAAAGCCGTGTAAAGATTTTACTTTGACTTGTGTTTTCTTATTATTGACTGTTTAAATAGCTAAACATTTTTTCCATTTTTCAATGCTAGCCTGTGGTTAAGTTAAGAAAAACATTGTATATTTGAACGCCCAATAACAACTAATTGAGTTGAGAAAAGGAGTGGTAAAATCACCAGGCAGCGGTTTGCAATATATTACAGAAGAGCTAGAAAATAATTTCGTTCCGTATTAACAAATAAGAACTAGCAAAATTGGATATTTAAGAGGAATCTTGGGCACAAAATGTACTGAAATTGAATAGTTTCAGTGTCCCTTCAAAGACAATACGTGGGTGATTTGGCAAATGTAATAGGAGATATAAGATCTCACAATTTTTTTGGATTTCGAGTTAAATACGATTTTAGATGCAATTATTTACTGCACAGGCGTATGGAAACTCTCTTATATGTTCGAAATTCCTAAAATATAAAATGCAGTAATAACAATAGCTCATAACTGAATGGCTCATGAAATAAGACGCATATATTTGTTTTTTGCCTCAATTGGAAATTTATCCCTTTGAGATAATTTGCCAGGTCGCCGGCGAATACCTTCTCTGCAGATCTTCCAAAAATGCCAATAATAATATTTTTTTTTCCATAGTCCTTGTCAATAACACAATGAGGTTAGAAAAACACAGAACAGTAGTTCAAATAACCGTCAACAAAGGCCACTGACACATTGAATAGCTGTCGTCTGCAAACGATATTCTCTTAACGGTAAAACGTTTAATAACGAGTATTATTACAGATTATGATTAACTGATTCCTCTGTTATTGTACGTCAGGTCGCTTGTTCACGAAGGTTAACGATGTCGTTGTGAGTTATAAAATAGACATCTAAGGGCATTTGCTGCGTCCCTGGATACTTTTATTAGTTTTACTGTGCTTTCAGTGCTTATTTATACACTTTATTTGTCTTTTGCTTGTGTTTTAATGTGGTGTGATGGAAGCGGCAAAGAAAAAGTACTGTGGAACATTGGAAAAAATTTATTTTTTTCCATGATTCTGAAAGGTAAGTAATTAGCGAAAATGTTAAATAAATGATTAAAAAAATGATTCTATTATTTCAATTACCGCTTAAAGAAATTTGACTAAAATGATTCACGCACAGGTTAATAACGTTATCTATTGGAAAATGCTTAAAATTTTTTATATCTTCTTCGGTATATTCATTGTTTTTGTTTTACATTTTAAGAAAACATTTCTATTTTGAGATCATTCAATGATTAGAAATGTTAACAGAAATGCTTAAAATAGATTTTTTCTTGTTAACCTCAGTTAAACAATTTGAAACATTTGACTTGTAACTTCTCTTGAGTGATAATTACTTATGAGACAATAAAAGAAAAAATTCGCTTGAAAAAAGACACCATTAAAAATAATATGATCATTATTCATTGACATCCTCTATGTTGGAACAACAATTAAACAACTTTTCAAGTGTATACATTTTTTATTACACACGACAACGTGGAGTTTCTGTTCTATTTTATGTCATAATAAATGTCACAAATCTTCTAAATATAAATGTCATAAACATATTCAGAATTTTTTATCCTGTTCATAACTGTTAAAAAATGGACAAATTTATAATAACCATGGCTATTGGCTGTTCCTAGACTTTCTATAATCAAATTTAGGAAAGTTGGTTTTGAATATTTGGAGTATAATCCTATAACCATTTAAACGTAAGTATTCTATTTCAATTTACCATTCATATCATATCAACACTGTATAATATAACAATAAAAAAGACGTTTCTTATCTGCAAAATGATGGTTATCCGGAGTTTCCTCAAGGCCATCGTAGAACATAGGAACGATTCTTTGCATTCTTGAATTTTTCACGTTTAATATATGTTATATTGAGAACTGGAATCATTTGTTAATTACAATCAATTTTTTGTCAAAATAAAGTTGATGAAACGAAGTTTTTAATGGAAATCATATACCGTTGAATGGAAATATATGAAACGATTGCTTTTACGTTTTTATTTTTTCACATTTAGTATGCCAGAGTTTTTTAATGGAAATCAATGTAATCAAGCATTATCTTTATATATACATGTTTGATATGAAATTAAAAGTCAAACCAAGACCAATGTACTGGTATATATTAGAGTTCTATTTTCTCCAGGAATATTTTTTAATTTAAAATAAATAAAATTACTTGGGCGTATTTGGTGTTGCCTAATAGTAGCAATCAGCCGATGCAGTAGAGTTCTCCCTCTGGGTAACTAATTGTACCACAAAACAGTGTGTAACTTAAGAATCGTAGACGAGCGATTGGTTTTTTAAAAACAAAAATTGAAGATTCTTAAGAAAATTTATTTGTTTGGATCGTTAATTAACAATTTACGTTTATGAACAATTTACACACGAACTATGCTAGTCAAAGTCTAGGACGAAAAAACTCGTAGAGTGCTCGAGGCGCTCTTATTTATACACTTATCTGGGTATCACGTTTAGCTGATGTAAGGGTTTTGTTGTATTATAACTCCTCCACCCTTAGAAGGCAATTTATGTCAAAATGGCTTTAAATTGTCTAAATTAATTTGGCTATTTTCAGGTTTCATTTGTTCGTCCTTTACAGAATTAAAATTTTTTACATTTTTATTTATTTTACAACATAATATAGCATATAAAAGCATTTTATAGTTTGGATAATAATATATTAAAATAAGCAGTAGCAATATTACAAGTATAATAGGAATAACATAAGTTGTCCAGGCAGTTCTGTCTGTCTGTATATCAAGCAAAGTTTGAGTTTTTATTATATTTTCCTCAAATAATACTTGATTATGAATTTCATTTATTTCGTCAAAATTAATCGTTGTTAAATTAAGCTGATATTGATTTTGTGCGTTTAAATTATCTTTTGATATATGTAAATCAAATAGTGGATATATTTTGGGTTTAGCAATTGTTTTATGAGTTGATATTAAAATGTTTTTTCCTATAGTGACTTTACAAAATGGTTCAATACTTAATAAATAGTTTCCTACTATTCTTTTGAGATCAGTAGGTCTGTTTGTGCATTCAATTTGCATCTTTTGAATGCTAGGCATAATTAATAAATATGCATTAATTTCTTTTATTTTTATTATTTGATTATTATATTGAGAAAGTGTTACCTTAGTACAATTTTCTGAGGTATGTTCAATTAGGCTTTTTATACATAGTTCAGATGTTGTCATTCGTTCGATTTCACATATATATAGATTTTCAATAATCGATTGACATGGTTTTGTAGTAAGCGCGTGATTTTGACCATTGCTTAATAAATAATTTCCTTTAGGTAGGATGATTTGATTATTTTTATTTGGTAGTGGGAATAATTTAAAATAATCAAAAGTAGTTTTATAGGTAAGTGGAATCATTAGGATAAAGTAAAGTTTAGTGTCTCTTTGGTAAGTTTTAACGTGTATCGTTTTCTCGAAAATAGATAACGTTTGTAAGTCAGGTTGTATCATTAATGATATTTCAGGTGATAAGTGATTTTGAATATCTTTCAATTCGTTAAGTAATTCTATTGGTTTTAACATACTTGTATGAAATTGAGAATGTCTTGAGAATGTTTGTATTAGACTAATATCGGTAAGGAGTGAATTTAATTGCTCGATATTTATTAAAGCTAAAGCTGTACGGCTTTCAGTAAATATACAAAGTTCTGTTTTTTCAAATTTGTTTATAGATGAAGTAAGTGCCGTCATAGTTGTAGCTAATTCTTTTTGATTTTTGCTTAATTCAAAAATTGTATTATTAACTTTTTTAATAAAACTTTTGTTTATTGATAACTGATTTTCAAGATCTGTTTTCAAAATTTTTTGATTATCAAATAGATTTTTAAAGTTTCTTTCGTAGCGTTCTCCGTCGTCCGCGTCTAAAACTCCGGTAAATGTTTTTTGTACTGTGCCTATAAAGTTAAATAATCCGCGTTTAACTCTACTTGTTGGAATTATTTCGTTAATCAAAGTCTCGGTTTTTTGAAACTCGTTTTCTAACACCTGTGTGGTATACGTTTCGGCATTATTACATATGTTTCTAGTAGCATTAAAGAACTTGAGAAACGTATTTTTGTTTCGGATGTAATTTTCGACTATTGGTTGTAAATCGATGTAGTGCATTAATTCCCAGTGTGAAATAATGTTTTTTGCTTGACCAAGATGTACCATTAGCAATCCAGAGTCCTCGTTTATAGGTGTCAACTGTGGTTGGCATGATGTTATTGTTCTTAGGCATCTGCAATAATATTGAACATTTTAGTTGATCTTAAATTACTAGTATTTGTTTTGTAAGCAGGTAAATTATATTTTTCATCTAAAAATAAAGCAGTGTTATCAGGATTAAGTTTAGTAAGCGTATAGGGACCTTCGTATCTCGATTTTTCGAATATACCGTTTGTCCTATTTTAAACATATAGTTTGTGGATCTTGTGCGTTGCGATTATAATACTCTACATATTTTGTTTTATTTTGTAAGTTTTGAATTTTCTTGAATTTTTATTAAAATCTGTCGTTTTTTATAATTAAAACAAAGTTTTCGTATCGCATTATACTCTTCCTGGTTTAATTGTTTGAGTCTTAAGTTTTTAAGATTAGCTTTTTGTAAATTTACAAAATTATTAAATGAGTCTTTAGATAATTCTTGATCGAATTCTAAATTATTAATTTCGAATTGTTGCATTAATATTCTTATTTGTCCAAGTCTATTTCAATTTCAATGTCTGTTGGATTTATAACAATAAATTAAATTGGTTATTGTATATCGTACTAATTCCTAAAGGAATTTCTATGTGGCAATTTAATACTTGCGAAGATAAAACTAGTTTGGTGTCATTTTGATAATTTGTGCTTAGTGTAATTATCTGTTATGTGAAAGGTGATATTTTTATCTTACCGTGAGCTTGAGATAAGATTGTTTCTTGCAAAGTCTTGCAAAGGTTTGCCATCCACGTACATTTGTATTTCCGTACCTGGAATGATGAATTTACTATTTTTTGAAATCTAATCTCGCAGTTAGCTAGGTTATTATGTCAATGCCAATAAGACTGAAATCGTATATGCAATGTTTGTGTAAAATTTCCGTTTGTTTAAATATTTTTAGAAACATGAATTGTTACTATATTTTCATGAATATTTTTATTATGAGATGTTTTTACTGAAAATGGTTTGTTTTGTATAATTTTGAAAAATACGTTTTTGTTAATTATTCATTAATTAAAGTTTTTGCAGCTCCCGTGTCTATTAAAAATTTAGCATTTATTTCGGGTAAAATAATATATGATAATTTATTTGAGCTATGCGTGTTTAAATTTATTGTTTCGATGTCTCCGAGGCTGATTTCTGAAAATTTTCATTTTCGTTGTTCTGTTTGCCCGTGTAATCTTCTTTTTGATAAAATTGGTTTTGATATTCTAAGTATTCTTCGTATGATGTGGTGTCTTCGTCATATGGACTAAATGATGCTTCCTCAGGTTGTCCGTCTTCTGGTAAAACTTCATGTGTATTTAATTCTTGAGAAAACCATTTTCTATGTTGCTCTTGTTGTGGGAATTGAGGTGCCCTATATTGTACAGGGTGTGACATTCTTGTATGCAACTGAGGTAATTGACGTTGAAAATATGAAGTAGGTCTAACAGGTGTGTTAGCTACTTTAAGTTGTGTGCCATTTCTAGAAGTTTGGATGTTGGATGTGCCCAATTGTTGTCTATGATAGTTAATATTTTCTTCTTCTGTTACCATATGAATAGCGTCTTCTATAGTTTCTGGTGATTTACAACGAAGTAGATGACTCATGTTGCCATTAAGTCCGGTTAAATATGCACGTAATGTCATTGCATTATACATATTGATTTTCGAATTTCTTATATCGGCGGGAAAATCCGAACAAGATATTTTGTCTAAAAGTAAACCTCTTAGATCGATACATCTATCTGCGAATTGTAAACATGATTCGGTATGTCTTTGTCTTAATATTGTTAAATCGGCTATTAAAGATTCTTCGTTACGTTGATCTCCAAAAATATTAAGTAAAATTTCTTTTAACTCGGGGAAACTCCGATACGTCCGTGATGCTAATAATAACGCGGCTTTTCCTATCAATTTTGTTCTAATGTGCAATAATGTAAATGAAATTCTCGCATGGTCATTGTTAGGTGCCATAAGAGTTAATACATTTTCACATGCGTTTAAAAAATTTGATAATTGTGATGTGTCACCGTCAAAACGTGGAATTAAGTCTAAGTAATCCCTAACACTAATTTGTGGTCCCGTATTTGTATTTAAGGCCATAATGTTTGGATTTAAATTTATTTTGTTAGTAGGAACTGGACTAAGTTCAGGAAGTGGATTTTCGGAAAGTGAAAGATAAGTATTAAGCAAATCCGAAAGCTGATTAATATCGTTAGAATTATCGGTCATTAGTTAATTGACTTACGTAAAAACGAGTGACTTTTTGATCATCTCAAATATGTAACGATTGATTACAAATTGCAAAATAAGTAATGCTCTATTACACTATCTCAATAGTCTGAAAGTAAAACAGATATTTTAAAATTTAAAAGTGATTTTAAATGAAAAATTTTATTTAAATTTTGTTAGAATTAAATGAAATATATATATTCTTTCTGTACGTCTATAAATTTGCAGTTGAACGTTGAATAAATAATATTTATGATATTTATAATACTTAAACGTAAAATATGAAATATATGATATAAATTTATGTGTTATGTATTTATAAAAATAGTAATTTAATGGTCTCGATGGTTTCTTTTAGAGATGTTTTCTAGCTTGAGCCAACACTTTCTATGAGCGACTTGGGTTCGCACTCAGTCTTTGAAAGTGAAGTACTTTGTCTTCTTTGCTTGTAGGGCTTCTAACTAGTGAGTCTTTTCGACTACTCAAAAGTTAGGTGCAAAGCCTCAGCTGGTGTTCTTAGGGAAAGATTTAGCGAGTATAGCAACCTGAACAGCTCTGTGTTCACCGTAGTCTACTATACTTTCTCTTAGACCCTTGGTTTATCCTTTTCTTTTCTTGATTTTCTTACTGATGTTGAATCTTGATGTCAAATTAAAAATAAAATAAAATTCTGAAAAAAAAAATATAAAAAATAAAATTATTAAAAATGAAATAATCGTCGATTTTTCTTGGAAATTTTCGGGAATAGAGATGACGCCCCTCTTATGTGGAATATTTATGTCCTCTATTCTCCGCTTCTTACCCTACGTGATAGATATGCCAGTGGTTCTTCTATCCTAAATTAATCGTTGGCGGGTACCGTATCGACGGTACGAAAATCTCGATGATTCCAACCTGATGTCAGCGCGATGCCGCCTTCCTATTCTAAACGTTGCAGGACGGTTTTTCAACCGGCGGACCTCGATGGACTCCTGCGTGTTGTAGGCGCGATGCCCCCGTGGAGTATTTTCGACCCAAAGATGACTAACCTTGTTATGTTGTAAAATGTCTTCTCAACTACCCTACTCAATTCAGATAGTTTGGAAATGATGGTTTTCAGTGGTTCCTCTTCTTAAACGTTGAAACGTACGTTACTGTGTTTTTCTGTTTTTCGGCTGTAACTGAAGAAATCCGATCCCGACTGCGCCACTTAAGAATCGTAGACGAGCGATTGGTTTTTTAAAAACAAAAATTGAAGATTCTTAAGAAAATTTATTTGTTTGGATCGTTAATTAACAATTTACGTTTATGAACAATTTACACACGAACTATGCTAGTCAAAGTCTAGGACGAAAAAACTCGCAGAGTGCTCGAGGCGCTCTTATTTATACACTTATCTGGGTATCACGTTTAGCTGATGTAAGGGTTTTGTTGTATTATAACTTGTACACAGATTTTAATGGCCGTGTGTGTTTTAACTTTCGTTTGCACAGAATTAACTGTAATCAATACAATAAAGTTATTTTAATAATTATATTTATTTAGTGCTCAGTATTTTTCTTGACAAAAAGACCACATTTCTTTTACCGTTTCTGTCCGATTTTTTTACCAGATAGAAATCGGTTAAAAATGCTAAAAATGGTAATTTACATCACGAAAATATTTATTTAATTATTTATTTATTATGCTTGAGCCTACAGCTCATGAGAGCCAATGAGGGCTCACCAGGTGGCGCCACTGGTCGAGTAAGGTCGTGACAAAAGTTAACGTTAGGCGCGGGAAAAGTTTATAGTGTTTTATTATAATTACTTCGTACACCAGCGAATAAAAAACCTTGCCTCAGTGTTATGCAGTTCCATTTTGTTCTGAAACAAAAGGCGGACATATGCGTCCGAGAGACAAAACTCACCTAAAACAGTGGTTGATAGAGATAACTTTACTCCTTCGAAACATTCGTGTGCTTGTAAGAAACATTTTAATCCTGGCGATTATGCGTTACCAAAGGAGTCTACTACAGAAAATCGTGAGTAATAATCATATACATTCGTTGTTTTCATCTTACTCATTCTTGATATAACCTAACTTTAATGACATAAGATACTTCTGATAAGTATAATATTTTCCCTGCTGAGCAAGTAAATTACTACATTCCCCTTCTGCCATCATTGTGTTAAATGTTTTTCAGTTAATTTTTATAAAAATTACTAAAAATGCGTTAAAAAGCCATAGTAAATATTAACGTTCAGTGACATTGACCTTGTCGTACACTAGCACCTCTCGTGGTGAATTCAAGTGCGTTAACCCTCATTACAGACTGTGTATATCTAGAAGTTCATTGCAGACATATTTAATATATACTTAAGGTATGGTTTCGGTTATGGGTCTTGGACGACTGCGGCTTGCGATTGCGTTCGATCGCAGTCGTAGTCGCAATACTGTATGGTTTCAGTGAGGCGTCTAGAGCCGCGACAGGTCAGTTCAAGATAGAAGCAAAGAGTGAAGTAATTTATAGAAAAATGATAAAATATGGACGACGCCCATTTTGTAACTCTTATCCTGTTAGAAAAAGAGGAAGATGAAGAACATTTGCTAAAAAAAAGACTATTACAGAAAAGATGTGAGACTCACGTCATGTTCCAGACACGTACGGAAGAAGGTTATTTTAATCTCCTTATAAATGCCCATTTAAAAGAAGATGAGAAAAAATTTAGAGATTTCTTTCGATAAATCCTGAACAGTTTGATTTTGTTCTATCACTTATAGAAAAGGACATAAGAAAACCTGGAACAAATTTCGTGAAATTTCCGATAAGTGCAGAGGAAAAGTTGTCATTAACAATAAGGTAACATTAAAAATAACAGTTGATTACAAATTCCTTTTATTTTAAATAAAGTTGGGTTATCCATAAGATAAACTGAAAACGTAAATATTCTGTATACATTAAAATAAGAACATTCCAATATTAACAATAAAAAAAGAAAATGGCTGACCCTAAGGGAGTAAAACTTATTATTTTAACCGCTCATATTGCAAATTTGCGTCGTTCTCTGGAACATTAGGTGTGAATGTAGTAGTGTGTGGTGAATTTGATGTTCTGGGTTATATGAATGGAAAAAGGAACTTAAAGAATCACGTGGTACAATGGATGTTGAAGCGAGATTGAGAATAGGTGTATTATTTTGTTGTTGTGTGATAGCAGGAGAGAAAGTAGGGTGACATTGGAAAGCACATGGCAAAGTATATAAGTAGAAACATGACAATTCGATTTAATAGAGGGTGCAGTTACTTGCGATTTATTACAAACCGCTGGGCTAAGTAGTTGTCCGTGACCTGAGTTTGTGCCTTCAACAAAAGATGAATTACAGGACTGCATTTGAGGTCAGAATCCTCCAGAAACTGGATGGGGAATATATGCAGCTGCCTTTAGCCCCAAGTTACCTACGAGTGTTAAAATTGCAAGTTTTGCTTCATTGATTAGAGCAAGTGGAAATTTTTTAACAGTCAAGGAGATACTCTTACTCTTCATAAATAAATCGACATTGTCTTCTTTCTCTGCTCTCTGTTTATTATTGTGTATGGCCTTAAGGAGATCCATACGCCGTTGAGCTCTCTCATCAAATTCCGACAAGGAAGAAATCTTTGATCCCCGAGTTTGCGATTTCCTTACTTTCGGTTTGAGCATAGGTGTAGAACACCGACTCCCAGAAGTTAAACTCTCTGGGCCTTGAGTTGACTTTTTTGTAATAGTTTGTGTGTTTGATCTTTGAGGAGTTGGCAGGTTAATGTCTAATTCAGAAACATCCAATGTAGTAATCAGTGATATCTTTTGCAAACTCGGTCTCATGGTGGCTGTCATCAAACTGATCTACTTGATGTTCATCCAAGGTGTTTTGTGAAGTTCGTTTGTGTTTGACATTAGCAAGAAAGGCAAGACGGTTGTAAAGAGTCGACTTAATTGGTTTATCGCATGAAGAGGAACCAGTTCCTAATTTAAGCTTTTTCGTATACCTGCAATACGTATCCTTGATATTCCGCCATCGTTTTTTGCAATCCTCCATTGCAAATAAAAAATTTGGCGTATTAAAATTGTTAAAACAAGCGCTGAGCGGCAGCTTATTTGATTTTTTGTTTCATTTTTGGACAGGGTCACACAATTCCTTACAGTTAAGGTATCCTGTACACTTTAACTGTAATACCTTAACATAATTTCATGCTTCCCCTTTAATTGAATAATTAAACAAAACCTTTATATTGGCAAGCATGTTATTTTGGTATTTTTCTTTTATTTGCAAAACCAGATCAAATTCAGTTTTCAGAAATTCAGTTTTTCCTAATACTTCAAAAACCGTTATAGATATTTTTAATTTTTGTCTGTCCTATGCAATAATAAAAATGTACAGCGGGTTTAGAGATATTAAGGAAAAACTGATTATTAAAATAAAAACAACACCTTGTATCTCAAAAAAAGTCGTTGCTGAGCCGATGTGCTTTTACAGGTTTGTTCTTAAAATTACTCAACATTTCATTATGAAACATCATGTATAAAAATAATATTTATTTTATATCAGGTATAGGGCTACTGTAGAACCCTTTAGATCTCTTGGATTTGCTTTTCAGATCTCACACAGTTATATCAGCAGTATTATTAAAGAAACTCTGTCAGCATTATGTAAGAACTTGATGTCTGTTTCTATTCCTTCGTCCACGAGGGAAGTTTTAAGAAGAAATGCGGTTGAGTTTAGGGAATGATGGAATTTTCCGAACTGTGTTGGAGCCATCGCAGCAAACACATTAGAATTTTTTCACCAGCAAAATCCTGATTTTTATATTTCAATTATAAAAATTATTTTTCTATAGTTATGTTGGCATTGGTTGATGCGAATTATAAGTTTGTTGTTTTAGATGTTGGATCACATGGAAAAGAAGGTGATAGTTCCATATTCAATAAATCTGCTTTCGGCAAAAAGTAACGCTCCCAGGATTTTGTCTCGTCGGACCAAGTATTACCACATATAATTATCGGGGATGAAGCATTTCGTTTGCACAGAAACATGAAACCGTTTAATAAATCAGCAGCTGCTTCTGATCGGTCAAAAGCCATATTTAATTACAGATTGAGTAGGTCACGAAGAGTTAGTGAAAACGCTTTTAGTTTGCTTTCTCATGTATTTCAGGTATTTTACACACACATAGCTGTTAAGCCAGAGGTGTGCGACGATTTGATAATCGCTGCTTGTTGTCTGCATAATTTATTGCGAGAAGGATATTTGGAGAAAAAAGAGCTTCCTCATTATGAGTATGATCCTAACGAAAATGAACCAAATATTATTCATTATTTCAAAATGCTGAAGGGTTTCGTATCAGAGATCAGTTTCTGAATTTCTTCATACAAGAGGGAGTTGTCGAATGGCAAAACAACCAAGTTTCAAAACTAAAATGAAAGATCGTAAAATTTGACAGTGACGCTACTACCCCCCCCCGTATTCAAATGTTATACCTGTTTTTAAATAAACTATATTATTCACAAATATAATAAATTTAAATTAAGCTTATTTTTTACGTTGACAAACTGTGTACCTATTTGTATCTTCAAATATATTTTTACACTGCCCCACAAGTATACTGTGATGGTTGCTAAACAAATGATTTGACTTGTATTGTAAAGTTCTAGATAAAACAAGTAACAAATATTTTTCCGCAAAATGGAAATCCTCGATAAATTTTACCTCCCACTTTTTCCTACTGAGACAGAAACTTTCTTCCATCCATTTTCTTTTACGACAAAATTTTTATAATTCTCATCTTCGTAGTCATAAATTGACGGGTATTTTTGGATTTCTTCGATTGAAATTTCTTCATGATCCGCTGAAAAATGCGCCATTTTTGCATTTGCACTGCGTCTAACAGTCGGAGTCTGTGGTCGGGACGCAGCGGCTGCGGCTCGATCACTGGCTATATTCAGTCGGAACCCACGAGCAAAACCATTAATACACAACCTACATTGAAGCGGTAAGCAGTCATTTGCGATCAGTCGCAGTCGCTAATCGCAGTGGCCGGACGCACCAGCGAAACCATATCTTTACTATAAAAACAAATTATACGTCTCTACAATGAACTGTTCCTATTCTAGTTTATCCTAATCTAAATTAAAGTAGGTACCTAAAGTTTGTTTGATACATTAGAACCGCTGTACCTCATCCGCACGAGCGCAGTCAGCACACGCTAGCTCCAATATACCAAACACGGCTATACATAATATATAGAAAAAGTAAAAGAGGAGAACACAATTATGTATTAAAATTATCAAATTGGTAAGAGCTTACAAAAAATTCTATTCGATGCTAAATATTAAATAATGAATTTTTTTTATTTTTTGGTGAATAATTCGTATTTATATATTTATATATATATTTAGACATATAATGAATTATAACTCTGTACCATTCTTGGATAAAACTTACTCATTATCGAGTTCGTCATTTTCTATTGTTGATTGTTGGTCAAATATCAGTAGGTACGATTTCATAAAATTGTGTATTTATTCAGCTTAAATATGCTCCTGTAATATAGAGATACAGGGCATTTAAAGTTTATTTATTATAGAAGTTTACTTCTATTTGACAACATAAAAGGATTAATGTTATTATAAAGTAATCTTCAAATATTTACACATTATTTTCATGTTTGATTTGTATATTATACACAATTCATGCAACAGGCTAACTTGTTTTTACTGATAATTAATTTGATAAAAATCGTGATTTATATGCGAAATAATTTTATGAAACCAGATGGTGTGAAGTACCTCTCAAAGGAAGTTGTTTCCTCTGGCTATTACATTTTATTCTGTGTTGTAGTGACTGTGTGCTGAATTCCATCAATATTCATCAACACAGTTTATTCAGTTCATTGGTATAGAAATATTAAAATCAAGTTGCTACATATATTTATTTACTGTAAGTACCTTCATTTATTATCAATAGACATTAAAAATGTTACTATCGGTCAATAATAATTAATTGAAAATACGTATTTCAACCCAATATATTAGAGTTACGCATTTTTGAGATTTGAAAAATAAGTAATTTGAAATAAAGAATAATTTTAATAAAAATAATACAGCATTTGTTTGTTGTACGTGACCACAACCTTGAATTTAAAATTGATATGTACACATATGTATATGTACATAACTTGTATCAGCTTGTAGCAACTTATTGTAGAAAACTTATCTCTAGAGGCTACACTAAACAATTACCAAAGTTATTGAAAATAATAATTATTAAACCAATCAATCAATGTTGGTAAAAAGATAACAGAAGCATAAAACACGATTTAATCAATTTAATAAATAAAATAACAGGTTTATCTCAACTATACAGGGTGTCTTGTAATTAATGGTACACAGCTCGAGCAATTTTATATTATGTCGTTTTCTGGATTTTTTGACGAAAAACGCAAACCTAAATTAAATAGTCCTGAGAATGTCTAAATAAAGACGAAATGTCGACCATTTGAAATTGACTGTTTCCTTTTTTCAACTCAACAATTAGTCGAAATGTCGAAAGTTGCTAGTAAATGATGCTATTTTCAGTTAAAAAGAACCATTATGAAATTTGAACTCAATAACTTAAACAATTGAATCACTTATTTGTGAAACACCATAAGTCAGAAAAACGAAACTGAGAAAACTGAAGAGAACTGTTTTATACCTTTGGAAACTTAAGCCTATTAGTCAGTGACTTGTTGGGTTTCTCCACTATACAGATATATTCCGTTAATGTTAAACACAGACACGGTTAAGCGACTCATGGGATTTTACTGTTGAACGATGTGTTTATATGTAAAAAACAGTATTTCATCATAAAATCAAAATGGCCGAATTAATGGGGTTTCTCAAATAATTGGTTCAATTATTAATAACAAAATTACCGCTTGTTCAAAGTCTTCAACAATGTTAACGGATGATGTATAAGAGAAGGATTTCAAATAACCCTAAACAAAATAATCCAAGGGATTCAGATTCGGTGAGCGAGCTGGCCAGGCTACTGGTTCACCTCGACTAATCTAACTTTCAGGAAACGTCACCTTACATCTACGCTAAAATATGGTGGAGCCCCATTATGTGTAAACTACATCGCTGCTCGTGTCTGGTGGAGCAGAACATTTACGCATTCGGCTCATTTTGGAGAAAATTTAGATGTATGGCACCATTTAGGCGATTGGGAAGAACATAGGGCCTACTTCACGTGCTCGGTGGGGTAGTTGACTAAAGCGCGTATGGCAAGGTAACTAGATAATCTCTCCATCGTCCTGCGGGTTTAAATCCCGCGACCAGCACTGGCAATGTCGGTGGGAATGGTCTGCGTTTTTTCATAAATGTAACCCTCGCCCATGCAGCTTCGGCTTTAGATTCGGGGGTTATCTAATTTCTGTGGTTTTTATTAAAAAATAATTATCAATCACAGCCGCCCAAACGTTAATTGAAAATTGTCCTGGTGACGTGATTTAAGATTTAAGAAACCTCTCATGATTTTTGCAAGAGGAGTTTCTTCGGACCACACATGGTTGTTGTGAAAATTGACAAAGTCCATTTCATCAGTAAAACGGATTTTATTAGTAAATGTTAGACTAATGCGCCATTTTTCCTCCAACTATCAACAAAAATATAGCCCAGACTGGTACTTGTACTTTTAGCGCTCGTACCTTCTGCACCTGATATGGGTGGAGCAGCTGCTCATGAAAAACTTCCCACACGATACTTTTGAAATTCCTTCTTGTAGCAGTACCTCTGCAAAATTTTCAAACAAAGAGTTGACTCGTTTATCTATGTTTTTGTGTGTGTAATTGTCAAAAAAAAATCTAAATGGTTTATTTAATCAAATTAACGTTATGTTTAATATATTTCTTATTTGTTTTTGTGATAAAATAATTCATTTTATATATCTATATTTATACACGTGTGACTTTACGTTATATTCATAAACTGTCATCGCGAAATAGATATATAAACTTACACGTATCATTGTCACTGGTCACTGGTTTTTGTTTTTGTTTTGAAAATTTTCAGTGTGTAAAGGCTCGACTTTTTGGTCTATTCCCAAAAATTCAGGCCTGCCACTGTATAACAATTTTAACGGTTCTGATGACTAGTCCTCGCAAATTAGAATGGTATACAATGTACATCTAGAAAATCAATATGATTAACCGCCACGCGCCGTAACGACGCGCTGTAAAAATCGACGAATTATCCAAATCTGATTTAGACTAGGATTAGAGTATGCCTGGTTGTCTGCAATCATTTATGTATAATTGTTTAACAAAATGTTTCATTGACTACAGGGACTCGTTAAAACACATTGCACAATAAAATGCAAGTGAAACGCGTAAATTAATAATCTGTTTAGTACGTTGATGTCTGATTACTTCTGGGAAGTGTTTCAAGGTTCCATTTAACAAATACATATTTGTTTTAATTATATTAATTGTGACATATGTCCGAAATCTATTTAAAAAGAGTACCATATTTCTATAAAACGGAATCGTACATTAAATTGTGAGGGTAAAAGTACGGAAATTATTTAAATGCTCGAATTGAAACAATAGGTATGTATGTATGTGAATTCACTAATTATTACGCCAAAATTAAGTCACTACTTGCGAATTCTCAAATAAATTTCAATGTAAATGTTTTAATAAACTTAATATAAATATTTTCCCGTAAACGCATGCCGTCATACCTTCCTTGAATGTTAAGACCTCCATCAGAGTTCATTATCCGCATTATTGATTGTTTTGTGTTAAATTCGCCCACATATGAATGTCTTATCAGAACTAGTCACATGTTTCAATCAACTTCTCTTATGTAACTTTTCAAATTTATGGAAATTAATGGTACTTACCATTAAGTATTCTATGGTATTTTGTAAAATTTCTTGATCTATTAACATTTAGAATGTACTATAACTGAATCTTTTTTTTTTCAAACAAATAGCAGGAAGTTGAAATTTAATTAAATATGTTTGATTCAAATGTCGTTTCTGAAAATGATGTTGAAAAGTAAATTATCTTAGATTAAAATCAGATTTACTCATTTCAATTACAAATTAATCAATTATACAAAAATGACACAAAGTTGTGGGGCGTCGCTAGCGCCGCTTGTAAATTTTTGTTCGATATCTTAGGGGCTTTTGGTAGCCGAATAAGCAAGCGCTTATAACTATTTACTCGATACTGAAGGTCGTTGGTTCGATTCCATCCTGGAGCAAGTTAGAAATTTTATTTATAATTTGTTTCGGAATAAGATGGGAGAGGGAATTATCAATTCCCTAGATGTGGTTCAGACTCACAATAATCTGTAGGGTCTTATTTTTCTTACCCAACACAAAATCTTAGGATTCTTTGTTGATTACTTCGGTAACTTGAGAGGCGATTAATTTATAGTATATAGGGTTTTCCACTAAAGGCAATACTTCTAAGGTAGATAGCTGTAAATAAACACAAAACTTATGTTTGATTTTCACAATTTACTAAATAAACACAAAGTAAACTTATGTTTGATTTTCATAAAAATCAAACATAAGTTTATTTTGTGTTTATTTGTAAAATGGATTTTCATCAAGTAAAGGTCGAATCAATCAACTAGTGGATAGCTGTGGTAATAGTAATCAAAAAAGTCCGTAAATTCCACGTTACCTAATTACAAGGACGTGAATAAATCCTACTGAAATTAAATAAACCACTAAAATGCTAGTAACTTGTTCAATGCTGAAAGAAACTTAAAATTTCTGAGCTAGTTTGGTCGGTATTTATGGGCAAAAATTCGGTTAGGTGTATGGTGGGTTGCCTGGTACCTTATAAATGATATATTTTTCTTTTTCCGATTCACTTTCATTACCAGCAAGGCATGTGTTCGATTCACTCAGTATATTTTATGGTTGTTACAAGTACTGGAGTTGTCTAAGCAACCACTCGAACCTTTTTGATAAGTATATGGAATTATAAAGTTAAGATTGTAGTATTAGGTTTATTGAACTCACAAATCCTCAATATAAATTGTTCATTGTATATATGTTAGTAATTTTAGTTTCTGTGAATCTGAAATCTGCTTTTAAATCTAATATTAAGATAAGCAGATTATTTTTAATATTCTAGGATAACATAATGTACCAATAATGAATGTACCTATGTATTCATTTATAACTTTGACCCTTTTATAATGGGATTTCCTATCTATGTATGTATCTGTTATAGTCTGATTTACACGGTCATTAAATTTGGGAATTCAAATCTGTTTGTTAGTCTTAAGTTATTGTAAAGTATTACCTCAGTTCTTAGGACAAGGTATTTTGTATAACCGTAATTAGTTTAGTGTCCTATATATAGTCAACGTAGGATATAACAAAATCAATCATAGTTAAGATTCAACACGATACACATTCACTAAGCAACCCTTATGGGCTACAGTTTTGTTACTCTGTTAACCTTGTAAATACCAAATAGTGTTAAACATATAATTTTGAAATGAACAAATATGTTTATTTCTGGTCCTTCGAGCAATACTAATTAAATAGATGTGGTGCAGCAGCACAAAAAAAGTGACTTAAAATAAACAACCACAATAAGTGGTTTAAAATAAACAGTCGCAAAATATACAGCATGTTTAAAATAATTATTTCTCTTTTATGTGGTATAAATCGGGCAGATAGCTCAGTTATTAGTGTGTCCAGCAGACAAACTGGACATATCCAGCAGATCGGTGTCGAGCAGTGTGTAATAGATTTTCTTTGGTAATGATTCCCTAGGCCTGATTCGGATTCCACATGTCTTTTTCATAAACAAATTTAGAATTCCTACATTTTCATCAATGGATATGTGGTTAACAAACATGTCCAAACATTTTAAAATATTTTCAAACTATTTAAATATCTAAGTCTCAGGAGACGAATAAAACAAGTTTTTGTGTAGAAATGAAAAGGCTAATAAGCATATATTCTGGTTTTTTATTTTTCTCTACTATCATATTTTTACAAATTTTTAATTAGATATTTGTCTACAGAATCCATTTCAAATATCTAAATCAATGGAGGAAGAAAAATATCCAGAAGCACATGGAACGAAAAGGAGACATCCATTTGAGAGGGCAAATATAATAACAAACGTGTTTTTTTGGTAAGCAGTTAAATATTTCTACTTATATAATAATATGTACTATCTATTAATATTTTCTATTTCTAGTTGGTTATTACCCTATTTCGTCAAGGGATTTAAAAGGGATCTAACAGAAGATGACATGTATGGACCCCTTAAGTCACATGAGGCTAATATGTTAGGAGATAAGTTAGAAAAAGCCTGGAACTACGAAGTTACACATAAAAAGAAACCTTCATTATGGTTCGCACTAATTAAAGTGTTTCGCGTTGAATTAGTGCTATTTGCAATCTTCTTTATGTTTATAGAGCTAGTAGTAAAGTAGGTAATAATTTCTTTATTATATTGGACTGCTACAAGATAGTAAAATTGCCAGCTAGCTGAATATGACAAGAGAAACATAATTTAAATGACTATTAACAACGAATTAAAACTTATTGTTCCATTTTAGAGCCAGTTTATCAATGCGTAGTTAACTCTAACTAATAATTTAATTTAGTATGCATTTTCTTATTGCAATACCATACAAACCAAATCAATATAACCCAAATCATCATATACATCTTTTGATAATGAAATATATTGCTATTAAATATAAGGGAATATTCAAGGAAACAGCTAACTGTTAACAATTATTTCTTCTAGTTAACTAAGCGTTGGTAAACTGGACCTTAGGGTATGGTCATTACATCGCTGTTCACGGTGTAGGTCGTGATCACGGTCGATAAATCGATGTCACTTCTATGTAAAACAAACCTCGTTCTTTCAATGTTATGAGTGACACATATCGGGGATGCTAGCAGTTCACCCCCACCATCTATATCGAGGTTTACATCGTTGTCTAGTTTTCCATCGATATAGATAGGAAGGCATCGTGGTAACTTGCACCTGATTAGTTCACTCAGATCACTTGACATCCTTTCAGTCACACGATTCGTCGTACCCTACACAATCAGCACGGAGAACTGCGATCACGATCGCAACCTAATCCGTCAACAGCGAGGCATCATCGGCATGTCCGTACCTTTAGAGTATAAGATAATTGGAACTGGAGATGCTACAGTGAGTGGATTTCAACTTCTAATTAGACGAAATCTTTTACATCAAGCTATCTATTAAAAAGAATTAACACGAAAGAAATCGTAAACAATTTTCTTTGTAATCATATTGAATTTGATTTTTTGGGTATTTTATCCAGTTAGAATTGCAAGACAGAATTCTTTTTTAAAGATGATGAAACCACAAAATGTTAAGAAACATAAACGAGGGAATTTTAAAACTTTCGATATCGTTTATAAGACTGATCCACAATTTTTGAAATTTTAATAAAAATTAAAGTTGTGTTAAAAACACATTTTAACTGATTTTTTGATTCTACTTGTTACAGATTATCTCAGCCTTTACTAATTTCAAGATTTCTACAATTTTATAAACCAAACCAAACTGATATGACCAAAAATGAAGCCTATATTTATGCTGGTCTCATAGTTTTCGCAACATTCATGCAAATTTTATGCACTCATACATATCTACTCCATGTATTGCATTTAGCGATGAAGATACGAGTGGCAGTATGCTCCTTAATTTATAGAAAGGCTTTAAAACTGAGTAGGTCCGCCCTCGCGGAGACAACTATTGGACAAATGGTCAATTTACTATCTAATGACGTAGGCAGATTTGATTTTGCCACAACTCATGTTAATTTTTATTGGCTGGCACCACTTGAGACAATAGTGATTATGTACTTAGTGTATGTTTACGTTGGACCCACTGGATTAACTGGATGTGGCTTTCTGTTATTGTTCATCCCTTTTCAGAGTAAGTAAATGTTATAATAATTCATTTTGTTTAGAATGCAATAACAACAAATACATTATCGGAAACTTCAATACTCAGTAAAATTAGTACATATTTTTGCAACATTGTAGATAAAATTACTGTTCAAGTTCGTTTCGGGTGGGAAAATTATGTCACCATTGTAGGTTCATACGAAATTTAAAACAACTTTTAAAAATGCCTTATATTTCAGGGATTATCAATTTTATTGGGAAATGAGATTGCTGACAGCGCGAACAGAGTCAATTTATTTAGTAACTTGTGTAATTTATGTGAGAAGAAAAATAACAGAAAAATTTGTTTATCTTTAAATTATAATTAAAAATAGGAATTTTGGGCGACATATCAGAGACGGGTTTATTATCTAATACTATATTTCGAAAACCACGCGATGTAATAATAAAATTAATGGCAATTTCTGACAATGTATTTATTGACACATTAAACTTATTATCGTATGTAAAACCCGCCCTTATAAGGGGTCGTAGATAGCCGGAAAATGTGAGGAAAGCCGAATAACTTTATAGTCAGCAACTATTTGGAACTTATATTTGTCTACCAGCTCGGTCTGTTAGCCTCCAAACGGTTACGGTGGAGGAGTGTTGTATATGCTACGGTCAAATTGAAAAATCCGAAAAATATACATAATCACTAGATATTATGAATAGTCACCGGCAACTTTAGAGAAAGTGATAAATTTACGAATTGTGATAAGATTTTATCACATGCTCCTTTAGAGAATGTGATAAATCATAATAAATATGCTAGGCCCAATATGCGAATTCGGTTAATACCAAAAAAAATGCTCAGAACTAGTAATGAGCAAATAAAATGCGTAAAACTAGTTTTAAAAATTTTGACTATATAATTACTAGTTGTACAGGCTACAAACATAAGAAAAAATAGGTAGCTTTAATTAATTTACAACATCTATATTATTGATTTCACTATGCTTCTGGCCCTACAATAACCATTCAAATTTATGTCATTCCTTCCCTTAAAAGACATTTAAAATGTCTTTAATCGGTTCCATTACCCTTGCCCATCATTTCGTTTTCGATCACTGATCGTGAACTGTGACCTTTATAACATTGAAAATTACAAAAAAGGGACATTTTAGGGCATGAAAAATTAGTTACATCACAAAATGTATGCGCAACGGGCTCGACATCGAGTAATGAAATAAAAACATTATTATTTTACAAATTAACGAAAGTTATTGGAAATAACTTTAATTTTTTTAATTACGTAGTTTCTGTTGCCGTTTTTTTATTTCTTTTATTATTGTTATTACGTAGTTTCAGTTGAGTACAGTAGTAGACTTTTAATAATGGCGAGACAACCCGCGTTTGTAGAAACAGCGCAATCATTGGGCACATTTAGCGAATACAAATGCTGAGAAGTAGCGCTCAACCCATTTAGTTATTATTACTGTTAACAGTTGTAATTTTGCTGAACAATTTAGAAGCAAGCGGAAGCTATTATTTGTGCTGACTAAAAACATCGTAAAATTTGTCGCTGACTACGTTGAGCAGCAGATTTCACTTAGCGCATAATCAACCATCTTGTTCAGCGAACTGCTGCCATTCAACCTCCCAACTATTGTGTTCGCTAAACGCGCACATTGATTGACGATTACCCCGATTTAGTGTGTACCTAACTTGTAAATTGTGCGATATAGGGCTTCCTATATACGTAAAACCATCGTAAATAAACATGTGGCGCCCACACCAGGCCTTAATTGAGCGAGACAAAGAGAAACATTTAAACATGTACATGGTGAAGTTTATGGTAGGCTGTAACATTCATTGGACGCAGTTGGACAACCCACTGTTTCGAGAATTTATAGAAAACTGTGTAGAGCGACGGTATGCGGGAGTGAAACTTTCTATCTCATCTACACTGAGAAATGTGTATTTGCCCCAAGTAGCTGATTATATTATTTGCCAGATTCGTTTTGACTTAAGGGTAAGTAAATTTTGGTAAGATTAGATGAGACAAGCAACGCATGTGGATCGAAAATTGGCAAAATATTGTTGGGGACTTTGGAGGATTTACATGCCTCCATGCAATTATGAAAACAAATTTTCATTATTTATATCAAACACCACAGCGTACATGAAAGTGGCTGGGCGAATGCTTCAACAGCCATTTAACTGTTTTCATGTAACTTTCCTATACTGAATCCAAAAAGTGTAGTCACTAGATCCAGTGACTGGCCAGTCTACTGTTTATGTCGTATAGGCGGCAAAACTATATAATCGTAAAATAAGTCTGTGGTAGAACGTAGTCAACAACGGTGCCGCTCAACTTCAATAAACTTGCTACTATTTTCTTTGATAAATAGGCCATTCATTTTTTCTCTACTGACACACTTTTTAGATTCAGTATAGCGCACGCACATTTCTGTAATCTGTGCCTTTAAAAAATCTACTAAAACTACTAGTGTTAATGTTACACCCACCAAATTTTTGGCCCACTTCAAACAAAATGGAAATATTTTATATCTGCACATTGAAAATAATTAAAGGCCACATAAAACAAACCACAAAGAAGTTTACAAGGAAAGATTTGGAAGGAAAACTTGTGTACCGCGAGTACGCCTCTGATATTTACGTCATGTCGCCCAAAATTCCTATTTTCTCTATAATTAATACTTTTATTCGCTTTTGGCATTCGATCGTATTGTTTTCATGTTGCGCTGATAGCAGTTTTTGGTCGTATAACCAAAATAACACCTTGGATATTTCATAGTTTGTGAACGACAAATTTAAAGAGAATAAACAATTCATTCGTGTTTTTTATATTTTAGTGTATATGGGTAAAAAGACGTCTCAGTATAGATTAAGAACTGCAATACGCACAGATGAGAGAGTCCGTTTAATGAGTGAAATTATAACAGGTATACAGGTTATCAAAATGTATACGTGGGAAAAGCCATTTGCTAAATTGGTGGAAATGGTAAGGGGGTAAGTTACTTACTTTTCATTAAATACTAATCTGTATAACATAAAATAATTTCAGGAAAGAAATGCAACAGATTCGAGCTACTTCTGTTATTCGAGCTATAGTGATGTCATGCAATATAGTCTTGAATAGAGCAGCCATATATTTATGTATCTTAACCTACATTTTGACTGGGAATAAAATCAATGCATCATATGTATACACGCTCACGTCATTTTATAGCATTTTACGACAAGTGCTAATAATGTCATTTCCCAAAGCTGTAACCCAGTTTGCAGAAGCAAACGTCTCAATAAAGAGGATTAGAAATTTTTTATTGTACGAGGAAGTAAAATTAAGAAGTAATACTAAGGAAGAACAATTTATAAAATATCAAAATGGAATAAACGGTGCCCTGCCAGGGGACTACAAAAACAAAACAGTAGGTATTCATTTAAAAAATCTCTCAGTGAAGTGGATAGATTCATTACCAGATAAGTCGTTACAAAACATCACTCTCGAGGTCAACTCCAATCAATTGATCGCAGTTGTCGGACCAGTTGGAGGAGGTAAGACAACCCTTCTACATGTGATTTTAGAAGAGTTGTCTCCAGTAGAAGGCACCGTAGATATAGTGGGAGCATTATCTTATGCATCACAGGAACCTTGGCTGTTTGGTGGAAGCATAAGACAAAATATAATTTTTGGTCAAGAATTTATTGAAAAAAAATATATGGATGTGGTAAGGGTGTGTGCCTTAAATAGAGATTTTTCCTTATTTCCTTACGGCGATCGTACACTTATTGGCGATAGAGGTGTTACTCTAAGTGGCGGACAAAGAGCTCGAATTAATCTCGCTAGAGCAGTTTACAAAGATGCGGATATATATTTATTAGATGACCCTTTATCTGCTGTTGACACTCATGTCGGCAAACAATTATTCGATGAGTGTATATGTGGATATTTAAAAAATAAATGTGTGGTATTGGTGACTCACCAACTTCAGTATCTAAGAAATGTACAAACTATATATTTGTTACAAGATGGCCGAATACAAGCTTCAGGATCTTATGCAGAACTTCAAGCTTCTGATAGCGAATTTATAAGATCATTATCAAATGATGAGGAAGAAGAAATCGTATATTCTGATAAGAAATGTGAAGAAATTAAAGAGGAAAAAGAAACTTTAAATTCAGATAAGGATGCTCCGATACAGGTAAAAGAAGAAAGAGGTTCTGGTGTAATTTCTCGGAATGTTTATAAAAGTTATATGCTGGCTGGAGGAAGTTGGTTTAAGATAGCCTTACTGTCCCTTACCTTTATTATTTCACAAATTACTACAACCGCAACAGATTACTTTTTAAACATATGGTAAGCAATTTTAATTGAAATTTCATAAAACGATTGGTATTTATGAGTGATTGATTAGATATTGATTTAAATTTATCACTTTATATATCAATAATTAAAAATTGGACTGAAAAATTTTAGTTAGGTTTTAAAATTTTTCTTTTCGATAATTACTGAGTATTTTGCATTTTTTGTTATTCTATAATATTACTCAATAATTGACGATATTTTTGTAGAATTGGTTGCTATTAGTTACTTAAAAAATTCAGTGTTGGCAATATGTTTCAACTCAGTCAAAACTGCCAACAGAAATAAATACTGTTTAAAACTAAAGTAATAACCATTTTGTCTCGATAATTAGTGAGATTAATTAGATTATCCTATACAATCGCATATTCATGTTCACAAGAATGCCTATATCACCATATCAGCATGACTTTATGGCTAATAGATCTACAGTAATAAATTTGGTGGTTCTCAATTTTTTTTGTTTACAATTTATAATAATTATTAACGTCCTGGCGGAGTTCAGCACGTTGCTATTCCATCAGTAAATCGGAACACACACACACGCATACTCATTAGAGAGATTGTACGTACACTGGATACAATTTTTCAATGTATACAGATATTTTAGGAGTTCCATAGGGATCCAACATAAGACTCCTTCCTTTTTTAATATTTATTGATGATTTGTGCCTAAAATTAGATTGCGAAAAGTTTGTCTTGCAGATGATCTAAAGATATTTTAAAACATAGGCTCGGAAGTAGACTGTTCGTTGCTGAAGAATCATCTAATAATGTCTAAAATTGATGTGCAGTAAATAATTTACACCTAAATGTAAATAAATGCAAAATAATGATCCTTACAAGGAAGAAAAATAATTTTCATTATAATTACAATATCGAAAACATTATCTTAGAGCGTTGTGCCTCGGTAATAGACTTAGATAGGTATTTACTTCAGTCCTGAATTAAGATTTGTCGAATATATAAATATAAAGACAATATGAGCAATAAAAACGCTGAGCTTCAATATAAGAAACAGCAAGATGTTTACTAATATTATGACTTTAAAAATTCTATATTTCTCATTTGTTGGCTCATCAATATACACTAGAACATGTTTAAAGAAAACGTTTAAAACAAATCAACAGTTGAGTGTCCATTGACGGGAGTGAATCATGATAATCTTCTAAACATATTTAATTTTGAGAGTCTTGTTATGGATGCGAATCTATTCATTAAACACTTTTTTATACAAATTGTTACATAGGAAGATTCACTGTTCTGATATTGTACACCAAATAAATTTTTACATACCAAGACGGCATTCTCGGCAAAATCAACTTTTTACCGTAACCGAGCCAAGACTAATATAATGTTAAAATCTCTTGTAGGTATATTGCCTGTGTAAAAACTTCAACAAGATTGTGACATAAATAACTTTTGTTTAATGAGCTTTTAAAATATACGACATTTTTAGCAGCATAATATTACTGTTAGAGTAAATTCTAATATAGCTTAGGTACTGTTTGTTACAATATAGACGAATATTCATTTATGTTAATTTTACTATTTCCATGTTCGCCAATTGGGTTGTTCTGTTGGACAATAAAGCATTGAAATATGAGCAATGAGCGAGTGGTAAATACTACATGTAAATAAATTCAGTCAGACCTTTGATCATAGTAGAGAAATAAAGCGGGTAGGGGGACACCTACCAACATCGTTTCTCATATTTTGCCTCGGATGACATGTCCATATGGGGCGTCATAGATTTGAGTTCTTGGCAGTAAACAATGGCCAGATGCTGTTGAAGAGTTCTTCAGGTGCAAGAAGCAATTGGCAATGACCAGAAGCTGCTGATCACCGGTAATGACCAGAGGTGGACCAGAGGCTGCTGCATGAAGATATTAAAGAAAAAATGGCGCCTCACGGAAAAGCATGCGCAGTGTATAGAAAGAAATTGACGGCTTAGGGAAAATCAAGCGCAGTGTGTGTAGAAAAAAAGATAGCGGATTAGGAAAAGCATGCGCAGTGGAAATTTAATTGACGTCACTGTCCATACACAAAATTCTTTATAGGTTCCACTTATTTCTCGGAAAATTCAAATTGTATATTTTCTTTACAAAGTTCAATAACATGCACAAGCTTAGTTTCTAGGATCAAAGGATAGTGACAGGGTCGGCAGCATTGGTGACGATGGTTGTCACATCAGTGGTGGTGGTGACGGTGGCGACGCCGCGCCGGTAGCTGAACCGCTCCCTCACTATGTCTATAACAAGGAATAATATAATTAGTTTTTAACACGCACACTTCGTCAACTAGTACAACTCTGGCCATTGTGGATTACTTCTTGTACCTGAAGGATTCTTCAGCAGACATTGTTCATTGCCGGTGGTTAGCAATCTCTGGTCATTGCCGATTACTTCTTTCATCTGAAGAATTCTTCAACAGCCTCTGGTTACCACCCAGGAACTTAAATCTATGGACTTTCCAGATGGCCATGCCATCCGAGGCAAAATATGAGACGCAACGTTGGTACTCTCTTTGTTTCAGTACTGATTAAAAAAATAAAACATTTCACTGAATTTTCAAATTGTTAACTATTATGTTTCTTATTATTTTCAGGGTAAATCTAGAACAGTGGAGAACTGAACATAGTAATTCAGCTTTTAATGACACATATACAGATGATCTCGATGACCCTGTGACCAACAAAACTTTGCAGTCTTTTTTAAATATGGTACTGACTGAAGAAATATCAATTGTTATTTACAGTTGTTTAATTGTGGCAACTGTAACATTAACAGTTACAAGATCAATATCTTTCTTCAGATATTGTATGACAGCATCCACAAAACTTCACAATTTAATGTTTAATAAAATTGTTTATGCCACAATGAGATTTTTTAATACCAATCCTCCAGGAAGAATACTAAACAGATTTTCGAAAGATATTGGAACCGTTGATGAATTGTTGCCAATGACCATTTTAGATACGATACAGGTAGGTACCAATTATGAGTGGACCATATTAGTGTGACGTCACATAATTATGTCATGATGTACTGGTTGCCTATATGTAGCATTAGAACTTGACTCTTATGCTCATGAACATAGGCGACATTTTGTATGGTTAGAACACAGAGTTTTAGAATTTTATTGTTTTTCTCCTTTGAATGAAGTATTTGAGAACTTTTACTTAAGATCATGCACCATACACAAAATATGTACGGTGCATTATAGAAATTTTGTTAGTAATCATAAAAATAAAGTTACTGTATATATTCTAACACATTTTGTGCATGTTGGATGGTAAGTAAATATTCTTAAATATTTCTTTCAAGAAAGAAAAAAATTCTATATTCTTCTAACGGTCAAAAATGTCGCCTTTATGTTCATGAGCGTAAAGGTCCAGTTTCAGTGTTAGATATAGGCAACCAGTGTGCCATGACTCATTCACGTAGGTTGCATAAGTATTGTTAATTATACGACGTCACAACTAATGTGGTCCATTACCAGTTAAATATAGTTTTGAAATACTTTCGCAAATGAAATCTTGAGTACTATATTTATAAAATAGTGTGAAGTGTGAGTACTGGTGTTTGTGGAATATACTTCATGATTAAAGATTTTATTGTATTTATTTCAGGTTGGTTTAATTGTCCTGTCAATAGCTATAATAATTGGATCCCTAAATCCATGGATTTTGGTACCAACTATTGTAATTTTAGTTATATTTTACATGATGAGACTGGTATTTTTGGCCACTAGCAGAGACATAAAACGTGTCGAAGCCGTAAGTAAGTTTGTTTTTCCTTTACCCCTATTTCTTTATTCAGTTGTTATTACAGAAATGTTAAATTTTTTTTAAATCGATTTTATTTTAGCTCGTAGTCCAATATATACTCACCTGTCAGCGTCTTTGCAAGGATTAACAACAATTAGAGCTTTTAGGGCTCAAGATGTACTAACAAAAGAGTTTGACAACTTTCAAAATAAGTACAGTGCTCCGTACTTCCTGTTTTTATCAGCTAACCGAACCTTTGGATTTTGGCTTGATTTCCATTGTGTTATTTATACAGCCTTGGTTACTATCAGCATCCTTTTTATAGAAAGTGGTACGTGAAATATATTAACTACATTTTTTCTCAATTTTGAATAGAAAAATAACATCAAATATTTGATCAAAAACTGACTTGAAACAACATATTAATTCGAGCAGGAATTAATTCTTTAGATTCCTTGTTTCGGCAATATGTACGTAAACATTTTTAAATAGGGAAACAGTAAAATTCTCTAGATTAGGAAAGCCATAATTTAAAAAAATTCAAGTAAAAAATTTTATGAAAAAAATAAAGAGATTAAAGTCTTAATATTTGGTGTTCACTTTTCATGAATTCGTGAATTACTTACAAAGAAACTCATGTTTCAATACATCATAATACGTTTTAGAAATATTTGGTGGAAATGTTGGTTTGGCTCTCACTCAATCCATGACTCTTATGGGAATGTTCCAATGGGGTATGAGGCAATGGAGCGAATTAGAAAACAACATGACCTCTGTAGAACGAGTTCAAGAATATACAGAAGTGTCACCGGAAGTGAATGAAAACACTAAGGAACCGCCTAAATTTTGGCCGGAAGATGGAAATATAACATTCGACAACTTGTGTCTGAGGTATTCATCAGATGATTTTTACGTTCTGAAAAGTCTTACTTTTGAAATTAATCCAAAAGAAAAAGTCGGCATTGTTGGAAGAACTGGTGCAGGAAAGTCTTCTCTAATTACTGCACTTTTCCGGCTAACAAATTTTGATGGAAAAATTTTAATAGATACCATAGACACAAAAGAAATACCACTAGCTATGCTCAGATCAAAGATTTCGATTATACCACAAGAGCCAGTGCTTTTTTCTGGTACGCTAAGAAAGAATTTGGATCCATTTGATGAATATAATGATGATGTAAGTACCATAAAATAATATAAAACTACTAGATCTATTATTGGCCTTACGAAATCTTAACACACTTTTTTTAATACATATAGGTTAATTGCATTCTGCTTCACAGAAAAATTAACAATTTTTCGTCATTTGAAATAAAGTGTATTATACGATATAACAAAATGTGTATGATATACATATATCTTATAAAAATAAAATATTAAATTGATTTTTTTTTACTTTCTCTAAACAATTCTGTAATAGGAATATGTTTCGTGTCATAATGAGACCAATCGGTTCACTATTATACAGATTACAGAACTAGTTTTAAGAGTTTTCGACTCTAAGATGAATAAAAACATGATTCTTTTAAACGTTTCAAAACTACCTAACTGGTGTACCAACTGCTGCGCTTTCTCATTTTTTTTAATCCGATTTTAGATTCTATGGAACGCCTTGACCGAGGTAGAGCTAAAAAATGTTATATCCGACCTTCCTGCAGGTTTAGATAGTAAAATGTCCGAAGGAGGATCCAATTTTAGTGTTGGACAAAGGCAATTGCTGTGCTTAGCAAGAGCTATTATACGAAATAACAAGATATTGGTCTTAGATGAAGCTACCGCCAACATAGATCCCCAGACTGATGGACTCATTCAAACCACTATTAGACGTAAATTTGCCAACTGCACTGTATTAACTATAGCACATAGGTTGCATACAATTATGGATTCAGATAGGGTCTTGGTGATGGATGCTGGAAAGGCTGTTGAATTCGATCATCCACATATACTTTTACAAAATTCAAATGGTGTCTTCTATGGACTGGTCATGCAAACTGGAAAAGCTATGGCTGAACATTTAATAGCTATAGCGGAAAACAACCATAAAAATGTGTCATTATAGAAGATTATAATTATAATTACACTATTATTTCCCTCTGTAATAATGTCCAAAACACAGTTATTATATTTGTAATAAAAAATATAAAAAAATCTGTCTACTGTTTTTAATATGAACCATCCTCCGTTTGCATATGAGTACAATAATTATAAGATAAGAAAGTATTATATTCTGCAACATGCTATAACAATAATAAAAATGCACACTTCTATCTAGATTGTGTTATATTTTGTATATAATTATTATGCATTTTTCGAAGCATTTTCTAAATGTTTATCTCTGATTATTGAAATTTTTAATAAAGTAGACCATTATAGCTTTCACGATATTGTTTTTAATTGATTAAAAAAATTGGTACATACATAGTACATACAGAATTATTCATGTGGTAGTTCGACCCGAGAAGAAAAAGAAAATTTGAAAATTGTTTGTTTTTCCAGTGAATTTGTCCTTCAGGGAAGAAAAAAATATGTTTTAAATTTTGTATGAAGTTCAAATTCACGTTTGTGAAAGCATTCCCTCTGTCTCCGTAACGGTGTTATATTGGTAGCAATATCTGCTGGTGAATGTCGTTGAAAGGCTTTCTTATTATTATATTTGATGTGATTATGTAAGATACAGGTAGTCATAATATTTTGTTTGCTTTTCATGGTAATGTTGTTAACCGCCTTAAATAAATTAGAAATTTTTCTGCAAGTTATCCGAAATTATTTTCTACTACATTATTGGCTCTCAAAAGTCGCTTAATAATATTATACACTTTTTCCAATCGTCATTTTGTACCTGTACATCTAGAAACACCCTAACGGGATAATTTTTGTGAGGAAAAATTTCTTCGCCGATTAAGACTGATGGCATAAAATCAGTTTTTTTCCACGTGGAAGATTCATTTGATTTTTTTTCCAGTGCTTTGCTTAAATTTGTATCCAAAAAGATACCGCTGTCACTGGAAAGAACAGAGATTCACTTTTCAATGGTGCCTCAATAACAATGCGCTTTCCATCTATCGCATCAATATAATTTGGGAAATTCCATATATCCCGAAATTCGTGGGCAATTTTCTCCCAATCTTTTTTTTGTGGAGTGGTATATAGTAGACCACAACTATCTTAGTCACATAAAAAATCTCAAAGCTTTACCGCGATGCTCCTAAAGGTAGAGCGGGGCATGCTTTATCTTTCTACAGCATATTAAATAATAAATATAATGTATTACTTAATACATAAAAAATCATTAATCTCATGTAAAGTATGTCCTGGCATGATTAAAATAAGAAATTAACGGAAATACGCCTGTATCAATTATAATTTCAAATTATTTTGATATAATTACGCAACTCCATCCTAAAATATTTTACGATCTAACGTAAGAGACACATAAACCGGCCATAAAAGGTTCAAAGCCGGCGTAATTACATGCGACTCAGTATTTTAGGATGGAGTTGCGTAATTATATCAAAATAATTTGAAATTATAATTGATGCAGGCGTGTTTCCGTAATTTTCTTATTTCAATCATGCCAGAACATACTTTACATGAGAATAATGATTTTTTATGTATTAAGTAATACATTATATTTATTATTTAATATGCTGTAGAAAAATAAAGCATGCCCCGCTCTACCCTTAGGAGCATCGCGACAAAGCTTTGAGATTTTTTATGTGACTAAGATAGTTGTGGTCTACTTTACCTAAACATTATTTTTACAAAATTAATTATTGCTTCACAAACTTTTAATACGATTGACTACATGGCTGATGTGCACAGTTGATATCTGTATGCTAATAGTTTGATATGAATCCTCTGTTCCCAGAAATCTAAAAAAAAAGTACTGAAAAAAAGAACCCGACGTTGTTGAACGATTTTTTAGGGGACCATACAGTTTACTCCATACTATCAGCACATTCCTAAAACTAAGTTTTCTTCAATCATATTGGAGTGAGAGTATCAGCAACTAGAAATACAGAACAATCGAAGATTGACGCAGCAATCACCAACTAGTAATTTACATCTGCTATGCCTGATCCAATCATGTAGCAACAACAGTGTTCATACAGTAGTGATTCATCAGAAACTACAGCATCTTTCGCAGCAAGTTATTTTTGACATTTTTCGGAAGATACAACACAATAAGTTTGTAAGTTGTTCAGTTTTTTCAGAATGAATATAAATTACGTTAAAATGACCAAAACTTTTAGATTTTTTATTTTAAGGTTTTTTGTAATAAAGTATAGAATTGATTGGATTAAAAACTAAAAGATGGTGTAAAAATCAATACATATTCCGAAGAATTTACCTTCGAGTTTACCTTAAACAAACATCCAGTTTTCCTTGAAGTAAAATTGCTTTTCTAAATCTGCTATCAGTTTTAATTTTCTAAATAAAACTTTAAGTTGAATCCTACTGATTCGAAAATATTTTGGAAAATTTCTCCTCGTGATCGTCAAGTGATTGACACAAGGTAACATATCCGGTCGAGATTTTCTTTTTCTTCAAAATATCATGCACTCATATCGTTTCTTTTCTTCCTGTTTTCTTTTCATCCAAGATAACAGCCATCATGGCTAAATCACCCATATAGTTAAGTGCTTCAACATATTTAATTACCAAACTATAGCATAGAATGCAATACTGTATAATAAAATACTTCGTTTGTCGGTTTACTACCGGAGACTGACAGTGGTTGTCATTTATACAGTCCATGCGGTACCGGTCAATAGCTGCCGGGAACGTGAATCATTTATCCGGTCACAGTAGTTAAAAAAAAATAATAGTAAGTTAGCAATAATTCGCATAGAGCTGAAAATTGGTACAGATCTTGGGAACACTATTACAAATAAAATGTCAAAAATCCCCATCGATCCCACTTCTGCTAAAAAAGTTATTCAAGGTCAAATGTCAAAAGTATTGGTTTTTTGCATTTTTATGGCAAATTGTAAGCTTTATCATAACAATAGGTCAGACAAAAAGTTGTAGATCATGAAATTATCCACAAAAATTGTTCTTATACTTTTTTCCCACGAATCACCATTCCTGAGATATCATCATCTGAAACATCGAAAACAATAATATGCACGCTTAACCGCCTAAATACATCATCGGATGTTTAATATAAGTAAAAATAAAACAAAGAAGGTTTAGTGCCAATCTTGTTTTATAAGTAAAAATATTGGTTTGTGTAACTTATACATACAAATTATATGATTGTGAGAAGAAACACATAAAAGAAACTCAGTCCCTAACTTCATTTGTCCATATAACTTTGAGCACAGAAGAGGGGATCTCCCCTCTTCTGTGCTTTGAGCAACATCTGTCTATTACTCTATTGACCGGGAGGCAACGGCCGTATACCTGCTTTTTTTCTGGTTGTCAACGAAATACTTTTAGTGTTGAACGTTCCTTTGCAGTGAATACACGTGCTTATTTATAATATTTCTTAATACAATTTGTGCCGTTTAATAATTTTTATGAAATGTCGCAATTTTGCTTTATTTGTAGTAAACCTTTGACTGAAAGTGAAACTGTTATTTTTGATCGTGGAATGAAGACTTTGATTGATTCAAGTGTTGAACGAAATGATGGGTTCTTTGAATACCTGAAACACCAGAAATCTGTGCAGTGCCGTAAAATGTACACTCGGAAGAGTATTATTGCTGCAGTTAAAAGACAGCACGAGAGGCAGCAAGCCAGTACATCTAAAATTAGTCCACCTTGTACTAGAGCGCGCGTAAGTGAATCTGATTTTTGTTTTAAAAATATTGCTTATTATGCGGCGATGAAGCTAATGAAGAGGCTGAAAAGAAGAAAGCGCATAATGTTCAGCGTAAAATTTATAAAGTTGCTACACTTGCATTTAAAGAATCTATTCTGAAGGTAGCTCGGACTCGTTCTGATGACGTAGCAAAAAATGTTACTGCACGCATTGAGTATGAATATGATTTAGTTGCTGCTGAGGCTAAGTACCATAAAAATTGTTATAATTCCTTCTTGAGACCCACCACTGGGGATAAAATCGGTCGTCCTCAAGATGAATCTACGAATGTTGCGATGGAAGAAATATTTACGTACATTGAAAATAGTGATGATTGCCAGTTTTCATTAGAAGAATTAAAAAATATTTGCAAAAATCCAGCTTTAGATAACAGAACAATTAAGATACGATTGAAGTTGAGTATGGTAATAAAATTATTATCACTGAAAAATCGGAAAGATTAACTTTTATCTGTTTCATTGACAATCATCACGATATTCTTAACCAAGAAAAAAAAGAGTCAAAATCAAAAAGAAGAACGATGTCGAATCCTGAAAGCTGCGGCAGCAATCATTCGAGAGGACATTCAATCTTCAGTATTTGATAATACCAATTACCCCCCCCGCCTAGTCGAATGTTTGAGGATATTAACAGCGATATTCCAGAGTTATTAACTTATTTTTTGGAGCAAGTAATTCTTAAAAATAAACGATTTAAATTAGAACATTTAAAATTAGTATGTACAAATATCAGCCACAGTATTATGCAAGGCCAGTCTTGCTCCAATGTTGAATCAAATGCAACAGATGAAGATTTTTATGATATCAATGAGGAGACAACTGATGTATCTCTTCCAGAACAATTTTCAGATATCCAGCAAGAACAACAACAAGAAGAATAAGAAGAAAGCGAAAAAAGATATTACAGTTGAAGTAGCATTTGAAGATTATGAGTCAGACTAACATTTTCCTGAAATCAATGAGCCACTTAAATCATTTCCAATAGTACAATTTTTTAGTTAATAGAATATTTTCTAACAAAACTCATTCGCAATAGATCGTGGAGTATGCCTACCGGGGACACCACGGTAAAAAAAATGTGTCAAATACACTACCTCACAGGTGGTGCGGAATTGTGTACATGTTATGTAGAATACGACTTCTTCAACTTTTAGAATCGCAATTTCTCAGGAATGGTGATTCTCAGGGAAAAATAGTATAAGAACAATTTTTGTAGATAATTTCATGATCTACAACTTTCGTCTGACCTATTTTTATGATAAAACTTACCGTTTACCAGAAAAGCGCAAAAAACCAATATTATTGACTTTGATCTTGAATAATTTTTTTAGCAGACGTGGGATTGATGGGGATTTTTGACATTTTATTTGTAATAGTGTTCCCAAGATCTGTACCAATTTTCAGCTCTATGCGAATTATTGTAAATTGAAATGTCTACTTTGACCGGATTAATACATAATACGGTGTAATACCACAGAGCACACTTTGATAATACTTATGCAGACAGATAAGTCGCCATAATTTCGTATCATATAATAAAACTTTCAAACAAAATATGGTGTTTGTATTGATGGTAAAATTTTACTAAAGACACAGTTAGAGTCATCTGTTAGTGAAGCTCTGAACTGCTCGCTGAAATCGTGAATCATAGCGCATTCCCCCGACACAGAAACCCGGACCTGGTATTATACAATAAGCGGACAAAATCATTGGAACTGTGTGATTCGGTGACTGAGAATCATTGCGCAACGTGGAAAACGTGTGGTTGTGTTCGCGTAAGTTAACCTTATATATCTAGTGTAATTGTGTAAAATGAGATAAAAACATGAATTGGGGGAACATAAGAGAGGTTTATCTTGAAAACGTATAAAATTTTATCCCATAGAAATATTTCATTTTATAAAAAAATAGACAATGGGTTTGAATGAAATTTGTTGTCATTATTTACATAGTACCTACTTATATATTTTCAAGCAAATCCATAGAAGAAAGAAACATATATTATTGTTGAATGAAAAACATGTAATATAAATACAATGGTTATTTGATTCGACGAAATTGAGCACTTGTAAGTCTGAAATACCAGAGTTGTCTACTTATTAATAAATTAATAACAGCTAATTAATGTGTTTATATCACTTCAAATACTAAAAATAATGTAAATAAAGTAACATGCTGGGGAGCGCTGATTCCGTTTTGTTTCTATCAGACAATAACATTATTGTTTTTACCTTTATCACTACAGAGTGAGTCAAAGTTAAATTGGTTCTCGAAAGGAGCCGATTGAAATTTAATTGATAATGTTAGATTCCTATATAAATACTATTCAAAAAACCAACCGTTTTGGGAACAATATACATTTAAATTTTAATAATGATTTTTTTAGTTTTTATATTATCTTCAAAATAGGAACAGATATTTATTTAAAATTTTGTGTCACCCTTCGAGACTAAGTTTTACAGAACACCAGAAAGATCACAATTTTTCGATGAAATACAAGAATATAAGCAAAAAAATTGAAAATAGAAGGATGTTACAAGTTTGGGACAGCAGCGATTTTAACTGCAAAAGACCATTTGTATTTGTCATTAATATAAAAAAAGTTGTTTGTACCTTTAAGGAAAATGCTGAAATGTTTAAACGGATATGCATTGATTTTTGAATTTTTTGTTTTAAATAGTTGATTGAAACTACCTTTATTTGATGAAAATCCATGTTAACATTTATTGAAATAAAATTTAATCGTTTTATGATTTTCACAATTTTTTTTTATATGTTTTTTACAAAACATAAAAACATGACAATAAATTGCTTCGCCAACACAATGGCTTCTTCTGATGTGATTACAAGACCGAATGCTAAACAGGGTATAAATATGGGTGCCGTTAGAAAAAATTCTAGGCGATCGAGGGAAACCCTCCTACATATTTGGCGTAAGAAATATTATATGTATGTATTATTATTATATGTATATTATAAGTATGTACCTGAATCATATATATTTTCGTGCAAATCACCAAATAGGTATACAAAACCAGCCAAAACTTATTTATTTGTGCTAAACTAAAAAATATTACTACTAATGTTATAACATAATTCACGATACAAAAAAATATCGATGAAAAGTGTAAATGACCGACCGTGCAGAACGCTTAGCAAACTTAGTAATTAGTGCCAAAAATCCAGGGGGATGGCCGCCCCCTTGCCTTTATGTAAATGCGCCCATGAGTATAATACAGGTTCAATAAAGTTATAAAAATAATTGTAAATATTATTTTGAATAAATTATGATTGAACAACATGTTTGCAGGTATCCATTAAAAAATATATAAATATATCATTCACTCCATTAATAAAAAACAGTAAATAAATAAAATGATAAAAATGTAATTAAAAAAATTAATTAATAATAAATAAATAAAAATAATACATAGATTACAATTAATTAAGTTTAATAATGGTAAATTATTTGTTTGAAGCTGATGTTATGTCTGCATTTTTTAATTGATTAATTTCTAAAGATTCTAATAGTGTTAAATTTTATCCTTTATTTTCTAAATGTATTACCTTAAAATTTTCATTAAATCTATGATTTTCCTCAAATTAGGTGATTAGCATAAGTGAATCTTTTCTATTTTTAAAACTTTGTGCTCAAACATCCGTTTCTTAAAATGTCTTCAAGTTTGTCCAATATACATTTCATAGCAAGTCCCACAGGCAAGTTTAGAGATTAGATTTATTTTCCTTTTGAATGTTGTCCGCTATTTTTAATTAATTTACCTAAAGTGTTGTTTTTTTATAGGCGATATTAATGTTTTGTTTCCAAAGGATTTTCCAATTTTTTGTGTATGTTTACCGACATCCAGGGCGATTTTTAATTATGGTAAAAAATGTATCCGCATTTAGATAAATGAAAATTAAGGGATCCGTATTTTGTCGTTTAGACGTTTTTCGATTTTTAGGAATATTTCAAGGCTCTCTTCGGGGGATATGGTAAATGATTTTTCTGCAATATTTTCAAATACGTTTTACTGCTTTCTTTCAACTTTAGTAGGTGAATACAACACTATAGATGACATTTATATTTTATTCAATTGAATTTTTAGTTGCTGTAGGGCGTCGCCGACTCATTATAAATAAATTTGGCCATAATTTGTTTGATTACTAAGTAATTCCAAAAAGTTTTGGGGCACTGAATAGATGCAATTTACAATTTTACATAAAAAGGCATACTTGTTGATTTTTTAGAGGTGACACCGTTTTTGAGAGAATCATGAATACTTTTTCGTGGGCACCTGCACCTATAAGTAAGTATGAGCTACATACTAAATATCTGGATATGTTTGGGCAAACACTTTTCTAATATCTAGGTGGCCACTCTAACCGAATTACCGAATCAGATCTAGTACTTTTTACAGTAGCTAAATTCACACAAAGAGACCGGTTCTAACTCAGGCATCGAAGGAAAGTTTTTCAATAAATTATTTTCAAAACGGAAAAATATGGGTATCTAAATTTTCATCCCTCTACGTACATGTGGTTAATTTTTTTTTACAATATATAATCCCTAGTTTACAAGGTTTTATACCCAAAGATGAAAAGGGTTGAATTTGTAGGATTTCAATTTACTCAATTGAAATCTGTAGCTACGTTTTTGAAATATTTATTAAAATTAAAAGTTACAAAAAAAATGTAGTATGGAAAAGCTAAAAATGCCTTACCTTATTCTTCTTTTTATAAGTTTTGGTGTCAGTTTTTCACGGTGGACCAACAATTTTCGTCTCAAAAACCTTGACAGTGTTGCTCAAAATATTTCAAATCTTGATGAAAATGTTCACAATGTTCATCACTCATATTCCCCCTATATTTTCAGGATATGAAATCAATATGGGAACGCAAGAAGTTAATTTTTAGGGGCAGATTGACTCCTGTTTTATGGTAGTTAACCAATAAATCAGAAAAAAAAATGTAAATATTTTATTGCCGCTCTTGTTTTGTATAGTGCCCTTACAAAATTTTTCATAAGCTCCAATTTGGTATATGAAATGGAGGCACAATAACGGCCCTCAGGCCAATTAATGTCATGTTCTGAATGTTCGTTTTGTCAGGGGTGTATTAATTTCTGACTGGCCAAACGTTTTATATGTTGTCTGGCTCTGATGGCGACATTGTGCCATAAAGACAAAACTTAATGTGATAAAAAACATCTGCTGCTATATGTATGATCCGTGGGTGTATTAGAAGTAGAAACAATATATTTACTCTCTGGGTAAAAAAATTTAAATTTTTGTAAAGTAACAGTGTTGAATTTTGAATCTTTTATTTGTAAATTTGGATACACGAACTGTATCGTTTTTTATATGCTTTTGTAGCAAGAACCTTATCTATCATTGTTGAGTTATCGCCATTGTTTACTGCAATTTGTTTAATGTTTAATTCTTTATTAAAATTATCTTTAGATGAGGAATGTTAATCAATCTATGTATCATACTATTATAAGCAGCTTGTTTGTGTTTTAAAAGATGCGTGTTTTAAAGATGCATTGTAGTGCTGATGTTAGACCCTTGCGGAAACAATTGTCATGTTATTAATATATTTTGAAAAATTATACATGGTCCAAAGCGTTTAAAACACATAGAAAACCTTTTCATTAATAATTTCTCATAAAATTATATTCTTGAGAAAAGTTGGCGCATAGTCTTAAACTAAGTACTCGTTAAAAAATGCACAAATTTTTATTAGCCAAAAATTATTTGAACTAACTCAAAAACAGACCTATTCGATTAATAGTATGCGAATATTGCAAAATCCAATCCATCAGCCTTTTATAGGTTTGTACAGTGTGGACAAATATTTCTCAAAATATTACAGAGCCAATGAAAACATGTGAAAACAACGATGTTTTCTTTAATCCAAAAAAATGCATTTGGGAAAATAATTACCACTAAAATTGTAACAGAGTAACTGTTATAGGTTTTCTTGTTAGATGTTATTGAATTGAAAATATTTCTTTTAAGGCAATGATAGTCATCAATTTAATTTTGAAGCAAAGAGCAAAAAGACGAAATTTAAATTTTATATTTGGGTATAACCTAAAAATAGAAACAATTTCAATAAACCGAGTTTCAATTGAAGCGTTAAGGAAGAAATTTTACTTTAATTTTAAAACCGCATAACTTTAAAACTGCTTAATGAATTTTTAATACGGAGAAAGAATCGGAAAGGGTAACTTATTGACTATTGCGCGGACATTTTCGCAGGAACTTCCTACGCAGAGGAACAATAATACAGGGTGAAAAAGAAAAACGTGTATTCAATGCAATGTCCGGAAGAGTAACTCTTGAATTTTTAGTGAATGGCATTTTGAAAAAGGACGTCTTACCTTGAGTCATTTTGGGAGTTTTTCGATATTTTAACTGGTTTGAGAAAAATAATTCTTGAAAAATGACAATTTTAAAAAAATTAATCTCATTTTTCAAGGAATCGAATTGTCTTAATTTTAGTTCTTTGACGTCACATTTTCTAAGTTTTCAGACTCGTCGTATATTATGAAATATGATACTACTAAAAGTGTGAGTGTAGTAGCATGCAGCAATTTTTATCAACAATAAAACTGGTTGAGATAGCGATAATAAAAAAAGTTCCCCATATGGAGCATAATTTTTCCTGCCAAGATATATTTAGGCACTTAATCATTAACCATGTGTACACACAAATTAATGGATAATGGTCCGCTGAAACATCTCTGCTTGAAAGTTTGGACAAAAAAATTGGTTTAATGCCGATATTTAGTTAAAATTTTTAAAAAATTGAAATTTTTCAAAAAAAAAAATTTTTTTCACAAATCAGTTAGGATATTGAAAAAAATCCCAAAACGTCCCGTGGGAAGATATCCTTTTAAAAAATGTCAATTACCAAAAGCATCAACAGTTACTTTCCCGGAAATTTCATTGGAATGCACGTGCATGTGAAGGTACCATGAAAATTCCGTACAACAGTCCATAAATTATCATTTACAAATCTTCCTCTATTTTAAAAATCCATTAAGCAGTTTTAAAGTTACGCGGTTTTAAAATTAAAGTAAAATTTTGCCCCTAACGTTTTAACTGACGCTCAGTTTTTATTTCTGACGCCTTTCTACGAACTTAGTTTCGTCAGAAAATATGAAAAAGAGAACTTTTACTTTTAGAGGATTTGGATGATTTATATAAAAGTTGTTTGGATAAAAGAATATTAGAATACCAAAATATAATTATCTGGTGTACCCAAGTGTGTACCTTGACCAATTCTTTGTGGTTTACCTCAAGGAACAGTTTTTGCACTTATTTGTTTACAAGATATTTATCATTAATCATTGGAAATAAGTAATGAATATTTATTTCATTAAGTTGTGAAATAAGATAAACGTTATCTGCTTAATGATATCACTACAATTTTATGATAAACGATTAGTAATTTAGTCTGGTATTTACAGTTATAGTATTCCTAGAGATTCCCTTAACAGAAACAGTTAAAGCAATAATTGGTACAGTATTCTTCAAAACATTAAAATTTCATATATAAATGTTATAAGCCTATATATAATTTAATGTCATAAACATGATGGAAAATATTATATTTCGTCTTAAAATGTGATTTTGCAATTAAAGAAAAATTACATACATATATATTTTTTTTATGTACGAAAAACATAAACGGAACGATTAAGTTTGGTTCATTTTTAAGCCTGGCCAAGGTCATTAATCCTACAAAGACGTACTGGGTATGCATCATATCATAATACTTGAATAAGTACAATAATAAAAACAAAAATATTTTATACATTGTGATGTATGTTTTTGTACTATTTCGTTCACTTTAAATTCTTTTTTATGTATTTCCTTATATTTTGTAAGCTTAGTTGCTGCACATTATTATTAAACTGTTAAATGACGTTCACACATGTACATTGTATATCTAAGTGATAACTAATAATAAATAAATAAATAAAATAAATGAAAATAAATTTTATTAATACTGGTACACTTTATAAAAATATGTACAAAACTCGCCTTCTTAAGCAGATTTATGAAGTAGCTTGGTTGTCGTTATCACAAACTGGAGCACTTCTATAATAACTGTGTAGCATCAGATATGTTTCTACAGTTGTCTCAGTAAGCGATGTTCGCTGTGGTGAAAAAATATGTTTGTATTTTGAAAAAGACCGTTCGACATCTACGGAAGTAATACAGGCATAAGTAAAACACTCTGTGAACTCACTTAACGCAGCTGTAGATGCACCATCACAAATTTGTCTTAATTTGGTAAAATCAGGATCTTTCCGTAATACACTCGAATTTTTCAATAACGGGCTTATTTTTTGCGTCATTTATAGTCTGTAGCTATATGTATTTACGTCGTCCACTATTTGTAGCGATTTCACTAACGACAACGAAGTATTTTGCAATTTTTCTATTGCGTCGTGTAGTCCTCTATAATTGTTATAAATAGTTTTTAAATCTGTTTCAAGGGAAACATCTTGAAAGCTTGTCTGGCTTTCCTTAATAGCTGCAGCCTCGTTAGGGTTGAACTGTAGTATCACAGCTTTTATTTGTTGAAAATATTCAGCATAATAAAAAGCTGCCTTCAACCACGTTCCTCAATGTGTAAGAATAGGCTCTGGTGGTTCCGAAATACCAAAACACAGTGTGTGAAATGCCAGGAGCCGTTTATGAGATTTGAGAAATACTTTTTTTGTATTTGCTATTAATGCATCTACCTCTGGAAAACATTTTCGAATCGTTTCTGCTACAAGATGGAACGCATGCACTTTACACGTAACACGTAAAAAAGCTACAATCGTCTCTTTGAAGAAAACGGCCCACCAAACGCATTGTCGCAGCACCGTCCGTCACAAACATCAACACTTGACTTGTTGACAGTTCAAATTTTTCGAAAGTCTCCAACACCACCCGCGTAATTGTTTCGCCAGTACACGCAGTTAGTCTTTTGCTAGCTAGTAAAAGTGGAATTGTTGGTTTAACAGAGTCGAGTACACGTACTATAATATTTAAAATAGATTTTTTTCTGTCGTCTCGTCAACACATAACCACAGCCGTGTATTTTTTAATGCACATTTAATCATATTTACAATGTCTTCACGAACACTTGGTACATATCTACGTAACGATGAACGACTTGGTAAATTCACCTGGGGATTGTATTTATTCCAAAATTCCCGAAATGCTGGTTTATCCAATATGCGCAGGGGAATATCACAGGCAATCAGCATTAACAGTAAATCAAACATAAACTGAGGTTCCAAAGAAGACACGCCATTTTTTAAATTTTTATGCCGGTTACTATTGACATGAATTTTGCAGCCGTATTTATTCCAGCACATTGAGTCTTGATCACAAACTTTACAAATTATTTTACATCCATCATAGAATAAATCCGGAAATTCACCGATAAATTTATTCACTTTATCAGCGTACGGTCGTTTTCTACTCTTTACGCTCAACATTATTTATTATTTATTAGTACTCTATGCATCAACCGACAGATAACAACTGAAATGTGTCGTGTCATCGTCATCGTAAACAAACGCGCGATGGCATTGGTATTGCGCCCGACCCTGAATCTACCATCGCTTGGCCAGGCTTAATCATTTTTAAGTCACCGCTTGGAGGCGTACTTATAGAAGCTCATAAAAATACAGAGTAAGAAACATTATAAATAAATTCTAATCAAAAAAAGAATTTAAAAAATTCTGGTAAAAAATATTTGCCATAAAATATTACCACATAAGTTTAATAAACACTTTATCAGCATTGTTCTTATTATCATAATCTTTAATTAAATTAATATGCTCGATATAGAAAATTTAAAGGATTTTAATATTATTATTGAAATTTGTAGCAAAATTGGTTTAAACAAAATAACATTCCTATTTTACAACAAATATTCAATACAAATACCATTGTCCTAAGTAAATAATTGACGAAGAAATTTTCTGGTCATAGCATATGAATACAAAATATTTGCTCTTGTACACTGTATTTTTGAACAATCTGGAAGAACACGAATATTAAGTGTGTATATTGATATTTGCGTCCCCACAACTCCTTGCTGAAACAAACAACAGGTGTTCCATAACAAACCATTTATTGGGTCTTAAGATCGGGGAAGCGTAAATATTTTGTCTATTCTACTCTAATATTTAAATCTAAATGTGTTTTCATTATATTAGATGACTATTCATGTTACGTTAAATATTAGAAGAATGAGTGATTTTTTTAAGTACCCAAGCAGCACATTTAGTAGTCTGTACGTAGTACCTACCATCAGTGGAACTTTAAAAGTTTCCTCAACTAACGACCATTACGTAATGGAAACGATCCGTCTACCAAACATTCATTAAAATGGGGAATAGTTATTACGTAGCCATTATTATTCCGGAACATTCCCTTTACGTGTTGACAACTAGGTTATTACGTAAACGGAACGTAACCAAGTAGTAGAAATGACTAACTTTTGGAACAGCTCATTAGTGATATGAGAGCAAACTATATTTTGCTCTCTTTCTCATTCGAATTGCAAAATATAAGTATTGCAATTGGACTTACTGATTGTGAGTTTGAAGTAAATATGTCCAAGTTAAATTGATTGAATGAAATATGTATAGGTAATAAACCATGATATTTTGCATTCACTCTGTATAGAAATTAAAACAACTACTTGTTTTCTGTAAAATGTTTACATGATACCTCGGTAAAAAAGACGCGCTCTCTAGAAAGTTGTTTTTTCAAAAAAAAAAAAATGTGTTCAAAAAATATGTGTACACATGCAACATTTTTGACGAAAAAACATTTCTTTATTTATGTGTTATTAAGTTATAATGATGTATTTATAAAAAATATTTTCAAATGACCATATTTAATTAAAAAAAAATGGTTTTCAGTAATATATTTTTATCTATGTTAATATGGCATCTTCATTCAATAATAGTTTACCAAAAAGTAGCAAATGGCATGAATGACGTCATTTTATTGGTAGCTTTAAACTAGCCTCTTCTACGTTACTACGAAAAGGTTACTGTAATGATCCCACACTTTACAACCATCACTTTTCAGTTGGCAGAGCTGGCTGATTTGATCTATACTCCATTCATTTCAAATGAGCACATACAATTTTTTTACTTGGGCTCTCAGAGCGACCCTTTGTCGACCTTCAGTCATACATAGTTCTCTAGTATAGGTGCGCGGTGCAATATATAAATTCCTAAAATTTATTTATATAATATATGCTAGAATTTTTTATCTGCTTATGTGAAATGAATGGTGTATCGGTAAAACTAAATCTATTTTTTGGGAGTGGCAACACGTTAATGAGTGACTAAACATCAACAGATGACAGGTAGAAGTGTTATTAGCGAAAATTAATCAAATAATTAACTCCAGGATTTACCTTGAATACCAACAAAATTCAACGTGGCGAAAATCTCGAATGCCCAAAATTGACACTATTATCCATATTTTCTGTCATTTAATCATTCACGTATTCGTACATTTTGTAACCTCCGTAAGTTATTCGTTTGTCTGAAGTTTGCAAATTTGTTCAGTGGACGCAATTTTAATTAATAACAATGGTAAATCACAAACAATCACAGTTACATTTTTCACTTCAACATTTGTCGATTCTTCACTGCAGTGTCCAATTTTCCCGACAATTTTCCTAACCTGGTTATTTATTTATTTCAACAAATAAGGGTCGTTCCGCATTAATCAAATAATTTGTTAAATTGTTAACTTCACTTAACTGTAACATAAGTTTTCTATAAAAGGTCGACGAATGCCGGAAAATCCATAGTGTTGTTTTACTGCTCCTCGGCGCCATGTTTGATTAGTTCCAAATGAGAAAGTGTTTACTTAATGTCGCTAAGAAGTTACACAACTTTAAAGCTCCAGGAATGTCTCGACAACGTTATAGGAACTTTATATAGAACACTTTCATGTATCATTACTTTGAAGTGATTCTTTGGTAATGCTGTGTAGTCGGCATTACTACTAATTCTCACTTTAAAGTTGAAAATGCTTTAAAGTAATGCAGAGTAGTATCCGCGACGTTGCACATGTTGAAAAAGTTACATGAGAGTGTAATAACTATGCAATACTTGAATTCAGTAGAATTTACGTAATTGTTACTACACGGGCATAACACAAGGTGAATTTTACACTAAAGTCGCAAATTTAGTGACAGCTATGTAATGCCTACTATATTAAAGTTCCGATGCCAGTTCCCGTCACTTTGGTGCTAGTTGGGTATTTATTCATTTAAACTGTCAAAAAAATAATGAATAATTTAGGAATAGAAAATGAATATAATAAATAAAAATATATGCAAAAATGCTCCTGTAATAAAAAAAGATGTCTCTGATTGATAAATCACTCGTTATGTCAGTTTAATTCACATGTTTCTTTTTTATATATGTTTAATAATTACTGTTAACAATGACAAATTATCTACGCCATGAACATTATTAAATATTGTATTTGATAACAAATTCGATAACATTTTGTACAATTCATAAAAAAGAACACTTTATAAAGCCAGATGGTGTGAGATATCTCACTGAGTAGTGCAGTGCATTCTACTGGTGTATTTATGTATATACTATTATTATTAGACACCTAGTCTGCTCGAACCGAAAAACTAGAAAAGTAATTTTTAACATAAATTGATTACATTGTAAGTATTTTTTATTACACTAATTAATTTAAGTTAAATTTAAATGAATGAATCAAATGAATCGATTGTAAATCATAATTATCAGATATATTTGATATTGTTGTTAATTTCTTACTTTCCTGTTTCAAAAACATGTAGTTATCTAATAAATTTTTGATTTTAGGACCCATTTGCACCTGACTTTCAATTAGTAATTATTATGTCATTATATCATAGGCATATAAAAATTGACCTTCAATTAGTAATTATTATATCATTATATCATAGGCAAATTATAATTTCGTGTATAATAAATATACGGAATATATTTCTATTACGTAAATAAATTGTATAGATAATTTTTTTACCAATATTCCGGCAAAGAAGCATTACTAATTTAAAATGAGTTAATTCGATTTCTTATTTTGTTATTTAAAATTGTAGATAATAAATGATTTACAGTCTGAATGGTATATTTTATGATGTTTCTTCGATATTAGAAAAGGAGTCATTTAAGAGTAATTTTTCTTACCTTAAATTAGTTCATTGGGTTATCATTGAGAATTCTTAATTTATCCCACTCGATTGAGGTCCGGTGGGGAGGAAGTTGTGAAAATATGATTTTTCGCGATTTACAGCTTGCATTTTTCCGTTTCCTATTATGCTAGCGTTACATAGTGCGTCAATCATGTAGGATTTGAAAGCAGATACAGTGTATTCGTTTCTTGAGTGAATACAGCACACAGCAAAAAATTAAATAAATGCAATAGTCATATATAGGGTGAGTCTTAAATGCGTAGTTATAATTTAATCCTCAATATATTTCGTCGAGTGCAATCGACTGGCACTGTCAAAAAATTTTTTTTGAAGAAAAAAAAAATTGAACTTCTGATAATTTTTTCGTCCTCCAGCAACTGATGTTTTGATGGTCACTGGATATCTCTCTAAACGCCGTTCACAGAAGTGACGTAACTGAAGGCAGTGTTACCACTGCCAGTTTATCACAATTCCATTTTAAATTAGTACACAACTGGTAATATGCGGTTTGAATTAAATTCTAAAAATGAAACAAAATTGAAAATAATCATTTTATAAAGAACAAAAGAGCAGATTTGTTTACTTAATACGTGGATAGCATAGAACATCAGCTAGTCGCAAGGTCGATTCACTTCTGTTCCGTGAATCGATCGAAGTCTTAAGCGAACATTCCACCGGGCACGGCACCGTATGCCGGACTGACGGAGCAGCGAGATGCGTCACGGTAATAATTTATTTACCATTGTGGCTTATGAGGCCCCTTCCACCTACTCCGATGCAGCAAAACGTATGCAGCGCAGTACAGGACGACGCCGGATGCGGTAAAATGAGTAGAGGTGGGCAAAATGGGTCATTTTAATGATTCGACTCACCAGATCTGGATCACTATACTGAACCGATTCAACGAACCGGCTCAATTGAGCCGTCTCACGTGCATGCGCACCAGAACATTTTCGTTCATTCGTTCGTTTTTCCCTTCCCTGTTAGACGGCGCGACGGCAGGTGGATTCGACGGAAGTTGCGTGTCTTTGTCACTTCTTTTTACCTTATAATATATAATTACTAAAATGAATTCTCGCAAGAGAAGCGATACCAGTGACCCATAATATTAATATTATTACTATTAGGCCTGCCCTGTCAGCCACCTTGAAAAAAACAGTAAGTAAAGTCAAGATTTTAATATTGAAGTAAAGTAACAGTTGACCGAGGCCAGGCTGCTCTATTCAAATGTGTAATCCAAAATCAAACGCCTACAGCTGCGACTCAGGCACCCCAGACCAATTCATACAGTCACGCAATTTGAAAACCACCGGCACCGGATGCACTGACTGAAGCAAGCATCAGCCAGACGAAACGAATCAATTCGTTCAATTAGTTCTTTCCGTTCGCGGTTCAGTTAAACAACATACATAATTGAGCCAAAGAGCCGATTCAATTAATTTCAGTGAACCGGTTCATATCGTTCAGTACTGCGATCCGACTCTTCTGAACGGGTCGTTCGCGACGACACAGCTCTAAAAATGAGCATCAGTTGTTCTATATCTGCCGGACAAGCCGGACGAGCTGTCTCGGTATGGAGATGATCAACTTATGGAAATTATTACCAAAAAAGATGATCCTGACGAACAATTTATGTTAAGTTGCGTGCCTAGTCTGAAAAGGTTGACGCCGCGAGACAATATGATAGCCAGAATGCAGATTCAAAATTTGCTCTTCAACTTAGAATTTGGGGATAATTCTGAGAGCAGGCCCTCAACACGTGACTCAGCACTATCTACTGCTTCAGAACCATCGACAGTTAGTCAATACTCTTTGCCACAGCAGATGGAAAATGCTCGCCCATCGTCACAATATAATAATTATGAAAATACTCCACTTACAAATTACAATTACTTTCCCTTATATCAATACTTTAATAAAATAAACATTATTTACTATACTAACGTAGTTTTAATTTTTACTTACCTTAGAGTGACAACTAAACGTTCTGTTGAACTAATAGCATCTCCATAATTTGTGTTTTGAAATTTCGTCTGCCAACATATTATGTAATTTTTCAAATTGCTATGTGGCGTTAGCACAATAGGAAACGGAAAGGTTCTAGCTTTCCCCGTGAATTTACAATCAAAATGGTTAATCACAAAATTAAAGCTTGTAAAATTCTCTACAAAAATGGTCCTATACAATTTTATAGCCAGATGCATATTTATACCAATAATTGGTGTCCAAAGTTGAGCTAAGTTGTGCGACCTTCAAATTTTCTAAGTTTCGTCTACCAAATTAAGTTAAATACCAGCTATAATAATATAAATTTAGGCTGTAAATTACAAAAGTAAAAATTAATGTTTATTTAAAAAGGTCAGGATTTATGTTTTAATAAATACACGAGATTTTTATTTGTTTCAAATTCGATACGATGAAATTGTTCTACTTTTTCTGACTAGTGTTTTTTTATCACAGATTACAGAGGACGGTTGGCAGTATTACAGTGATTTGAATTAATTATAATAATGGAAGAAATAAAATTCACAGGAACGAATAAATCAAATAAGAAACATCCCTTAGAGTCTTCAAATATAATAACACGTACATTTTACTGGTAAGCATGCATATACATATATACATATATATATATATATATATATATATATATATATATATATATATATATATATATATATATATATATATATATATATATATATATATATATATATATATATATATATATATATATATATATATATATATATATATATATATATATATATATATATATATATATATATATATATATATATATATATATATATATATATATATATATATATATATATATATATATATATATATATATATATATACATATATACATACAGGGTGTCCCAACCAAAAGTAGGCACCCTGAATAACTTAAATTTTTTTTATGAAAAATTGGTGAAACACGTCGACCTTGTGTCCAAGGGGGACATATTTTAATGTAATACTTGTATACCTATCATCATCCCTCTACCCTACACGGCCACCCCCTTAAAAAATTCAAATGGCAAGTGGATCTAGTGATACATCTTTTGAAAGGTCTTTCAGTTCCCTACATAACTGTGTATTTTTTTTTTTTTAACTTTTATCGATTCGTTCTTGAGGAAAATAATTTTATTTTTGATGTCTACACACAATCGAAATCATTTAAAAAAATCTAAAATACACGGCACTGGGTATTGGAATTTATAAAAAAACTACATTTTTTAGTGCTCTCAAATCAACACGAGTTTTTTCGACAAAGAACACTTTCCTTGTCCATTTAGTTTTAGAATAATAAAAGACTCATAAGTATTTGATAGTCCTTGAACAATAATTTGTTCACAACCAATTTTAAATCGAAATACATTTTACCAGAGTGAGTTCTCAAAATGGTTTATATCCTTCAAGAGAGAATAGAAATTGTCAGCATTTATTTTAAGAACGATAATTGTGCTAGAGCTACGGAGCGCATATTCAATAGAAATCACCCAGATAGAAGGGTTGGTTCTCAGTATGTTTTTCAATTATTGACAAAATTTATGGAAACAGGTTCTGTAGGAAACAAAAAGCATGAATCTCAGCGACCGATTAGGAATGAAGCAGTCGAAGTGGCAGTTCTGGGTCATTTGCAAATGGATAATACTCAATCGATCAGGAAAGTAGCTGAGGCTTTCGGTGTATCACGAAGCAGTGTTCATCGAATTGTAAAGGCCCACAAATTTCATCCATATAAATTTAAATTGGTACACGAATTAAACGAAGATGATCCCGATTGTCGGCTTGAATTCTGTGAGATTTTTAGTGAACAATCAAACGGTAATGCCAATCTACTGTACAATACGTGTTTTTCTGATGAATCGACATTTCAGTTAAATGGGAGGTAAAAAGGCACAATTTGGAGTGAAACCAATCCACATTTGTTCATGGAAACTCATAACCCAAAGGCCTCAGAAGTTAAATGTTTGGGCTGGCATCTTAGGGGATCACATTGTCGAGCCGTTTTTTATTCCTGGCAATTTAAATGGCGAAAGGTACCTCGATCTGTTAGAAAATAACATCGACCCAATGATTATCCAAATCCTCGAGGAAGACGATAATCTTTTAGAGGGCGAACTGTTTTTTCAACAGGATAGGGCCACCCCACATTTTGCTATAGCAGTCCGTCAATTTCTGGATAATCGGTTTCCTGAGCGATGGATTGGAAGAAGAGGTCCTGTGGGGTGGCCCTGACCGATTTAACTCCCTTGGATTTCTTTCTGTGGGGACATTTAAAATCGAAGGTATTTGCAACAAAACCCGCATCTTTGGAAGAGTTACGTGAAAGAATTATTCGAGAATGCCGTTTATTAACTCCAGATGTGTTCAGAAATGTTCGTACAGAATTTCAAGACAGATTATACTACTGTATGGAAGTCCGTGGGGGTCCTTTTGAACAACACATATGATAATTTAAACTGTTTCTTTTATTTTTATTTCCCAAACCAAAAATAATGAAACAACGAATCGATAAAAGTTTAAAAAAATACACAGTTATGTAGAGAATTGAAAGATCTTTCAAGAGATGTATCACTCGACCCCCCTTTGTCATTTGAATTTTTTGAGGAGGTGTTCGTGTAGGGTAGAAGGAGGATGATAGGTATACAAGTACAGAGAAGGAGTGTATATATATATATATATATATATATATATATATATATATATATATATATATATATATATATATATGTATACCATATTTGATTGTCTATTAAACCTCTTTTTCAGTTGGCTTTTACCCTTATTTGTAAAAGGATACAAAAAAGACCTTACTGAAGATGACATGTATGGTGCTCTTAAAACACACGAAGCTCAGATGTTGGGAGATAAGCTAGAAGCTACTTGGAATTATGAGGTTACCCATAGAAGTAATCCCTCATTGTGGAGAGCAATAATTAAAGTGTTTCGATTCGAAATACTCCTATATGCATTTTTCTTTTTACTAAATGAAATAATAAAGTAAGTAAAATGTATGTTATAATTTATATTGAACATAAATCATGATTAATTTAAAATGAACATATCATCCTGCGTTTGGTGCCAAATCGATTATCCTGGAACTGTGACTATAAAATATTTTGTAAATAAAAACCATTTTTTTACCATCTCAATATAAAATGCTGCTTGCTATAATATGTGATTTATTATGTCACCATTCTGTACATTAGATGACTAGTAACAAAATTAACCGGATACGTTTATGTTCAATATACTAATATTTACTTCTAACCAAAACAGTTATTGCAATGGATTTTAATACATAAGTTTTATTGTTATAGACTATGTCGACCTTTACTTATTACAAAATTTCTCACATATTATGAGCCAAACCAAACGGAAATGACCAAAAGTGATGCCTGTATATATGCTGCACTTTTCGTTTTGGTTACCTTAGTAATGGTCATATCTAGCCATCATTATATACTTGGTAGTTTTCACCTGGCTATGAAGATAAGAATAGCTGCGTGTTCTCTAATTTATAGAAAGGCTTTAAAACTGAGCAAATCCGCACTTGCAGAAACTACTATTGGACAAATGGTCAATTTGTTATCTAATGATGTTTCAAGATTCGATTTTGCTACCAAAGGAGTCCACTTTTTATGGCTAACACCGATTGAGACAGTAGTCGTTATGTACTTGGTGTATGCTTATGTTGGACCCACTGGATTAGCTGGTGCATTTTTTCTATTACTGTTCATTCCCTTCCAGAGTAAGTAAAGTTTTCCTTTTTAAGAAACTGACCTATTCAATTGAACTGTACAATGCCTAAACAAATTTGAACTTCTGACCTCTTTAAATTTTTCATTTATTACTTTTTAGAACTACATAAAATCATAGATACATTAAGAAATTACATAAAGCAGAACATAATGCAAAACAATTCAACATGTTAGACATTTTAAATTCAGTATGACGAAGACCACCTTGTGTCTAATTGGTACCTACCATTATTTTTCTATGCTCTTTAAACCTAGTTTCAAATGATGGTCTTGTCTGTCCAACATATTTGATAAAAGTTCTTACATTTGAAATCTATAAATTTCCGACCATGTGTTTATAACAACTGCATCCTGCATTGTCTGACACTTCTTTTTATTGTCATTGCATTAATAATAATTGTTATACCTAAGACTAAAAATTCAACTAATAGCTCGGGTCCGCTAAGTTTTATATGGAAATGACAAATTTTGAATGTTCACTTTCAATTTTAAAGAAGTGTTCTTAGATTTAAGTTTTTAACATCCTTAATGAATTTTTCTTCTTCTCCAAGTTTCTCCTTATTGAAGGGGACGTGAACGATGAACTAGAAAATTTAAAGAAAAAATCCAAAAAAATGAAATTAAATTAATTACTAAATTGTTTGTTTTAGTGTATATGGGAAAGAAGACATCCCAGTATAGATTAAGAACAGCATTACGGACAGATGAAAGAGTTCGCTTAATGAGTGAAATCATAACAGGTATACAAGTTATCAAAATGTACACGTGGGAAAAGCCCTTTGCTAAACTCGTAGAAATATCAAGGAGGTGATTAATTTTTGAATTATTCTCGATCATTTTTATTACTTACAAAATCATTTTAGGAAAGAAATACAGCAAATTCAGGCTACATCCATAATACGAGCAATGGTGATGTCTTTTAATTTATTCTTAAATAGAGCAGCTATATATATTTGCATCTTAACTTATGTTTTAACGGGCAATACACTTAATGCCACATATGCATACACAATAACATCATTTTACGGAGTTCTACGGAATGTGGTAACAAAGGCGTTTCCAAAAGCTGTAACACAGATTGCAGAAACTAGTGTTTCAGTAAACAGAATTAAGAAGTTTTTATTATATGATGAAATGAAATTAAGCAATGAAACGAATAATATAAAGATGGATATAAAGGTACAATATACAAAACATCAAAATGATACAAATGGCTTCTTACCAACAGGTAACAAAAACAGGTCAGTTGGTATTCATATGAAAAACGTTTCGGTAAAATGGGTTAAAACATTACCTGAAAACAATTTAGAAAACATTACATTTAATGTTGATTCAAGTCAATTAGTTGCAATTGTTGGACCAGTAGGAGGAGGTAAAACTACCCTTCTACATACTATTTTAAAAGAATTGCCACCAGTAGAAGGTTCGGTAGATATAAAAGGAACTTTATCTTATGCCTCACAAGAGCCTTGGCTCTTTGGAGCAAGTTTAAGACAGAATATTACGTTTGGTGAAGAGTTTAAATCACAAAAATACAAGAAAGTAATAGGAGTTTGTGCCTTAGAGAGAGATTTTACTCTGTTTCCTTATGGAGACCTCACACTTGTTGGAGAAAGAGGTGTTACTCTTAGTGGTGGTCAAAGAGCGCGAATTAATCTAGCTAGGGCTATTTATAAAGATGCAGATATATATTTATTAGATGACCCTTTATCTGCTGTAGACACCCACGTAGGAAAACAGTTATTTGATGAGTGCATTTGTGGTTATTTAAGAAACAAATGTGTAGTTTTAGTAACCCACCAACTTCAATATCTAAGGAATGTGGAAGTTATTTATTTATTACAAGATGGAAAGATTGAAACCTCGGGATCTTACACAGAACTACAGGCGTCCGATAGCAAATTTACAAAACTATTAACAAATAATCAAGACGAAGAAGAAGAAAAGTTCGATAAAGAAGAAATTTGCGAGAAAGAAGATACAGTTAATTCAAGTCAAGACGCCCCTACCCAACAAAAGAATTTAGAAACTCTGGAGTAATTTCCCCTCATGTTTATAAAAGTTACTTGCGTGCTGGAGGAGGATGGTTTAAAATAGTATTACTGTTCGTTGGCTTGATAATTTCTCAAATTATTGCAAGTGCAACAGATTATTTCGTAAGCATATGGTAAGTGATTTCCGAACACAATGATAACAATAAGAAACCGTTATTTTTACACCAAATAAATATCTTATTTGTACTAGGTGCATTTATTATCGGATGTTTGAATAATGTACTAAGTTTTTAAACTTACTGAAAATGAAAAGGAACTGCTGCAAAATATAGTTTTCATAAAATTCTTTAAGACAAACATATTTTACTCTCATCATCTCCAGATGATGCCAACTTGGTTGGCGAAACGCGCGGCGAGTGCAGTATATAGTGTTTTGGTATTTCGCGGAAAACTACGTCAGTGTTATTTTACTCTATTAACGATAACATATTTTTTAGGGTAAATTTGGAACAATGGAGATCTGAAAATGATAATACATCATTTAATAAAACATTTACTAATGATACAATTACAAATGATTCCAATGGTTCTAATTTTAAAGTGTCTATACAGTTATTCTTTAATTTAATATTAACACAAGAGATTTCAATAGTTATTTATAGTTGCTTGATATTGGCAACGATTATTTGCACACTTGCAAGATCAATCTCTTTCTTCAGATATTGCATGGCAGCGTCAAGAAGATTGCACAATTTAATGTTTGATAAAATCGTTTATGCCACTATGCGATTCTTCAATATTAATCCCTCAGGAAGAATTCTCAACAGATTTTCGAAAGATGTTGGAGTTCTTGATGAAACATTACCGTTAACATTTTTAGACACTGTAGAGGTATGTGTCACTAATTTAATCTTTGAATGGTCACTAATTCCCGAAAAATCGACTTAAATATATATAAACAACTACTTTGATTTTATTGTTTACGCAGTCATATTATAGTGTTGATGGGATGCCACAGGTTTTTTGACATTTTGGCTATAATATATTCTAAAACTGATTTGGTGATTATCGATTTTAAGCTATTTTTTTATTTTTAGACTGCTTTAAACGTATCAGCAATATCTTTGGTTATTGGATCTTTAAATCCATGGATTTTTATACCAACTATTGTAATTTTAATTGTATTTTATTACTTAAGACTGGTATTTTTGGCAACTAGCAGAGATATAAAACGTGTGGAAGCAGTAAGTAAGTTATGTTTTTAACTTATGTTAATTTATGTTTTATTACGTATATAATATAGGGTGGGGCAATAGTGCGTCGGACTTCGATATCTTGAGTTCTACGATAGCTAGAAATAAAAAAAAATACAAGTAAACTAGTAAACCGGAAATTATTTTCGAATATATAAGGCGAGCCAAGACGAAATTACAGGATTAAGTGCCTTTTTTTAAAAGGAATGCTTTGTATATCAGTATATTTTTTGAAGCCTCTTTGTAGACTCTATTCATTCCTGTATTATTATTGACTATCTCCAAACCACTTGGATGTAATTATTTTTTTTTATTAAAATAATACCATCTGCAGATGCATATTGAAAAAATCACCAAAGTCACAATTATGAGTTTTAAGAAAAACTTTTGTGAATACTAGTTACGAGACATCTAATTATTGTTTTTGAATAATTTTTACTTCTTAAAAATGTACAGGGTGGCCAAAAATTGTTTTCAGTTAAGAACTTTTTTAAATTGAATTTTTTAATTTTTTTCAAATGGAACACTCTCTGTATATTTTTCAACAATGTAATGTAGAAATAAAAAACGAACATTTTTTGTAAGTACTTCTCTATAGCTAATTGCAACCATTTCAGTTTTGTTGAGCAATAAGTACAAAATTCAAGAATAAACTTAAAAAATAGAGGTTTCTTTAAATAATTTATTAGAAAAAATTATAATAAGTGCTCCACATGTTGCCCATTTTGATTGACACACGTCTCTATGTGCTTTTGAAATGAGGTTTCTACTATTCCTAAAATTGCCGGTGTGATAGATCTAGAAGCAGTTATTATCCTTTCCTTCATATCTTGTACTGTTGTTGGTGTGTCTTTATAAATAATTTCCTTCACGTATCCCTATAAAAATAAATCAATTTTTGTAAGATCTGGGGATCTTGTAGGCCATTTAGTGGATACATTTTTTTCCAATCCATTGAAGTGGCTAGATATTATTTAATTGGTCTCTAACTGCATTTAAATAATATGGTGGAGCACCATCTTACTGAAACCACATCCTATTTCGAATCCTTTCGGGAAGATTCACCAATAATTGTGGCAGATAGTTTTCCAGAGAATGAGGATAAATAGCTCCAGTTAATGTACCATCAAAGAAATGTCGCCCTATTACAGTTCTCCAATAATTTCTCCCCAAACGTTTATAGACCATCTGTGCTGGTGTGTAATTTCGTCTTGGCTCACTCTGTATATTCGAAAATAATTTCCGGCTGTAGACTTTTTTATCTAGTTTCTAGTTATCGTAGAACTCGAAATATCAAAGTTCGATGCACTATTGCCCCACCCTGTGTATTAAACGGTTATTTAAAATCAATATACAAGATGTTACAAGTTATATGTGGCATATTGTTATTTCTTATTTAAAAAATATTATTATTATCATATTAAGACCAAATAAAGCTGAGCAGCACAGGTGGAAGGAGTGTATTAGCTTTATTTGAACCAAATCTGATAAAAATAACTTTTTATTTTGAGTTTAGGAATGAACTATTTCTATTTTAATTTCTAGCTCGTAGCCCAATATACACACACTTATCAGCATCATTACAAGGCATAACAACAATTAGAGCCTTTGGAGCTCAGGAAATATTAAAAAAAGAGTTTGATAACTTTCAAAATCAGTACAGTGCTCCAGGTTACATGATCCTTGCTGCTAACAGAACGTTTGGATTTTGGCTGGACATCCATTGTGTTGTTTATATAGCTTTGGTTACTATCAGTATTCTATTTATTGAAAGTGGTATGTATAAATACTGTACTTTTATCAATATGCATAGAAAGAAGAACGCCTTATATTTGATGATATATTCTAATTCAATTTTTAGCATATATGTGGTATAAATTGAATGTAATAAAAGTGTACGTTAAAAAAATCGATAAATGGGAAATGTCATCATGAATTCTAATGTTGAGTTAATATGATGAGTTTTTCATTTCACGGTTCCTGAGACAAAGTCGACCACACTATCCATTGGATGAGGTGAGTTACCTGAAATTTATTTTTGTAGAATTATTATTTTTTAATCATTTATTTAACGTGGGCCTATTTCTGCTACCAGGGCCAATCACTGACACCAGGACATGAGCTATCTATCGAAGAGTAGAGATTTTTTACTTGCCTAACATTTAATAGACAAGGGACCAACCGCTTTACATCCCTTCCGAAGGACAGTATAGCACCTACACAACCCTCGCCTAAGATTACATAGCTTCTGCGTATACGCTAATATAGAAAACGCCGAGTTTCACTTGAGTTACCATTAAACTACTGTCTGCGACTACCGTTGCTGTATCGAATACAATTTCCAATTTAATTTCACGATTTAAAAACATTTATTACCTATTGTTTTATAAAGCTAATTAGGAACTACTATTAAATGCATTATTATATATTATAAGTAAATATACAAAAAATATATCAACATTGCAGAAGTACAATAAATTGTAAACGATGGGGCGGCAATCCCGCCATGCGTTGTGTCGGTCCCAGCAGCCGTTGGTCTGGCGATGCAATGCAGAGCTCCTATTGTGATTGTCCTGGAAACGGCTTTCCTATAAATACAGCCAAATATGGTTAAAACTGCCATGGCATTATATAAAATATTAATCTTAGATTAGTAAGTAGATGAAGAACATATATTTTGGAAAACAGGAAAAAAATTAAAGTAAAAACCCGTTTTAAATAAATATTTTAAAGTATAGTTTTACGTAAGGGCGCCTAAGCAGAGGGGTCTCCATCCTAGAAAGAAGGACTTGGATGTGGAAGTGGGTAGGGCAAGGAGAAGGTGGGTATCGGGTAGGTTTTAGGCAGTATTACATGTGTCTTTCAATTCCCTACATAACTGTGTATATTTTTTAACTTTTATCGATTCGTTCTGAAGGAAAATAATTTTATTTTTGATGATTATACACAATCGAAATCGTTTAAAAAATCTAAAATACACGGCACTGGGTATTGGAATTTATAAAAAAACTACATTTTTTACTGCTCTCAAATCAACACGAGATTTTTCGACTAAAAACACTTTCCTTGTCCGTTTAGTTTTAGAATAAAAGACTCAGAAGTATTTGATAGTCCTTGAACATTAATTTGTTCACAACCAATTTTAAATCGAGATACATTTTACCAGAATGAGTTCTCAAAATGGTTTATACCCTTCAGGAGAGAATAGAAATTGTCAGCATTTATTTTAAAAACGATAATTGTGCTAGAGCTACGGAGCGCATATTCATAGAAATATATATAATAGAAATCACCCAGATAGAAGGGTTGGTTCTCAGTATGTTTTACAATTATTGACAAAATTTATGGAAACAGGTTCTGTAGGAAACAAAAAGCATGAACCTCAGCGACCGATTAGGAATGAAACAGTAGAAGTGGCAGTTCTCGGTCATTTGCAGATGGGTAATAATCAATCGATCAGGAAAGTAGCTGAGGCTTCCGGTGCATCATGAAGCAGTGTTCATCGAATTGTAAAGGCCCACAAATTTCATCCATATAAATTTAAATTGGTACACGAATTAAACGAAGATGATCCCGATCGTCGGCTTGAATTCTGTGAAATTTTTAGTGAACAATTAAACGGTAATGCCAATCTACTATACAATACGTGTTTCTCTGATGAATCGACATTTCAGTTAAATGGGGAGGTAAACAGGCACATCTGTAGGTATTGGAGTGAAATCAATCCACATTTGTTCATGGAAACTACTCATACCCAAAGGCCTCAGAAGTTTAATGTTTGGGCTGGCATCTTAGGGGATCACATTGTCGGGCCGTTTTTTATTCCTGACAATTTAAATGGCAAATGGTACCGGAATCCCACCGAATCTGGAGACATTAAGTCATAGATTTGAGATCGTAACGCGGAAGTCATGGATTTATGGAAAAAGAGAAAAAGCGTTGAAAATTTATTAAGAGCATTGATTTTTAGTAATTACTAATTTGTATAAGTTCTTCTGAAAATGTCATGCTTTGTTGCTTATTTAATTTTTTCTTTTCCGCCTTTTCCACAGAGAAGTTATTATTTAAATTTACTGGTTAAATAAAAGTTTATGAATTTACAAATATTTTTCTTTATTCACCAATCTGTTATTTATGTTTTTTGAGGTTCGTTTTTATAAATTAATATTTTGTTAGTTGAGAGATCTTATATTTTTCGTCATAGGAAATCATGGGTTTAATTTCTAAAGATGTTAATCCGTAATTTGTAGGAAAATACAGTAAATACACACTCATGCAATACAGATCGAGCCAACCCACTAGATACACGGCTAGCGGTATGCGCAATTTACAGTCGCCCGTCTGTTGCCAGCGTGAATATCAGAAGGTGCTTTTACAGTAGGTTATAATACTCTTTCTCAAGAAGGAAGTCATTTTAAGCATAAAAAACAATTTCATAATGTCTACTTTTCGTAAAGTATATTTTATTAAAACTGTTTTGAATGCACAAAATAAGTGAAACACTATTTTGAAATAGCTGCGCCATCTGGTACCGAGAATCGGCACTACATAATTATTAGAAACAATGATCTAATCGGAAGAAGCGACAAAATATAATTAAATAAATATTTTATTTAAATTGAATTTTTATGCAGGACAATAATTTACTTTATGTTAACTACCATTATAATGCTGTCAAACAACTTAGAAAAACGTTTTACTTTTATTTTCTCTTTCTACTTTTTGCTATCAAACTTTTTTCGTTCGGACTTCGTATTCAGACGGGCAACAGTAAACTGCGCATACCGTTAGTTATGTATCTTTTTGGATTGGCTCGAACTATATAAACAAAATTTCAAATGCCAGTGAAGAGCAACATTCTTTATAGACTGAAATTGGTAGAAAATTTTCATTTTAATGTTTCGGAATTATTTTTGTCGAAGGATTAAGAATATCTTCAAAAAAAAATATTTCTAACATAGCAAGCAGTAATATCAATTGTAATAGACAACATAAATGCGAGATGAGACTTAAATCATTTAAGGTTATAAATTAACTGTCATTAGAAAAGCATTCGCAGCATTCTTAACGACAACTGATTGGATGCGAAGGCACATTTTTGTATAAAACTGTGAAAGTTTTCAACACGAAATTTTATAAAAATGACTTCATATGAAAGAGCTTTTCCTTCATCTTCCTATCAAATTGTACTTTAAAGTAATAAACGGTTTCCGAGAAATAACCAATGACCAATCTTTAAAAATTGATTGCTTTTTTATACAAATTACCAAATCTTCCTAACATAATTTCCATAATTTTCTAAATTTATCAAAACATTCTGATTAGAAAATGTTTTCCAATTTTCAGAAATTTGCATTCTCTTGAATACATTAAATTTTAAGTATTCTTTTAGCGTTTACTAGCAGTGTCGCACAGATCCATCTTTATTGAATAAATTTAAATCATTAAATATCGGGCGTTCTTATTCCATGATCACCAATAATTGATGATCACTATTGTAAAATTAAATTTTATTTCGAATTTCAGAAATGTTTGGTGGAAATGTTGGTTTGGCTCTTACTCAGTCTATGACTCTCACAGGAATGTTCCAATGGGGCATGAGACAGTGGAGTGAATTGGAAAATACTATGACTTCCGTTGAGCGAATTCAAGAGTACACAGAAGTAACTCCAGAAAAGGATGAGAAAACTAAAGACCCCCCTAGACTCTGGCCAGAAAAAGGCAACATTAAATTTGATAGAATGTGTTTAAGATATTCTCCAGAAGATTCATATGTACTTAACAATCTCACGTTTGAAATAAAATCTAACGAAAAAGTTGGTATCGTTGGAAGGACTGGTGCAGGAAAGTCATCCCTTATTACCGCACTCTTTCGTTTAACAGACATAGATGGAAACATCTTTATAGATGAAATAAATACTAAAGAAATACCACTAAATATCCTTCGATCGAAAATATCCATTATACCACAAGAACCAGTGCTTTTCTCTGGAAGCCTTAGGAATAATTTAGACCCATTTGATCAGTATAATGATGATGTAAGTATTATAAACCTAGAATTACAAAAATGTTTTAAATTTATCTGAACATTGTTTTCTTCCAATTGATTTTTGCTAAAATGTTGCCATTATGATGGCATACCATAGTATTTCTTAAAAATGTGTAATCGTATATTGGCTTTATCTCAGTCACATTTGACTGATTTTTTTTTATTTTCTCATTTTTACTTTTCTCTTTATGAATTAAAACTGAGCGGTTATTGTGCAGAAAATAGGGCATGCACCTTAGACTTAAAGTGTGATTGCCATCATCGTCGTGATTGTATACTTTTCACGACTCAGGCAGCAAAAAAGTACTTTATATGTCCTTGATACATAAATATTCAGTAAATTGTTAGTAATCAAGAAACACAATAGATGCGTTTATTCAAAATGACCATCAATTTTTGCATGAGATTGCTTTTCAGATTTTATTTATATAACTTTAGCGTTTTTCTGCAAAATTTTAATTATTTAATTTATAGAAATTGCATAGTTATTCGAAAGAATGTCCCAACTAAGGGTGGGCATTCTTATTTGTTTCTGTTCGGTGTCATCACTATCTATTTGTTTATACCTAATAATAATAACCTCACATTATTTACAAACACTGTAATGTACATTCGACGATAAAAACTGGAAAACCGTTGGGGTTAGTTTTAAACCGAAAAACTATCTTATTTGTAGCAAATACTAATAGAAGTATCATTAAAAAATCTCAATTGAGTGTAATATTTTATTTCAAATTAAAAAAAAGGTATAACCAAAAATCAAATATTGCAGAATGATGCATTAAATTGTAAACCAGCCGGAAAAAATAAACGAAAAAAATAAAACATATACAGGCGCAAAACACCGCTACAGAACAGATGAACCACGGCCACAGATGAAAAAGCACATAATGCCCTATTGTTATCGCATTTTGGGTAGTGCTAATACCTTATAATGATAAATAAAAGCTCACACCCACGGTTCACCGTAAAGTTAAATATAATTTGCTGATTGTCACTCCTTCATTGGAATCCTTGGAGTTGAGATAAAAATGGCTGTACAAGTGTACAAGTGGTTATGCAACTGCAGACATCTACATAGAAGACAACTTTTACATGTGGAAGCACCTCACTGAGCTAACAAAGTCATATACGTACTATAAAATTAAACAACACTAATTTCTCATTAATCCATAATCAATCACATCTCATGTACAAGATAAAACAACCCACACGTGCTTAAGTCCAGACAACCTACCCCGGCAACGTCCTGCCGGGTACTTTTCTTTTCTCAACTCAAACTATCTTGCTTATTTTGTTCCCTCTGACTATAAAGGTACTCAGTAATAGTATCTCGCTATAGTCAACCCACAATCAATTATTGTGCAAGTCAGAAATTGCCCAACTAATAGGGTACAAAAATTAATTTAAATTGTCTTTTATACCAACTACTGTGCCATTAAAAAGTGGACCGTTACGTATGTGACAATATCTTCAGTACTTTTACATAGCAAATTATCTTCTCTAAATGTTTGTAACGTTTATTCATAGTGATAACGCTCGTATCTTAGTGATACATATTTCTGTACTACATTCCTCAATACAACTTTTTGAGGACAGAAATAGAATATGTCTTGCAATCTTATATTGTTACATATTTATTTATTTTATTTATTGTCAAAAATTTAATTGTCATATGTAAGTTAAATCTTTTTTGTAAGTTATTTTATATGTATTATGTTTTAGGTATTATGGAGTGCCCTGACTGAAGTGGAATTGAAAAATGCGGTATCCAGTCTCCCTGCAGGCTTGGGCAGCAAGGTATCAGAAGGAGGATCTAACTTTAGTATTGGACAAAGACAGTTGTTATGCTTGGCAAGGGCTATAATTCGACAAAATAAAATACTAATATTAGATGAAGCAACTGCAAATGTAGATCCACACACAGATGGACTCATACAAACTACTATTCGGCAGAAATTTCTCGACTGCACAGTATTAACTATAGCGCACAGATTACATACCATTATGGATTCAGATAAGGTATTGGTGATGGATGCAGGAAAGGCAGTCGAATTTGATCACCCACATAAACTATTGCAAGATCAGAATGGTGTTTTCTATGGATTGGTTATGCAAACTGGTAAAGCTATGGCGGAAAACTTGATAGCAATAGCTGAGGAAAACTACAACAATATGTCATTGTGAAAATTGTATACCCATACGCATGCGAGATCATTTTAAACGTATTTCTATTCTTATAATATATATGCAGTCACATCAAAACATCAAGATTATTTGTAATAAACACTATAAAAGCAGAAATGTATTTATTAATTTTAAAACCCAAAATGCTAATACTTTGAAAAAAGTTATCGAAAAATCGTTTGCAACAATTTTATATTAGTTTTGTTAATCTTTGTTCTGATTTTTAGATTTTTAGTACATTTGCAATCCTGTATGTTTTTGAAATCTACAGAATACCTGCAATCAATCAGCAAACCAGTAGGATGGCAGACTACAAAAGTGTCGCTAAACCCTAGATACCCTAATTTAGTTTAGTTATCAATTAAACTATTTTTTAGAGATGAGTGATGACCGGTTATTGATCAGTTGCCGGTCATTTTTGGTTACTTTGAGGTATTCTTGTATAAATTATAAATTTTAAATTACTCCTCAGAAATCGTTCCATCATGGTGTATAATGCCATGAAAGCAAATGAAAATATCGTTCAATTTAAAAACTAGTCACATTTACCTGAATTTGTTGGTCACTTTCGGTCAATAGTGAAATTTATTTTTTTTTCAGACAAGTTTTTTCAAATTATGTGTGGTCACAAGTAAGGTGGTTATTTTTAAAAATTACCGGTTAATTTTCAAAAATAACCGGTTGATTTTAATCAGTTTTGAAAACATAGATCCCTGAAAACATAATATAAGTGATCCTCACATCTAAATAATATATCGAAGGATAGACATTATCACTAATCACCAGTACCGTACCTGTTCGTCAGACGTCAGATTATCGTATGTCTTCCGATTCGAGCATTTTCTGCGTCTGTTTTCAAGAATGGTTATATTAATAATTACGTATTAATTCAATCAGTGACTTGGCATCTGAGGGATCTTTTGTATTGCTAAAATACCGGATCAGAAGATAGTTCAATCCCGATTTCAAATTGGATTGTTAAGGACAAGTAAAAGTAATATAACAATAGAGAAAGATTCACCTATATAGAGAGCAATGTATTTATGTATTTCCACGCGATTTGGAACAGTCACTACCTGGAACTTATATCGACCTATCGAATAGGAAAGACCCATGTAGGTGTTCCTAGAACTGGAAAAGATGCCAACAAGCCTTGGTAGATTATTACTAATACTGAGACCACTAGATAAAATAAAGAGATGCAGTCCAGACAGGGAACATTCGTGTGCTGATTACTCACCAAAACTGACCTGACTTAGAAGCTTTTTTCTTTCAGGCAAGCATCACTCAGAAGGCAGCAGATTATGAACCCACTTTAAAATGGTTCTTACAAAGGCACTGAAATAAATACGACAGCGGTTGTTTGCTTAAACTTCGAGGTCATACCGCCATTACACAAGAAATTGTTCATTAATCATCACATCACATCATGCCATGTTAACATAAGAAAAAAAGATAGATTGGACTAAATACAACATAAAGGCCTTTACAGTTTTAATAAGCAAAACAAATTGATAAACATTTCCTAAAACACTGTACTTTTTGTGAATAATTATAATGACAAAGACAATTCCTAAACACACTGTTCTTTAATTGAATTCGAGAATCATTGTCTTTAATTCATCTTATTTCCAAAAAGTAAATGAAAATAACAAGAAATATCAATAGCTTGATGAAACATATTATAATAGGTAAAATATCTTAATTCTTATCACAGACTGAGTCTTAAAAATTATAGTGTCATTCTTGATTTGATCTTTTACATATTACTGCAACTACTGTCGTTTTTAAAGGCGTGTATGTCATCATGTCTAAAATTAGAATATTTATCAGGTATGTAAATGATTAAATTCGTTTAAAATAATGAATTTAGCTTAAACACAGTTTACAATATGGTGCAACGAATATTTAAAAAATACACTTTCAACACAGGATTGGTAGTTAATCAATGAGGACTATAGAGTTTTATAATAAGAAATCAACTTAATTTTTTTGAAATCATCATATATTTTGCTGTCGATACACTGGAATGAGTAGACAATATATTATTTACCTTGTATTAATATTTACCATACTTGACGTCTGTGATGTTTATTTAGAGATTCGTAAACTGAAGGTTTCGTTTAATTATTTAGTTAACATGCCAGAAAACCAGATTATTGACAATTTTTTTATATATAGAAAAAATACATTTTATAAGGATCTAAAAATATTTTTTTGTTGATAAATCCAATAAATATTTCCAAAAATAATTTAATAATAATTTATTTTTAGATTATACATCTGAGGAAGTACCACAAGTCAGTTTATTCGCATGTCCAATTTTATATTTGTCACAATTACTACTAGGTATATGCTTTTCTTTGTAGCAGAGTCCCGTTGTGTAGGAAGATATAATATATTTTTTACAATAAAACACGTCTCAGAGGATTATTGCTGTAGATTTCAGAATCATGTACACTAAGTAGAAGGACAGAACCTTAAGGTACGGATTCCTAGGGCAGTGCACGATGTAAAACATAATGCAGGCGGAACTCGGCTAACAAACATTCAGAGTACGTCGAGCGTCGACCTGATTTAATAGAAAGTTAGTTCCGCGTGTTATATCGGGTGTAACAGGATCATGGTACACCCTCTTTCTCCTTTAGTTTTGAAGATAATTGATTGAAATTTGGCATATCTTATATGCATAATAAGCAGCACTTTTTGACATACAAGTGATTTTTTTGCACTTCCGGTTTCGCCGGAAGTGACACTAACTTTCGATTTTTAAATGAAGCACCCTGTATATTATTGCATTTTTGATTCTGCATAATTTTCTAATCCAACGATACCAAATAAGTTACATTTCAAAAGTCAATATTTTTTATAATATAATTTTTAGATTCTCATTTAAGTGTTTCGCTAAAATCTGATACGAATTGATTACGCCTTACGTCCAAACCAATAACGTCATGCGGGTCGTATACGTATAATAACGCGCACTCTAGGAATCCGCTGCAATTGGTCTTCAATACATTAGATCTGGACGTATGTCGGCGATGTGGCAGTAGGTTTTACATCGCACACTGTTCTAGGAAACCATAGCCTAAGATGAGCTCCTTCTGGCCAACTATTCAGCAGATTTTTGGCAGGCCGGTACGGTTTTCAGTTCTGAAAGAAAATCTAAAATTATTAGACCATCTTGATGAAGTAACCTGAGTACAGCTCTTGCAGCTCGCACCAGAGGTCGCGATATTTGATCCGTTTTCCCCCCTTCTTCGAGGTGATGTTTTTCTCGGCAGATGACGAGAACTCGATGATGTCTTTCATTTTAGTCTGATGATTGAGGACTATATGAGGCCTGTTGTCAAGGATTCACTTAACGGCCGGCAACGAGTATACACGACACTTTTCGTACTTGACAACGGATAAAGCAGCACTGCTTTCTAGTCCACCTCGTACTAGTACCTTCAATGGTAGTATAGTACTCGCAGGTCTCGTTTTACTGGTGGATACAGTCCAAAATCGAGTACATAGGGCATGTAGAAAGAAAATGCTTCTGTATGTATGCATCATCTTGCTGGTATCTATGTCTAATTCCAGCAGCGTATTAGTTGTCGACACCTCGGTCTTCTCTGAAAGTTCGGAAGACCAAATCTTTTGGAGTGGGTATCTGTATATGCCACAGAAACCCTTTTTGTTTTGTATTATAATAACACTGACGTAGTTTTCCAAGAAACACCAAAACACCATATACCGCACTCGACACGCTTTTTGCCAACCAAGTTGGCATCGTCTGTAGATGATGACAGTTTTATTCATCCCTAGATGATGCCAAATTGGTTGGCGAAACGCGTATCGAGTGCAGAATATGGTGTTTTGGTGTTTCGTGGAAAACTACGTAAGTGTTATCTTCACATCAAAAGTTCCAACCCACTACAGGATTGTATTATATTCTAGATGTTGTATACCCAGTATAGGTTTCTCCGGCATCAAGATGTTTTAGGATGCACCAGTTTAAGCGTATATTTATTTACAATGCAAATAAATTAAGTGTAATATATTGAAAGAAGTCAAATAGGATTTCTTTCTTGTTACTTACATATAATTTTGGTAAGCAGTAATTTGGTTTATTTCCATACAGTCATTAACAAGAATCAATATATGAAGTATAATGACTTTAAGAGTAATATTTTAATAATTCCTTATCCATGAAATCGCTGACAAAATTACATGTCAATTTTTTATAGATGTTGATAAGATAATCTTATCTTTTTTTCAATCATTATTTCGTAAATAGTATACCTATGTTTGATTTTAATACTTGTTTTGTCAGGAGAGGTACTACATGATATGTAAATATCGAGCTTGTGTTTGATACAGCGTGGGTATGAATATGATAATATCAGATTTATGCGAAAAACTTATTGAATTAAATAGAGAATTAAACTTAACAACATTTGACTTTTTAAACATTTTCATAACTTTTAACGTTTAGTAAATAACTTAAGTATTATTATATTTTGCAAACTCAATTGATTACTTATATAGAGTGGTGTCAGATGACGCAACTAGCCATAGAGTGAGATTCACTAGGGACATTTAACGGGAGTCATTTTCGAATAGGCTTAGCCTCCTTAGCCTCCAAGATCTTTAGATATTTTAGTGTCAGATTTATTTCTCTGGGGTTATTTAAAGAGTAAAGTGTATTTTAATAAACTTGGAAATCTAGAGGAACTTAAAAGAAACATAAAAGATGAAATAAATAAATGCAATTCCACGTCATATTCTTCTTTGCTGTTATGCAAAATTTGGCCAGACCTTTACAAGAATACATTACTGAGGATAGCAATTACAACACACCCTTATAAGAATATAAAACTACCATTCCTAATGTTCATAATTCATAAATATGTATTTACTTGATCTGTAATTTAAGTCAATAAATTGTTATAAACGATCAATACATTTTGTTGGATTCTGGTCATTTAATAATCACATTATATTAGAATAATTAGTCAACGAGGAAATGTTTGACGGGAGAATTGTTACATGCACTTCAAAGAGAATTTAGTTTTACTAAGTATACCAAGAATTATCTAAACTCTATTCACATAAACTTTGCAACGTTAGCCAGGATAGGGAACAAAATGTGCCCTGATGATTGAAGAAGACGGCAGGCAGATATACACAAGTGCAAAGTTCCTATAACTGTTCATTTTATTGTTTATTTTATTTCATAAGCATCGTTCGTAGTTAGACGTTCGTTGTTTGTATTTTGATATTAATATAAAATACAAGCAACCTACAATACGGGCTCACTAAGTCCAATTTAATATTGAAACATTTAAGTAAATAGAGTTTAATGAATTCAAAACTTGCACGTAAAATCATCACGGGTATCACGGCACGAAAAAAAATATTGTAACTCATCTGATAGTCTGCATTGGTGCAGTTTTTGTCCCACTTCAACATTTTGTATGTGCGTGAAGGGCATCTTTGTTTATTTACACTGAATTGCAGTATTTGATATAAACCAACACACCTTTTCCCAGCTATTTGCCAAAACGCTGAAACTTGAATTAGAAAAAAGATATCTTTTTTGTAATCCAAGTTTCAGCGTTTTTTGCAAAATAGCCGAGAAAAATAATTGTTTAAAAAGATATGTGTTGTACTTAACCATGATAAGTTTTGTAAAAGTAGTAAATAATAAGTAGCAAAAAAATATATTTTTTTTCAGCGTTATTATTTTTCATTTCATTCTATATTTTATACTTTTACCAAGAAAAGGATACGTAATTTATTTTTAAATTATTCTACCCCACGGGGAATTTCCACTATATAATTTCAATTACCCTGTTCTCTGAAACCATCTATGTTTATTACATTGGGGTTTACTAGTTTTTATTTACTTTGCATCCTTTAAATGAGCTATCTTGACGAAGCTAAAAGCAGGAACACGTGTTGGTAGATGTTTTATAGTTCCAAAGTGATTGTACAACTGGTGAGTAACTTGTTTTATTTATTTTTGGTTTTACTGAACAGCATAGTTGAAATTAAAAATAACATTATTGAGTTAGTCACACTATATTAGAATATAATGTGCATATTATCTTATTTGTAATCCAAGTTTCAGCGTTTTGGCAAATAGCCGGGAAAATAATTGTTTAAAAAGATATATGTTGTACTTATCTATGATAAGTTTTGTAAACGCAGTAAATAATAATTAGCAAAAAAAAATATTTTTCATCATTATTATTTTTCATTTCACTCTATATTGTATAATAATGGTGCAAGTCAGAAATTTACTTCTTGTTTATTACTCTGTGTAATCCATCTCTAAGTTTCAAATTTCTGTATATTTGTGATGCAATAAAGTTTATTTGTTGTATATCTGCTTGTGTTGATACTATACCTAAAACAAAAAACCATAAACGAAAGGAACTCAAAATGTTGTAGGATTTAGGCGTCTGCATTGCTTAATACGCCACTGTTTTGTTTTAATAGCAGCTGATTTCTTCAGTTTTAGATAAAGTGCTTGATATCTGACTGATAAATTTATCTAAAAGATACCTATTATTTACATTTTCTTATTTGCATCTGTCTCCATCAACGAAATAATCGATTATTTATTTCATTGTAAATTACCTACCGTTAGGATAAAAAAAGGTAACGAATAAATTTAAACCTAGTTTAACCAACGGATAAAATGTAATTCACACTGAAGAAAGCAAAATAACATAATTTTATGTTAATCGTTAAAGAAGTTTATTTGGAACTAAATTAAATATAAAGTGATTGGCCATAAATATCGTCTCGTCATGAATATTCCATATGTACAGGGTGTTCCAAAAATGCTAAGAGATTCGGCATCATAAACTTTCATAACACACATGTTTGGGCCGATGAAAACTCGCATGCGTTTATTGGAGCATGCCAACAGCAGCAATTCAGTTTGAATGTTCCAGCTGGTGTCGTTGCTAATAATTCTTAGGACCATTTTTCTGTCACGAAGATTGAATGAAGAATCATTTTCTGCATTCTTGCAAAATAATTTACTTCAGTTATTTGAGGATGTACCGGATATGATGAGAAGTCAGTTGTGGTTTATGCACGATGGCGCTTCTCAACACTTTAGCAGGATTATAAGAATCCATCTGTGACGTGTAAGTTCAAAGATAGATTAGAAGAGGTGGGCCATAACTCTGGCCCGCTCGCTTGCCAGATTTAAATCCCTTAGATTTTTATGTATGGGGACATCTGAACCCGCTAAACATATTAAAGTTCCCAGATCGTTGCTGAAGATTTAAACTGTGAAGTGTAATGTAAGTTTGATTATGATCTTGTAAAATTTGACACTTTTAGTAGGTTTTAGAGCATTTTACACTAAGTTTTCAAATGCAACTTTAATGAAGAGCATATATAAAAATCTAGGGTATTTTAAAAAATTATTTTCATAATCTGCAGTAACTTTGTAATGCAATATACTTGGGATATTTCAATAAAGCTTTAATAGAAATATTGCATAATAGTTTACTGTAGAAGCTTTAAATCAGAGCTGGGCGTGGGCAAAGCACTCTTAATAGTGGTTTCGAAAGTAAATTTTAAATGTGCCTCAAGCCCTGCTAAAGAAATTGAAAGAATATTTTAGAAGAGCTTGCTGCACTTTAAAAGCACCTTGCCTAGCTTTTCTTTAAACATTTATGTATTTACTTTCTAAATGAAATTATATAATTCATATTTATCTTTTTATAGGCATCCTGCTGTTTTCAAAGACTTACGACTTCTCATATTTTTCCGGTGGGTGAGGGTAAGGATAAGTTGTTACTTAACAACTTGACATAGTTGCGGGTTTGCATGTCCACGTTTTCTATGTATAACTCCTTTCTAGACAACTTAGGCTTTGGATATCGATGTTGTCTAATTTGTATGGTGTTATGTTACTATATTATTATGTTATATTATATTCACTTTAGATACTCAGTTTAAAGTACACTGTCTACTAGTATTTACGCCAGCAAGACTAATTTTAGAAGTCTCTGTTGAGTTTTGTTTTGTTAAGTAATACAATTTTATCAACATTAAGAAAAGCATTCAATCAGTCAATATATCTAATTACAGAAATATACAACCAAGAAGTAATCAGTACCATTTTTAGCAACAATCTTGTATAGTTTATTTCAAACCTATTTGCATAATAAAAAACGTCAGCTTCTTTGATAGTGGTAAAGAATCAAAGACGTTTTTTATGTTGCAAATAAGTTTGAAATAAACTGTAATTACTTATCTCAGCCAATAAAAAATCTTATAAGCAGAAGAACAGATTTAGCAAAGACATCAGAATTTCTTAAATAAATAACAGTCAAAATAAAAACAATAATGTATTGCCAAAAAGGCAAAAACAGTTATGAAAACCGCTGCCAATTACTTGGAGATCAGAACTTCCTCACCGTAGTAAAACTCGACGTGTGGTGGAGTTTATAATAAAAGTAATTTTTGATGTTTCAAAAAAGTCATTTTTTGAGGAAAAAAGTCATATTGGTGGAATGTCATTAAGATTTTTTTTAGACATTAGGACCGATTTTGCTCATCAGCGAACTCAATCTCTTCCTTGACCTCTAGAATGTGTGTACCAAATTCAAAAGCTTTATCTCAAAAGACAGAAAATTTTTTTCTGACTAAAATTTTGTGTATCGTCATAATTCGTCGAGATTCGTCCAGAAATGTAATAAAAATTTTCAAATTTTTTTTCGCGAATTCATAACTTCCTCACTTTGAAGTAGAAATAACCATTTTTCTCGCCAAATAAGTAAACCTACATTTACATAAGAAAATAATAAATGATTAATAATTGGAAGATTTGCTCATAAGTAGAGTTGGCAAAAATGCACCGCAGGACATAGGCGTGCGCACCATAATAAGTGTATGAAAAGAAATTAACTAGTCACAAAAGCAATAAACTGTTACAATTTATAACAATGTATGCACAACTTACCCTTTTAACTAGCTTGGTTATTACAAACTGGAAAAGATGTGTAAAAACTTTGCAACATCATATATGTCTCTATAGTTGTCTCCGACAGTAATGTTTGACGTGATGAAAAAATATGCTTATATTTTGAGAGCGACATCAATTGATGTAATACAAGCATACTTAAAATAGTCTTTGGACTCACTTAACGGATCTGCAGATGCACCATCAGTACCATCACCAATTTGTCTTAATCTGGTAAAACCGGTGTCTTGCTTTAACACACGTGCGAACTTTTCTCCAACGGGCTCATTTTTTGTGTCACCTATAGAGTGTAGCAGTCGATTTACTTCGTCCACTATTTGCAGTGACTCCGCTAACGACAACGCACTGTTTTATAAGTTTTGCATGACGTCATATAATCCTTTATAGTTCTTGTGAATAGTTTTTAAAGCTGTTTCAACAGAAACGTTTTCGAATATTTGTCTGGCTTTCCTTAATAGATGCAGCCTCGTCTGGATTGAATTGTAGTATCACAGCTTTTATTTGTTGTAAATATTCAGCATAATAAAATGCTGCCTCCAACCATGTTCCCCAACGTGTAATAGTCTAAGAGCTGGCTACATAAAATAGCACAGTATAAGGTACATGAAATGTGAATAGCTAGAGAGGTTCCATTAACGCTCCCGAACACCGAGTGGCCAGTCTGCCAGCGCGATTAGGAAGATTAAGGCGGGGGCGGACGGTCAAAGATGACAAATTTTACAATGAAAAAAATGATAATGCTCATGGATAAAAATTATTGGGAAGTGAAGTATTTGTTGCTACGAAACGCGGAAAATTATTGGCAGACGATTTCGTGGAAGAGAAATGGCCGGCAGACTTCAACAAAGCGGTGTTATTTTTAGTGAGAAAAAAATGATAAGCCTCATGATTAAACATTTTTTGAGAATGATTGTTAAACTGTTGAGGAAGCTATGTTGTCAATGACAGACGAAAAAATGGAAGACAACATCGGGGCAGACTGTATTGAAGAGCGCGGTCTCGATCGCGCTTAACGAGTTAGTTCCGTACGATGCATTATAACGATTTATTATTTTGTTAATTATATTATGAGGACAATAAGTTAACAATTCCTATATTATACAAGTGCTAAAAGATATGTTTTCCATTAAAATAATTTTTTTATTAACAAATAATGCAAATAAATTGTAGACCATCCGCAGTCTTCTGGTACCAAATTAGTCGGAATTTTCTTGTGAGCGTGGCTCCACAATCTGGCGATATACATGGATCTTAAGAATTGTGGTCTTAATTCAGCTGCACAAGGAGATATCGATGAAGCACAAAATTTTTTAAGTTTTTTTTTGAAATGGTTCGTTGACGTTATTGGCTTTGTAATTTTTTAAAAAAGCGCAAAACGAGCGTTATCTACGGAATCAAGTGATTTCATCGTATAAAGTGAACAAACAAATTTTTCAATATTTCGAAATACAGTAAGTCTATCACTATCTTCATTGCTTAATTCAGCAAATGCGCGTTGAAATTGTTCGCTTAACAGTAATAATTTTAAAGGACGCTGTTTTCCTTTTCTAAAAAAACCTGGATTGAAATCACATCCAGTGAATGCATGAAACCCTGATAAAGATTTACAAAATAATTCTCCGTGTCTATCATAAAGCGCTGACAAGTCAATTATAAGCTGTTTGCTTAAAATACCCGTTAGAATCCAAACTTTACTATTCTTTTTTAACTTATCCATGTTGGCTAGCATTATAATAAGTATGTCCGTGTCGGAACATTTTATTATAATGTTAGCTTCCTCCGGAATATTGCACGCGTGAAAAACTATTTTCGTATAAGCTTCTTCATGAGCTTCTAGCGTGTAGATATCATTTATCGAAAATAAAACAGTGTCATTGTGAACTTTAGATTCGTAACACTTATCGAAGTTCAGTAAGACTTTTTTATTTTCGAAAAATGGTATTATTTCACTACTCTGCCAATGTACAATTAAAAAACGCACAAGAGCTTCCTTGAAATTTCTATTTCTAAGATCTTTGACAAAATCTGCGGGTCTTGTTTGATCAAGTCCAGAAATCACGTACATACGCTCATCACAGTTACCGCCTCGGTGAGATCTTTCGTAATCTTTAATGGACGGTGTGAAATACCTATAAAGAATTACGTGTATTTCTCGAGCTTTATTATTTGCTGATACCATCTGCAGTATTTTTCTAGATATATGTCCAAACGTTTTTGATACATCTTTCATAGTATGCATTAGATAAAAGCCGTCTATCAAACAAACGTCTGTGTGTGTCGGAGCTACACAAGATATACAGTACGATAAATCCGACACAAACAGCGAAAGTCTACAATTCATTTGTATTATTTGTTAATAAAAAAATTATTTTAATGGTAAACATATCTTTTAGCATTTGTATAATATAGGAATTGTTAACTTATTGTCCTCATAATATAATTAACAAAATAATAAATCGTTATAATGCATCGTACGGAACTAACTCGTTAAGCGCGATCGAGACTGCGCTCGAGACCGCGCTCTTCAATAGAGTCTGCCCCGATGTTGTTTTCCATTTTTTCATCTGCCATTGACAACATAGCTTCCTCAACAGTTTAACATTCATTCTCAAAAATTTTTAATCATGAGGCTTATCATTTTTTTCTCACTAAAGATAACGCCGCTTTGTTGAAGTCTGCCGGCCATTTCTCTTCCACGAAATCGTCTGCCAATAATTTTCCGCGTTTCGTAGCAACAAATACTTCACTTCCCAATAATTTTTATCCATGAGCATTATCATTTTTTTTATTGTAAAATTTGTCATCTTTGACCATCCGCCCCCCGCCTTATTCTTCCTAATCGCGCTGGCAGACTGGCCACCCGGTGTTCGGGAGAGCTAATGAAACCTCTCTAGCTATTCATATTTCATGTACCTTATACCTTGCTTTTTTATGTAGCCAGCTCTCCGTCTATAAGAATCGGCTGTGGTCGTTCGGGAATACCGGGACACTTGCTATGAAATGTGCAAAGACGTTTAGGAGATTTAAGAAACATTTTTTTAGTACTTGCTATTAATGCATCTACCTCTGGAAAACCTTGTTGAATAGTTTCTGCCACAAGGTATAAAGCATGCACTTTACCACCACTTTTTAACCTACAACCGTGTTCTTGAAGAGGACGGCCTACTAAACTCATTGTTGCGGCACCATCGGTCACAAACATCAACACTTGACTTTTTGACAGGTCAAATTTTTCTAACGTTTCCAGCACCACCTGCGCAATTGTTTGGCCAGTACACTCAGTTAGTCTCTTGCTAGCTAGTAACAGTGGAAATGTTGGTTTAAGAGGGTCCATAGTACACGTACTATAACATATACAATAGAATTTTTTTTACAATCTGTCGTTTTGTCAACACATAACCATAGCCGTGAATTTTTTTAGTACACATTTGATCTTATTTACAATGTCCTCGCTTATAGTTGGTACATAGTTACGCAACGTTGTGCGACTTGGTATAGTTCTAAATTAATTTGTTTAAAATAATCTACACGAAAAAAATTATGCATTTAAGTTAACAAAACATAAAGAAAAACGTGCAATAAAGAAATATGTTCTAAATTAGTTATTTTAAAATTCTACAAACTAAAAACCTTATTCTCCGCAATTGCAGAAACATTTGAACTGTTTATGAAAATGGAAGCACTATTTAGAGCAAATTGCGATTATTAATGTTCATCAAACACTAAGTTAATAAATAGTTTTTATGAAATATTTATTGAACATTTGAATTCTTCCCATATAAATAAATGTCGCAAATTGAATGAGGTTTTCATTAAAAGTTTCATCAGATTTAGGCTAGCTATTTGAGGGAAGAAACGTGTTAAAGACCCCAAAACTTCATCTCTGGCCAGCAAATCCCAATATGAACATAATGCCTAAATAACCTATTATCGATCCTCTTTGAATAAAATCATTTTATAAACGGTTATGTGCGTTTTTATATTAAGCGCCTATACCTAACAATTGCACAAAAGGTAAACATGACCACTGCATGCCGTATGGCGAGACTCTTGAATGAGTGACTCTAATAAGACCTAAAGTACAGAATGTGCAACGTCCTTAGAGCGTTTTTATTTGCAATACAGGCATACGTATAATTTATTTCAAACTTATTTGCAACATAAAAAATGTCGGCTTCCTTGACGGCGGTAAAAGGATCACACATTAAATACATATTTTTTTTAGTGGCTACATACATTGCTGTATTAATGGATATACTTTTTTTTGTTTACGAGGGACTGCTACTTTTACTTAGTCTCAATTTTTAAATATAAACTTTACGATTTTAATTACCTGAAAAATGCACCGAGTTTCTATTTTATTATTTCAGGAATATTGCATTTGTAATTTAGATGAAACATTGAAGAACCTTACAATTTTAGATTGTAAGAAAAGTGTACACAGGTTGGTGTAAATCTTTTGGGTACTGTACAGCCAATGTAGGATCTGTGGGTTGAAGCCCCAGTTCCTACCTACCGTTCGGCGCAATTGCCAGAAGGTTGCAACCGACTTTTTGATGACGTTGTCGATCTGCGGCCCCCCTGACAACTTACTATCTACGGTCACTCTCAGGTAGCTGACCTCCTGCGCGAGCGTGAGAGGTTTACCATACACGATTGGTACCCTAAAATCCGCTACTTTTCTTCTCTTGGTGAAAAGGATCATCTCAGTCTTAGAGGGATTGATTAAGAGACTTTTATATTATTCTACAGGCTACCTACTTCTATTGCAAACGACGTTTAGAAAGCAGCCGGTCACTAGAACCAGCTCGTCGTCTGCATATGCCTGCACATAGAATCCTTTCGAAGGCGCTCCAAGAGACCATCCATTATTAGACACCATAGATAGGGTTATAGACAGCTGCCTTGTGGACAGCCGCCCCTAACCTCGACGTCCAACTGACAGTATCCTAGAGCAGCATTAACTCGTCTTTCTTCCAGCGCAAATTTCACCCATCTGACCAGTTCTGGAGCAGTATCCCTAGTTCGAGGAGGATCGCAGATAGTAGTAGTCCTTGCTTTATCGAAGGCTCCCTCAATATCGAAAAATACTCTTAAGGTGACCTCCTGACTGCTAGCATTCTGCCACAGAGGAGAAATATTAATGCTATTTTGAAACTTATTTGTAATTAGTGGAACATTACCGTCTTCCACATCTTTCTAACATTCTTTGCTGATGGTGGGTTGAGGATCTTCCCAAGGTCTGACAGTTTTCCAGTATTATTTTACTACAGCCATTTGCAAACAGGAAACACCCGAATAGTAACCGCCTTCCAAAATATTTATAAAAACACAACTGTATAAAATACACCACACGGAGAAAAATTCCACTTACATACCTGTTAAACACTTTAAGTTGTCACAATCTGCTAAAATTTTTAATGTAAACATAAACGGTAGAAAACGCACTTTTAGAACTGACACACTGATGAAAATTCCTAATGTAATTCTTAAAAGCAATATAAAATATCCTCGAAAATACCTACTAGAACATTTTATTAACCCACCACTGATACACTTCCATCGTCTTTCGCGAAACTGATAAAATCGAAATTCGACCCTGTATCCAAAGGATGACGAGGGAGAAGGAACACAGAGACCGCGAAAATAATTAAGTTGTTGTTTATAGGGGCGTATCGCGCACTATTATTAGAAGGTTTAGGAATCTGTTAAAACAAGTATGTTTATGTTAATTTCTTATTTTAATCATGTCAGAACATACTTTACATGAGAATAATGATGTTTTATGTATTAAGTAGCACATTATATTTATTATTTAACACGGTGTAAAAAAAAGCATGCTCCACTCTCCCTTCAGATAACGGTCACTAGTTGTGTTCGCAGCTTTTGAGTTTTTTATATGCACAGTATTTCAGAAATAAACAACAAAGAATATGCTCCTTAATTTGTACCGCAAATTTTTGGAACACACTGTATTATATAATAATATAGTGCTAAATGGTACAACAAAATAAAAATAAATAAGCTTTTCTGATAAAGCGTTCGATAAAATTCCGAATACAAAATAAATGTATAATATTTGTTTAAAGGCAGACCGCCGCGTGGGGCATACATACCTCTTTGGTAATGCGTTTTGTTTAATTACTAATTTCACAATGTGATTTAGTGATTGTGTAAGATAATTCCAACTGTGGTATTATTAATAATAATAACTACAAAGTAAAATTTAATTTATCAATCTCGCCAGCGAGCATAAAGAAACTTTGAGGTTAAGGCAGCATCACAGAAGGTAAGATTATTTTCGTATTATTTTATTTCACCAAATTAAAATTATAAGATTTCTATATAGTATTTATTGATGCGTTATATAAAAGTAATACGTATTTAATAAATATATTATATTAGTATTACTTTTATTAATTACAGTTACATATGTGTATTTTTTATTTCTGTAAACATGTTTCAAATATCAGTGGCGTAACTTGTGTCCTTGAATTTTAATCTAGTTGAATTTATATTTATTTATAATCTGACAATGATATTTTCATTTATACACTTCTCAATATTTGACGTGAATCATCTAAAATGTAGATGAAGTTTGGTGGTACCATTCTAGGTACCAAATTTAATACAAAACTTTGGTTTGTTTCATTTCATTTCCTTGTAAATAATTTTGAGAACAAATTTGTAAAACATTTGTATTATTTCATACAGGGTGAACTTTTTTCCTGATATTTGAACGTAATTTAAAGTTTAGATCGTTTTATTTTTTACCCAGATCCTTAAACATTTGCTTGATTTGCTTAGAAACAAGTACACGTTTTTTTTGTACTTACAATAAGCTGCAACTTAGGAATCTAGTTATTAAATTATCATTATTTTATTATAATATACTATCGTCAACTACTGGATTTATGTATAATGTGTTACATTTTAAAACTCAGAATATTAGACAGCACATCTTTTTGGTTATTCAGATATCTTAACATGTTTTTGTAGTAATGTAACTGTGTCACACTCTATCATGTGAATCAAAATGTTAGATAGCCTACAGTTAGTTAACCTATTTTTAATGATATAAACATCGTTCGAATTTTCTAGTCACTTAGATCCCCAGATTTCAATCCAATTGAGCACTTTTGAAAAAACTGATAAATAACAGCAAATTTGTTTCAATTATTCATCGTATAAATGCAGTGTGGGAATAGTAGCATTAGAGATGTTGGAAAATGTTATAAATAGAGCTGGAACGTTGGGATTGGATTCTCTATCGCAGATAGCAGGGTCAGTGTAGGAGATACGGCACGAGTCCCACACAGGTGTTAGTTGTTTAATGGCCGTCCACGCGTATTGGGGATATAACTATTGCAAAATATCACGCCAGCCGTGAACTTTGTTGCCTGTAAATCAAATGCACAGATTTCTTAAACGTGTTCTTGCACATTTTAATACCAAATCAAGTATTGATGCTATAAAAAAAATATAGATTTATTGGGGTTCAAAATACAACAAAGAAGGTTTAATGTCACATCCCAAAAAAACAATTATGTAACTACGGACACCTGTTTCGGAGTTATTGCCCCTCTTCAGCTTAGCGTAGCTAAGGAATTGGATCTAGAATGTGATAGATCAGGAACAAGAACTAAAATAAGGCTGGAAACTACAGTGCACAGTGTAACCACGTGCCAGTGTAGCCATGTGCCACAAATGTGGCCTGGTTGAGCACAGTCGACACACAGAGCTCTATGTGTACTGCTCGTTTCCATTTCCATTTTCCATTTATGGCACAAGGGAACATGAAGGGACTAATTAAGTGCTGTGTACTGTATTTTTAAGCTTTATTTTAGTTCTTGTTCCTGATCTATCCCATCCTAGATCCAATTCCTTAGTTATGTTACGCTGATGAGGGGCACTAACTCCGAAACACGTGTCCGTAACTGCATAATTGTTTTTTGGGATATGGCACTAAACCTTCTTTTGTTTTATTTTGAACCACCCCAATAAATCTACCTTGTTTTGTTTGTATGTGCCAGGTGGAAACAAGCAGTACACATATAGCTCTGTGTGTCGACTGTGCTCATCGAGGCTCCATTTGTGGCACATGGGAACATGAGGCACTAATGGAGTACTGTGTATTGTATTTTCCAGCCTTATTTTAGTTCTTGATCCTGATCTATTCCATCCTAGATCTAGTTCCTTAGCTACGATACGCTGATGAGGGACAATAACTCCAAAACACGTGTCCGTGGCTGCATAATTGTTTTTTTTTTGGGATATAGCACTAAACCTTCTTTGTTGTATTATTTACACTACTGCATACAAGTTGGCGTAATGTCTAAAAGATACAAAATTCTTTCGGTAGCCCTGCAGATTTATTCCTTTCTTGCATGATTAATATTGTCTCATGCACATGTGCTACAAGGATTTGTTGATTTTTGCTACGCTTGACAAATCCAATGAACAAGAAGAATTAACTCATGGACTTGTTACTCTTTGGTTGAAAACTGAAACTTGAACATATTATTTCACAATGCTTCGTTTATTTTTGTCTAAAATTTCGATTGGAATGTTAAAGAGATGACCCATTACTACCTGATGCAATGCTCAGCTCGTTTTAAGGTAAAAACAGATTTGTTCACTTTTGGGTGAAAGCTCCTCAAATTTTGTTTATTTTAATTTTCGCAATACAAATAATTGCGTTTGCATCAGAATCTATCTACTTATCTTTGTTATGGTCCACGTGTTTTATTTGAATAACATTGTATGTATACGTCATAGCATTTAATGAATCTCACTGTATTATAATCTCATTAAATATCTGTATAAATTATGTAGGTAATTATTTAGGTGAAGCGGTTTCTGCATATCATCTTTTACACAATTGAAAACCTTGAGCTTGGAAATTCTATCAGATCTTTTTCCAAATATATTCTACAATAGTTTAATTAGCTGCAATATACAAATAAGGATTAACTAGGTACTACTAACAGCACTAATTAACGTAGGTTTTAATGGTTAACTTTTTAATGACAGTAATTAAGTACGTTTATTTTAGATATCACTAGAAATCGATGGTCGTATGCGTATGATAAAGCACATTGTATTGTTCAGTAACTCTGAAGAATTTTATTAACTTTTTAAAAGGAAAAATTAAAGTAGAAGGAGTTCTCAACCCAGATTTGGAAACATCATGATGGCATATTAGTTCTAACAAGTCATAACCCACAATTTGTACTAATTTGTTTTTATGTATTTCACTTAGTTCGAATATGCTATTTTTATAGACTTCAGTTTTCATTATGCACAGGTGCGCCATGTAGGTGCCAAATAATATCATTTAAGAGACCTATAGACACTATTCTGTCATTATGTTCCTCTATTTAATTTTGAAGTAAAATAAAATATCTGACTCCAATGTATATGAAAAGCTACAAAAAACAGGAGTATATGAGTTAAAATGTAGTGACTGTGATGATACATTGGACAAACTGGACGAAATGTAAAAAAGCGATTCGATGAACACAGGAAATCTATTGTAAACAATGTATATAGTACGGGCATGTCAACACATTGTATAGAAAACAGTCATTTTATAGATTTAAATAATGTCAAATTACTCCATTCGGAAAAGAAAGGAAAGAAACTTGATCTATTAGAACAATTAGAAATAAGTAAGGCTGTTAAAAATAAGAAAAATTTAACGAATCAACAACAAATTTTTACCGGCCACCATATTTTAAATAAAATAATTTAGATTTAAAAAATAAAGTAATATTCAACTTAGTGATGGGACTCGAGTGACTTTTTTCACTCGAATAACTCGGTAGGTTTCCGAATTTACTCGAGTTGAAACTCGAGTCGAGTTGAAACTCGGTTTCATTGTTATAAAACTCGAGTCAAAAGTTAGGTCGAGTGACACTCAAAAAATCGACTCGACTTTTGACTCGAGTCGCTTTTTGACTCGAGTAGATTTTTGAATTGAGTTGATTTTTGAATCGAGTCGCTTTTTGACTCTAGTCGCTTTTTGACTCGAGTCACTTTTTGACTCGAGGCAAGTTTCTTTAATTTAATTGTCTATGGTTTTATTAATATTTTTAAATATTCTTTAAGTGCCAGTGTGATTTGTTTATATAATATAAATATGAAAGATTATTTACATGAAGGTACTGAAGGCACTAATCTTGTAAAAGTAATAAAGATGAAAACAGATAACCATGAATGAAATCACTAATCAATTACTATATCATCGGATCATCGGGATCGGGAATTCCCCTCCAGGTTTGTTGTTTCATGTTTGTAGGTCAGATTGTATAATTATTAATTAAAAAGTTTGTTCGTAGAGCAGTTTCCAACCGTTTGAAACTATCAGAAGCATGCGCACATTGTTGTAGAGATGCGCTTGTTCAATCAGAACGTTTGTTATTGCAGAGCTCTCGTAATACTCGCATCTCTATAGTCAGAAAACTATCACAAATCGCCTCTACGTACAAACCTATAATTGTTACATACGACGTTATTACGACGTATTAGAAAATTAGAAATTAGAACTTAGAATTTTTTAAACTCAAGACTCACACGACTGCAGCAATCAAACTGGCACATTCATGTTCATAAAGATTTTTTTTTCAATTCAATTAGTTCGAAATAAATAAAAAAACCGTAATCGGTGTGTATTAAATATTAAATATTGTATTTATTTAATATTTTGTGCTAAACAAGAGTTTAATTTAATGTTAATTTAATAAAAAATAAATTGTGTTGGTTTTCTTTAAATGTCATTTTATATACAATTTTAATTAAATATTTAATTTTGTCTTTGAAATGTGTTGATTTGCCGGAAAAATAGTATTTGACCTGGGTCCATTTATTATTTTGTATTTCAATTATTATGATTTATGTTTATCCTTTCGATTTTTCAAACTTATGTTGGAATTAGATGTTAGTGTTTTAAATGCTGAAAGATTACCAAAAGAAAAATCCTAAATACACTTTAAAAACTTACCGTTTAGCAAACCACTGAATCATCTCCAACTACTTACTCTATAGTTCGCCTCGAGTTTGATTTCGACTCTGCCCTGACTCTAGACTCTAGTCAAACTCAACTCGATTTAAAACTTAAATCATATTAACTCACTGATTCGAGTAGCAATAACTCGACTCGAGTAACAACATTACTCGAATTGCAACTCGACTCGAGTTAAAACTTGATTCGAGTAGCAATAACCCAAGTAGAGTAATAACTTTACTCGAATTGCAATTCGACTCGAGTTAAAACCTGATTCGAGTAGCAATAACTCGACTCGAGTAACAACTTTACTCGAATTGAACAGCCATATGACTCGAGTCACTCGAATCGGATTTTGACTCGAGTCACTCGAGTATTTTCACACTCGAGTCCCATCACTAATAAAAACATATTTTACAATAGTTTTATAGTAGGTACCAGATGTGGTTATATAAGCAATGAACACAAATTTTACTGTTCAGTATTCCCTGTACTCTTGACAAAGGCCTAAAAAGCCGAAACACGTGAAGAGTTTCTAATAAAATATTTTTGAAGCATTAAAAAGCAAATTTCTTTCATATATTTTTAATAAAAAATAATGCTATTTTATCAAAAAGCCTAAAGATATATCCTTATCGTCTACAGTTATACAGTTAAAATATCTATGTGGATGGTAATATAAATAGAATATTTTTATTTGCAAAAGTATGTCATAATACATCGTACATTGAAAAACTGACCTTTTACACATAACCAGCAAGTTTAAAAGGTACCTACTGCTTTCAATTACATGTTGATCAACTAACTACACGTAGGTATATCAGGAATAAAAAAATTGGGATGGAAATGTGAAAATTACGTCAGGACAAGAATAACTTGCTGCTAAAGATTGTAAATTTTGCACTACGGCAAATCCTTTGTAGGAATATTATCAGTATCACACAAATACAATTGATTGTTATAAATAAAATTATTTTCATTGTAATTTTATTGTAGGAAACCAAACGTAAAAATCAACATGGGTGACATTATTTGTCAATTGCCCGATTTTGTAAACGGATTGTTTTCAATATTAATCAACAACCTATATATTAATGAATGAAATTAGGTAGGGAGTAAGATAATCGTTGAACAATAAAGGTAGACTACTTTTCTCTGACAGGATTTACATAAAATGGAACTTTATAGAATCTATCGAGAGAGAGCATCAATTTCTACGATTTTTCTGCAAATTCACAGTTGTCGAAGTATAGAATCAGCGCTAGTTGTTAAATTCAATTAATATCAGTACAGTTCCGCAAGGATAATCATATCTAAAACATACAAAAATTCAATCAAAATTTTCTCTTCAAAAATCCAAATTGTTGACGTTTACTCTGACAACGTCTGTCCAAAAACTTCATAGCTTACTTACAACCAAAAACTTCATAGCTTACTTACAACAAAATCCAACTGAACACTAAATTACAGTAATGATGTTGACATAATTTATACAATAGGTGCACTACAACATTCATTTTAGTATGTATTCATGAGAGGTGAGGATCAATGAATAGAAAATATACCTTTGTTCGATTTAATATGCAAAACAAATATCAAAATTACAAATATTTTTTTCTAAATTATATGAAGTTTATTTTAAATATTAAGAAATCCTAATTAACAGATAAGTAAGTTTTTAAAAAGGTCCACACCATCAAATGATTGCAATATTTATTGACATAAACTTGCTACCGTCAACAAATATTCTTATTGACTTTAATGTCGAATCATTATTCTTTTCATATTTTATTGTTAAAGGCAATTATTATTTATAATAAAAATAATTTATTTTATTTAGTGTTAGACTCTACAACAATAATTTTAGAAATTTAACACAATGGAAGAGATTCGATACTCGGAAGCAAACAAAATAAAAAAGAGGCATCCCATAGAAAGGGCAAATATACTCTCACACATATTTTTTTGGTAAGAAGTTACGTTATTTCAGCCCATTGAAAATGTACACATTTGTACTTTTTAGTTGGTTGTTACCATATTTTGTCAAAGGCTTTAAAAGAGAACTAAACGAGGATGATATGTACGAAACTCTTGAAAAGGATGAATCGAAGAGATTAGGTGATAAGTTGGAAGCGGCATGGAATTACCAAGTAGCTCATAAAAAAAATCCTTCATTGTGGATGGCATTACTTAAAATATTTAGAAGAGAGATAATTTTATCCGCCGTTTTTAAAATGTTGATAGAAATTTTAAGGTAACACGGTTTACAAGATTGAAAAACTTAAATTTCTTTTGAGGTCATTCTTAAATAATTTTTTTTATTATTACTTATTGATGATTTTGATTTGCTCAGGGTGCTTAGTTTTGGTTATTTATAGTTGAATCAAATTTGAATTTACAAGGTAATTGATCATTTCTGAAGCTAAGTATAAAAAATAATAAATGAGAAAAGTATTCAACAGATATGTATATATACCTATATTTAATAAATAATATAGTTTAATAATGAATTTGAATTTAGGGTTAATATTTATACTAAATTTTTATCCAAGATTAATTCATTTTAGGTTATCCCAACCTCTATTCATACATAGACTTCTTCAGTTTTATGAACCTAACCAGACTGATATGACTAAGCAAGATGCTTATATGTACGCTGGATTCATAGTTTTCGTCGGTTTTGTAGTCGTTTTGTGTAATCATAACTACCAACTTCGAGTAATGCATTTAGGAATGAAGTTAAGAGTGGCCGCGTGTTCATTAATATATAGAAAGGCGTTAAAATTAAGCAAAACAGCCCTTGCAGAAACTAATATAGGGCAAATGGTCAATTTGTTATCGAATGATGTGGGAAGATTTGATTTTGCCACTCAGCTTGTTCACAATTTATGGATAGCTCCAATTAAAACAGTAATTACTATGTACTTGATATATGCTTATGTTGGACCTACTGGATTAATTGGTGCTTTCTTTCTGCTACTATTTATACCGTTTCAAAGTAAGTACTATTAAAGCATGTATTATACACAGATTTATTGGTTAAAGAAATGCAGTGATTTGTAGGACTTATTGTTAAATTTGTACTAATCAGTCAAAAATGTAATTTGTGAATGAAATTGTGTATCACATGTATATGAATTTGCAAAAATCAGAATTTAAGAGGGCTAATCGAACCAATGTTTGTAAGGTAATTTTTCAAAATTTATTTCTTCCATACGGTTTGGTCAAATTATACCAAATTTGGAGGATCAGTAGTTGAAACTGTACCAGAGGGTACATGTATATCTATTTTAATTAATTTTCACTTTATGTAGGGAAAATTTATACTATAAATATAAGTGAAATTTGAACGTGATTAGCTCCTGAATTATGATATCAATCGGTAAAATTCGAGGTAAAATTCATACATGTCTTCTAGAATGAATCTTCATAATTATGCTCAGCAAGTTTCAAACTTATATTCCGTACTATTTGGTTAAAATGAATTTTCTAAATAAGTATCTTTGTCACTACAAATGGAGCAAGGAAGTGTTACCTCTATCGGGAATCGCACCACAATGAAGTCGGTGAATGAAACGTCCAGAGAAGGTATAGTGAAGAGCAAAATTATTCAGCAGCGCATGTATAAAAATTTTCTAGAGAGTGACACAGCTATCCGAAGCTTTTTCCCGACTAGGCCCCTTAATTGTAACACTATAACTTTGCAAACTCTATAAAACTTTACAAAATTTGTGTCCATCAAAAAAATTGCCTTTGGCGACGTGTAGTGTTAGATTTAGTAAAAGTAGATCTTGATACAGCCCGAGATGCAACCTGTCAGGAAAAACAGGAAAACACGTATATTCACTTTAATGTAATATTAAGCAACAAGATGATGATAAGTCAATAATTGATTGGCATTATATTATCTAGTTACTAGATTGCTAGTTCTCAACAAATAGTTGCGCTCAAAAATTTAAAATAAATTATGCGGAAAAACTATTTAGGAACTTTAGAAATTCCGAAACAAATCACTTACTAAATGCTTATTTGATTAATCAAGATATTTAACTTGTCCATAAGAAATACCCCAAATTAAACGGGATGTAACTTACATCGGCCGTTTATGAAATCACAATATTGCTGTTCTATAACACTTCAACATTATCATAATTTGTGTTATTTATTAGTCACACTATTATTTAATCAACAATGTTTGCGGGTAATTAGACAAATAATAAAACAATTAATGTAGTTTTATTAGTTGGTTTGGATAAAATTAGAAAAGAAAACCTCAAATTCTCATTTAGTCGATGTTTCGACAAAATTTATTGTCTTCCTCAGGAATAATGAGGTCTTTGGTTTGTCGAAACGTCGACTAAATGAGAATTTGAGGTTTTCTTTACTAATTTTATTAAAACCGACTAATAAAACTACATTAAAAGATTGTGGATACGAAACTCCGTAGATAAAACAATTATTTATCTACATTGACCAGTTTTTGCATTTATCACATCAGAATCTAAAAATTTTATTAAAAATTATTCACTTGAAAATGGTCCAAAAATACATTTAAGAATTTGAATCATTCCAGAGTGAACAACTTTTTAAAATAACTTTCAAGATTCTGATGATGGCATGTTATAAATGCAGAAACCGGTCAACTTAGATAAATAGTTCGTTGTATTACTGTTTGTCCAGTTACCCACATTGTAGTGACGACACGAACAACTACTTTGCATACTTAGTTGATTGAATTTGTTTTAGTGTATATGGGAAAGAAAACCTCACAGTACAGATTGAGGACTGCAATTCGTACAGACGAAAGAGTTCGTTTAATGAGTGAAATAATCACAGGTATTCAAGTCATCAAAATGTACACTTGGGAAAAACCTTTTTCAAAATTAGTAGAAATGACAAGATTGTAAGTTACTGTTGTCTATATTTTTTACTGTCTTCAATGGATGATGATATTTTAGGAAAGAAATGCAGCAAATTAGATCCACTTCCATAATACGAGCTATTACAATGTCTTGTAATCTAGTTTTAAATAGAGCTGCCATATATTTATGCATTTTAACGTATGTTATAACAGGAAATACTGTTAATGCATCATATGCCTTCACATTGACTTCCTTCTATGGAATCTTAAGATTAACATTGACTATGTTCTTCCCACTAGCAGTTACGCAAATTGCAGAAACTAACGTCTCAATTAAAAGAATTCGTCATTTTTTGTTGTACGATGAAATAGCCCTAAATAATGAAATTAGCACAAATATAAATACTGAATTACTAAATACTTCTAAATATCAAAACGGTGTAAACGGCATATTGCCACTTACTCAGAGACAAGGAATCAGCATTCGCTTAAAAAATGTTGCTGTAAAATGGATACATTCGTTACCTGAAAATAATCTTGAAAACATAAATTTTGCTGTAAACTCTAAACAATTAGTCGCAGTTGTTGGAACAGTAGGAGCAGGTAAAACTACCCTTCTTCATACAATATTAAAAGAGCTACCACCATTAGAAGGTTCCGTAGATGTGGAAGGGACCGTATCTTATGCATCCCAAGAACCGTGGCTGTTTGGAGGAAGTATAAGACAAAATATTATTTTCGGTCAGGAATTTGATGCAAAAAAAATACGAAGAAGTGGTAAGAGTGTGCGCTTTAGAAAGTGATTTTACCCTATTCCCTAATGGAGATCGAACACTTGTAGGCGCCAGAGGTGTAATGCTTAGCGGTGGCCAAAAAGCTCGAATTAATCTAGCTAGATCTGTTTATAAGGATGCAGATATATATTTATTAGATGATCCCTTGTCTGCTGTTGATACACATGTAGGAAAGCAATTGTTCGACGAATGCATTTGTGGATATATAAAAAATAAATGTGTGGTCCTGGTAACACATCAACTACAATATCTAAAAAATGTCCTTACCATTTATTTATTGGAAAGTGGAAAAGTTCAGACGTCAGGTTCTTATTCGGAACTGAAAGCTACCGAGGGTAAATTTTCAAATCTTTTAGCTGACAGTGGGGAAGAAATAGAAGAAAAATCTGACAGGCAATTCAATCACGTGAAAAATAAAGAAAAGGACGGTGAGATTCAAGTTGCCCCAACTCAAGAAAAAGAGGAAAGAGGTGTGGGAAAAATATCTGGCGGTGTATACAAAAGCTATTTAAGGTCAGGAGGTAACTGGTGTAAAATTATACTGTTGATCATGGCTTTCGTTATTTCTCAAATAACTGCAAGTGGGACTGATTATTTTATATCAATATGGTAAGAGACATTTTTATTGCATGAAAATATAAAATTAAAAGAAAATGTTATTTTAGGGCTAATGTAGAACAGTGGAGGGCTGCTGATAATATAGCAACTAATAACTATAACATAGGAAATGACACAAATTTAATTACTACAGAAGCCGATCCATTTAATATTTCAGAAGCTACCTTAGAGTCTTTTTTACATAAAATCCTTACCGAGAGAAACGCAATTATTATATATAGTTGTCTAGTTTTAATAACTATTACTTTAACAATTGTAAGATCGATATCATTCTTTAGATTTTGCATGAGAGCCTCAACAAGACTGCACAACTTGATGTTTAATAAAATAGTTTACGCTACCATGAGGTTTTTTAACACTAACCCACCAGGAAGGATTCTCAACAGATTTTCAAAGGATATTGGTGCAGTTGATGAAACGTTGCCAATGACTATCATAGATTCTATTCAAGTATGTATTAAGTACGATAATGTTATTGCACTTGTAATGGTCCATTTTAGGAAATCGTTAGTTTGGATCATTTTCGTCGTAAATTAAATAAAATATTTCAAATCATACATTAAATTCCAAAATTGATTAGAATAATATTGTTAAACATTATTGTATGACCCCTGTAGCATGGCGCTACTGGGCTACTGGATTATGCACGATGTTTTTGTTCCTAGTGCGCGCGTTTGTGAGAAGATGTTTTTTGAACAGTGTTTCTGGTGCGAGGGGGAGGCGATGTCGAGGCACGAGCGAAGGAGGTTGTGAGTTTTGGTATGTTGAGTGTGTACTCTTGAAGATACGTTAGATTGCAGTCTTCTGCGTTTGATATGATTAGTTGCCTTGCAGTTTGTTTGAGGGTTGTGGGTAAAAAGGAGAACTCAAGAGATATGTGAGCTATGCCACACCAGCTGGTAAGGTCATCCTCATTAAAATTATAATCTAACTAGGTACCTAGCAACGAAATAAGTCTGCCTGTGTTAGCTGGAAGTGCCCACTGGGCAATTCTTAAAATTTGATTTACATTGATTTGCCGATCGGTCCATTTACTGAAATTTATGTGTAAAGCATCGTGGCCTTTTTTTATTTAACAATTAATTTGATGAGAAATTGTTTGAATCAAATATACGTTTTTTCCCTCTTTTTAGCGTTATCAGTGCGTGTAATTCGTTGGGACTTTGATAAAACATTTTAAAAAAGAGGGTGGCACCTAACAAAATATTCAATACCAATTGGAACATTTAATTTGGGCCATTGCCGACTGTGTTTTTATGTCTTTAGCTTTAAGTTTTTTTAAGTGTGTCTGGTCAATTACTGGCTTCCCCGCTTGGAGAAGAGAGTCAAGAAATCATGCTAATTTATAATATATATATTTGTTTATAGATTTTGTTATATTTCAGTAAATAAGGGTGACTTATTAAACTGAATAATAGGGCAAGAAAACGCTGTTACAAACTAAATCTTTCAGTTTAACTTATTTAAACAATGTTTCTTATAGTAAAATATAATTTCATATTTACTAAAATTAACCGAAGTATGTTTCCACTTGTGATCATATGCAATGCCAGAATAATAATAGGTGCTAGTCATTCATTTACATGTAAATATCGATGTATTACGTAGTGAGTGCCAAGGTTTAATAGCAAGATATGGAATTTATTGCTAAATTATATTTTCCAAGTCGTATTTTCTTCATCTTATTAGGGTGAAATTGAGTAAGTGCCTTCAGTTCAACCTAACATTCTCTCTGTAGTGTAGATGTCCTTTCTAAAGCTTATTAAAAATAGTTGTTTTTGAATATTGATTGGAAAAAGGTAACAGCAAATTAGTATTAATTGCAAGAAGTAACATAATTATTTGTTTTATAACAGTGTCTCATAATAGACGAAATCAAGACATCTGCCATCCACTGTTATAATTACAAACTCGCTAAATTACTTATGCTGTGTTTTTGTTTTTGAGGTTCATACAGTACATATTTACAATTTTAAAACACGACATGTATATATTTTAAACCAATAAAGGTCGAACATGGCCATTGGTACGCGCAATTTACATTTGACAGTTAGCAGTGGAGGGGGATTCACAGTCGCGAATGGGCGAGCGCAATTCAGCACACTTGTTGCGATACTGCTATCTAGCTATTGATTTGACATGGATATGCAGTGTTTATATTTTTGGTTCGGTAATTCTCGGGAATGAAATACACCGTTGGCCAATATTCAACAGGTCAAAGTAAATTGCGCATACTAATGACCGTGCTCGCATTTTCATGGTTTTATCTATATAACCAGTGAAGTGATTAGCGTCTATTGTACTTAAGTGAAGCGAAAACATACAGAAAAGTGCTGTTGGTGAGTGATACATAGACTTGATCTTGGTTTTATATGAGTCATTTTTAATCTTATTAGAACGTTTCCTTTTAAGGTTTCGCCGCAATAATTTGCTAAGACTACAAATGTTCTAAAGGACAAAATCAAGGTAAAGAAAACAAAGTTTTGCGCCTTCATAAGTATATGCGTCATAAGTGTATGCTGAACGTACTAGTAACGCAAAGAGATCAAATCATCTGCATCATATTGCGCCAGTAAGCATATTTCAACCGGCTTTATTATTAATTATTTACTTTGAGTTGCACTATGTTTTGCTCATTGTCCAGTTGTTTTTCCAATCTAGGAGAATATACGAACCGATATTTACAGAAATAATTGTAATAATTTTTTTATTAATTTTCTTATCGAATTCCGAATAAGGATCCTCTTAAATTGGCAGTTCGGAACGGTTCTAAATTTGATTTCCAAATCTCATTGGTCAATTTACAAGACCTTGAACTGTATTCCATCAACTGAACCAATCATATCAGAATAAATTCGAACCGTTGTGGATTGCCTGTTGGAACAAACCTAAAGTTTCATTTTGTTTTCAGGTTGGGCTCACGGTTTTGGGAATAACTTTAGTCATTGGATCATTAAATCCGTGGATTTTAATCCCAACTGTTATAATCCTAACTATTTTTTATTTTATAAGATTGATATTTTTAGCCACTAGCAGGGATGTAAAACGTGTTGAAGCAGTAAGTAAGTATGTTTGAACATCATTTATTCGAGAAAATTTTGGATTGCCAACTATTAACAATAGGGAACTTGCCTATAATTTTAAAAATAAAAATAATACTAAAAAAACATAGCGTAACGTTGTAATAAAACGTGTACCTCACAAAAAAATAAATTTTCTAATTCCACGCGATCAGTATAAAGGATCTAAACAGCGATAAAATTGAAGTGGCCCGAAACGAGCTACTATTGACTGTGACGTCACACCATACCACATTCAGATACAATCAGATGTTTACCGGTGTTATAAGACTGTGGTTGATTTGTTAGTGACTGTTCTGATATAAATATATAATTGTGTTTTATAGTACCGCTTATTGTAGTTGTACAGATATTTTAAAATGACTGATCAAGGTTTTTCAAAGGGCCAATCTGATAATTTGCCTAAAGTGGATATGTTTATGGTGGCATCTTTTATACAAAATAGTGAAAGTTTTTCCCGGAGAGGTCCGCGGGGTCAAGGCAGAGAAGTATGTATTTTTTTTAGCTTTTAGTAATAATTTATAAACATAAAATAGTTATGACTTGATCACGGAATAAAAAGAAATAACTACAAAATGCTTAGTCGCAACTAAGCATTTTTAGCAGACTTAGTCTTATATTTGAAAGAATTTAGGGTAATTCTTTACAACAGCCACTTCTACATTTTTCGTGTTTTTTTTGGACATACGCGTAAAGTGTCTCTGTAAAAGACATTTGCTGCAAAGGAAATGTTGCGCAAATGTATAATTACCTATCGTAGGTATTTTCGTACTATGTTTTGGGGCAAGGGAAATAAGTGATTGTGTCGTGTTATCATTCACATAATAGATAAATGTAAGATTTGAATAGAATAAATTAAAGGGCAAGGGAAAGGTATTTGCAATATACTATATATACTAGAGCTAAACATTTTACTCTTCGCAGACAGTAGTGTTATTGAACTTTTATATAATTGTTGCACATTCTGTAGGATACTCTTCGCAGTTTTTTGGAAAGAATCTTGTGTTTGTCTTATAAACTTCATTCTTACAATACCTAATGTATTGACTACATATTTAATTTTCTCTCCCGATGGTGCCGACTGTATTGGCGAAACGCGTGGTAGTATATTTTATAGTATTAAATAAGATTCATTCTTACAATACCTAATATATTGATCACATATTTAATTTTCAATTTTTTTTCATCTCCCGATGATGCCGACTGCGTAGGCGAAATTTGTGGTAGTATATTTTACAGCATTTTGGTGTCTATAGAAAATTACTTCAATTTTAGTAGCACATTGAAAATTGCAACCTTCTGTAGATTCATATTTTTAAATTAAATGTCCTATAACTTTTTTATTTACAATTTGATTTTTTTCAAAAACAATGGATTTCTTCCTCTAGCTAACACTAACTTATAGCCCAAATTTCAATTCGATCGGACTTTTCTTTCTTTAGTTATCGTGCTTACAAGAAACAGACGGACATTTTGAAAGTTGTTCAGAATTCGATGACGAACGAAATGGTTTTTTCTCTGCGAGCGATATTAACGATTTTAGAAATGTCCCAATCAAATGCAATATACTCTTCGTAATCGTATTTGCGAAGAGTATAATAATAAATAGCTGTTTACTTTCGCACCAGGAAATTACCTTTACTTAGTATCACTAAATTACATTCTATCTACTAATCTTATTTTCTGACATTGTATACACATTCTTTCTTTAATCCTACCCTAATTAAAATTCAATAATTCGGAATTCGGAATATTTTATTGCCCGCCTGCGAAAAACTAGTAGATAGACATATAGTATTTAATAATGTAGTTACATTAAAATGATCTTCACACACATGTAGAGACCTACTGCTCTGTGAAATGTCTTTTTCATTTCTTCTACACGCTTTTAGCCATTTTGATCGACGAATCTTATCTTCTGGCAACATTATAAATATTTTATCTGGCACTTTTACTGTAGTATTCTTACACAACGGTACAATGCAATATTTAAAATAAGGAGTTTTTGTTTCCATTTTAAGTACCTATACACTTAAAATTTATGGCGATGCTGGTATTTTTACGGCTGAAATCAAGCAGTCGAGTGCTGGGATCTCCGTCGTGGTAAGGTGTGATGTCACGACTACTCCCGCGCTTTTGAACCTGTTTGAAACGGTTCGCTCGCGCGCGAAACTTTAATAATTTATAACAATTTTATTATTGGGAATTAAGGCGTCATATTTTGCATATCTTATTTTTCAGTATTGTAGAACATTTTTATGAAGTAAAAAAAAATGTGCAAGTTCCCTATTAAAATGACAAACATATTTGATATTTGCTCGGAATATCCTACGAACTATCTCCTATCCTCTTTCATTTAAACTTTGTGAAACAGAACTATTACCAGATCATTCAGAGCGACGTAAGTGCTTATTGATTATTTTTAATAGTAAATCAAAAACCGTTTAGTGGTTTCTGTAATAGTGTCCCAAATTTCACGATTGTTCAGTTAAATCATGTTTCTATTTTTTAGCTCGGAGTCCAATATATACACATTTAACCGCATCGCTGCAAGGACTGACAACAATCAGAGCTTTCGGAGCCCAAGAAATATTGAAACAAGAATTTGATAATTATCAGAATAAATACACTGCTGCATATTTCATGTTTTTGGGGGCTAACAGAACTTTTGGATTTTGGCTTGACTTTCACTGTATTATTTATATAGCTTTAGTTACTGTTAGTATTCTGTTTGTTGAGAGTGGTAAGTAGATACAAATTTTAAAATTGTTGTGACTAGTGGAATAAATAAATTGCCATGTGGTAATATTTTTCATATTTCTAATATTTCTTCGGGTATTAAGCTACTGTCCTATAAATTATTAAAAAAAATTGATAAATAAACCTCTGGGCCAGTAGGACCAGTCAATATAGGATAATGTTTCACGTGTCTATGGAAATATACAAACAAAAACCTGTCATGTTTGACATTGATGCAAAAAACAATATTTTATCAACAGTAAAAGCACAAGGGCTTTTTTTTATCGGATAAATTTCTCTTTGTAACGAAATAATTTTGCCAGTCAGTAATTTTATAAGAAAAACTGACATGAAAAAATCGCGAGACCGCAGGTCGAGCGATTTTGTCAAATGTCAGTTTCTCGAGCAAAATTACTGATTGGCAAAATTTTGAGTTAAAAAGAAATTTATCCATAAAAGAAAAGCTCGAGTGTTTTTTGGCAAGATAAATTAACGACAGAATATGTGAACGAACAACAACAATAATTATCTTTAAAGTGACGTGCGACTACTAGATGTACTCTGATTTTGAGGAACAAGCATTTTTATCGGTGATAAAAAACGATGCACCTTTTTTATCGCTGTCAAAGTGACAAAAATGTGATGTCAGATAGACTTTTTCATATAGGAGTTAATTTATCAAAGAAATTTTGCTCTAGTTTTGAGAAGGAAATTAGAGAGTATTCCGAAACGTCAACGTCTTATCATCTTAAAATATTTGACATTTATGTTTATATTTTCAATTTTAATATTTAGTGTAGTACATACACTTCATAAGGTATACTATTTCTCTAAAAAAATTTTACGTACTTTCTCTTTATAATCAGTTCGATTTCTTCTGTTTCATTTTTCAGAAATATTTGGTGGAAATGTAGGTTTAGCAATAACTCAGTCTATGAATCTCACTGGAATGTTCCAATGGGGAATGATACAGTGGAGTGAACTGGAAAATCAAATGACTTCAGTGGAAAGAATTCAAGAGTATATAGAAATAAAGCCAGAAGCGGACGAACGTGTTAAAGAGCCTCCCAAATGTTGGCCAAAGGAAGGCGACATTAAATTTGATAACATGTGCCTCAGATATTCCCCGGATGATCCCTATGTACTTAAAAATCTTACGTTTGAAATTTTACCTAACGAAAAAATTGGTATTGTTGGAAGAACAGGTGCAGGAAAGTCGTCTCTAATTGCTGCACTTTTCCGTTTAACAGATATGGATGGAACAATTTTAATAGACAATGTAAATACCAAAGAAATACCACTTTATAGTCTTAGATCCAAAATATCCATTATACCTCAAGAACCCGTGCTATTTTCTGGAATGCTCAGGAAGAATTTGGATCCGTTTGATGAATATAATGATGAAGTACGTATAACAGGGAGTGCGAAAGAAATGCTGACACATTTTAAATTGTCTTAATTCAGGATATTAAAATATTAGCGGCCCCATCATTTTCAGTCTCAAGAAGTCATGTTAAGGATTATAGGAGTATGTTCACAGCTGGAACGGTAGTCTAAGATGGTAAGGATAAATATTGTTGATAGGAATTTTCAAAGTAAAAACACCCTTCAACAGTTTCGGTAAAATATTGCTCCTTCTCGGAACATATTATGTGTACTGAGTATTATTCCAAACTTGATGTGTGCTGGATTTTCTATTCTGCATTCTGGATTGTTAAGTGCAGAAGAGCTTTCACGCTAGGCGCTCATTGTGTTGTTCCTTTAGGGAATCGTGGACCTTCCGAGAGTGCTATCATTGGTTGGATTGTGTGCTGATTATAAACTAAATTCCTATAATTCCTTTCAGTCTTGAGAAATGGAGGACTTTAAAATGTATCAGCATTTTCATCTGTACTATTTAGGCATATGTTCAATAATACAAATTACAGCCTGCACCATTTCCCGGTAGTACAGTTTTCTTAATTTTTTAAAAGATCTTAGTATTTCGTAAATATTTTACACTTGATGTATTTATTTTAGACACTATGGAATGCTTTGGATGAAGTCGAATTGAAGCAAGCCGTGGTAGACCTTCCCGCAGGTTTGGATAGCAAAATATCTGAAGGTGGATCCAACTTCAGCGTCGGACAGAGACAGTTACTCTGTTTAGCTAGAGCTGTTATACGTAACAATAAAATACTGGTTTTGGATGAAGCTACTGCTAATGTAGATTCACATACAGACGGACTTATTCAAACTACTATTAGGAGAAAATTTGCCGATTGTACAGTTTTAACTATAGCACACAGACTGCATACTATTATGGATTCTGATAAGGTACTGGTGATGGATGCTGGGAAAGCAGTAGAGTTTGATCACCCATATAAACTTTTGCAAAATCCAAATGGTGTTTTCTACGGATTGGTTAAGCAAACAGGTAGAGGAATGGCGGAAAATTTAACAGCAATAGCTCATGGAAACTATAAGAATATAAATTTATAGAAATATATTCCGTTTTGTATGTACGACTTAGTTTTAGATAAATTATTTATTTACAGTAAACTATCTTGTCTTCTAGTCTTTTTTCTATTTACTAATATCGTTACTATCAATGGCAATTTTTTTTATTTGGTCAATTATATTTTATAACACAAAGAAGGTTTAGGAGCCATATCCCAAAAAAAAACAATTATGCAGCTACGGATACATGTTTCGGAGTTTTTGTCCCTCATCAGCGTAGCGTAGCTAAAGAATTGGGTCTAGGATGTGACAGATTAGGAACAAGAACTAAAATAAGGCTGGAAAGTACAGTACACAGTACTCAATTAGTGCCTTCATGTTCCCATGTGCCACAAATATTTTATAACACTCACCTACTTAACATAAGTGCATAAGTCAGTCGTATTTTAGTAAATTTAAAATTAGTGTTGGATTTTGGCTCTCGGGACATATGTATATTCCGTGCTAGTTCTTACTACTTCTTTACATGAGTCACAATAGGCCTGCTGATGGCCGCAGTGGAGGGTCTACTGAGACCCAATCACAACAAACCTAACCTAACCTAACTTCTTTACATGCCACAGAATGAGAGTACCTCTGCCTGAAAGATCATGGTGTACGGTCTTAGAGCATAACCTCCTTGCACTCCTCTGCTCTCCAGGTATATTTCATCGACCACACGAGAACCACTTGTGTAGCATACCAGTAAACCTGGGGGGAAATTGATTTTCATTTCCTTCCAGTTTTCTGTTCAAAAGAATGAGAATATATGTTCTTTCTAACCTTAGTTATTCTTTCGATTCCGTTACATTCAAGGTGCAGATGGGAATTTCCCCTGTCCGCCAATACAACGTTTTCTAGATCACTTCTAGCTCTGCCTCTACTTGTCAGCTCCGCGTTGTCAAATAGGCCACCATAGCATCCCCCTTTACCTAGACTCAGCAAAACTTCAAGGGCAGCTGTAGGCGTTGTCTTCAGGCAAGTCTCGCCGAAAGGTAAGTTGACTCAAATTTGTGTGACTAAAGAGTTGTAAGTATAGATAAATTAATGTTTCTATGCGCCCTGATTGGTATATAAAAGTATATAGATGATGATAATTCTGGACAGTATTAGAGTTTTTGAAATATAATATAGTAGTAACAAATCAGCTGTAATTCTTCTGTCGTAAAGACACCAAATTGAAATGAGAACTTTAGCTCTTATAATAATTACGGAATAATCATTGCCAGAAATTTTGAAAAATATGCTTTGTATATTTTCAATTCTGTCTGTGTAACATACATATTGTGAATTTCAAAAAAATGAAACCAAGTTAAGATTACCGCACACAAAATCGTAATAGACTGATATTATTGATTTAGGATTTCTAAAGTTTTTATAATCTTTGTAACGAATTCAAACATTCTATAAGCTCCATTAATCAATTTCTCTATATGTGGTTGAAAGGGCAATTTCTTTAGCTAATATGACGCCTAAATCTCTGACTTCACTAACTAATTTGAGGTTTTCGTGGTTTATTTTGTAAATAAAATTAATATTTAATTAACAATATCTTTTAGTTTACAGTAGGCACATAGTACTTTTAAGTCACTGATTTTTTTTACAATCATCGATTGAGTCTATAGTAAGAAAAAATATTTGTGTATATCAATAACATGTACATTGTAAAGCAGTCACAGAAGATGACTTCCCTGTGGCACACTGGAGGATATATTAAGTTGAGAAGGTGTGTCTTAGAACTAGAATTATTAGGGATTTCTTTGGAAATGTAAGAGTATACCCAACGTAGGATGGTCATCTCATACACCGATCTTAGCTAACGACAGCAATAGTTTTAAGTGGTTAATGCTACAGTCGATATACAAGGCGTTAACTTGATTATCCATAGTTTTACCAATGTATTAATAGCAACTAATTAAAATACTCTCAGCATAATGCTTGAGAAAAAATCAATGTTGTTTTTTTTATAACGAAATTTTTAATCTCATTTAAAGTTATATTGTCTTCAAATAATATTTTGGCAGAAATATGTATTTAACTTGCTGATTGGGCGATAATTGGTTACACGAATTTTTGTAACTAATTAGTGCAACAAAGGCAAGTTTCTGTTTATCAGGAAAATGGTTTTTGAGAACACACTAGAAATAATTTTTTAAGGATAGGATAAACCTTTTTTACATGTTTTAATAAAACAAGGAGATATCATGTACTCACTTACTGCCGTGTGTTGCTGTTATAAATCCTCAGTCTCTTTTTGTCAATTATTAGTTATAATATTTTCCTATCTCTCTCTGTTCATTTCTATTTTAATACAAAAAACTATACAAGTAATTTACTCATCAACCAGGAAAACATGAAATTACAAAACAAGCACTTCGTGCTTAGTTGATTTCATCTCGGCCTGGTGATGCTGATTTACATGTGTTACTTACTATTATATGTATTGTATATTGTAATTCTAATATATTTTAGGTTATAGTCTACCACAATGTGTAATAACATTGTACTATTCTATTACTCTACCTAATAATAAATAAAACATTAAAAATAAAAAAAAAACCTATCTGGGTTTGCTCATTTCTTTGTGTCGACTGCATCAATAGAATTAATGCAAATTCGCCAGTATAATCGTCATTGACGATAATACGTTAGTAAAAAATTAACGGCAAAATATTCTTATTATCATCATTATTTATACTAAAATACTCAGCAAATAGATCAGAAACTTCAGTGAATTCATTACCAGCTGGATGATTATGAAAATTATTCTTGTTGGGAGGTTATTGTCACCTTTCTTTTTATTTGCAATAAATTTCCGAGAAATAGTTTTATTACTAATTATCTCAAATGCGACATTTTTAATAGCCATCATGTGAGGTGGCGAGCGGACAAAACAAACACTGATTATTATATTATTTAATACACAAAACGTTTAAATAGGGAGTACATAAAAATGGTGGCTATCTCGCCCACTAACTTCCATAAGACTCTATACTGAACTGAACTGTCAATCTGAACCAGCCAGTTATACCAACTCTAACATTATACTGCTTTGGCGCTAAATTCAAATTTAAAAAAAATAAGCTTACAGTTCGGCCAACCTGACTCTGATCGACCTCGATCCAGGTAATACAGGTAAGTATTCAAACTACCATCTAACAGAAAGGTTCATAACATACTCATAACAGACGACATAATTATAAACATAAGTTGCATAATCATAAACATAAGTTACATAATCATAATACATAAGCATATTTATCATAACAAAGTAAATAACATAAAAATTGCATAACACATCCATTTCCATTAACATAATTCACAAATGGCTTACATAAAATGCTGCTCATAAAGGTTTTCACTAACTGAAATAACATAAATTCGTAATACGTAATATAGTTTTCATAAACAAGAAGAAATTATATTATGTAGACTAACAATTCACAACATAAAACTAGTACTAATACTACTACCTTAAAGAACTAAAACCTTACATAGAGTCATCAGACAACCACGGTCTCATATTAGAAGCATCTAATGTCCCATGATATGGTATCTGAGTAATTTGATGTCCATCGACATCCTTTAAAACGTACCTATCATTCGGTAAAACGGTTTCTACTTCGTAAGGACCCTTATACCTCGGTAATAATTTTTTATTTACCCCAAGTGTAGCTACATGATTAGTTATAACTACCTTGTCCCCCACCTTATATTTATGAGGTTCTTTATGAACTTGGTCATATTTTTGCTTATTATAATCTTGGCTTTTTATAATCTTCTCTGCAGCTTTTTCTCTAATTACTGCAAAATTTTCTCTTTCATTAATATCAAAAGATTCTAATACTTCTTTAACTAAGTCCTCATTATTTATAGCGCTTTGGTAAATACCAAAAAGCAGTTTACTGGGAGACTCACCAGTACTTTTGACAATCGTATTATTTAAGGCAAATTCTACATCACATAAATATTTATTCCAGTTCTCTGGCACATCGCAAAGTTTAGCTAACATAGGTCGGATGGTTCTATTGAATCGTTCTATTTGGCCATTGGCCCAAGCCGCTCCGGTAGAAATATGAATTAATTTAATTCTTAAATGGTTAAGAAAATCTGTAAATAATTGTGAAGTAAAGGCTGGTCCTCTATCACAAATAAGACGCTTAGGTGTGCTATATGCAGAAAAATAAGAATTCAAGTGTTTAATTGCTTCCTTCGAATTCGTAGTTCGACAGGGATATAGCCTTATGAATTTTGTAAATGCGTCAATGATTAAGAATATATATTTATCACCATTTTTACATTTCTCTAGTGGACCATAATGATCAATATGGTACGTGTCAAATGGTACATTACCCTTCGGTATACTGTGGAGTTCACCTTCCGTTTTTCCATGATTTGGCGAAAACGCAATACACTTTAAACAATTAAGAATATAATCTCTTACAACATCTCGCATATTTGGGAACCAATAAGTTCTTTGAATGAGTTCACAAGTTTTCTCTAGACCCACATGTCCAATATTATCATGATTTACTCTAATTACATTCGAAATCATTGATTTAGGAACATAAAACAAAAGGCAGTCTTTATTTTTTGCTTTTCGATACACAAGTCCGTGTCTAAGTTCAAATAATGGCATTTGTATTTTTTCTAATTTTGTACGTAATTTAGAAATCTCTGGATCACTCATTTGTTTAATTGATAATACCTGTTCGAAACTATTTTCTTCAAGTACAAGAATATTATGGCACCTACTAAGAGCATCCACATGCTTCATTCTCATATTTGGTCTGTGTTCAATAACGAAATTATAGTCACTTAAAAATAAGACCCACCTGGTGATACGCGGCACAATATCTTTTTTATTCATCGTCAAACGAAATGAGTCACAATCGGTAAAAATTTTAAAAGGTATACCATACAAATACACATGAAATCTACGTAAAGAATAGATTATACATAAACATTCTAATTCATAACTGTGATAACGTGATTCAACATATGTTGCTCTTTTTGCTGAAAAAGAATACAGGGTGAAATTTACCATCTTCTTGTCGTTGAAATAATATTGATCCGAACCCCATAGAACTAGCATCGCAATGTAATTGTGTCTCAGCTTTAGGAGAGTATATACTTAAAACAGGTTGTTCAGAAATTATATTTTTTAAATTTCTCAAAACATTCAAGTTCTCTACTACCTAATTCAAAATCAGTTTTTTTCTTAAGTAAGTCGTATAGTGGCTTAGCAATAATTGAAAAATTTTTAATAAACTTACGGAAATAGGAGATCAAACCGATAAAGCTATGTAGTTCTTTAAAATTTCTCGGAATGGGAAAATTTTTAACGGCTTCAACATTACTAAGGCTTGGACTTATACCTTCTACGTTTACTCTATAACCCAAATAGTCAATTTCTCTTTTACAAAATGAGCATTTATCTAATCGCAATTCTAGTAAATTTTTAACTAACAGTTTAAACACTTTTAATAAAATTTCTACATGATTTTCGAATTGCTCCGTTGCTATTAACAGGTCATCCATGTAAATCATTACTTCACCTGAATTTAAAAGATCAGAAAATATTAAATTTATGTAACGCATAAAAATGCTAGGACTATTACAAAAACCAAATGGCATACGCAAATACTCAAACTGTCCAAAAGGTGTAACAAATGAAAAATATTTGGTAGAACTATCATTAACTTTAATGTGGAAAAAGGCATTTTTTAAATCCAAACAAGTGAAATAGGATTTGTTTTTAAGTTTATCAATCTGTTCTTCAATATTAGGAATAGGGAAATTATCTCGTAACACCAATTTATTTAATTCCCGAAAATCAACACACATACGTAATTGACCGTTCTTTTTTCTGACTAAAACAATTCTCGAACTATATTCAGAGTTTGAGGGTTTGATAATATTTTGTTGTAATAATTCATCACAAATTTTTCTGACTTCAGTCTGCTCAAAAATCGACAAACGCTTTGGCTTAAAATAAAATGGTGCATCAGACTTTAAATTAACTTTCATTTCGAAATCAATACAAGGTTTAAGTGGCCTAACAATATTCAAATATTCATTACTAAAAAGGTCATTAACTATCTTTCTCTCAGAGGGACTTAAAGTTTCCTCGATATCTAAAGTCGGTTCTGATTTTAAATGTATATCATCGATAAGTAAAATTTCATTAATTGCTTCAGACTCTATGCCAGATTTTGTTTCTATCTTTTCAATATATACTTTATCATTAAATATAACTCTGATAGAACTATTTGAAATAAAATCTCGACCTAACACTACTTTATAACTAATACAGTCTGAATGTATAACATGAAATGAAATATCAATAAAAACATCATTGACTTTAACTTTATCTTGAAAAATGCCTAATATAATTAAGGGCGATCCATTAACACCTACATATGATTCGTTATTATCAAATGGTAAAATCTCACTGTCTAACAATAAATTTTTACTAATCAGAGATATTGGACTTCCTGTGTCAACAATACCTGTTAATGACGTCGACTTTTCCACTAATTCCACATCGACTGTATAGGCTGGCACAATTTTCTTCTTTTCTATATACATTGTTGTAGAATCAGCAGCTTGGCTAACATTAGTACTAACATTCCTCTTCGGACAATTTCTTATTTGATGGTCTGTTTTACCACATTTAAAACATGAGCCCCTTTCTCGTTTTGGTTTTTGGCACTTATCTGCAATATGGCCTTCCTCATTACAATTGAAGCATTTTCTGGTGACCATACTAGTTGGAGTTTTCTCCGCTGAAGTTTTGACTTGGTTACCTTGAACATATTTTCTCACTGAAGTTCCTTGTCTTTCGTCTGAAGTTATGTTATTCATTACTTCCAACAATTTAGATAGACTTTCGAATTCTTTCATCTTTGCCTGAGTTTGTAAATTTTTGTCATCAAAACCATCGATAACATGACCCAGCAGTTCTTCATCGTGTATGTCTAAACGATTACCCATCAACACTTTATCATAATAATAATCAGAAAATTTCTCATTCTTTTGCCATTTTCTTTTTTCAAACTGTTTCATTAACACTCGTCTGTCTTCTTTACATTTAAACATTCTTGGCATAGCATCTTCAAGCTGGTTTAGATCATATGTTACATATTCTGGTCTCGAATCAAACCATGTCTTTGCTTTTCCTTGTAACTTACTAGTTAAGACAATGACCATGACGTCATCAACTACATTATACGTTCTTTTGACGGCGTTAATTCTAGTAAACCATTGAACGATATCTCCTTCCCCATTAAATATTGGAATTAATGATTTGATGTCACTTGCATTGAAATGTTTCTGTTCTCTTGAGTGAATACTTTCCATAACAACATTTACTACATCTTCTACAGTAAGAGGGTTCTGTGAAAATGATGCGTCAGGGCTATTTCCTTCTGTTCCTCCAGTTGCCATTTTATTAATAATTCTTAATAATCACAGTTTTTAATTTTATAGAGTTGTAGCGGCAAATGTAACTACTTAGGGTTACAAATTAAGCAATGTTATTTGTGTACTTCCTTTGACAAAATGAATACACTATTTAGTTGATTGAAAATTTTACACTCGATCAGTTTACACAGCTGATGGAATTTTCAAAGTTCCAACGTCTTATCACAATGGCTTCGTCGCAGTTTTCTCCACACAAAAATTGCTACTGCTTATGATCTTTCTTTTCCTTCGTTATCTTACGTACCCGTACCGTACCCCACACCTGAACTGTGAGGTGGCGAGCGGACAAAAACAAACACTGATTATTATGTAATAGAAAAGTTTTTAGACCGACTTATTAATTGTTGGAAAATTTTTTTGGGTAAGGGTCCTTATTTTGAGAAAAACTACTTTTTTTAACTTGCCGACGTTTCGGTAATTTTTATTACCATCTTCAGGGCACTGTAAGATATAAAATTATGATGTGTAACACTTGTAAAAAATGTAAATAAAAAAAGTGTATATAATATAACATGTGGTACAAACAATAAAAAAAAGGTTATTAAATAAATAAATGGATATATGCACCTACAAACATACACAAAACACGTACAACGTATAAATAGATATTAAAAATCAGAACATATTAACAATAATTAAAAATATTTAAATATACTTTTTTTAGGGCATCTCAAATTTAATTTAACATAATATCACACTTGGTAAAACTACATATGCAGTGAAAAATAATAAGTACTTACATTAATTATGAGTTTTTCTTGGTCACCATAAAATATATATAAAACAGGAAACAAACAGATAAAATCGTTGGGTATTAAATTAGTGTACTTATGTAACATATATACACATATATATATATCACTTATAAAGATACAATTAATTATCAGACTGTAATGCGTGTAATGGTAATGACACGAATGTGAATCTTTCTAAACGTTAAAGTATGCAAAACACATGAGAAGGGATAAAAACCATCATAGATAAAAGAAAAAAAAAAAAAAACGATTATTTGCAATAATGGCAAGGACTGATTATTTGTTTAATATTTCGTAAATAGTGCATTTTAAATTATAGCTATTTTTTACCTAACTTATTAATAAGATTAAAATAACACGCGTTTAAGTTCTCAATGTCTTTCCTTGAATTAACTGACTTAATTTTCTTTATATTGACCATTTCTTGAAATTTTCTCTTTTCAAGATTATGCTGTCTACCTACTATTGTTGTTTCATCAAAATTAAATTCGTGATTTAAACATTTGCAGTGTTCTACTAATGATGTTGTGTTTATTTTATTTTTGTTTTTAACGTCTCTCATGTGCTCTTTCTTTCTGGTTTTTAAGTATCTACCTGTTTGGCCTATATAACTTTTTTCACAATCCTTGCACGGTATTTTGTATATGACATCTGACTGTAATTCTTTTGGTGTTTTCACTTTTAAATTTGTAAAGAAATTTTTCTTTGTCGTATTTTCACTCTTAAATGCAACATTAATTTTATCCGTGGAAAGTACCTTCCTTACCTTCTCAGAAAGATTTTTAACATATGGTAATTTGTAATATGTTTTTGTGCCTGAAGGTGAGGATCTAGTTGATAAGCTGTTATTATTGTTATTTATTATTCTGTTAATTAGTGAAATTGGGTATTGATTTTTTATTAGATAATTTTTTATTAGTTGTAAATTTTTATTGTGAAATTGTGGGCTTGATAAATGAATTGCTCTATATTTTAAGTTATTAATGATGTTTAATTTGTTTTTAATAGAATGTTCGGAGTTAAAATTTAAAAATCTCTCTGAGAAAGTGGGTTTGTGGTACCAGTCCACGAGTAATACATTATCAGTTGTTCGTATAACTTCAACATCTAAAAAGGATAGTCTATTGTTATTTTCAATTTCTATTGTAAATTGTAACTTTTCATGGAAGCTGTTAAACACGTTTAATAGTTCTTCTATTTTTGTTTTAGGTATTACCAGAAAAATATCATCCACATACCGTTTAAAAATAGGTACTTCAAAAGACAATTTGCTTAAGCAGACTTCTTGTAAGTGAGACATGACCAAATCTGAACAAACAGGAGACATACAATTCCCCATACCTAGACCATATATTTGCTTAAAAAATTCCCCATTAAAGTTGAAATAACTGCTTTCGGTGCAAAAATTAAATACTTCTAAAAATATTTCTAAAGAAATTGTTGTATGGTTTTCAATCAAATGCCATCTATCTTTTATAATGTTAATCGTTAAATCAATGGGTATGTTTGTAAATAGTGATATCACATCCAGGGATACCAATATATAGTTGTCTGGAACTGTTTGTCTTTTAATGAATTCAGCAAATTCAAAAAGAATTTTTTAACATATTTTTCATCTTTTGTAAAAGCAAAATTTAAAATATTACTGACATATTTTGTTAAATTGTACACTGGAGAACCTATGAAGCAAACAATGGGTCGTAGTGGTAAATTTGGTTTATGTATTTTTTACCCAAAATACATAAACCAAATTTACCACTACGACCCATTGTTTGCTTCATAGGTTCTCCAGTGTACAATTTAACAAAATATGTCAGTAATATTTTAAATTTTGCTTTTACAAAAGATGAAAAATATGTTAAAAATTCTTTTTGAATTTGCTGAATTCATTAAAAGACAAACAGTTCCAGACAACTATATATTGGTATCCCTGGATGTGATATCACTATTTACAAACATACCCATTGATTTAACGATTAACATTATAAAAGATAGATGGCATTTGATTGAAAACCATACAACAATTTCTTTAGAAATATTTTTAGAAGTATTTAATTTTTGCACCGAAAGCAGTTATTTCAACTTTAATGGGGAATTTTTTAAGCAAATATATGGTCTAGGTATGGGGAATTGTATGTCTCCTGTTTGTTCAGATTTGGTCATGTCTCACTTACAAGAAGTCTGCTTAAGCAAATTGTCTTTTGAAGTACCTATTTTTAAACGGTATGTGGATGATATTTTTCTGGTAATACCTAAAACAAAAATAGAAGAACTATTAAACGTGTTTAACAGCTTCCATGAAAAGTTACAATTTACAATAGAAATTGAAAATAACAATAGACTATCCTTTTTAGATGTTGAAGTTATACGAACAACTGATAATGTATTACTCGTGGACTGGTACCACAAACCCACTTTCTCAGAGAGATTTTTAAATTTTAACTCCGAACATTCTATTAAAAACAAATTAAACATCATTAATAACTTAAAATATAGAGCAATTCATTTATCAAGCCCACAATTTCACAATAAAAATTTACAACTAATAAAAAATTATCTAATAAAAAATCAATACCCAATTTCACTAATTAACAGAATAATAAATAACAATAATAACAGCTTATCAACTAGATCCTCACCTTCAGGCACAAAAACATATTACAAATTACCATATGTTAAAAATCTTTCTGAGAAGGTAAGGAAGGTACTTTCCACGGATAAAATTAATGTTGCATTTAAGAGTGAAAATACGACAAAGAAAAATTTCTTTACAAATTTAAAAGTGAAAACACCAAAAGAATTACAGTCAGATGTCATATACAAAATACCGTGCAAGGATTGTGAAAAAAGTTATATAGGCCAAACAGGTAGATACTTAAAAACCAGAAAGAAAGAGCACATGAGAGACGTTAAAAACAAAAATAAAATAAACACAACATCATTAGTAGAACACTGCAAATGTTTAAATCACGAATTTAATTTTGATGAAACAACAATAGTAGGTAGACAGCATAATCTTGAAAAGAGAAAATTTCAAGAAATGGTCAATATAAAGAAAATTAAGTCAGTTAATTCAAGGAAAGACATTGAGAACTTAAACGCGTGTTATTTTAATCTTATTAATAAGTTAGGTAAAAAATAGCTATAATTTAAAATGCACTATTTACGAAATATTAAACAAATAATCAGTCCTTGCCATTATTGCAAATAATCGTTTTTTTTTTTCCTTTTATCTATGATGGTTTTTATCCCTTCTCATGTGTTTTGCATACTTTAACGTTTAGAAAGATTCACATTCGTGTCATTACCATTACACGCATTACAGTCTGATAATTAATTGTATCTTTATAAGTGATATATATATATGTGTATATATGTTACATAAGTACACTAATTTAATACCCAACGATTTTATCTGTTTGTTTCCTGTTTTATATATATTTTATGGTGACCAAGAAAAACTCATAATTAATGTAAGTACTTATTATTTTTCACTGCATATGTAGTTTTACCAAGTGTGATATTATGTTAAATTAAATTTGAGATGCCCTAAAAAAAAGTATATTTAAATATTTTTAATTATTGTTAATATGTTCTGATTTTTAATATCTATTTATACGTTGTACGTGTTTTGTGTATGTTTGTAGGTGCATATATCCATTTATTTATTTAATAACCTTTTTTTTATTGTTTGTACCACATGTTATATTATATACACTTTTTTTTATTTACATTTTTTACAAGTGTTACACATCATAATTTTATATCTTACAGTGCCCTGAAGATGGTAATAAAAATTACCGAAACGTCGGCAAGTTAAAAAAAGTAGTTTTTCTCAAAATAAGGACCCTTACCCAAAAAAATTTTCCAACTGATTATTATATTATTTAATACACAAAACGTTTAAATAGGGAGTACATAAAAATGGTGGCTATCTCGCCCACTAACTTCCATAAGACTCTATACTGAACTGAACTGTCAATCTGAACCAGCCAGTTATACCAACTCTAACATTATACTGCTTTGGCGCTAAATTCAAATTTAAAAAAAATAAGCTTACAATCATAATATTTTTTTCACTAATATTTTAGATTCTGTCCTAAGGAGAGAAAATCTGTCATAATCATATATGCAATATGCATAATTCTTTCTTATATGCTTTTCTTGATCGTTAATTTGTTCTTATTTATTTAATTGACCGAAAGCCCAGGATATATCTACATCATTCCTATTAGAGATAAATTCCTTTCAATTTTTACACAATATACTATTTTTGGTGAAATTGGAATATAATCAATAATTTCGTTTTATTTTTAAATTTGGCGGTATTCCAGAAATATTGTATCCATACGTAAAATTTTTTTTTATAAAGAATGAGAGTGAGTTTCGAGAGTCACTCACAATTATTCATTCCTGACAGTTAATGTTATGCAAGAAATGACCGTGGAAGTTTATTTACCTGTATTCTGCCGTGTTAAGTACACATTGTTTAAGTAAGCACGATCTTCTAACTTCACATTCATCAACTTCATTTTACCATGGAATATAATAATGTGGAATATTATTTTATTTTTGCTAAATGATTCTGTGATATATTACACGAACACTGTCAGTTTTCATGATACAAGTGTAACGAAATAAATTTTAAACAGACTAGTAAGTATAATATAAATTTTATTGGTTAATATCACCAGAATGTGATTTGAACCATGTTCAAATCATGTACATATGTTATACTTTTCAAATCATTTTCTATTTTAATTTCATAAAATTAAATACATCAAACAATTTACAAGTCGAATTGATCATCAGAACGTGCTTTTTAATTAAGAATATCGTTGTAATCTTGTTGAGTCAACTTGCCAAATTATCATTTTTATAGGCTCGTGTACACAATATATAAGTATGTACAGCATATGTATATGCATTAAGCATTAATACCATCAAAAATTAAATACGTAAATTACGTAAGAATTGTATTTTAACGCAAGTTAACATTAACTTGAGCCGCTATGTTATTTTTAAGTTCTTAACGTTATTTGATCAAGTGAGTGGGATATTTAGATTTTATTCTCACATTTGTATAGCAAATTTCGTAACATTAAAACATAATAATGAATGACCTTGTCTTATTAGTCAAAATTAAACGAATATAATAAATTGAACTTGACATAAACCCATTTCGTACTACCAATTCTTAATTCTTCTCTCCTACTTTTCTTCATTAAAAATTATTTTAATTTTGGAGGGAGATTTATAATAATTAACTTGACGATAGAGTTTTTCCTATTTAAATATTTTACTATGTACGTTCAAAGGAAATATAAGTATAGTGATTTATGTATAAGACGCCATGGCCTTTAACGGCCCGGTGCACAGTGGTCCCAAATCCCAAAAACGCGGAAAAAATCTCAAAAGTGAACTTTTAAATTTGGAGTTTTGGACCGTTGGGTTGAGTACACCAATAGTTTAAGAGTCTTATATACCCTATTAAATCATAATTCTCGAATATCTCGTTTAAAACTTATCCGGTTTGAGTGCGATTTTTACAAGATTTTTCAAAAATATGTATAAAATGTCGGAATGTAATTTCTTTTTTTTTCAGTCGTCAAAAAATTTTCGCATGCATTTTAAATATTTTGTATCCAAATTTTTTAACATTCCGACATTAGTCACTGTTTGTAACGTTTATATTCATGTGACCCAACTCTTGGATTAGTTGAAAATAAATTTATTAGAAAACTAAAAACTGCATATCTATATTCCGATAATAGCTGCCATCTCGCATGATATTTCGGAAACACGGATGCACTTGCATACACTGGACTCGTTTGCGGGAGGGGGAATCGGGCACTTAGGAACCACGTTGCGATTTTCGTAAACAACAGTGGTGTCTGTATTCTAGAGATATCTCAAATTTACTTATTTGTTATTAAGTGGGTACACTTGATTTCAATAAAAACTGGTACATTTTCTTTTAGCTATGTAAATCATTCGTTCTTTGATTGATATTAATAATCTTACAAATGTCACTTTGACGTTAATCAGTGGCGTCATTATTAAAAATGGTTCGACATCTAACAGATATTCAAAAATTTCGAATTTTTTCTAAAATTGAAGATGGTTGGTCCATAAGAAGACTTGCTGCTAAATACAATGTGAGTAAAACCACGATAATGTTAAAAGAACAATGGGAAACCAACCAAACGGTATCCCGTAAAGTTGGTTCCGGTAGGCCCAGAAAGAGCAATAATCAAGAAGATGAAAATCTTATAAATTACCTAATAGAAAACCCTTTTCAGACTGCAGTAAATGCAATTTCAGAGACAAATTTCCCTGCTTCGGTATCTACTGCTTGCAGAAGAATAGAACTACAAAGTGACTTGAGGAGTTGTTCAGCGGCTAAAAAATACAAACTTTCAGAAGAAAAGAAGCAGGGTAGGATTATTTTTGCACTCAACTATATAATCAATGATGAAAACTTCTGGGGACAAGTTGTCTTTTCTGACGAAAAGGTTTTTAAATCCTGTAACGATGGACATGTTCGCGTATATAGGCCTCCTTCCACTAGATACGACGAAAAATATACTTTCGATCCACAAATATTAGGAAGGTCTTCAGTCAATGTCTGGGTTTGGATGAGCCTAAATGGGTTAGGTGTGTGTTGGAACAGTGGTGGTCATCTCAATTCCATTAAATATATTGAAATATTAGACATATTATGTTGCCGTCAGTAATAGAGGTGTTTCCGGAAAATAATTTTATTTTCCAACAAGACAACTGCTCCACACATACGGCCCATCGTGTCAGGCAATGGTTTCTTAATAGAAACATAGAGTTGTTACCGTGGCCATCTAAAAGTCCAGATTTAAATCCAATTGAAAATGTATGGGGACTAATGGTGAAACATATAAGAAAATTAAATAACCATCCAAATAATGCCCAAGAATTGGAAGGGATAATTGAAGACGCTTGGGAGAACTTGTCGCAAGAAGTTGACCTTGCAAGAAACTTTGTCCATGCCTGCAACACTTCAGGCAGTTTTAGACGCTAATGGAGCAATGACAAAATATTAGTTAATTCTGTATTACGTAATTGAAGTTCATTTATTTTATTTTTTTATTGTATTTTTATGTTCAGTTTGCATTGTTTACATTTTTTTTTAATCTCAAGTGGTATTTTTGTGTTCTTATTTTAAAAATAGAATTATCATTATTCAGTTAGTATTTTAATTACAACCATTAGTAGAATTATCCGTAACAAATATTATTTTTTTAAACAATAATATGGCAGGCTTGAAAATGTTTTGAAAAAAGTTATTTTCTAATTATTTTTTAAAATTCCATTTAAATAAAATAAAAGAGAAAGGTTTAATAAGTTTAAAAACACAAATAAAACCGATCTCCTCCAAAAAACCCAGGTTCGGGGTAAATCACTTCTTCTCCACCCCCCTCTCGACATGCCTGGCCAGCCCTATTTACAGGCATATGCACACAACTAAACTATTAAGATTTTCGATTACAAGAATTGTACCAGTTTTTTTTTAAATCAAGTGTACACCTAAGTAGACGTGTTATTGAAAGTGATTATTAGTGCAGTGAAAGAACAATGGGAAAAATAAAAACATATCATAAGCGTAAAAACCCTAGCAGAAAACCGAAAAATCGAACATTAGCCCAAAAGAGAAAATATAAAAAGTAAGTACTAGTGAAAATTGAATTTTTTCGTAAATTAATAAAAGTAATAATTTTCTTTTATTTCCGGTAATTTCTGTAGAGAGACTAATATAAATGAAAGTTTTCCCATTTTGTCGTCTCTAAATATTGATATGGAGAATGAAAGGCTCAATGAAAGGCGAATATGATAATTTTTATTTTTGATTTATTTTAAGCGCAGTAACCTCATGTACAGGGTGATCATTTTAAGTGCACCTTACTCGGTTTTTCTGCTGTATTTTTAACCTAGGAAAAAACTTGAAAAATTATACTTATGTGCTTTTTTTCTAAGGAATCCGAAATTTAAAAACAATTGAATGTCAAATAAAAAGAAAACGCCGAAAAACTGAAAAATAAAAAAAATTACACCCCGCATTAATACGCTGAAATGGACATATGACATTCCGAATACTGATTAAATATGCGCGTCACATACATATCTTTTACTTCCGGTTTGACCGGAACTTGCCTTCATTTTTTTTTCTAAATGATATATCCTGTATATTCAGCTCAATTTAAAAAATTTCTTTCTGAATTCAGCAATATATGTAACATCATCATAATCTTACATATTTGATAGAAATATTGGAGTTTAAATTTAAAATAACACAAATATATTTTTCATATTATTTCAGCGCCTTTTCCATTCTGAGTTGAATGATATAACACACATTGATACTTCCATTTTATAGGAAAAATTTTTAAAATAATACTATGCATTAATAAGAAACGGTAAAATGGAAATTTTTTTTGTAAATTAACGATTTAATTGTTTTGTTGTTTAGTTCTTTAGCTATTTTTAAACAAAGTAAATAAAATAATTTCGGAGTTTTTTTTATTGTTTTTACATATTAATTGCAGGACAAGGACGCATGAAGGGTAAGGTTAGCTACTGCTTAGCTTATAAGCTTGACGCAATACAACTTTTTCGTCGGTTTATGTCGTACGAAACCTCTAGTACTCCGCCTCTGATAATTCAACATCTCCCGATCTGAAATGTTCCACTATGCCGTTCTGTAACTAGAACATCGGCCACTTTCGACATTCGCGCGATAATTTCGGTTTAGCTGTATATATGCATAAAAATGATCTGTAATTTACAAACATTGATAAAGTTGTGGCTTTATTTTATAATTTTTTTTATATTACACTTGACCATTTTTATAAATAATTAAAATATTTCCAATGTGTAGTTCATACAATTTTACTTTGCATCTGGAGGCTATGTTTTATGTGGGATTTAGGGAAATATCAAAATAAATAAAAGTTTTTATATAACAAAGAATTATTTATTATGTTATAGTGTATCAAGTGGGATATTATACAGGTTGTCTCATCAGGAACTGCATCGATCGATATAGGGAAAAGTACGCACCAGAAATTTTTTAAAATTCAGGGAATTACTAATAGCTGTGTGGTTAGTCCAATTAAAATAATTACAAGCATCTGGCACTTCCGATTATACCGGAAGTCGATATCAACTTGCTTATTTTAAATGGAATACCCTATATATTTTAGAGTTTTCGAAAAGAGCATAAAATTCTGAGTCAAAAACATGTAGGATACCTTAAACCCAGCCTAAACTCAGTCGTTTCAGAGATATTTGACATTTTAAAAAAATGTTGACAGGTGTAATGGTTTACAATAACCTTTATAACTTTCTTCGTGTAAAAGATATTCATTTGCTTCTTGGCAAGCGGAAAGACCATAAGGTGAGCTACGCTTTACAGTTTAAAGAAACTCAATAATAGTATACCAAGTGTCCCATTTTTGACGTTACATTTTGTAAACTTGCTTAAATCAAATAGAACACCCTGTATTTTTTACATCAAGTTATGTGCTATTAAATTCCTTTTTTCCTGATATAAGCATTGTGGGGGTTTAAGTTACAACTTTTTGAAATATTTGCGATTTTCTTAGAAATTCAAGAATTTTTAGTAAAAATTTTATCAAATTAGCCATGATTAGAAACAATCAATAATGTCAGTCATTCTCTTATGTTAAAAAATGCCACCGCGTTTAAATTATACCCACGAAGATTTTTTGAATTTGTTTATTATTTATAGAGAATGTGATAAAGTAATATCAAGAACTTGAATTACATTTGCTACTCAATATCCACAAAAACGGAAACCGTCACCAAACACTGTAAAACGCATACTGGATAATTTTAGAATCTATGGCTCTGTGAATGCAAGATATATGGTCAGATGAAACTAAATTTACCAAAATTGGACATTTTAGTCGACTCAAATCGCATTATTGGAGTGACTCGAATCCTCATGTGTTCAGGGAGAGAAATTTTCAAGAAAGTTGGCAGTTTAATGTTTACTGTGCCATAAGAAACGATAGAGTGGTAGCATTAGAATTTTATCAGGAAAATTTAAACAGTAAGTTGTACAGATTTCTTCTTCTGCTAACATGTGGAGTTAATTTTTTTGTTTTTGTTTTTTTTTTAAGTGAAAGATATCTTAACATTTTACAAAATTTTAAAGATAACTATTTAGAAAATTTACCTATCGCCGAACATACAAACATTTTTTATCAGCATGACGGTGCTCCCCCACATAACGCGTATTTGATAAATAATGTTTTACAAGAAACTGTTTACGATTGGATCGCCAATAATGGACCTTTTCTATGGCCTCCTCGCTCGCCCGATTTATCAATTTTATTTGGGGAACTATTAAAAATAAAGTTTATGAGAGCCCATTAACAACTATTGAAGATTGTATGCAAAACTTATCACAGGATTCAATTAGAAGAGCTACCCATGAAGGACTAATCCGAAAGTGCGAAAAATATGTGGAGGTTCGAGGGCGGATTTTAAACAATTATTAAATTAAAATGGAATCATGTTTTTAGTTGATTTTATCTTAGCTATTTTAGTTTATGCAAAGTGTCCTCAATCCAATTAATAGGAATGTTAAAGTGTTTACTGTTATTTTCCGTTTTTGTGGATATCTAGTAACAAACTACAAGTATTGATATTATTTTATCATATTTTCCATAAATAATAAACACATTCAAAACATCTTCGTGGGTGTAATTTAAACGCCGTGGCATTTTTTGACATACAAGAATGATTGACATTACTGATTGTGTCTCATCATGGCTAATTTGTAATTATTGCTTATGAACGTCTTTATGAGTTTTGGCATTTTAATGTTTGTAAATGCACTGGGGCGCTCGCCGTCGCGCTTTTGCTGCGGCGCAGTTTTTTAATGAAAATTAATTTTACTATTTCGGCTTTTTAAAAATCGGAGAATTGAGATAAAAAATTGCGGCTTGAAGTTTTGAATATGGTTTTTATTCTTATCTAATTTGCTAAAAAAAAGTTGTGGGACATGTGATATTTTGAACTCATGTAATTTCGGTCTCGGGCATTTCTTGTATGTTTCTAATGGCTTCTATGTGATCTTGGTGATTTTTTAGTAATATTATTTTTTTGAGATAATTCAGTTTTTTGTAGAATTTTGGTTCTACAGCAAACTCTGACCCTGTGAAAAATATATCGAAGTGAAGAGAAGTACAATCTACCTCATGCCAATCTTCCACTAGAATTACTACTCCTCCTGGTATTAGATCCACATCAACGTATATATCGTTAACTTCATCATCTGCATGACTGTCTGAACTATCGCTACTCTAATCTAACTCCGAGCTCTTGTATTCATATGGCAATTCTTCCTATTCATCCTCTATATTATCAACTTCTTCCTGTAATTCTTGCTTTTTGGGAAATCGTCTTCTCCACTTATCGTTCTCACAACATGAATGTTTTAAGCGTTCAGAACCTGTAGAAAGTTCACTCATATTTATTTTAAACTGTAATCTGCCGATACATGAACATAACAGCTCAACTATCAACTTACCACTTGCACAAGCAGTGAAAAACTCAGTGTAAACACTAAAGGATTAGGCAACCAGTCTTACAAATGCGCCGAGAGTACCTAAAAGTTGTATCCCATTAAAATAAATGCTGCGTGTGTAACACACGTGTTCCACGTGGCCTGATGGTAATAATTATCTGTGTATCTTCGGGTGTTCCATATGACAGCCACCGTGTTAAAACTTAACCCCTTTTAATCATTGGTCAGTTCCATTAGTTTTAATCAACTCCAGATGATGCCATCTTGTTTGGTGAAACGTTCGTCGGGTGTTGTAGCCGATGTTTTGCTGGTTGTGAAGCCTGTTTCAGTATTAGTACCTAATGTATAAAAAGTGTAGCACTTGTAGTTAATGTAATTCGCTATTTTTTGTAAAAAAAATCAGACAGTTGACAATTTTTTTCTCGACCATTACCAGTGATTTGCTATGTAAAATATGCGTAATTTTAATACTTGTCATCTGTTCTTATTTGCTAATAATGCTATTAAGAGGATGTCTGATAAAGCGCTCGATAAAACTCCTAATATAAATATTGTGTAATTTTTTTTAAGGCAGATGTTGCGAGGCTTCGCTCTGTGAAAGTTGTTTTGTTTAATTGTCATTTTTTTACAATGTGATGAATTAAACGTGTATAATAATCTCAACTGTGATATAATTTAAAAATAATAGTGTTAAATAAATATTAATTATCAATCACACCACGCATCGGTAAACATACGAATCACTGAGGTTAAAGCAACATCAGAATAACATATAAGTAAGTTTTTGTTAATGTGTTTATACATTTTAAAATTTAAAATTTTAATGTTTATACTTAAAATTAAAATGTCATATAATACATTTTTAATTAATGTTAGTGTTCTGTTAATTATTGTCAGTTAGCGAGTTAAATTTTCAAGCCGTATAAATTTCCAACATCCATCGCTCAATTTCGCTCCTAAATTTAATTATTTCATCGACATTTATTTATTTTTTAATATATTCAGTATTTCAATAATATTTTATTTTATAGACTTATCCAACAATTGAAGTGGTTCATTTGAAAAGTTGGTAAAACTTGTTTATAATATCCAAAGTACTGAACCGATTTAAAAAACCTTTAATTTGTTTTGTAACTACATTATTTAGACAACTTTCAAGAAACAAATTTTCAAAAACTAACAATTTTGTATAGAATTGTTTCTTTACATTGTTTTAGGATGCTGTTATTAAATTGTTATATTTTGTTACCTTTTATATTTCTTTATATCCGACATTTAAATACTGTGTACGTATTACATTATTTAAACAAAAATGAATATTAATCGTACTAGATATACCTAGTCCACCAATATGATTTTTGTTTTATTAACATTTTTTAGTAGGAATGAAAGGTTCTTGTAGTTGTCTAAGTACCGAAATGTTATCATTTAAATTTAAGTTTGAAGTTATGCCTATTTAGTTAGAAAAATTAAAAATAAAGTAGTTTTTATGAAAATAGTAGGAGTAGCTTCAAAGATAGTCGTACAGAACTATTTGCCGGAATAGAAATATTGTCAATTAATAAAGATTGCACAACATTTGGCAAAAGTATCGATCTTCCCCGGGTTCTGTCTACGTGAATGCCTATGTATGTCTCCTAGAGTTCTTGGATATAGTAACAGATATTCTTAAATAAGGTTTACATTACTCAAATAGTTTAATCAGCCAGATGCCCAAGTATTAGTACAATCGAGTAAATTTGGGATACCCTGAAAGACGGACAAATAACAGAAAGTTGGGATGAATATAACCGGCTCGGTGGTGTAGTTGGCAAGTGTGACTAGAAATATTCTTCCGTAGCTGCGGGTTCGAATTACACCACCGGCACTGGCAATGTCGGTGGAATGCCCATGTTTTTCTAAGTGTAATCTCCTTCTAGACACCTTCGACCTTGGATTTCTGGAGTTGTCTAATTTCTGTAGTGTTTGTTGTTACTGATAAACAAAACTAAAGCCGGCCCGTTTTAAGAAATTGACTGGCGTTGGTGAGGGGCAATATGTGACTTACAAAGACTAATCTCTTATATCATGTCCATTACAGTTGTTTCTATTTGTCAGCGTACACTACTGGCATCATTAATAAACCTTCTATAATATCCTCTGCTGTTGCTAAATTTTTTATACTACAAAATAAAACAGCTAGGTATCACTGACGTAGTTTTCCATGAAATATTAAAACACTATATACTGCACTCGAAGCGCGTTTCGCCGACCAAGTTGACATCATCTGGAGATGATTAAAACTCTGCTAGGTATATAAAAAAATGCTTTATTGATGTCTTCAAATTATCTCTGTGTTTTAAAATTTATGTTAAAAAATTTAAGAACATAAAGTATACGTATTTTTATTCTTAAAGAATTTAGAAAAAAATTACAATACAGCGCTTCCACCCGCATGATGTGGTGTGGAAGTAAAAAATAGTGAAAAAAAATCATTCAAAGAGCATTAATTTTTTTCTTATAAAAATAAAAAAAATTGAGGTCCTTGGTAATAATAAAATTTAATACAAATTTCATTTTGCATTCTCCTTAATATTCTTATTAAAAACAACTTGTGCATTTTTTTTTAAACAGAAAACTCCTTGGAAAATGCACCAATATGATTTGGGTACATAACAATTTTTTTTCTACTATCGAATAATCCTCTAATTTAACAATAACTAAGGCTAACGTAAATAAAAAAATTATATTTTACATTTTACACAGATAGAGTTAGTAGTAGTAGCTACTTATTTTACTAGGCAAGTAGGCCTCAATTGGGCACTTTTAACCTAGGGACCAACATGCTATCGTGGACTTCGAACCACGGCCCTCAGCTGACAACCAACCCACAGCCTGGGCCTGCCCGCCTGCACCGCTGGGAGAATGGCAAGCCTCCTGGGTAGATCGCTAGGACACTCTATCTGGGCTCGCCTCTCCGCCTGCATCAGGCTAGCGGCCTTCTCGGGTTAGTCCGTTTACAGCCTACCGACTGTTAGACTGTCACAAATACACCAGGTATTTTGGAGCCAGCGACGTGGTCTAATTTCTTTAAATCTTCTTTTTTAATTCTTTTCAACAAGGAAGCCCCACGTTCAGGGCACCATGTCATAAATAATACAAGACTTTGTTAGCGTTTTGAAGACCTGTTTCTTTGATTTCTCCATAGCTGGGTTATTACTCTTTTTAATTAAGTTGGGCGCCACGTGACTTACAGCCACGAAAATAATTTTAGTTTCTTGCCTTGGTATTTGATCGTAGGAATGGAATTGTCTGATTACGCGGAGAGGTAAGGTAGCCTGTTCTTATCCTCGTCGGAATTTCTGTGTGCTTTTGGCTACGTTAGCAGAGCTGAGCAAGATTTCAGCAACTCCTCTTCGGCGGTCCTGGTTTGAGGGACTTGTTTCTACCTCAGAATTTGTAGCTGAAGGATTTAGTCAAGCGGGGTGCTTTTTATTTATTTATTAGGGCAAACAAATTGCATATGGGATCCATGGCAATTTGGATTTTTTTCTAGCCTCAAAATATTTTTTTAGGAATACTGAAAATATTTTTTTCAGTCGGCTTTTACGTAATATAAAACTGAGGTTCAAGAATTTATCTTAACAAACCTAGCTTCGAGAAAAAAATAATTTTGAAAAATAGTTCTAAGTCTCTAAGTATACAAGTTACTTCCTTACCTTGTCCTCGGAGATATCAGAAGATGATGTTCTTTTGCAAAAACGTTTAATTTTTTATTATTAGACAACCTACGTCCGTAGGAGCCTGCTTGTGGTCTTTTAAGTTTAATAAGTAAAAAACAACGTAGAGTCTTACAGTAAAATCTGATGACGGAAGACTCCTCAAGCCAAAATTCACGAATGATAAAAGCCGTCGAAGAAGTGCTTCTGGTTTTCTGCTGTGAATTTTGTAAAAATATTTTATAGGTGATGGACGCCGTCTTCGTGTCTTGGATAGCAAAAAAATAACCCAGCCTGGTGTTTGGAGAAATTTCTTAGTGCGTGTTTACTACTTCTGGGGCCCGAGTGAGATCTTTTACCTGTGAAACGATCAAAGACTGTCCTAAGGGCTCGAGATCCGTTGGTGTTTAATAATGGGGTTCACAACCGATTTTAAATTAATTATTTATCGTTCGCGAAAAGACATCAAGTTTGTATTAATGCAAAAAGTGAAAAATTTTACTTAAAAATTGAATTTAGTACCACGATGCTTGCTCGTCAGTGTGGAGTGGTAGAATTATCTTAACTTGTCTGAAATTTTATATTTATAGGGGTTGTGTCGTCATCTATTAGCATGATGTTATGTTTTTAAAGCGCCTAATAAGAACAAAAACTACCCCGCTCTAAAGCTTCCGATTTAGTAAAAACTCCGATACGGCTTGTCTATCTGAATTGTCTACACGGTGTACCAAACTTCAATTTTACAAGTTTAATTCTCGTATGGATAAATTTGGAGGTTGATGAGGCGTTGTGGAAACAACGATTGTTGCCTGAAATTATTATTATTATTTTGTCTTAAACTATTTTACTTTGATATTAGTTGTTACTTATTTAATTGACTTTGTAAAACTAAATCTTTTGGTGTATGCAACATCATTTAAAATTTATATATTGAATTACAGAAATTTAGCTTTTGCTATTTTATGATGGCTTTGGCCTCTGATAATTATTTGTCTCCGTCGACCACTGAAAATAAAATTTTGTAGGGCCTCTTGGACTGTAATAAAATCATTCAGACCGATTTGTAATTATTGCTTATGAACGTCTTTATGAGTTTTGCTCATTTTAATGGTTGTAAGTGCGTTGCTGCGCTGTCCGTCGCGATTAAAATTAATTTTATTATTTCGGCTTTTTAAAAATCGGAGAACTGAGATAAAAAAAATGCGATTTGAAGTTTTGAATATGTTTTTTTATTCTCTATCTAATTTACTATAAAATGTTTCTAATAGCTGAGGGCCTTCTATGTGATTTGGATGATTTTTTGGTAACATTATTTTTTGAATTAATTAAACTTTTTATAGAATTTTGGTTCTACAAGACGATCGGTCATCTATCCAATTGCCAGACTCGATCAGTGTTGCTTAACTTCACTGGTTGAATATCGAAAATTAAACGGATGACCATACCTCATCACAGATAGAGTTACTTAAATGTCAGAATCATAAGGAAAAGGAAAAAGTTCCAATGGTCCAGTGTACCTTTCTTTTTTTATAACTTTTGTAATAACAAACTTGATCTGCTTTTTGTTTGCCGCTTCCATCACACCATATTACAAAACAAACCAAAAATAAATAAAGTATATAAACTAAATAAACAAATATGAATTATGAATAAAAAATAATTTTAAAAACTTAAAACTAACAAAATCAGTTTGTATTGATATTTCAATAAACCTTCAAAATGAAATTCATGCGCTTAATCGTCGAAGTTAAAATATATCCTTTTTAGCATTTCACGAATCTCTCGTGCATTTGTCCAATATTAAATGATTATTCACCGTTTCAACAATATAACAATTTCAATAATATTTCACTATAAAATGTTGTTAATATAAAACAAAGGCAATTGCTATAAAAAGAACTGAGATATTTGACAAACTGGGAGCTAAAGTTGTTTTCTATTATGGTATTACATTTTGAAAATGGGCTACATTGCAATATTTAAATACTAATAACTCAAAAACGATAGCTCCTGTCGACATTTAGTAAGAGGACCTTCTTTTATGCAATTTTTAACACTGGCGCTTCTTTCCGTTATAAATGTCTAAAAAAAATAAGACAAAAAGGTTAGGGCAAAAACTCACCCCCACCCTCTCTTTAACTACCCCAACAAATCATGATATTGAGATAAAAGTTTGACAAAATATGTAACATTATGAAATTAATAAATGGAACAAATTTAATTTTTGCAACTTAGGACGTTTCGAATTTATTGGTATATAATTATGTTGTACTTACCACTTTTAAGGAGTTGTAGCTCCTTTATGAATTGGTTTAAGACAAATGTTTATATACAAAACTATACTTATTTTTTCAAGTTCTATTTATTACCCCTTTGAAGGAAGGTACTTAATTATGGGCCACTCTGTATAACCATTAGATAATACACGTTACCCAGTAACAATTATGTCAAATGCAGAATCCATGTAGTGCACCACCTCTGACTAATTTCAACACTAAAAACTTTTATCGCTGTAATATGTTATCTTCGTAAGTTTGTTACTTTACTGTTACTAAAAATTTATAAAACGTAATCATATAGCTGTTATAAATGTATTATAAGTTTTTTGTAAATTAGTTCCATAACAGTTATGTACCTAGTTCATCAATGCTTTATTTTTATTTATATGAAGCCGTTTTTATTTTACATACGACACAGTGTTTTGTTTTAATCCCTTGTACAAAAAATGGGTGTGGTTTCACTTTGATTATGATTACGAAATAATATGGAGTCCACACATATTCTGTAGTGTTGAAAATTGTAAATATACACATTCACCGGAGGAATGGGTCAAATTATATTAACAGAAACATTTTTAATGTAAACTTACATAAAGTAGCTATCCAAACCAAACAGGCCCTCCATAATATTTAAATTCTAATAATAATTTAATTAATGAAAATAAAATTTATTTTCTCCCCACAATTTCAAGGTGCACAATCGATGGTAGGTCATCAACACTGCTTAAAATATCAATTCTTCAAATTAAAAGGTGATTTTACAAAACATTTCGATATTATAAATATGTAATGGTGATATATCATATTACTGTTATATAATGTTGATATCTTATCAATTTTGTAATATAAATACTAGTGATGCAACTATGTAAAGAGAAGAGAACAGTGTAATAGAACAAGGTTCACTAATATATCCGAGTCTGTGATGTAACTGATTCAAGCTGGTTGGCAGGGTCTATATTAATATTGTGTTCGTGAATAATTCACTAAAAATTCATTGTTTTAGTACCACAGGATTGCATTTACCTAAGTTCAATGATTATTTATTACATTTTGATGTTCAAAATTGAACGTGGGAGATTTTCTTACGTAAAATACCGTTATTTACTAAATTCGTATATTACAAACATTTCATATAAAACTTCATTTTATGAAGTAAAGGTTATAGCAAGTTTTGCAGTAATTGATGTAACTTACAAATAGTAATTTTATAATCTACAATAGTATTTGCAACATAAATTCCTAAGCTACCTGATTATATCCGTTCAAAATATATGCTATTAAGTTATTCATTTTGTTTAGATTTTTTTCAAATATCAAAGTGATTAGTGATGGGGAACCCTAGTATCAGACAAAGTTTAAAGCCGATTTGCATATTTAAGTTGGCCACTTGCTAAAAATGCCGCCTTAATGATCAAAGAATTAATTGTTAGGTATTGTTTGAAATACTTCAGATCTAACTTATATTTTATCTTAACATTTATCACACTATGAATAGTAAGTGGAATATTATTAATGACTTGCATATTTAATTTCAAGTATCCTTCAGCTGTGAGTACTTGGAAGATGATTTCATGTAGACACCACAAAACATCAAAAATATTTTTATGGCATTTAGTTGCAAATATTGGAATTACACCAAAAATCAAATACTTGGTATTTTACGATGGACATTATTAAATATCATATAAATTAAATAGCCAACTATCTATGTGAAACCGTTTTCTGCACAGTCTGTGGTTTTCTGGATGCTATTACACAATTAAAGACCTTGAGCTGGTAAATTACGTATATCAGGTACCCTAAATATTTTTATTTTAATTAAATAAGTTAACACTATGTAAATAAAGATATTTGATATCATATGTAAGTTGAAATAAGCTTTTAGAGAAGGCATCTTAGTTAAATATATTTACGGATTTCGCTATAAGCCATATTTTTACTAGAAACGCAATTTTAATATCTCTTTCTTACGTGTATTTAATCAATGTGGCTACTCACTGATAGAGAAATTTGAAATTGAAAAAAAAAATGGAATTATTAATTATTAATTAAAAGAAATAACACTTACAACTTTGATTTGAACATAAGATTTTGGATTAGTTAAAAGATATATTTACCTATTAGCTAGTAACTTTAAAAAAGTAACTAGGTGGCTTTATAAAAGTACCAAATTTTTTAGTTAGGCACCTACTTTTAATGTATGTATTATTTTAAGGATTAGAATATTTTAATAGTAGAGAAGAGTAGAATTTTTTTTGGTTAATTATAATACGAAATAAACAAAATACACCAAACTAAACTTTAACATTTTTATCAAAACATCTGTTTTTCAGACTAAACATTAAATTAGAATTGAATATCAATATCTAAAACAAGATAAAAATAATGTATAATTTTGAATTTCTACGATTATCTATATAAATACAAACAGAAAAATCAGTAAAATAAGAGATTAGATAAATAAGTACTCGTTATAGTGAATATCAGTGCACAATATCACTGATTAAAACAACTGACAATCGTTTTAATTCACCCAGATTCTCTAAAAATATTTAGTTTCTCCCTTACAAAATAACTAAATCTATCAGTAGTTGCACATTTTATTAATTTTACTTAGTTGCAGTGATAGTTATCGAAAGATAATGTTAGTAACTAATTATTGGTGGAATTTAAATTTAATTGTATTACTGGGCATGCCTATCAAGTTAACATAATAACATTATTAATGCTTTACCTGCTGCTAATACCAACCTCACTAACTACGATGTTAATAGCTCGAATTATCCATATTTTAAATTCGAGCATGTTAGTTTCAATGAATTTAAGATATATAATTGATAAAACTAAGGTTAAACAGAGTTTTTATCTGTTCTGTTTTGATCTTGTCTATTAGTTAATAATAAAGCATACAAAAAAATATTATTCTATTCTAATACCGTTAACTAAATTTATAAACCAGTGTTCAACAACAGTGTTTTCTTCGATGTTTTAAAAATTTCCAAAGGTGGACCTATAATAAATATCATTAAGTAATTTCAGACCCATATCTTTAACCCCGATGATATCTAAAATATTTGAAACTGTCCTAAAAATTCGAAGTACCAAAAATTTTGAAAATAATATATTGGTATGGTTTCAAATATTAAAATCCACAAGTGATGCTATCATTTACTTTATTAATGAAATTTTCGAAGAACAAGGAATGATAAATTGAATTACTATAAATTTAATAACCTCATTAATATTCTCATGTTTCAAACAGATGATAATATACATTTAGCGATGGAAATTGTTCTGGATTAAGCTGTATTAAACGTGGTGTCCCTCCAGGATCAGTCTTAGATCCTATTCATTTCTTGAACTATAGAAATGATTTGAAAGTGAGTGTCCCAAGTCACGAACTTGTAATGTTATGACACAACACTGAAACGGAACACAAGTAGTATTTGAGTAACATTGGAGAGACATATCTGATAAATCAACTAAAAAATAATAACTCCATGGACATATATGGTATAAACTATAAAATGATAAAATACATAAAAGACCTTATTATAATTCCTCTTACTAAGTTATTTAACTTTATTATAAACTCCTCTGTACACCCAGATATCTTTAAATTAACGAAAAGAATTCCTATCTATAAAAAAGGTGATGAAGAGGAACTAGCAATGGGTCTATACCATTGCTCTACTATGCGTAATATCAAAAATTCTAGAAATACTCTTAAAAAATCAAATAAATTCTTATCTCAGCAACAGGCAGAAGACCTGCTACTACAATGAAAACTTCTCAGAAAGCCTTACTCTAAAAAGTGGCGTTCCTCAAGGTTCAGTGCTGGGCCCCATACTATTTTTAATATACGTAAACGATCTTACCGCTTCAATCCCTTCAACTAAATTTGTGCTTTTTGCAGATGACGCAACTGCAACAAGCTCAAGTGATAACATGCACCAACTACTCATTCATATTGAAAATACCAAATATTAGTCTTAGCGTCATGGTTTTCAAACCACAATCTTCTTTTGAATGAACACATAATAAACCAAATCATATTTACCAATAGGAACTTGCTTGGATATGAAAATCTGGAATCCACAAAATTTCTGGGTGTTGTTTTGGACCCAATCCTATCATGGGAGCTCCACTCAAACTATATATGCAAAAAACTTAATAAGAATCTTTACTTACTAAGAAAACTGTACTATCTGTTGCCTCAAGAAGCAATGCACACCAGCTACTTCTCTTTCTTCCACTCTGTTCTCAAATATGCAATCATATCCTGGGGTCACTCTCCCCACAATTCTCGTATCTTCCAAATTCAAAAACATGCAATTCGCACTATATATAATTTGTCTTTTAGAGAAAATGCAAAAAATAAATTTTCTGAATTAGGGATACTAACCTTATTCTCCGTCTATATCCTAGAATGCTTAATTTACATAAAAACTAATCTAAACAAATATACAATCATTTCTGAAGCACATAATCATCATACTAGGCAAGGTAACAACATAAAAATAACTTATACAAGATTAACACATATAGCAGGAACGCCTACAATTATTATGGTCCAGTATTTTACAATCACCTCCCGCTCTCAATAAAAACATGTGAGCTTGCACAATATAAAAGATTACTAAAAAGTTATCTTGCCAAAAAATCATTTTATAGTCTCAGTGAATTTCTGGAGTGCAACTTTAACGATTTAGTGACCAACATCACCGGTTCAGTGTGATAATTTGTCAGTATCTTTATTTTAGTATCTTTATTTTAATCTCAACTTTCAATTAAATACATAGGCCGCTTGCTGCATGTGGCAGCAAAGTAATGTGCTTCCCAACTTGAATATCTTATGAAATTCTACCAAGCTCACTAGTCAGAAATTATCTTTAGATTTCCTTTATTTTTTTTTGTGCGCTGATAGAGAGGTATCGGTAAGTTCTGCCTCAACCATCAATATAATAAAGTAACGATTAAATTAGACAATTCAGTTATCTAGTAAATATTATAAGGAATTATACACACGAGACTCAAAGAGAATTAACAAAAAATGGAAATAAACTAAATTTCGTATTACATTTTTAAAACACATTTCTTACAATTTTTAAATTCGAAAATTGTATTATACGTGTCCTCCATCCTGTACAATATTATTTTAAAAAAATTTATATTAGTAATATGAGGGTTAAGTAATGTATCTGGAGGGTAATTATTTATTAAAGTTGAGAGGACAGAAAGGGAGTTGGACAATATGACGTACCCATTTTCATTTTTAGATGACATATATTCAAGTTCTTTTATAATGGCGAGTGCTTCAGCAGAAAATATTGAGGTTTCAGGGTTCAATTTAAATTTGGACTCCCTATTGTGCTTGGGAACTAAATAGGCACAAATAGTACCGGCGTTAGATTTAGATGCATCAGTGTATATATGGATGTATGAGGTGAATTTTGCGAGATTTGCTTTTAAAATATTATGACAAACAGTTGGGGTCGAAATATGTTTTGGTATAATGACTGAAACGTTATTGTGTAGGTCAAAAAAATTGTGTGATAGGTAAGGTTGGGTATAGTGCTTCCATTTTATTAAAGTACATATATGTTTCACGAAAAGGTGCGCATAGGGTAGGGGAATTCTTCTTACACCAAAATTTGTTGGTAAGGTCGAATGTGTTTCAAGTAAGTTTTTTAGAATTTCTTCTAATTCGAAGTGGTGCTTCCAGCGCTTCTATTCGTAATGTTTCCACTGGTGCGGATATCATGGCTCCTAAGCAAATACAGAGGGTTTTGTTTTATACAATGTCCAGCTAAGTGTACAATTGCTAGCGCTTCCATAAAAATACAGTCATAGTCTAGAATAGATCTAATGTTGGATTTATAAAATAGAAGATATGATTTTTGATCAGCACCATACCATGTTTTTGTTGTCATACGAAGGAAGTTTACACCATTATCGAATTTATTAACAATATTATCAATGAATGGTTTCCAGGTCATTGCTTTATCTAGGATAATTCCAAGATACTTAGCTTCATTTTTACTGGTAAATTAAATCTCCTTAACATTATCTATATTTTCAGACTTGTGTCTAGAAAAAAAATGACAGATGACTTTTCCTCTGAGATGTCAAACCCTTTGTCTATAAGCCATGTTTCGTATTGTATCATTGCTTCGTTCAAATTGTTTTTGCATATTTCTAATTGTCTATGCTCGAATTTAAAAGCAAAGTCATCTGCATATTTTCTTGGTTAAGAGAATGTATGTCTGTTGTACAAGTATTAAACAGAAGAGGACTTAATACCGAACCCTGTGGAAGGCCAGTGTTAACGTACCGAGGACCTAGTTTCTCGTTATTGTGAAGCCGTATGTAAAGAGATCTATTATAGAAAAGATTTGTGATCGTTTGAGCGATTGTATGAGGGATTTCAAATTTATACAATGTGGTTTTTAGATTTTCTAGATCTACAGACTCATAGACGCCTTTGATATCTAGAAAAACAATTCCCAATTAATTATCTTTTGAGAAGCTACTTTGGATGTCAGTAACAACTTTTGAAATTGCATCATTTATTCCGAAGCCTCCCTTAAATCTAAATTGATTATGTGGAAGTGGGTGCACAGTTCTAAACCACCATTCGAGTCTATCTTGATCATACGTTCGAATGTCTTAAGTATACATGAAAGTAAGGATATAGAACGGTATGATTCAGATTTATTTGGGTCTTTGAGGATATATATAGTGTGTCATTTAAAAAAATTCGACCTTTAAGCTGTCCCGCTTTAATGGAACATCATATGTATTTCACAGTATTTTAGAAATGGTAACAAAGTAAGACCTATATCTTTTATTTAGAACATATTTTTCATATTTCTTATAATAAGCGAGATATTCGGCTTCCCCGCATTAATGGGCCACCCTGTATATATAAAACATTAAATCATAATCATGCATAAGTTAATATGAAAACTTTAGCAATTGGCTGTTAAAAAATTTGCCAAAACAATTAGCACGAATTATTTCACAAAACTCTTATTTCAACAACATTAAAGTCGTTTTGAATTATAATCCAAAGTTTTTTGCTATGATATGATAGACATTAATTTCACATACTTTAATACGCACACCAGTTGTATCCGTAGACTTTGAACGGTCCTTTTCTAAACTTAAATAGATTTTAATTGATAGAAGCCGCAAATTATCTGCGAAACATTTGGCAGTAATACTCACAGTCACGTTATTGATTAACTCCAGTTTGACATTGACTATTTTACGTTAATTGATATATTAACTAATTAATGAGCGTACCATTTATATAGGATGGTGCAAAATAAGCTGCACAGTTTGTTTGGCCTGTAACTTTTAAACGAAATATGATAAATGAACGATCTAGATTGTAAATGAAAGCTTAATTCTTGGATTTTTTTTCATCACATGTGAAAAATTATATTGGCCGAATGACGACCCCTCGGTTCTTGCTCACGGCCGTATACATAGATGTTCTTCGGAGTTCTCCGGCGACTCGCCAGCCGTCACTCAACAATGAATGAATCCTATGTATGAAATACATAAGACACATTCGAGTGGCGGCTGGCGAGTCGTCGGAGAACGACTATGCATACGCCCGTCAGTGTTTTTGGAGATATTGTGGTTATCTCGTGCCTGATGTTCTCTTTTAGGACCTCTATAGTTTGAGGGTGATTGGTAGACACTTTATCCTTAAGATATCCCCAAAGTTCAAAAAAATTGTTTGGCGCCACAGGCGGCACAGCTATCGGAAGGCCACAGTATGTGGTTCTAATAGGATAGCTCTACAGTTCACACAGCTCGAGCGACAATAGATCGCCTTAACGCAGCGCATTCATCAGATCATATAGATCATATCGAAAAATGGTGATGTAAGATAGCCACCGCGCTCGCCGAATTTGATTTCCCCAGACTTTTTCTTTAGGGATATCTCAAGAATAAAGTGTAGCCAGTAACCCTCAAACCATAGGGGCCTTAAAACAGAACAACAGGCACGATATCTCCTGAAACTCTGATTGTGAGTGATATCTTGGAAAACACTGTGAGAAGAGCACAGCAAAAATAAAGCTTTCATTTGACCTTTTTTAGATCGTTCATTTATCATAAGTTATAGGTCAAAGAAACTGTTCAGCTTATTTTGCGCCGCCGTATATATAAGTAGATAGCTAGATATAACATGAGCGTAACGGTAGATAAGTTATCGTTATCATGACATATTGTACTGTATATGAACCTGTTACTTAAAGGCAGTTATTGTAAAATTGACCTGACTTATGCACCATGCCCGAAAAGATATCGCCATTTCTGATATTGAATCATCAGTATGTCCTTCTTGTGATATTTTACTTTTTATAAAAATAATCTGTCTTATTTAGTTTTAGTTCAACCAAAAATAGTTTAAAAAAAACCGGCAATGGAAGAGATTCGATATTCAAAAACAAATGAAACAAAGAAGCGACATCCCATAGACAGGGCTAATATAATCTCACGCTTATTCTTTTGGTAAGTGCTTACGTTACTGCGACGATCTAAAGTGCACACATTTTTTCTTTTTCTTCTTTTTAGTTGGTTACTACCATATTTTGCAAAAGGATTCAAAAGGGAGCTAAACGAAGATGATATGTACCACGCTATTAGAAAGGATGAATCCAAAAGACTCGGTGATAAATTGGAGGCTGCATGGAATTACCAAATAACTCATAAAAAAAATCCATCTTTATGGAGGGCATTAATTAGAGTATTTCGAAGGGATTTATTTCTATCCGCCATTTTCAATATATTTTCGGAACTTATTGTAAGGTAATATAATTTGTGATTTATAATTTATTAATCCTCAAATAACGATAAACTTGATTTTCATCGATATCATCAGTCAATAATGATTTAATGGGTCAGAATAATTGGTTTCAGTCATTCATAATAATATATAAACTACCCTTGAATTTGCGAAACTAATATTTTTTAAACAAGAAAATATTTAAAAATATTTTATATTTTAGGATCTATATTTGTAAATCACCATCATCATCAGTGATTCATGAATTCCTTATTTATAGTAAAATTTAAAAAATCTTGTTTTGTTTTAGGTTATCCCAACCTTTATTAATGAGAAGACTTCTCATGTTTTATGAGCCCAATCAAACCAGTACAACTAAACAAGATGCTTATATGTATGCTGGACTTATAGTTTTAGTATCTTTTATAAATGCGCTGTGTATTCATCATTACTATTTTCAAGTATTTCATATTGGAATGAAGATAAGGGTCGCTGCATGTTCACTAATATACAGAAAGGCATTAAAATTAAGCAAAACAGCCCTTGCAGAAACTACTATAGGACAAATGGTTAATTTGTTATCGAATGATGTTGGAAGGTTTGATTTTACTACCATGTTCGTTCACAATTTATGGGTAGTGCCAATTGAGACATTGATCGTTATGTCCTTAATTTATACTAACCTTGGACCAACAGGATTAACTGGCGGTTTCTTCCTGTTACTATTCATTCCTCTCCAGAGTAAGTACTTTTACTCGGTTTTTCTAAATTGCTGTGCTAAGCGAAATTCGCAAAAGTGATACGTTAAAAAAGATATCATTATTTTTAGTATCTCAGTTTTTATTTCTTTTTACACAAACAATAATTTAGGTACATAATACACTTTTATGACAATAATTTTTAAAAATCCTTTTTAAAAAAAATCGTATTTTAGTTTGTTCCTTTTTTAGGCAAGATTAAACTCATTGATATGCAATTACACTTCAGCCAGTCTATTGAGGACACATTGTGAATTATTTTGCGATTGGAGTTGTCATTTAAAAAAAAGTCGATGACGTCATAATTTAAAAAATAAATGACATAAGAAACTGAAAATAGACTGAAAATATTTGCTGAAGTTAAAATCGCTATACCCCTTCGAGATTTTTTCCAAAAAAATTAATATCAACGGAATTACTGAATTTATGCGTTACTTAATTTCCACACTGTATATACGGGTGAGCCACTTAAAACTCGCCAGACTCGTAACTTTCTTATTTTTTAAGCGACGACCATGTTGGACACATCAAATTGTAGATATATTTAAAGCTTTTAAACATACATACAGGAAGATTTAAAAAAAAATTTAAAAATTGTTAGGAAAAGAAAATTAATTTCCTTGAATATCTTTTTACCTCACCCTGTACATATACTGTGTTAATGTTTTCTTATAAATGTTTTAATTAGCTTCAATTTATATTATTACGTCATATTCGAAATTCTTTTTGGTTTTAGAGAAAAAAAGTAAAAAAACACTCTTTTCGATTCCAAACCAATTTTTTTTTTTAAATAAATTTGAAAAGAAAGTAAATAATAATTGTATGCTTTATTTGTAAAAGAGATGTCATAACAAAACAGCAACAAGAAACAAAAAAAAACGTTTTTAAAAACAAGCTTTTATTAAAATGTACCAAAAAGGAAATTGCATTACAAATATTGTTCAAAATTCTGACCATTAACGTGAACACAGTAACTCATTCTCTTTATTAATTCACCATTAACTGTACGTAATAGAGTATGACGTCGAATAGAATTATATCCATTCCTTATTCTATTTTTCAAATCTTCTGCATTAAGAGGTTGGGTTTCATACACTAATGTCTTAAGGTAACCCGACAAAAAGAAATCCAGCGGATTTAAATCTGGAGATCTAGCTGGCCATTGCAATGGTCCAGAATTACCTATCCACTGATTTCCAAACATTGTGTTTAAATGATCAGAAACGATATTGGCGTTATGTGGAGGAGCACCATCTTGATGGAACCAGATATTTCTTCTATCTTGCCGGCGAACTTCTTCTAGATAAGTAGGCAAGTAATTTCGTAAAAAATCTAAATACATTACGCTGTTTAAGGTAGTTTCAAAAAAAAGTGGCCTTATTAGTCTACCTCCAAGAATACCTATCCACACGTTAACTTTATATTTTACCTGAAAATTTCTTTGCCGCATCCATAGAGGATTTCTGTCACTCCATTAGTGCATGTTGTGTCTATTGACACTGCCGCTTTCATTAAATGTCGCTTCGTCGCTCCAAAGAATGTTATAAAGTAAATATCTATTTATTTCCTTCAGTACTGACATTTCAGCTATAAAATTCAGTCGACGTTGATAACCACATTCGCGAAGTTGTTGTACTAGAATCATTTTATAATCATTTTATCTTTGAGGATTCTTCTAACTGTAGTGGAAGAAATATGTGTCCTAGCACTGATTGCTCTTGTTGAGGTATGCGGATTCTCAATAACTGCAGCGATAACTTCATTTACATTATTTTCATTTCTTACAGGTCTTCTTCTATTTCTCTTAGGTTTAGTAAAAGTACCATACAGTTTAAGATTATTAACTAATAATATAATTGTTTCATGGTCAGGGCATCGTCTACCTGGAAACCTTTGGGAATACACTTTACACGCTTTTCTAGCATTACGCTTAACTTCACCATATATCAACAAGTTCTCTACAATCTACATTTGTAAACTGAACCATGACGATTTGTTGCTCGAGTGATAGGCGAATTAATATTTAACTGCAAACAAATTGACACAACTCTGATTTTTGTTTGAATATGACATATCAAAACTTCCATGGCTAACTTAAAAATGTAAATGAATATTAATACTATCAAAGATGGTTGATTTATTAAATCTAAGAGAAATAGTACAGACCTCCTCAAAACTGAGGAAGTTTATGCAAATATGTCAGAAAAAGAATTGTTTATATGTGTTTTATAAATAAAGCATAAAAGTATTCTTTTCAAATTTATTAAAAAAAAAAAAAATCAGTTTGGAAACGAAAAGAGTGTTTTTTACTTTTTTCTCTAAAACCAAAAAGAATTTCGAATATGACGTAATAACATAAATTGAAGCTAATTAAAACTTCTATAAGAAAACACTAACACAGTTTATGTACAGGGTGAGGTAAAAAAATATTCAAGGAAATTAATTTTCTTTTCGTAACAATTTTAACTTTTTTTTAAATCTCCCTGTATGTATGTTTAAAGGCTTTAAAAATATCTACAATTTGATGTGTCCAACATGGTCGTCGCTTAAAAAATAAGAAAGTTACGAGTCTGGGGAGTTTAAAGTGGCGCACCCTATGGAAAAAATGATCTTTTCTAACATAAATTCTGCGTGGAATTCCCACTTTAATTATTTCAGTAGCTTCTACATCATCATCTATCAAGTCATTATAATCAAAAACTTTCATATTTTAAAAAATTCTGCTATAAATTATGATATTGATATCAAATATTTTGACTGATACGTCAACGCAACGTGACGCAAGGTTAAATAAATAATACTTAAGTAAAACTTCTAGTCACAGATTTCTACAGTTTAAATAAAGTAAAACTAAGTGGCTCTTAAAAGTTGGATACAATGAAATAAGCATTACTTTGCGATTATAAGTAGCACCTCGAATATAAGTAACACTACTGGTGCTAGCGGGCCTTAGTCCAATATATTACCGTATAAAATAATGCCACTCATACTTCTAACACGCTGTATAACCCCACTATTCTTTATCTAATTCTGTTTTAGTGTATATGGGAAAAAAGACTTCGCAGTACAGATTAAGGACTGCAATCCGCACAGATGAGAGGGTACGTTTAATGGGTGAAATAATCTCCGGCATTCAAGTAATCAAAATGTACACGTGGGAAAAACCTTTTGCAAAATTAGTAGAACTGTCGAGATTGTAAGTCATCGTTCTGCATACAGTTTGTAGAAATTTTTGATAAATCTTTAAATGTTTTAGCAAAGAAATGCAGCAGATTCGAGCTACTTCTGTAATACGAGCCCTAATGATGTCTTGTAATTTAGTTTTAAATAGAGCGGCCATATATTTATGCATTTTGACGTACGTTTTAACAGGAAACATTGTTAATGCATCATATGCCTATACACTCACTTCCTTTTATAGTATTTTAAGTGTGGCCGTAACTTTCATGTTCCCGCAAGCAGTCACACAGCTTGCAGAAAGTAACATTTCGGTTCAGAGAATTAGACATTTTTTGTTGTACGATGAAGTTGCCTTAAATAATGAAACAGATAAGTCAAAAACAAATAGTGAACTGATAAATAATAAGTCTCAAAATGGTGTAAACGGTACGTCACCAATTATTTATAAACATGACGAAGTGGGCATTCACTTAAAAAAATGTTTCTGTAAAATGGATACACTCTTTGTTTGAAAATACCCTTGAAAGTGTAACTTTTGATGTACATTCCAATCAACTGGTAGCAGTAGTTGGAACAGTAGGAGGGGGTAAAAGTACCCTCCTTCATGTGATATTAAAGGAGTTACCTCCATTAGAGGGGTCAGTAAATGTACAAGGGACCTTATCTTATGCCTCTCAAGAACCGTGGCTGTTTGGAGGAAGTATAAGACAAAATATTATTTTCGGTCAGGAATTTGATGCAAAAAAAATATGAAGAAGTGGTAAGGGTGTGCGCTCTAGAAAGGGATTTTAACCTGTTCCCTCATGGAGACCGGACACTTGTTGGTGCTAGAGGTGTAATGCTTAGCGGTGGCCAAAAGGCTCGAATTAATCTAGCTAGAACTATATATAAGGATGCAGACATATATTTATTGGATGATCCTTTATCTGCTGTTGATACACATGTAGGAAAGCAACTGTTCGATGAATGCATTTGCGGATATTTAAGAAACAAATGTGTAGTTCTGGTGACACATCAACTTCAATATCTCAGGCATGTCAGCTCAATTTATTTATTTGAAGGTGGAAAGGTTCAGGGTTCTGGTTCTTACTCGGAATTGAAGGCAACGGACAGTGAATTTACAAGGCTATTAGTAAATAGTGAGGAGGAAATAGAGGAAACAGCTGACCGAAAATCGAAGCAATTGAAGGATAACGAAAAAGATAATGAGAATCAGACTATTCCAACTCAAGGAAAGGAAGAAAGAGGTTCAGGAACAATCTCTGGGGATATTTATATAAAATATTTGAGAGCTGGAGGAAACTTGTGTAAAATTATACTGTTATGCGCCGCTTTTGTTATTTCCCAGATAACGGCTAGTGCAACTGACTATTTTGTTACAATATGGTAAGGAGTTTTTATATTGCATTGTAAGTAAAAAATTAAGACATTTTTTATTTTAGGGTTAATGTAGAACAATGGAGATCTGTAAATACTGTAACTATTAATAACAACACTATAGCAAATGATACATATTTCAGTACTCCAATGGCCGATCCAACTATTTCCTCTAAATCTACTTTCAATTTCATCTTAGATGGAATTTTAACTAACACAAATGCGATCATTATATATAGTTGTCTTGTTTTGACCACTATGACTCTGACAATTACAAGATCACTATCCTTCTTTAGATTTTGTATGACTGCCTCAACTAGATTGCATAACTTGATGTTTAATAAAATAGTTTACGCTACCATGTGGTTCTTTAACACTAACCCGCCAGGAAGGGTTCTTAATAGATTCTCGAAGGATATCGGTGCGGTTGATGAAACGTTGCCAATAACCATGATAGATACTGTTCAAGTACGTATTTATTGTAATATAATGTTGTAATCGCAGTTAAACTTTTCCTAAACATAATATACACAACATAAAGCGAAAAAGAAAATGGGGCGAGTAGAAGAGCAATGCAATGAAATCAGTTATAGCCCTGTTGCCAATACCTTTAGTTGATCATTTTCATTGAGCTGCATGCCTTCTTGCTCACTGCTCTAATAGTTTTGTAGCTGAGAAATCATTTAAGGAGCTATGTCTATAGAATTATTTGGCCTAATATTTAATAGACTTCATTAATGTAATATCACTATTTAGGCAACCAACATTACTTTGAAATTAAACTACCGCTCTGTTCCATTAATTTATTTATTTGCAAATATGGACTTTATGTACTATGACATTAAAGATAAAATTTAACAGTTATAAATGCCCTGAAGTAGGTTGGAACCTTTGATGTGAAGTTAACACTGACATGGTTTCTCACAAAAGAGAGAAACACCATATATTGCACTTGATGCATGTCTCACCAAGAAAGTTGGCATCATCTGGAGATAATTAAAACTAACCTTATGGTAACAATATATCCTATGTATACCTAAAAAACTATTTTTACGGTTTAATAAACCCGGACTAACTAACCATTGAAGCGGGCTATATGGAATTGGTCCTTTGTCACTATATGTACTATATTTACACTTTGTGATTTTTGATAAAGTAACTGAAAAACTTAAATTTAAAGAGAGGTCGAAATTCCTAGAATTTTGATAATTAAAGAGAAAATCCGAAATTCATATCGATTCCAAACGATCCTCAATTTACCCGCGCTACTGGTAGGATTTTTAAAGATATAATTATGACGGTTCATTCATAGGGAAATAAACTACAACAAATGTTATGCAATCCCAAAGATAAAATTGAAACCTACGAAAAGTATGGGATTTACGAAACTGGCGGTAAGCGTTATTATCAGAAGTATGTTGTACAGACTAGAGCGTCGAGTGCAGAATATGGCGTTTTGTGCAAAACCACTTCAGTGTGTGTTGTAAATGTGTTTATTTCTTCAAAACCCAACAATTCAACATATAAGATATTTTGACCACTGTTTCGGTGACAAGAGCCTTGTTTATTTAGACCCTTATTTATGTAACATACACGAATCATATTTGAACATAATAAATACACTGAACTGATTTTGCGGTTGGCTCCTTGTGAAACATTATTAAATATTTTAAATATATGAAGGAAATTTGCTTTTCAATGTTTCAAAAATATTTTATTAGAACTCTACAGGTGTTTCGGCTTTTTAGGCCTTTGTCAAGAGCACAGAAAATACAGAACCGTAAAATTTGTGTTCATTGCTTAAATAACCACATTTGGTGTAGTTTATCCAACATGAATTAAAACACTTCAGTCTAAAGTGTTTATCCTAGGAGGGCGCATTCCACTCTCATCCTCAAAGAAATAGAGCGCAAATCCTGTATGTATTGAACGACAAATAAGTTCTTTTATTGGCCGTGCCTCTACATTACATTCGATATAAGAATGTGGCAACGCAGCGGACCAGATGTGAAACTCGGGCGGTAGTGTCCGAACTCTGACGAATTAAGTCGTGATTTGAATAGACTACTGGACTAGTGGTTTATCTTGACCATACAGTGCAGTTCATGTAATAATTTTGGATAAATAGAATTATTTTCTGTGAGGTATTTATAGCATTTTAGTAATCTTATTAAGTGGTTTTAGTAATGTTTCAATATTTGCATTAATTATTATTACTAACATGGCTTTTTGGAGGCCTTTTGAAACGCATGAAAATGAATTAACTGAAGAAAATATTGAACCGGTGCGGTGGCGCCGTTAATTGAAACTAGTTCGGAGTTTAATAAGAACAAGGATTTACACGTTCAGTGTCAGTGTCTTATTTATAAATGTTTAAAGAGAGAAAATATTGAAACGACAGATAGGGACATTGTAAAGAGAATTTATGAATTAACCAAACTTTCGACTTCTACGATTTATCGCATTATTAAGGAAGGGGATGTTATAGATCACTCTACAAAGCGGAAAGGAAAAAAACGAAAATTTTATAGAATTGACGATACCTCGAAAGACGTTATTCGGTTTATAGTTTCTATGAGGAAAATAAAGTACCAACTTTAGAAATGATTCGTGATAAATTGCGTGATTATTCGGATCATAATTATGAATCTTTAGAAACGCTACGAGGTATTTTATTAGATTGCGGCTTTAAATACTAAGAAAATGGATAATCGAATGGTTATAATGGAATCGCGACGTATCGTTGAACTTCCACGAGAATACTTACATAAAATGAAAGAATACCGTGAATCAAATAGGCATATAGTATATCTGGATGAGACCTGATTTGACACACACGATGTTGTTCAGTACGGTTGGGTAGATGACTAAAAATTATAGTTTGAATACACCTTGCCCGAGAGGAAAGCGCGTTATAATTCTTCATGCTGGAAGCAAAGACGGTTTTGTACCCAACGCATTGATCTTGTTGGCTAAAAACATAACACAATCCTCTGCTGATTATCATGAAGACATGACTGCAGATTTGTTTGAAAAATGGTTCGCTGAACAGCTTCTACCTAACAATCCTCCAAATTCGGTCATTGTTATGGACAATGCTTGGTATCACTCGCGTAAAAAGGAGGACATTTTAAAATTTATAAGGAATAAAAATATGGACATCCCAGAAAAGGTTCCGATAAAGAAAGAATTATTAAGACGGATAAAAGAGCATAATTTTAAAAACGAATAACGGTTGCCACCTTATTATTGCGTATTTAATCCGATCGAGATGGTTTGGTGCACTATAAAGAAACATTTACGGAAATGCAATCAGTCACCAACTTTAAGCGCAGTAGTACTTGATAATATACGACCAGTAGTAAATGAAGTGAGCAATAGCGACATCTGGGGAAAATGTGAAAGTCATGTTATACAAAAAGAATACGAGTATCCTATTTTGCCACCCGTAGCACCAATTATTATTCAAATCGATGACGATTTTAGTCAGAATATTTTTCTGATAATTCAATTGCCACTTAACATTTTTGTTTAAATGTTTTTTTACGTTTAATCGAAGCAAGTTAGCTTGAACGGTTCAAGATATTCATAATTGATTTCATTTGAGTTTTTAACAAATTTTAAATATTTATTTCTTGTTTTTTGTGATTCAATTGCCACGCAGCATTTTTGTTTAAATGTTTTTTACCTTCAGTCGATGACCAGTTGAAAAGATTTATAGAGCTGATTTTTTTGAGTTTCTAATAAAATGCAAATATTTATTTATTTCTTTCTTTTTATTTTATTTGTTGTGTTATATTTTATTTGAAAAAGTTATTTAATTCTAATTTAATTCTAACGAAAAATTCTCACACCTCCACGTTGGTTTTTGCCGGATGGTGACATTTTATACAAGATTCAATATCAATTTTTATAGTTTGTAGAAAATGTCATTAACTAAGTAAGATTCTTAACTTTTATTTATCAAAATTGCTTTATTCAACTAATATAAATAAATAAACAAGTAAGTAAATAAATAAAAAGGTTATTATAGGTATTGTACATACATATAAACTCATATAAAATAGTAAAAAATATTCGATTTATTTTAAAGAATTAAAAGATAATTCTAAACCTCCTGGAGTGGGTTGGAACCTTTGATGTGAAGATAACACTGACGTAGTTTTCCACGAAACACCAAAACACTGTATACTGCACTCATCGCGCGTTTCACCAACCAAGTTGGCATCATCTGGAGATGATTAAAACTTAGTTTTAATCATCTCCAGACGTCATGGGGGATAGAAATCCTCAACAGTTGCTGAGGGATATATAGAAGATAGCATCCAGAACAAAAATGAAATTTCAAAACAGATATTTTCAAACAATACTACAGAAATGACTATGTCTGTCGATGTAGTCGTTGGTGAAAATCAGACCAACCACCATATTAATGTAAATGAATCAAATATTTTTCGCACATCTGAAACTATAATTCCAGGAATAAATATAAATAGTGTTAGTAACAGTACTATTCATATAAATTTTCGTTAAATTATGAATAAAATTGTTCATGAAATTTGCTAATAATTAATAAATGTTTGATGTAAGAACTCTAATTTGTTGTCTGTTGACTATTAAGTTTTTATTTCACACTGTGAAATAAAATGTCTTTATTTCACACTGTGAAATAAAATGTCTTTATTTCACACTTTTTTCTTTTATTTTCACTTGTCAAAAATGACATTGTTTTGATTCATTGAAACTGTCCAATAAATATCATTTTGGGATATGGCGTTACAAAAAATAATTTAGATTTAGAAAATAAAGTAATATTCAACTTATAAAAACATATTTTACAAGAGTTTTATAGTAGGTATCAGATGTGGTTATATAAGCAATGAACCCAAATTCTACGGTTCAGTATTCCCTGTGCTCTTGACAAAGCCCTAAAAAGCCGAAACACGTGTAGAGTTTCTAATAAAATATTTTTGAAACATTAAAAAGCAAATTTCCTTCATATATTTAAAACATTGATAAATATAATTTCTTGCCGGATTCCGACCAAATATCTTTTTATGGGGACATCCCTTTTGAATATATTTCGTTTTTTTTTTTTAGGTTGGACTAACAGTGTTGGGAATAAGTCTGCTTGTAGGATCATTAAATCCGTGGATTTTTATACCGACTCTTATAATCCTAACAATTTTCTACTGTTTAAGATTGGTGTTCTTAGCCACTAGTAGAGATGTGAAACGTGTGGAAGCAGTAAGTAAGTGTCTTAGTATTGTTTAACTGATATTCTTTGTTGATTACCAGCTACTACAGCTAAATGAAACAGAAATAAAAATTTATCTTCTTAAATCAAATACCTCTTGCTGATACTTCCGTAGTAGTGCTTCATATTTCAAAATCCAGTTGAATTATGTTTGCTGTCAAGTCTATATTTTGAATAAACCCTTTTCGTTTAAAAATAACAAAAACAAGAAAGGATTAACATTTATATAAGTTACCTTGTTATGCATAATGCGCAAAATTTTATTTTTTAATTAAATTTTCATTGCATAAATATACGTTTTCTATTTAATGTTCTCTACAGAAGACAATAAGATTGTCGAAACTTTGAACGTATACAGTTTTATATTGTTTTATACTATTACCAGTGGCGGCTGGTCAGGGAGGCTGCGCCTCCTCTACAATGTTGGGAGAAGCAGAATATCTTCAAACTAATATTTTTCACAAGTAGAAATTTCTACTTAGGTATATCTCAATTCTTAATATTGTTTATAATTTATTCATTAATTTTCAGTGTAAAAAAAAAATTGAATTTCCTTTCCACAAACATGTAACATTGTAGTCCGGATAGTCGACTCCACGTATGCATATTTCCCAGTCTCTCATTGCGCTTTGCGCTTGCCTGGATGAACTGAGGCTAGCGGCCAGCCAACCCCTATTTCAATATATTGTTCGTGACCTTGAATTTTTGGTAGGTATCTCAGCAAACATTCGGGATCTGTCAGTTAAGGTAGTTAGCCTCTAGCACCCCATCTCTTTCTAGCGCATGTACAGTTCAGTTGAGCGTTGATCCCCTCTCTCACAAGAGTATGAACAGTTTGTAGAACAAGGACAGTGGCAATTTGTGGTTTCGTGCGTGAACATAAACATACCTAAAATATTTAACAGGTGATTGAAAAAGGAGTGCTCTAGGTGAAAATATTCCCAACGAGATGTCTTGTTGTCCAGACGTGGTGGATTATTTGTTGTTAAATGGATTTAGTTCTCTTAGTTATGGTCAAAAGGTAAGAATTAAAAAAAATGATCAGACCTACACCGTCAATGCCGTCATTAGTTTTCACAAGTGGGAAACAAAACAGAGGGTTTAGTGATAGCAATTATAAAAAAATCGAGTGGTTGTTATTTATTAATGATCAACCCTCAATTTGGGGCAGGTCCGGGTTTAATAATTTGCAAAATTTGTCGCAAGGTTTAGAAAGGTATAAAAAATTTCAGGAACATATTTCATCTTACATTAAATTCGAAATGTTGGGTAAACTAAATATTTTAATCATATTAAAATTTAGTTTCCTTTAAATTTCAAGCCTCCTCTGTGGACAATATCACGAGCCGCCACTAACTATTACACACCCTAAATAGAAGATTAGAAATATATATGATTTTTGTATTTCTTAAGCCGCGTATAGACTTGTAACAGAACCTCATAACGTAAGCGCGTTGCATAATGGGATCTCGATTGATGTTAATCGATAACATTTAATGTTACGGAACAGTACATCAACACGCTTTCAATGTAACGTAACATTGCAGCTTTTCACCTTTTCTTAAGTTCTTAGAAGTAGATAATTGTGGGAATATTCACTACGCATTAAAAAAAAAAAAGAAATGGTACTCTCAACTATGGCTGTAGATGAAATTTTATGTAAGAACAACCAGAAATGGTGATTCTAATTTACTTATTGACTTATAGTAATATTTGTGGAATATTGTTCATTGATTTTATCATAACCAGTTAATTTATAAAATAATTTTCCTCTTATATGTTCCTATGCCCTGACTTTCTTTTATTTATAATTTTTTTCTCCTTAAAGTACACAATAATTCTTTATTTTTTTTTCATGCATGTTTAATCCTGAATCTTTATAACTATTTTTTTATGTTTTGTGATAATATTTGGAATGTTATGGATCCCATAATTCTCCTTTTCGTCATTCTTCTATTATTTGAAAGTACTAAAATATTTTGTGGCCATAGTGGCAACAGTTTAAATTGTAGACACAGTAAGGATTTTAGTTGCGGTTTGCTATAGTTATCAAAATTTGAAGAGATAATTACTTCGCTGTTATTACCAACATTTGGTTTTCGTTGTCTGCCAATTAGTGATTCCTCGACCAGTACGATTCTCCCATTTCACTTGGTTGAATGTTGTTAGGTGATGTTAGTTAGGACTAACAACCAATTTTGTTAATTGAGCATTGAAAAACCGGGACAAAAACTTCTACTCTGTTAATTTTAAGTATTGTGCGCATAGCAACAACGTATAGTACTCATAGCTAATAAGTTTTTTTCGTCTTTTGACAAAGAATCGACAACTAGTGGTGCCCTGCGCCCTACGAATCTTATCATAATTATCACGGGGTAATGTTAACAGTATCATGCACATTGGCACAAATACGTTACGCAACCCTTTTCCGTAATGAGGTGCTATAACAGATTTGTATACACAGCTTTATATATTAAAGTTTTAATTTATCATTTTGCAACTGCCCTTTGTTTTTGAAAAACTTTATTTTTAAATAATATTTAGGTACCTATCAATAAATAATTAATGTATTTCTTATTACCTACACTTTTCAGCTCGTAGTCCAATATACACACATTTATCTGCGTCTCTGTATGGTCTGACAACAATTCGAGCTTTTGGAGCACAAAAGATATTGGCTAATGAATTTGATAACTATCAAGATAAATATACTGCTGCGTATTTCATGTTTTTGGCTGCTAACAGAACATTTGGATTTTGGCTTGACCTCCACTGTGTTATCTACATAGGTCTAGTTACTATTAGTTGTCTCTTTGTTCAAAGTGGTAAGTAGATACGATTTTTACTATTTTTTAAATAAAAGGTGGGGGAAAGGGTTATTTTTTATTTAACTTGACGCGAGTGTGGATAATATTTGTGACAATACTATTGTGATGGGTATTTTACAGTCCATATTTCGCCTTAAAAATAAATTGAAAGTAAAAACAAATTTACCGTATACAGGGTGTATTATATCACGCCCCACCTGCGAAATGTGGGTTTGTAAGGGTAGAATAAGTCAAAATGAAAGAATAAAAGAATTTCGACTGCGCCTTCGTTATCGAGTTATTGTCAAAAATGCTGAAACAATATATGTTTTTGAGGGTAAATTTAAAATTAGTGAATAATTTCGAACATTATTATTTTATTTAAGATAAACATTTGAACGATTAAAGAGTAACTTTAAATTTATTAGAGAAGATGTTCAAGTAGTCCACAACTAATTTAAATGCACAAGTTAGTACGCCGTAAAAGAGAATCTCTAACTCTCTGCAGCTTTTGCCAATCTATTTGTTTTGGAAAATAAACCATTATTATTGTATACATTATTATATTAATGTTCTTCTTGAATTTTGAGAAGTATGTCTACCTGATTTTCTATTTGCACCTGATGCCCTTTTCAATCCATCGCATCGTTGTGGAAAACGTTAGTTTAAAAAATTACGTACTTGATTTCCAAAATGCGCTGGAACTCCGTCATGTTGGTATCAAACATCCTGCCTAATATTAGTAACATCTTCAAATAGTGGGAGTAAATCTTCAGTTAAAAATACTCATTATCTGGCAACGGTAAGGCGATTAGGAAAAATGTGAGGTCCGATTACTAATTTGCACCAGAGATTTACTGACCATCGTTTTTAGAAACCTTTTTGATGATGTTCATGAGGAATTTCGTCACACTAAAAATGTAGATTATGCAAATTAATAATATTTTCTTAGATAAAGGTTGAACCGTCGCTCCAAACGGTAAAGTATAAATTACGATTCACGTTATGCACCAAATCTACAAAAATTTAGCCTAAGCTCTTTATCGCCATCGTGTAACACATAGACTTTCTGTTAACTAATGAATGTAATCCATTTTTTCTTAAAATTCTATGCACCGACTTGTGAGATAAATTTGATTGTGCTGCAATTTGTCGAGTGCTCATGCAAGGATCATCTTCGATGCTTACAAGGACTTCTTCATTTTGAACAGCATAAATCTCTGGGTATCCTACACATCATTTTCGTGAATTTAAATCTCCAATCTCAAGAAGCCTCTGTTCTACGTGTAAAATAACTATGATTTGCATAACGACGGTGAGGAAATTGTTCTGTATAATGAACTGTAACGGCTCTAGCACTATCATTAAAAGCCCTAACTGATTTTAACATATCAACATATTCATTATTGGATGATATCCATTTTGATTAGGTTAAAGCTAGATTCTAAATTAACTGTCACAGTTAATAACGTTGACAGTTAGATGTTGTTTCAGAATGCAAACCTACTAGACCGAAGAATTGTAATTATTTTGACAACAACTCGATAACGAAAGCGAAATCGAAAATTTATTCTATTATTCTTTCATTTCGACTTATTTTACCCTTATAAATCCATATTTTGCGGATGGAACGTGACTTATGAGACAATATATTATAACTACTTTACTCCTGCTGAAATAAACTTTTTAAAATAAATTTAGTCACAACTATGTTGTCCTTGGGTTTTTTATATACAAATATATAGAACTATCAAGTTATTTATTACTAAGAATACTAACCGAAATATATCAAAACAAAACCAATGCGAACTTAGAACAGCTTTTACAAGAAATTTTGAAATGACACAACATTGAGAAAATGGAATAGTCTGCCAGATCTCCAGACATGAATCCCATTGAACATGCCTGAAACAGAATAAAACTGCAGCTATGTCCAAGAGAAATGAAATTGTGAATTTGATAGAAGTATTAGATGTAATTACTATTTCTATTGTAATATAATGCCCAATGTATAAATCCTTTTTTGTGATTCTGTATCTCTTACGCGAATTATTATCTCGGTGGATATATTACACATATTGACATATAATGTTAGTTAAAATTTTATTTGTAAGTAGTCATGACTAAGATGGTAGAGGGAATTATCGATTCCCTAGATGTGGTTTGGACCACACAGGGTATCGTCTCTCTTTATTTAACAGAAAATTCTAGTTTTTTCACGGGTTACCTCGGTGTCTTATGAGACGATTAAGACAACATTTTAAGAACACAAAACATTTAACATGCAGTTTATCCATTACGAAAAATGCATATTTGATTAAAAGTACTGTGCACAGATAATTTGGTGTTTCATACAATATAACAAGATGAATGAAATACCGCCTATTAAATGTTCCTTCGTGTATTTAGTACTGACACTGTCTGCTGATAGCAAAAAATAACTTAAGTCTGCTTGTCTGGTGCCTATACTATACTGTTTCAAATGCATTACCGAATAGAGTATCGTATTGTTGCCGCTCCGTGTCTTATCGTGTCATACCATATAATTTGAATTGATTTTTAGCAGTGGAAAAACAAAAGTCAACCTCTTTTTACTTCCTCACCCCTCAAAGTGAGGAAGGTGTTATTCGTGAAAAAAATCTCGACGAATTATGACGATACACAAAATTTCAGAGAAAAAAAATGTCTGTCTGTGTGTCTGTCTATCTGGTTCGCGATAGCAGCTACAGTTTTTGAGATAAAGCTTTAAAATTTAGTACACATTGTCAAAAAAAAATATTAGTGAAATTTTTGAAACGTCAATTTGAAATATCAAAATTTTTTTGACATTTCAAATTTTAAAATATTAGTGACATTCCACCAAGGTGACTTTTTTGAAACGTCAAAATTTACTTTTATTACAAACTCCATCACACATCGAGTTTTTTTGAAACGTCAAAATATGACTTTTAAAACGTCAAAAAATGTGACTTTTTTAAAAAGTCAAAAATTACTTTTAACTCCACCACACGTCTAGTTTTACTACGGTGATGAAGTTCTGATCCCCAAATAATTGTCAGCGGTTTCTTTACTTAAATTTAATAGTGAAAACATAAAATTAATATGTTCATTCCTTAAATATTTTCAAGGCTTACAAGTTAGATACTTACACTGTTTAATCTTAAATTCCCTACAAATATACATAGTAGTGAAGCTCAAAGAGTTTATGATATCTACATAAAATTTTAAAATATTTAAAATTTCCCAATTTTATTTTTTAGAAGTATTTGGTGGAAATATTGGTTTAGCTATAACTCAGGCCATGAATCTCACTGGATTGTTCCAATTTGGCATGAAACAATGGAGCGAGCTGGAAAATCAAATGACTTCTGTGGAAAGAATTCAAGAATATACACTAATAAAGCCAGAAAGTGACGAGAATGTTAAAGAGCCTCCCAAATTTTGGCCAGAGGAGGGCAATATTAAATTCGATAACATGTGCCTTAAATATTCCGAGGATGATCCCTACGTACTTAAAAATCTCACGTTTGAAGTTAAATCTAAAGAAAAATTGGTATTGTTGGTAGGACAGGTGCAGGAAAATCCTCTCTAATTGCAGCTCTTTTCCGTTTGGCAGACATAGATGGAAAAATTGTTATAGACAATGTAAATACTAAAGAAATATCACTGTATAGTCTCAGATCAAAAATATCTATTATACCTCAAGAACCTGTTCTCTTCTCTGGAACATTGAGGAAGAACTTGGATCCCTTTGACGAATATAATGATGATGTAAGTATATATAGTATATACAGTATAGTATATATAGTATAGTGTAGTATTATAGTTTGTGAAGTAGAAAGTACTGATTTAATTGTTTTAACTGTCATTTCAAATATTCGCGCTCTTGTCAGTGTTGATATCATTTTTGATAAGTGATTCGATAACTTTAAAAATCTAGTTTATTACAGGGCGTAATTTATACCTAGAACAACCAATCCAAGATGCCTGGTTGTCAGTGCAGATGCTGCCGATTGTGTAAAGTAACAAAAGTAATGTAATCATTTGTGTAGTACAAACTACTCTTAGAATATGACAGACAAAAACGAAATAAACAAAAACTTAATATTCAATTAAATTGAATCCAAAATTAAATTAATTTAAATCAAATTATCAATGAAGTAAAACCTATTGCCCAATTAACAAGAAATATTAATGACGAATATTACAAATGAACGCTAACAATTTTGAGCAATATAGCCGTTATTATCTTGGATGTATTCTGTTTTGGGAATATCGCCAAGTTCGGGTACTTTTATGTTGATTGCTATAAGGTGTCACCACTAGATAGCTCTAATATAGGTTGTTTCAAGTTTCTTACTTATGTCTGCCTCACTTTTCTAATTGGACTCTTTGTTGTTGTTGCTAAGTTGCACTTGCTTGTTTCGTACTAAGGATGGCTGAACATTTTTAAGATCCAGTCCAAGCAAATACCTAGTCCAAAGATCAATTTAGTCCGGGCCGGCCTATTCGCGCTTTGAATAGGTCTGCTTTTTTTAGCGGCTAATGAATGATTGGAGGGGTACTCGTTCATCGTCTCGGTTTTGTTTAGTTCGACCAGTCCGAGATCTTTTGTGAATCTTGTGATCAGTCCACAGTCCAAGTAGATAGAAAAATGCGTACCATATAATTATATGGGCCGCCGGCCGGACTCGCACTAGCATCTGATTTAATTATTAGTTGAGATTAGTGCCATTAGTCTAAACTATCGGACCTGTTTCAAAGTCCAGTTCTATATTGGTTAGCCATCCCTATAATTCCTACAGATGAAGGCTAATAGCCAGTCGGTATGCGGATATTATAATATAATCTGCCCACACGGACATTCTTTAGCTTGGATTAATCACGTGATACTAGATTATCCAATGAGTTGTATAAATATGTTGTTTAAGAATAATAGGGTTAGCATTTTTAATTAATTGTCGGTTATCCTTCGGACCCTCATCTTCGTCCAAACCATCAATTTGCACTATGCACCCTCGTGTGGATGTTGGAATGGCTCCGGGCTCAAGTTATCCAGGAAGAACTTGGATATATTCCATTTTGGATAAAGCCTGGTATCTCATTATTCTTAAGTAAACATTTTCTTGAATTTTGCAATAATTACATCTTTTTTGTTTTAGATGTTATGGAATGTTTTGGATGAAGTAGAATTAAAGAATGCTATATCAGATCTTCCTGCGTGTTTAGACAGTAAAGTGTCCGAGGGTGGATCCAACTTCAGTGTAGGACAGAGACAGTTACTGTGCTTAGCTAGAGCGATTATACGTAACAACAACATATTAGTCTTGGATGAAGCCACTGCTAATGTAGATCCACATACAGACGGACTGATTCAAACTACTATTAGAAGAAAATTTGCCGATTGTACAGTTCTAACTATAGCACATAGACTTCATACTATTATGGATTCAGATAAGGTGTTGGTAATGGATGCTGGGAAAGCAGTAGAATTTGATCATCCATATAAGCTGTTGCAAAATCCAAATAGCGTTTTCTACGGATTGGTTAAGCAAACAGGTAGAGGAATGGCGGAAAACTTAACAGCAATAGCTCAAGAAAATTATCAGAATCTAAATAAATAGAAAACTTTTTTAGAATCTAATTAGATAGGAAAATTGTTATTTTTTATTTGTTGAATCTGTTTTGTATATACAACTTAGTATTTAATGAAATATTTATTTATAATAAAACATAAGAAAATAAACTTATTTTGTTAGTACGTTTCAAAGTGATACTTTAGCGAGTATGAAAGGAGATTTTTATGAGCAGACTTAAATTAAATTATGTACATGTATTTTTAGTTATACATATCCCAGTTGCCATAATAACTGAGGAATAAGAATCCTTAATAAATAGACGTGAAGATCCTAGAAATCGATGTACTTAGGCCTAAGGGCTTTCCCCATAGAAAAAGAATAATACATAACAAAGATTTTTCACAGTCTCAAGCCGAATTTAAAAAACAAAGTTAACATTCATTAAACAATTAATAGAATATTACCATCCTAAAAATGTTCGTATCAGAAAAACTGACCAGTCAAAATTAAAATTTTCAAAATACAAAAGGCAGTAATATTCATTAAATAAAATAATATATTATAATCGTCAAAATGGATCAGAAAAAAGTGCCCAGAATTCACATTTTCAAAAAATAAATGACGTAATATTTATTAAAAAAAAGAATATTACTGTCGTAAAAAATTCAAATCAAAAGTAGTGACCTGGGCCAAAATTGCGAAATCCAGGATGTGAGGATCGAAATGAATGGGATAATAAAAGATATGTAATATGACCACATTAAAACTGAATAATTCGCTAAGTTTTTCGAGTATCACATCAATTCGTGGGCGTAGTCAAACTCGGTGGTCTATAAATAATGAAGAATGAGCATTTCCCACATTTTCTTCATTTTACTAATTCGATAGTATTTGAAAATCTAAACTCACTATTTTTTTAGCGGAAAAAATCTTTAAAATGTCAGTCACTTATGGATATCGATTACATGTGAAATTATTGTATAATGCAGAATCATATACATTTAAAAAAGTGGTACATCCCCATTCGGGAACTGGGTCGGAGTAAACGATGGAAAATGAATCTTTACTTTTTGGGACAAGACAGTCGGCGGCCATCCCGAAACTCTAGGACGATCTCCTCAGGATTGTAGTCACGATGACGGATCCACGAAAACAGCGAAAAATCGTTAAATTTACAGATTAAAAAATTCGAATTTGTTAGAAGGACTTGACGAGGGTCGACGCGAGAGTTCGTGATGCTCAGGGCTGTCTCTAGCTATTGCGCCGCTTGGGTGTGAAATATAATTGGCCGCCTATCCTTTACCAATTCTAAAACATATTTTTTTGCCTAATTTGGGAATGAAGAATAATGAAGGCGGTAGGCAATAAATCCGACATTTTATTTTGTATGTGTACCTATATGTATGTTCAGGAACTAGGAACGGTACAATGAACGCCAAATAATTCGAATATACTAAAAGAAAAGTTCCATCATCTAGTTGTTAGTTGATCTAATAACACGCGCGTGTGACAAACGACAAGTGTTCCTTTGGGTTTGGCCAGGCTGACGAGCGATTTGTCTCGTCTGAGCGATTTTTACTTATTTCTGCCATGTAAATACATCTAGGTAGGCCTGTTCTGTGACAATACCCATGAACGCTTCAAAAATAAGATGACAAGATGAAACGTTCCATACTTTATAGAATAAATAAATACCTTATCTTTCTTCTATATTTATTAATGGGATGTACAACATACTGTCTTTTGCGCTTGGGAAAAAAGTTGGGAAAGAAATAGACAGAGGTATTGTTAAAACTAAATGCTAATTGCTTTGCGGCGAGCAGGATTTCGTTTGTCTGTCACTACTTTGTCGTCCACGATTTTCCCCTTCCGACAAATCGTTTGCTAGCCAGGCCCCTTTGGTGTACATCCCAAAAATATATACAAAAGGAAGATAAGATATTTATTTATTCTATAAAGTAAAGAAAGTTCATCTTATCGTCGTTCTTCTTATTTTTGAAGTGTTTATGGATCTTCCCAAAAACAGGCCTACTTTGAACTTCTGTTATTAAATTTTCTTTAAAACACGAAGCTATGTTAGTGTAATTAAAGTTCAGTTCAAATTTATCGCAACATAGAAAACGTTGGCGACTTTAATTGCTTTATCGCCGTCAAAGGTGTAGACATTTCTTATGTTGCAAATAAGTTTTAAATAAACTTTACATAGCAGAACTTACAAAAAATCGCTCATACATCAAACAACGTTGAATTCAGAGCGACATTCTAATTTTTTACGCAACTTGTCACTAATGTTTTGTGTCAGTATGGCCGTTTTAATTTGCTGTAATGTGATTGAAATATTTCTTTGTCACTATGTCATGAATGATTTTCGCTCACGACAAATCGCTCACTAACCTGACCAAACGCGTTAAGATTCTGAGCGGCACATTATTTGATGTGGCCGACCTCGCTTATACTTTGCGCGCTGTCAGTGACTTTGACAGCGCTGAAGTTTACACAATTTTTGTAAACTTTGACAGCGCTTTTTTAATCTATGAATATTTGCCGCCAATGCCACGCTGTCGTCAGTGTGCGAGGAACCCCTTGTACATCTGGGTAGGGACGGGCCTTCATCTAAATAACCATCATCAGAATGGTAAATTATTTTGTAAGTATCCTCCTACAAAGAAGGTTAGAAGAAAAAGAAGGTAGGAAAAGAAAGAAGGAAAAATCGGTTTCGAAATTAAAGCAAAGGTCTAATTTGTCTATCAAATGCATCATCAGAAAAAAATGAAATGACAAAAACAAAACTGAGGCAAAATTCGTGAGACTCTATTATTTCTCAGTCTACAGATCACCTATAACGAAAAACAGTTAAAACTGACGTCCGCCATCGACTAATGAATTAAAAATGTTTAGATACTAAATAATAGTTTTTGAAATTAACTGATTTTTGGTGTACATCAGAAATTCTCTAAATCACCCGCCACTGTAGGTTCTGAATATACATGTTGGGACAATCATTCGCGGATATGGAGATAATGTTTTATTGGGAACAGGTTTTTATTAGTTTTTTCATATCGTCTACTTTTTTAGTTAAGTTATTGAACACAAGTCATATTCGACATTTTTCTTTCAAGTAGTATTAGTTGGTTAGTTAGTAGGTTATTAATTCTGTGAAATTTAAACTTAATAATGGTAAGTAAAAATAAACTATTTTTTTTGCTGCTAAGGTAAATTTATCAAATCAATTCTTAGGTAAATAAAAAATACGTATGTGATGAATACATCAGAAGAACAAAATAAATTTTAATTAATTATTATTAAATGTGTAAATTTGCAGCAGGGAATAAATTCCAAAAAGGGTGGAATTGTGTTTTTTTGTGGAATTATTATTAATATGTGCGATAAAAATAGGAATCAAGCTTTTGTTACAACTGTAACAATAATACTGTAATACAAATTTACAATTTTTATAAATTTAAGTACCTACTTAAAATCTTAAATTTTTAAAAACAAATTAAGTTCCTCTTCTTGGTAAAAGTTAAAATATAGAGTGGAATGAAAAATAATATTAACTGAAAATTATTATTTAAAAATAACATTATTGAGTCAGTTGTACTGAACATAATGTGCATATTATCTTTTTTGTAATCCAAGTTTCAGCGCAAATAGCCGGGAAAATAATTGTTTAAAAAGATATATGTTATACTTATCTGTGATAAGATTTGTAAAAGTTAGTAAATAATAATTAGCAAAAAAATTTTCAGTTAATATTATTTTTCATTCCACTCTTAAATTTTTATGTTATAGCTAAGACCGACAAAATGTGAACAACAAATTGTGACGTTGCTGAGCAAATTACAATTTTTGCTGGTAAATTTTGAAATTTGCTGGTCAAAAAAATATTTTACAGGTTAATTAATTTGAATAGAATAATTCACTATTTCATTAACCGATTATCTCTATCTCAAAAGTCATTCTAAAAATAAAAGGGAAAAACTAGAAAAAAACTAAATTAATGGGGTAAATTGAAACATAATTAATATAATAATCATTATCACAGAAAAAATTGGAAGGACATTTACAATGACAATTGACACAAATATTTCTTTGTGCATTGTAATCATATTTTCTAAGGAATGACGAAGTCCAGAGGAAAGAATATTTTTAAAATATTTTCTTAACTATGCATAAAAGGTTAAATTAAACATATATTTTAATACTGTATCTAATAATATTTTATAAACAATTTAAAATATTTTAAAAGTATTCCTACGAAGATGAATATAAAATATTTTCAAAATGTTTTTATAACTTTCAAAATATTTCAGCAATATTGAAATCAATTATAAAATATTTAAAAACTGCTCTATACTGTTAGGGTGTATAGTAACTACATGACCCAGTTATAAACATAGTAGACTATGATTCTAATACAATCTAGTATTGAAAAAAAATGTTTGTTGAATGTAGTATAAAGTGACCATTTTGGTTAAGGGAAAACTTTTTGCTGTATTAAAAAGTAATGAAAATATTTTCATGTTGTACTATATTTAATAATAGCGGGAAGTAATATCAATCCACATTGGGCAAGCTGGAGTTCAAATGGGAAATTCGTGCTGGGAACTATACTGTTTAGAACATTGCATGACAAAGGATGGATATTTTGTAGAAGACGCAAAACCGAATGATGACAGTTTCACCACCTTCTTTAGTACTACTGGCACCAACAAACATGTGCCTAGGTCTATTTTTGTTGATTTGGAGCCGACTGTAATAGGTAAATATTATCTGACATATTGTTTAAATTGTAAAAATGTTTATACTGATACAATCTGTGACTGAAGTGATGGAGTACCTTTGAAAGCATCCAAATAACAAAAAAATTAAATTACTTAGGGACTTTGGATGTCATCCCAGAGACGGATTTTTAAACTATACTTTGTTTCGAAAAGCGCATGATGTAATAGTAATAAATTAAATTTTAATTTTTGACAGTATACTTACACATTAATTAAATTAATTAGCTTTAATGTAAAATCGGCATCGATGAGCAGTCGGTCGTCAACAGCTGAGAATTATATTAGCACCGATTAGCGGCCGAGATGCCATTATGTATGCATTTAGTGTCGAATGGTGAATATCGTTTGCGTCCCTTGGCAACTACCTGTTTATTGAACTTATTTTAGTTTACAACCTTGCTCTATGCAGTTTGTAATTTGTTCAATTCAAAAACACTCTAGTTAGCAATCTGTTGTGTGTACGGCGAGTGTAAAGACATCTTTTATTTATTCGATATTTTCTGTTTAGTGTAGTACGTTAGTGGACGTAAAAAATGGCGAAGTAATCCGCGTCTTCAAAAAAAGTGATATTTTGTTTGTTTTTACTTGTAGTGTGGGGCGTTAAACTGTCATACGTAAATCCATTAGTAAATCCGTTGTGTCAGAAAACATGTCGTCGAAAAAACACCACATGACGATTGGCGGAGAAAAACAATGACGGTGAGACAGGGGGAGCTGTTATGTAATTATGAAATACTGGTTATTAATCTTCTACTGTTTTCAGTTTGCACCAATTGTTTACGTCATGATATCCAAATACCCTTGTCTATTAATGAGTCTATGTACGGAAACCGTTCCTAACGGAAACATAATCCACTAAAGTTGTACCACAAAAACAGATTCTCCGTAAGCTTCAAAGTCGTTGGAAAAGTTAAGTTGTTTTGTGACAAAAATCTTTAAATTTTCGTCAGATTTCATTTCAACAACTGGGGTATTTATTACATTCTATCAACTATTATTTTTGGTAGAAGTACTTGCCACTAAAAATGTTGACAAACAGATAACACCACAATATTTCTTGATGAAAACTGAACAAAAAAAGTACATTTGGTAAATATGTGTCATTTTGGTAAAAATGTACATGATTATAATGCACCCATTTAGAACAATCTTTATAAAACAAGTGCTACCTAATTTTTATAGAATCCATGAAGTAGTTATATTTATAAATTTGAAAATATTCATATGAACATCTTTATAGAATTCCTGTTTAAATGATTTTCGGTAATGTTAAATTTATTGTCAGTGGAAAACGCAAAAATGTGTGTTTTGTAATTAAATAATATTTAATATACTCATTTTTGGAAATATTCTTTTTTAAATCTCGTCTTGATGTGATTGTTTTAAAAATAGTACGCCATGTCATGTTAATTATTGTGGCGACCTTTTGAATTTAGATACAGAAATTAAATAATCGTCCAAAAAAAATCATGTAAAATATTATTATTCTAGTAACTATGCTGTATGTTTTTTTTAAACAGTAACGTTGTAGCTTTTAAATTTATTTTATTTATTCATATTTTCAAATCCATTTTTCTTCAAATATTTTTATACTGATGTTTCACATCATTATGCGGCCAGAAAAGTTTCGAAATTATTTATCATATTAGAGTCAAACTCAAAATGGCCTAAGAAACCGACAATTTCTCATTAGTTAAAAATGTGTAAAAATTATTAAACTTCACAAGCGTATAACGTTATGCCAACATATTGGAGTGCAAAAATATCAGACTCTTAACACAATTTCTTATAATTTGATGATGTTTTTTTCTTTTATGTTGAAATTAAAATATAATTTAAAAATGTGAAAAAAATATTCTTATAATAATTTAGAAATGGTGTAAATATGTAAGATTGATAAGAATGGTAAGATTGGTAAGATCTTATCGAGACAACTCTTTTACTGTTTACTTTTATTTTGAAAACGTCAAAACCTTTAAAAATTTAAAATAATGTATTTTTACTTTGTAGAAATAAGTGGATATCTTCAACGACACAAGGTAATATTTGGTTTAAAAATTTAGGATGAAGTTTGCACACATATAAACCTTTAATTTAAAAATAACTCATACGCCAAGAAAGAAGTCCATTGTGTTTCATTTTCACATAACCTGAATTACTATTATTGTGTTAAAAATACCGCTGATTTTCAAAATAACATGTTTCCTTTTTTGGTCTTATTTTTTTTGGCACTGTGAGTCAGATTCAATTGGTCAGCTCTGCAAACATTGATTGGCACACCTATTTAAAAATATCTGATGTGGCCAGCACATAACTTTCTTATACCAATAATCTATTTAATTCTTCACTTACCTCAATTAAATCTTAATAGCGTATCTTGAAACGTTTCATTAAAATTTTTAAATAATAATTAATTAACAGCGTCATTCGATACTGTCAATAATAATTCATGTCATATATTTTAATAATTTCTTCTTATTGACATTGACATTTTTGTAACTAAATTAGACATTTCAAATGTCAAACTGTCAAATTAATCCTAACCCCATTTTATAAGATCAAATGTGTAAAAAATTTCAGTTTACATCAGCTTTATTTAAGTACTTGGAAAATATATTTTATTGGCTTGATATAGTAGACATGATTTATAATCTTTCATTAAGAATATATTTTTTTGTAAAGGCAAATACAAAAATGTTTGGGTCCCGTGGACCCCACTTCAGCTGGCCAATTTTGTTCAACACCGAATTTATCATTGTCTTTGATCTTTAGGTGTACGAAAGTTGAAAGCTTTAGCTCAAAAACTTTGGCTGCTATCGCGATACTACAGACATGCCGACAGATTTTTTCCATAAAGTTATATCTTTTACTTTTAATTCGGTGAGATTCGTCCAGAAATGCAATGAAAAATTTTTAATGCCTTTTTCCGAAATTGTACCTTTTTTCTTCTTTCATTCATTATGTCGCTTCTGGTGGTACCACATTCACCAAATTTAATGTGTCACCCAAAATGTTGATGAAAATCTTAACTGCTAAATTTGGAAAGTCTACGTATTTTTTGAGTTATCGCAGATACACACATACACACATCCACACATACTCGCACCGACAGACATAATTTGAAAAATAGTCAGAGAAAACACGCTCTTCTAAAGGTTCTGACATTGAACAATTTACGTTCCATATGGTAAATTTTACGTAACCGTTTCAAAAATAATACCCATTTTTGTTCTCCATTTACAAAGAATACCACATTTCTTATTGGAAAGGGTGCTCATTAATATACACAATTACTGATGGATGAGTACAGCGTGGCAAATCTAAAACAGGTTATAGACGTATGTAGGCGACAAACACTATATGCGCGTATGCTGCAGATATACTTAATTAAAATCTCTGCGAGCCACATTCCAGTCTGCTTAATGGTAATGGTAATGGTAATGGTGGGGGAGGTTGACGCCTGGCAAGTAGCCCGCAGTCGGGCCCTTTTTACCAACCCCCAGCTGTCCCCTCAGCCATGTGCTTCTCTTGCTCCCTCGTCGAATCTTTCCGATCTTCTAATAAAGGTCAGGACGTCACTTATTGCGAGGGAGCTCATCTCCTCCCTTAGAACCGCCTGAGAATCGAAGATACTATGACTCAGGCGCCTGAACGCGTCACACTGTCCCAGAAAGTGGTAAGATGTTTCTTCACCACTCCAGTCTGCTTAAGTATTTCGTCGCAATTATATATAAACATAAAAATAACAAGATTTGCGTCTTACATTTTTAAACACAGCCATAAACTCATTTGGTTATTATTATTCCTCGATTTTTAGATTCAGTGCGTTTGGGAGAATATAAAAATTTGTATCATCCTGAGCAGCTAATTACTGGCAAAGAAGATGCTGCCAACAATTATGCCAGAGGACATTACACAGTAGGAAAGGAAATTGTCGATAAGGTATGTGACAGAACAAGAAAACTAGCTGACCAATGTGAGGGATTGCAGGGGTTTCTTATTTTCCATTCGTTTGGAGGGGGGAACTGGTTCAGGTACGTGTCGATATTATTACCTTTTTTACATAAGAAGTTTTTATTGCAATGACAATACTTTGCTAATTACAGCGAGTTAATTTGCTAAAATTATCAAACTAGAAGACGACAGACTAGACTTCTCACTGTAACAATTTATTTTATAAGTTATGTAATTTGTTGTCTATAATGTGCATATTATTTTATTTTAGACAATCTATGTTTAAAGCAACTTTAGAGTAAAATTTTGCAATGAAAATTTTAATATTATTTCTATTTAGTATACAATACAATTATCTAAAACAGAACAAACAGAATGGGAGTAAATTTATCAACACTACAAAAAAATTAGGAAAATAGCAGATACAATTATAACACATCTAATTTTTAACAGACACTCAGTTTGCCCTTTTATTTAACATATTAAAAGTCTTCAGTGAAGTGGCTCCGTGGTCTAGAGGTAACGTACTTGCCTCGAAACTTCGGGGTCCCGGGTTCGATTCCCGGTCGAGGAACTGGGATTTTTCTGTGAGAGAGATTAATCGTAGTATACTCGGATATTGGGTGTGTGTCCATTGTCTCTAAATGTGTAGCCCTCTCCCACACAAGGTCATTCCAGACCTTCAGGGATTAAGAGGGTTGTAATTTCATGTGGTGTTATTATTATTATATTATTCGAAACTCACATGGGATCATTGAGAACTTTTAGTATATTAAAAAATCCACTGTTTTCGAATTTTTTTCGCTATTACAGCAAATGTCTAATGTTTCTATTTTAACATATTAGTTAAACAAGTATTTGCTGTCGTTAACATTACTCGTTTGCGGTTAAACAACGATTTTCAACAGTTCTTTATAATCTTATTCCACATTAGTAGTGTCTGGTCTAAGTGAAGTAAAATCAAAATCTTTCAGGATTTGCTTCTTTATTCATGGAGAAATTGTCAGTGGACTATGGAAAAAAGAGCAAATTGGAATTTGCTGTTTATCCGGCACCACAAATTGCCACAGCCGTAGTGGAACCATATAATGCAGTTTTAACAACACATACAACTCTAGAACATTCTGACTGCGTTTTCATGGTAGACAATGAAGCCATTTACGATATATGCACGAGAAATTTGGATATCCCTAGGCCAGGATATGGTAATTTAAATAGGCTAATTGGACAAATTGTTTCATCTACTACAGCATCTTTAAGGTAGGCATTCTTTAATTGTTGTATATTTTACAACAATTAATACTAAGTACTTATCCTGAATCCTCAAGTTCACAACATTAACGCTGAAGTAGTCCACATACATCAAAACACTAGGTATTGTATTCGATGTGCGTTTTGCCAACTTAGTTATCTTCATCTGAAGATGATTAAAACTTGTAATCATCTCCAGACGATTCAAGTTGGACATATAAAATTTTGTGGCTTCTTGTGTTATTGGGGTAGCACGGAGAGGAAAAATCACCACGTCGAAATGCAGTGGCCAAAGAAAAATGCAATCATTCCGGGACGGAAGAATAAGAGTGAGTCGTTTGTATCAAGAGGGAAAGTTTATATTTCATCTTTACATATCAAGTTAGGCTTGATAAAACATGTTTTCAAAGTGATGGATCGTAATGGTCATGATTTCCTTTTTGTTTTCTTGAAGGACACGTTTCTTAGAATAAGTGATGCGACGATCAAGGTGTGTATATTTGTCGGTACACAAATAATTGAACTAATGAATGATCCTTCATTTGAAGAGAATTTGAATGAAATTGAGGCTGCTGCATAGTTATCGCTTCAGAAAGTGGAAAAGAATTCCCATGCAAGTCATAGTGAGCGAGAGCGAGGATAACTATCGAGAACTTGTAAATTCCTACAGAACTATAGAATACTGAAATGTAATATGTCTCTTAAAATACATTTCTTAGATTCGTATTTGGGCTTTTCCCCGAGGACTGTAAGTGACGAACATGACGAACTATTCCATCAGAACGTATCTACCATGAAAAACCGCTATTAAGGAAAATGGAGCCCGAAAATGTTAGCGGACTACTGCTGAACTCTCAAAAAAGAAGATACATCAATCATGCGAACTAGAGCAGAAAATCTATAAAACATTTGAGGCCAATGTAAAATTCATATTAACTTATTGAATAATGTAATAACAAAGCTGAATGTAAATTACTCTAAAACTATGAACTTTACCCTGTATTATTGCTCCTGTGCATGGAAAATTACTCTTTCCGAATCTTTTCCGTATCCTTAAGTAGTTTTAAAATTACGAAGTTGAAATAAAATGTCTTCCTTAACGTTTCTAACCTAGCGATACCACATCTGCTTTCTTTAAGTAAACAAAGACATTGTTTACTTCCCCTAACTACTTCTCAACTGATAACGCCCTAATCGCTAAATATCTTTAGTAATATATGAGAGTATAGTGTCTATCTAATCATTTTATACTATACCATACTAAAAACAAACCCAATAATTCTTTATCAAAGTTCTGTCTGTAATTTATGTCAATATTTTAAACATATAAAGTAGTTTCGAAAAATACATATATATTTTTTAGGTTTGACGGAGCCATGAATGTAGATCTGACCGAATTTCAGACTAATTTAGTGCCGTATCCAAGGATTCACTTTCCTCTTGTCACTTATGCTCCAATTATTTCAGCAGACAAGGCCTACCATGAACAGATGTCTGTTTCTGAAATTACAAATACTTGTTTTGAACCTTCCAATCAGGTATACCAAAAAATATTTTGTACACAAGCAATTATTTCTGTATAACTGTTACTGCCAGATTCACGAACAATTGAGCTAAAAATCAGGTTCAACTTAAATTTTAGCATGAGCTCTTTCTGTTTTCCCTAGCAAGGCATTTAGTTAAAATAATATTTTTTGCTTTGGTTAACATAAATACTTCATAAACACAAAATATATTTTCAGGAAATAGTCAAGAAACGAGTAAACCTTGAGCTAAAATTTAGGATCAACTTGATTTATGTTCAACTCTTTTATGAATCAGAGGGTAAGTATTTTATTAAGGGTAGAATTTTGCAGTGAGAAGAACTAGGCATTTATTTTTGATTTTTTATAAATATTTGAAAATCAAACATACCAAGGTACATAATATAATTTTGACATTCTGACAATAAAAACATACATACATTGTCAGATCACAAATTTTAGTTATTACAGAAATGAACAGCTAAGTTTCATATTAATATAGTCGTTAGAAGAGTACCAATCATAAAACCATTTTAAATATATCATGTTTGACTTTTTAAATATTTATAATGAGTCATAAATAAATGCTTAATTCTCACTCATTCTGCGAAATCCTAATCTTAAATATTAAGTAGAAACACAAATTGACACGGTCTTTGCAAGATTAGAAAATAACTACAGTCCCCCAGTTAAAATTCTGTTTCCATTACATTAACACATCAATCACCTAATTATTTTTTACTTTAAAATGAAACATATGGAAGGAGTGCTTTAACAGAGTGCTTTAATAGATTCATCTCTACTGATTATTTTGATAGTCCTTCATCAATTTTTAAAACGTGTCCAGATTGTGAAATCCAAGAATACAAGTTGTTGTTGTTTTATTTTCAATATTTAGAACACTTACATTTTGTTTGAAATCGTTTGATAAAATAAGATAATCAGTTAAACAAATAGGAAAACAATAATATGCCGAATAAATGTAAAATGTAGATTCCTCATTCCGGGCTTCCTCAACGTATGAACATGTGTCCAAATATTCACGAGGCTTAAAAATGTATATGTAGAATAACTCTCAAATATCATTTCTGGATTTCTCAGCACTAAGTACAAACACAACATGATCAAACTTTCGTGGCTCAAAAGGTCTTATTTTCTTTAAAATATGGTAATTGTTAATATCAAAGCAAGCTAAGAAAGATGCATATTTTCAAAATTTACGTTTTTGCTATTCTTAATGTTTATGAATTTTCTAACAATAAAAACATAAACGTATTTAATTTTTATTGGAACCACTCTCACAAATATCATCACTATTTATTATCTCATCATTAAATAAAATAGAAATATGTCCTAACATTTGATAATAGATGTTTATCTATTATCGCGAGGAAAGTCTTTTTTCCCATTCATTTGAGTTAGCTCATTCTCGCACCAGTGGGAAAGTAGGTAAATAATTTTCCTATTAGTGGGAAAAGTAAATATTGTAAGAAAATTATATCAAATCTCTACTTGAATTTTTATTGTGCAACCTTTTCGTTTTATTAAATTTATACCGGAAGCAGATTGTTTTGATCTTGTAACAGATTGTTGGATACTTTGACTATTACCTTCAATATGCTCATTGCCTCCTAAAATTATTCTTGCAATTTTTTTCTTGTGTTCGTGCGACCCTTCAACATACCACTCAGTGGCAACATTAAACTTCCAGCCTCTGCTCTGTATCGTTTTAATATTAAAATGTCTGCCTCTGAAATCAGTCAACAGTGTAATAGATATTTTCTGAAGCAATGTCTAGTATATTGTTCGGGATTTGGTTGATAACTGTAAATAAGATAAGATAAGCTGTTTTTTGGCGCGCGCCAATATCCATTTGGCTTGATGATGGTCTCGGATGCTAGGGCCAAGCAGGACTATTGCCTTTTCACCCTAGTCATCGCTATAGATCTGGACCGGCCTCGTGCAGGGCGGGTTAGCTTACTTTACTAACGGCCCCACTCACAAATGTGAGCGGTGCCGAAGATTTCGGCCAACCTCCATGGGTCCTGGCTGATGAACCCTGCTGGCTAGGGCTTCTTCTGTCTTCGTCTTCTTTCTTCGCCAGCTTGTCACCCCCGGGGTAGTCATCTGCCTGTCAGGAACTGTGCGGATATTTTGTGACTTGGGATTGACTGCCAGTACACAAAGTGTCAATTGACACATTGTCGTCTGGATCATCGGACAAGGTGAGGATGAACTATGTTGCTCTGGGAGGTGAAGGCCTAAGTGCTTTCTTAGCATTTTCGTCCTTCACGGAGCCAGGGGGACAACGGACACTGGTCGGCTTACTGACTGGCGCCCGCAAGGTTTGTGGGAAGGTGGTTGGTTATGTCATGTCTTTTCCGTGGTTCTGTTTATTGGCATGCTTCCGAAAGAATTTATTCCTACAGGTTGTTTTGTGCATTTCCTATTCTTATAGGCTACGAAAAATCTCCCATATCCAACTTACTCAGGTCTAAGATTGACGTATTTTTTTAAATTAAATTTACCATATTTAATCCTGCGACGACGTCTCAAACTACAAAAAACTCTCCGGCAATTTTTGTTTTGTGGTCGTTAATGAAAAATGAAAGATGTTTCCATCACACCTCACATTTTCCAAAGTGAGGATTGTGTGCTATTTCCTTCGGCAAGCACCAATCAATACAGTTATATCTGTTACCTACAAACACGTTTATTTAGCAATATTGAGGAAAAACTTCTTCTAAAGATAATATATATTTTTCGTCGTCCACTTCTCTTAGGAATTGGGAAACGTCTTGTTTGACAAAAGCCTTGGATTTCTTTGCTTGATAGCTTTCTCATTTTCTGCCAAGAAAAACTTTAAGGTTTATATACCTGCTAATATCGACATGTTTTCTTAAGGAAAGTACAATTCGCAGCATAGAATAGTTTCTCTACAAAGAAGAGAATTATTGAACTTTGGATTTTCTTGGAGGTACGCAAGAACTTTTTCAATAGTAATATTTTTCTCAAAAAATAACAGGTTTATTTATACCACTTTGGACATAACTGCTTTCAAATATCTCCATAATAAATCAATTAATATTAGGGGAAATGGAGAATCCCATGGTCTTACCGAGATTCTGCCGATAAATGTCATTCCTTAATTGAAAATACACTATCTTGATATAAATTGTTAGAAATTTCATTACATCATTTACGGTGAGTGTAATTCTGTTTGCTAAATTGTTATAACAAGGTTCAAGTACCTTTTTTGATTATTTTGTTTCTCAGAAATCAATCTCTTACTGTTTCGTTGAATAAATCACAATAGCAGTGATTTATTTTCTAGCAATACATACATATTTCTTTCAAGTCATCACATATTCATGTGGTAGAAAACTTAAGAGAAAATGCTACAATTAACATTCAGATACGATTCTCAATACTTTTTTTTGTAAACATGGCAAATAAAATATTTTTTGTTTATAAAAACATTATTGGCAAACATAGTATTATAAACTATGTTTACACCTAACCAATGTTTGACACGCTATTTCCAAGAAAATAATACTTTTTAAAAGCGTATGTTTCAGTCAAGATACTTTTTTCAAAGCAAAATATTTTATTGCACTGCTCTAAAAGGAAACTCCATTTTAAATTCATTCCATATAATAAAAAATACATTTCATATGTTCCTTACAGATGGTAAAGTGTGATCCACGACATGGAAAATACATGGCCTGCTGTATGTTATACAGAGGAGACGTAGTACCTAAAGATGTAAACGCAGCAATTGCCTTAATCAAAAGTAGAAGAAATATCCAGTTTGTGGACTGGTGCCCTACTGGATTTAAAGTGGGAATTAATTATCAGGCCCCTACGGCTGTACCAAATGGTGATTTAGCAAAGGTGAGTTTAATGATCGACACAGAGTTGTAACTAGGCGTGAGCGACCGAGAAAGAGCTCGTGGTGATAAGCGGTATGATTACCGATTTTATTTCACATCATGTTTTTCATCTTATTATTAATACGCTTATTTAATAATTACGATTATGATAGACTCTAATTTAAACGGACTAATTGTGCGTTTGTTTACCAGTCTTTGTTTGTTTAAATTGTATATAATAAATATTCTCCAGTCAATGTTTTTTTGGATACAGATTTATCAATTAAATATACAATTTCGTTCATCAAGGAATACACTGCGATTTATTTCTATCGGAAAGTGTATAATAATATAATAATAAACATCACAGATAAAACAATCCCCTGTATCTCTAAACTGACGTTGTGCGAGAGGGGGCTACACATTTAGAGACAACGGACACACATCCAATATCCGAGTATACTACGATTAATCTTTCTCACAGAAGAATCTCAGTGCCACGGCCGAGATTCGAACTCGGGATTTTTTGGGTGAGAGTCAAGTGTCCTTGCCTCTCGACCATCAGTTATACAAATGCAGTTGATTGGAAATCAGAACTATTTTTTGATTTTTTTGCAGTGATAAACTTCAAGAAAGTATAAAAATTGCAGGTATTTTACATTAGATTGTCTATTGCAATCGTAAATCTTCCTCCACACACATTTAAACATCCAATTACAAACTCAAATGTATTCAGCCTTCATTTTAACTGCGAATTTCATAAAATGGCGGAGCAGACAAAATTTAAAATTTATTGTAAACTTAATAAATATATTAAGTGCATTAAAATTTATCGAAAATTCAGCGCATGGAAAAGTGTTGCCTAGAAGCTGCTTGAGTTAATTTTGATGTGATTTGACAAAACGTGAGCGAAACGCAGTCGAGGGTACTTTTTTAGTGAAATCACATCAAAATGAACGAATGAAGTTTCTCAAAGGCAACACGCTTTGATTGCTGAATTTTCAGATTATTTTTAGTGCACGAAATATATTTACTAGACTATTTCCAGAACAAAACATAGATCAAGAAATATCTTTTATTATTAACTGAATTAACAATCAAATTATAACAATCACGGCTGGTTATACTTTTATTCCCGTGTCACAATTTTTAGGCGGATTTATTTAAAAATCGAATTTTAAAATTATTATTTTTCATAGAAAGACTCAAAATATTTAAGAAGGAAGTAATTAATTATGTTTCTTTTACTTCTATAAGTACGCTATCTTCACAGAAAAATAAAGAAAAAGAAAAAATCTTCGATTTTTATATTGAATCAACTGACGTTTTAAGCTGTCAAGCCTACTGCAATTTTCGTTGTAATTTTATATAACATTTTCCCTTGGAATTCAATTTTCGCTGAAAGTTTGTTCTTATTGGTCCAAATTTTCAAAATCTTGCTATTTCAGTGGTTCTTATAATGCGAGAGAAATAGTCACTAGAATTTTATTGGCAGGTATTTTTTAATCCATACCAAAAAATTGCCTATTTTTAAAATAATCTATTGGTCCGTTGTGGTCCAGCGATTTAATTTTTAGCAACAGGAAATATGTATATTGTATGTATGTATATATATATCTTTGTTCCTGCATAATTTCTACTTTAATCGGGAAGAATAAATGAAAATTTATTAAATTAATATTGACTGATTTTTGTTTCATTTTTGTACAATAATGAGAGAGAGCTAATTATATTTTTCAGGTGCAAAGAGCAGTATGCATGTTATCAAATACAACAGCAATAGCAGAAGCATGGGCCAAGTTGAACGGTAAATTTGATTTAATGTATGGAAAACGAGCATTTGTCCATTGGTAAGTAAAAAAATAAATAAATTATGTATGTGAAGAGGTATCGAAAGACATTTTTTTTATTAAGCAAGAGCATTATTATACAATAAAATCAAGAATACAAGCACTTATCGCAACATTTTATAACCTCTCTAGGTAGATAAAAAATAAAGACATTTTTAAAATATCTAAAATCAGCCCCGCTATCAACAATCCTGACACTTGAAGTTTCGTCACCCCCTTGGCAAGGGATTTCAATGGAAAATTAATAAAACTAGGCGTATAGTTTAATTTTCAGTCACCTTTCCATCAGACTTTTGAAATATAGTAATATGCTTGTTTAATAACACTTAACTAAAATCTAATACCTAATTATATTTAATTAAAAAGATAAAGTAAGATATTATGAGCAATTTTCATTTACATTTTTTGTCGCATTCTCCCGACAAAGTTGAAGGGAATTGTTGTGTCCACGTTTTTTCATCCACCCGTAACCCTTAGAATTTGCGGGTTGTTTAATATGTGGTGTTTATACTTATGTTACACACTATATATACAAATTTTAAAATATGTTTTACTCTAGGTATGTTGGAGAAGGTATGGAGGAAGGCGAATTTTCAGAAGCTCGGGAAGATTTAGCGGCTTTAGAGAAAGACTACGAAGAAATAAGTATAGATTCTTCAGATAGAGATGCATCGTATGTAGATGATGAAATTTAAAATTTTTCTGCATTGTTACTAGTTATTGTTTATTATACTGGTTGGTGTATTTCCATCTGGTACATGAGCATGTGATAAAGCATGCTCTCGCTCTATACATGACTCCTTTCTTAGCTGTGTCCGTGTACCCGCTGGACGTACACCAACCGGTATAGATTTTGTATTTTGTGTATATGTTATTGCTTATTTATCACTATTTAATTTACTAGAAAGATTATGTATATATGTTCTATTTTAAATATTAAATTAATTACTATAAAATTATTAACAGTTTTATTTTAGTTGTCAAAAACTACCACTTTGATAGTAATTCACAAGCTCAGTATCTTACTGGGTATAACTAGTTTTTTTAGATATATAATTATTAATGTGGTAGTTAATCCCAAGAGATAAAAAGAAAAATGAATAGAAGTAGTTTCTAGAAAATTTGAGAAACTGAACACTATAATTGATTTGAGTTTTGTCAATCAAGTTTGCATTAATTTGAGGTAATTATAATTTGTAGACAACGAACAGAGATTCTGAGATAGTGTAAAATTTAAACCTTTAAAATATTCATTCAGTGGTGATGAATACAGTTTCCTAATAAATATTTGTTTTAACTGTTACATGTACCAATGTTGTATGTCTTATAGGAGAATGTTACGGTTTTATTAGAGCCCGGAGCCGAATATTAAATTTCAGGGACGGATGTACACGTAACAGGAGTTATCGCGCATTTTATTCCAAAATAAAGCGGTATAAATTTTAGTCAATTGATTTAACTTTTGAATGATAGAATAAAACACTTTACTTGATTTTTTATCACTGTTTTTTATTGTAACTAAAGGTTACTGCAGTTTCGACATTTAACGTGTCATTTTCAAACAATTCATAACAAGTGAATAAAGGACATAAAAGAATTCCTGCAGTTTTATACTTATAAAGTTGACGGGATTTCTAAGTATTTAAAATACAAATGAGATTACGAAAATTTTACAAATTCAATTCGGATTAATCAAGTTTTATACACTAGGGTGACCGGATATCTAAGAATTTAACAATAATAACTAGGTACGTAAACATTAAAACAAAAATGTTTCAGCAAATGGGAATTTTACAGCTTAAATACATCAAAGAGAGGTGTATGATATAGATCCAACTAGGCGTTAAGAAGTTTATTAGGTTCACTGTGACTATATTTGAATATTTCTAAAGACTCTTTTCTTGTGTATGTAAAATATTTAGGTTCTCTAATTCTGGAAAAGTGTGACTAGATTCTAAAAAATGGTTTGAAAAAGTTCAATTAGCTTTATTAAGTCTAAAAGAACGTAAGTGTTTATTATACCGAATTTTAAATGTATGACCAGTTTGACCTAAATAAGTGACATTACAATCCATGTTAATTTATAAATTCCAGATTTCTCTAGATTATCTGTTTTATCTTTTGCATTAAACAAAAAGGTGTGAAAGTTTTGACTGTGATTTAAAGCTAACTTGTTGTGACAAGATGTTGGCAATTTTTCTTAAATATTTCCATAATCTACGTCACTGTTCGTCAGTTTCCCTTGCTTCAACTCCCAACGGTAGATGTAACAGGATCCTTTGGCTATAAGGGCAAGCTATTATCCTGAAACACCACTTCCAACAGATCTTGGTTGGAAAAAAGTTGGTGTGTAATAATTTTCAAGAAAATGGATAATACTTATAGTGATGAAAAAGACGAGAACATTACTTTAAGTAAGTAAGTGACGAGGAAGATGACGTCATAATTTTAAGAGACGACGAAAATGATGATTAAGGTTTATTAAAAATTATGTTTTTAAGGTAAAAAGTGAAAAAAATATTGTAATTATAATTTATACCCATCTGCAAGACGCCATTTTTTTTAACGAAGGGGAGGAAGCGACATTGGGGATGGCGCATTGAATGAAAGTATGCAGTAAATACAATATATACTGTAAAGTTCAACTTTTCTGGGGCCTTTCTGCCTACGCCACTAGTCAGGAGTCTTAGGAGTCCTAGAAGTATAGTCAGTTATGTTGGTATGTAAACAACATGTTGCTACCCTTAAAACATATCCAGTACCCACCCAATGCTCTAATTCCTTAACGCCCTTTTGTTTCTAAGCAATACTTTTTCTTCCACGCGATTTACAGATTGTCACCATATTTATTTGCAATCGGTTTCTTTGCTTGTGGAGCAGGCATCAGTATGTCATGTACAATGGTTTTAAATCGTCTCGTTATGTTGCTACCTCGGGTGTCCTTCAGGGGTCCAACCTAGGTCCTCTTTTATTTTTTTTTATCAATGACTTAAATGATGTTATTGACGGCTGTAAACTCCTCTACGCTGATGATTTAAAAATATTTTCTAGTATAATCTATCTGGATGACTGAAAAATTGCAGTGTGAACTGAACCATATCCAATCTTGGTGTCTCGATAACAAATTACACCTTAATATTTCAAAATGCAAAATAACTAATTTCACAAGGAAACAAACAATATGTGAGTTTGCATGTAACATAGGCAATAATGCATTATCGCGATGTGAAACTTTAGGTGTAATATTTGATTCCAAACTTATTTTTAAAGATCATATATCACTCAAAACTTCGGAAGCTATGAAATTTTATGGATTTATTGTAAGAAACTGTAAAAAGTTTACTGACATTGAGGCTATAAAGATGTTGTATTTTGCTTATGTTCGATCTAGGCTTGAGTATGCTGTTCTAATTTGGTATTCGCATTATAATTGTGATAGTTTAACAATTGAGGGTGTACAAAAAAGATTTTTCAAATATTTGTCTTTTAAAGTAGAGGGTGCTTACCCTGATAAAGGAATGAATTATAAATATTTAACTAACAGATTCTGTATTATTAGCCTAGATTTAAGGAGGATTTGCATTTCACTGATATTTTTGTATAAATTATTGCATAATATGATTGACTGTTCGGATTTGCTTTATGAAATTAATTTTTATGTACCCAGAATTAATTCGTCACAATCCGACTTTTAGATGTAATATACCAAGAACCAACATTATTCAAATCACCTATATATCACATGTCTAAAAATTTTAATAATCTTTGCCACTTTTGCGATATTAATTGTTGTTCATTGAGTTATCTTGTAGAAATGGCTGTTAAACATTTTGAAGAGCGAACTGTTGTATAAAATTTCGGTTTTTTTAATTTTTTTTCTCTCTATATGTGTATATTTCTTTTTTTCTCTGTTGTAAGACTTTATCATGTATAAACGCGTCACTTATATTTATATTATTTGTATAACTTTGTTACGTACATTTTATTTTATTGTTTACTATGTATTGCCCTGTAAATGGGTCTTTTGTTGGGCAATAAAGCTATTATTATTATTATTATTTACAAAGATATTAATACCATATTTGTATCATTAAAAATCCCATGAAAGAGCGGAATTGCCCTTGCTGACAGACTATAAGTTAAATAACAAGTATTACAATTTTGTTAGCGACTTTATTCAAAAAATATTTTACACTGTATCTTATAAATAGAAAATTAAATAAAACATAACATATACAGTTGTATAACAACGTGCTTAATACAAGAATACATCTATAATTATTATAAAATCAGTGTAGGCACCTATATTTAGGAATATGGATTTTCCTTTTACATTTTTGTAACAAAGAAATGTAACGAGTCTGTGGCAGGAAGATGTAAAAATTAAAATAAACACTGATTACATCCGTTTTCATTTGAGATATATTTTTCATGCTTGAGAAAATATGTTTTTTTGTTTCATTTTGAAATAAATGTAATCGAAACATCAGAAAACATTTTTATTTAATAACCACTGACGCTAACTACATCGCCTTAAAAATAAAATCACATAAGAAAATAAAAGATCTACCAAACTAGACATTTATTTTTTGGGATTCATTTTTGATCCGACAGGACAATTAAAATCTTTTACAAAATCATCAGAATTGCTGAAGGGGCCAATAACTCTGAAGTGACCAGGAGAGTGGTAACCAGTAAGTATTCTCAGTTTTAACGATTCTGGTCTATACTTTGCACACCATGTATTTGCAGCTGATATCCAAAACATTTGATTTGGTGTATAATTTAACCCTGGTAGTTTAGCTTCCGCCTTATTTCTTTTTATCCACTTGTTGTATGCTAAATATGCTTCTTTTATCCCACCATTGTCTGCAATGTTTTCTCCTTGCGTATTTATACCATTTAACTAAAATGTATATAATAACAGTGACAATAATAACAATATTTTAATTATTGTTTTAGGGCAAAAGCTGACAATGTATAAGCAGTACAAAAGCCTAATTATGCTTAGTAAAATAATGCTGCTGTTAGTATTCAATCTCTTGATATAATACGGGGTAAATAAATGTTAATAAACTATTTGTTAAACCATATAATACCACACTATAAAAACTAATGCTTAGGGTTTCCCACAAAAATTTGTATAAACAACGTACATATGTACAGGATTTTCCATAATTAACTGCGTTAATTTCATGGGTTGATTTTAAATGTATGCTAGAGTGATATATATTATTTGCAGGTTCATATTCAGATTACTATATTGCTTTTTAAAAAACCGTAGCATCTAGAATGCGCGTAAATATTTTACTCTAATTTTCATGAAATATGGGTGAAGGGTGAGATTAAAATATTAATACTTAAGTGAAATAAGGGATTTCAATGAACAGTCCTGTCATGGATTCCTTAAACACATTCAAAGATACATGTTAAAAATGAGATGATTGATGTTTTGGTGTAACATCATTCCAAACTTCCTGAATCCGATGCCAAAGGAGTGTATATTATTCGTGAGATGGGGTACATTATTCATCCAAATGCTAATTACGTACACGTGTTTTACCGGTGACAAATTCGATAAATGTTTATTCTATAGAAGTACAACCACACTGAACTGTTCAAGGACTTGGGCAATAATTAACTCTTGCAGTGTGAGAAGCATTTCTTGCTGAAAAATTGGACCATTCAGCCCCCTTACCACTGGTATTATCAATATTTTAAAGGACCCTTTAGCTTAAAGGGAGTTTTAGTGCTAAGAAAATGCATTATCAGCAATTCCAGCAAAATATAAATCGAGATATATGAATGCCATTAAACCTCATTTTTCATTTAAATTACAGGATTGGTATCTGATATTTATTTTGTTTGTTTTCTGGTCACTAAAACTCCATTTAAGTTAAAGATTCCTTTAAAATGTTGAAAATACCGGGAACTACAACGGGTTCTAACATATTGGTAATGTAACCAATGGCGTTCAAGGTCTTAAAGACAAAAACAAAGTGATCCGTTACGATGAAATTATGGCACAATTCTAAATTTCAACGTTCGTACGGAGACGCCTCACACTTCCATATCGACACAAATAAAAACAAGATTCATCATTAATCAGCATCTGATTCAACTTGTCTCAGTATCTCCGTTAACTTCACCCCTAGAATCCAATGACGTGGGGTTAAGGATGAGTTTAAAAATGGTCGATATGATCAAAGTCTAAAAGACCTTATTCAGAAATAAACATAAACTTCTGTATCTGAGATAAGGCTTCTCGCAATCTGTGGTTCTCCGAGGATTTCCAGATTACATCGATACTGTTGTATCCTTTTTCAGACCACTTAGACCAATATTTTAAAACTATTGAGACATTATGTTTCAATTTCAAATTGCAATTGACCCCAATGAAAAATTTGCCACCTTTATATCAATAAACCGACCTCGTTCAAACATTTAGCTATTGATACTTAGCACTTTATAAACATCTTGGCGTTTTGAAGATGTTCACTGCCAAATGTGCAATAGAAATTAATATCATACATCCATTAAAAAAAAATCTGAAAATCTGTTGACCCTGCAGGCTATCCCTGAAACTTCCCGCTATTTTTAAGCTTAAGGCGCTCAAAAATATACGTATTAGTTAATTTTTGAGCTCGAAGTTATATTAAAAAAAACACTTTTTTTGTAATTTTTGAACTGCGATATCTTATGAACAAATTAACCAATCGAGATGCAGTTTGCAATATTCAACGCAGTTTTTCAAGTACAAAAAGCTATGTTTGTACCAAAAATCGATCCGACAAAAATTTTGAATGTTATTTCAAAAGAAGACTTTTTTGCGAATTTCTCGTAATCGATATCTCTTGAACGAATCAACCGATTTTGATGCGGTTTACGGCATTCAAGGCAGTTCTTTAAGTACAAAAAGTTATCTTAGTACCAAAAATCGATCCGACAGGAATTTTGAATGTTATTTCAAAGAAACTTTTTGGCGAATTTTTGTAATCGATATCTCTCGAACGAATCAACTGATTTTGAAGCGGTTTACGACGATCGACGTTGTTTTATAAGGAGAAGAGCTGATTAGATTTTTGGAATTGATCGGTTCAGTGGTCTAAAAAGATATTCCAAAAAAAAGAAAATTTTGAAAATTTTATTTTTGAGATTTCTCAAAATCTACCGGGCCGAATTGGCTCTAATTCTAAGTTGAGTCAACCCCTTTAGAATGCCGCAAACCGCGTTTCGATCGGTCAAGCCGTTCAAAAGTTATGAGAGGTTTACATACACCGTACACACATACACACACACACACACACACACACACACACACACATACATAGAGCCATACAGACACCATCGTGGGAATTAGTCAGAATAGCTTTTTAGAACCTCAAGACGTCGAGATTTGACAAAAACTCGATTTTCGAAAATCGGGGTGAAACCAATAACTTCCCGATTTCTGAAAATTTTCAATTTTCTTAGCGGGAAGTTAAAAAAACGCATTTAGTATTTTGCTCAAAATTTCAATCACGTATTTTTTGACCTAATAAAGTGCATTAACTGTAAAAATTTGAATTAAATGTTTCTACACACTCTAGGTGTTGAGATTTTTTTGAAAACAATATATTTTGCACACTTTAATAAGAGTGATTTTCCTTTGATCTGTCGTTTTTTTTTTTTTTTTTTTGGTTTATTTTGAAAGACTTGTCAGATACAGATATTAAAACATAGATCAACTAATATTGTTCACCGATAATATGATCTAACATAATATATTATCTGTCATTAAAAAAAATAATCATTAGATTTTATATAAATGAAATGTTTCTGTTAAGATAATGTAAATGGAGAAATCTAAAACTACACTTTTTCTGTATATAAATAATCTTTTCCCATTTTCAATGAAAAATTTCAAGTTCTTTTAAAAGTAATACCACACAAGGGGTTTCCGATTTTATTGGATAAATTTTTATTTACACGGAAACCTGGTTATCATGAAAATATAACGAAAGCAAACTGTCGTACATAAACACAAGACCGTAGGTTGAGTGTATTCGATTTTATTGGATACATTTTTATTTACACGGAAACCTGGTTATCATGAAAATATAACGAAAGCAAACTGTCGTACATAAACACAAGACCGTAGGTTGAGTGTATTTCGCAGTTTGCTTGAGTTCTATTGTCAAAATGACAAAGTTTAAGTATAAATAAAAATGTATCCTATTTAAAATAGAAACCTCGAGTTGTATTTCACATAACAATTTGTCGAGCATGTAATAAATTAATAATTAATAACAAATTTATTTGCTAATAGTACAATTATTAAAAATAAATAAATATGACATTAGCTAAAAGTTAATTTCTTACAAAGAATAATAGCGTTTTAACTATTGCTATAGTAAAGGTAAATAAAAATTTTGCCGTGAAAAACAAAGGTTTTTCAGATTTCTTGCTGGTAAACATTTGAAATATAATTAGAGTGTGCAAAATTTGACCTAAATGGAATTTTCGTACATATTATGAATGAACAAAGTTAGATAGTCCGTGTTCTAATTACTACATCTGACAAATTTTTAACAATGAAAGCATAAAATATCTCAAAAATGGTAGGTAAAACGAAGAATTACATTTTAAAAAATTATGCAGAAATCAAATGTACTAAAACAGCGAATTGTAACGTGTACTAACTGACGTGTATTCAAATACATTTTCGATTTCAATAAAAAAAGATAAGGTTTTACTTCTAAATTTCGTAGCACACGTAGTTATCTGGAAAAACGATTGACCCTATCTAGTTGCTGACACGCCATTAAGTATCGCCAAAAGTGGAAGAGGGAAATAACACTAATAGGATAATTTTATGAAGGCAAATTTTGATTGTTTTAAACATTTTTGTTTAAAGAATAAAATTATTTCATTGAAAATTTTAATTTTTTTGAATTGACGTGAGGTGGCAACCTAGTAAACACCAAAGTATAATTGTTTACCGGGCCTTGTTCAACCTAAATTTAGTAGTAAAGTCCCGACAAACACGACGTCACTCTTTGTTCATATTTTAGAAGTCGGTTCACAAAACGGACAAAGTAAAAGACGTCAAATACTTTAATATAATGTCAAAACATTGCTAGAACTTGATATTCAGTTGCTGACCTCAGTAAGATAAACGGCTAACTATAGAGTATCGTGGTTTCTAGTCGAATAAGATTTTCGCAACATCTGGTGTTTCCCAGGGCTCCGTACTTGGACATCTTTATCATTTAATATCTTTATAAATGACATCACCAATGATTAACGCAAGACCTCATATTGCTAGTGTAGATGACTGCTCAATTGTAGCTTAATCTCATATAACTATCGACCTAGTGTAGTGCAAATAAACTACAATTAAATATCGTACAATGTAATTCGATGATACATTATCGTATGCAGAATCCAGTAAGATTTGCTTATCAGATTAATAATGAGGAGTTAAGCAGTTGCAATCAGTTCAAAGATTTTGGCGTTCTATTTGTCTTTTGCTAGTCATATCAATGATAGTGGAGCTAGCCCTTTTAGAAACTTAGGTTTTATTATACATAACTTTAAAGAATTTAACGAAAATACATTAAACTTACTTTTTAATTCTTTTGTTAGATCAAAACTGGAATATGCTTCAATTCTGTGGAGAATTTAATATTGAAAGGTTTTATAGATTCTTTCTCAAATATCTTTAGTTTACACACCTTGGAATTTACCTAGAAAGTGGATTTCCACATTATGTCTACGCCTCGAATAAATTTACTACCATTCTTTTCTTTGTATCGTGTGCTCCAACTATGACTTCCTTTCAAAATAACTTACTTATTTCTAATACCAAAATAAGTGAAACAAGATAATTTATTCTTAAATTTACAGTTCTGTACAATATCTAAAATATTCTGTGGATGACAGACCTCAAACTACATTTTTCTTGTCTAACTGTTTTGTATATCTTTTTTGTATTAATTCTCTATAACAATAATGCTATAATCTTTGTATCTTTAAATTGTAATTTCCCTGCCCTGTAATTGGATTTCTGTCGGGGGCAGTTATACTCAAAATAAATAAATAAACCTTTTATAACTTTTTCATAAGTAATAATGATGTCGAATAATCTCTTCGGACAAATTTTTTTAAATGAGCTGTTTTCGAATTATCGTGTATACATGTACAGGCATATAAACGAATATTTTTCCGATTAATTCAATTTATCCTAATGAAAGACCTACGACAGAAGCTTGTGTCAGGATACTTTAAATTTTAAGAATGATTTTCTCAAATATTTTGTGTATGGAAAAAGAACAAAGCATTTTTTTTTAATTTGTTATTCGAAAGTTTATATTTAATATTTCAACTACAAAAAAATAAGAGTCTTCCAAGTTTTCATTAACCATGTTAATTCCACATAGTTGTCTAGAAAATTTCGGTTAGAATTTTAAACAATTATTAGTGGCACTAGTAGAAAATATAACTTATTTAAAAAAATACTTTGCTATTTACTTATTTTTTGTCATCTAAGTGAAAAATGTTCAGAAAATAACTTTTCATAATATGGAGGACACTGTAACAATGACCACCTCAAAATTTCGCAGTAAAATGTGCATAAATTTCGACTTTTGATCGCAAATAACTTTAAAATAATGCTGTAGAATTGTAAAAATTAATTCACTGATTTATTATACAGAGTGTTCCAAAAATATACGCCGGCAGTTTTGGAGCAAGTATGGATATTTCATTGTTTTAATAGAAACAGGATGCTAAAACATTACCATTAATCAATCATGCCAAATATCCTGGAAATTATGTCATACATGCCTTACATTTTTGCGACGCCCTGTATATTTACTATTGCATATATTTAAAACGGAAGAAAAATGGATAATGATTGCTGCATTATCAGCTTACTTTTAAGTTCAGATTTAAAATATACCCATGAAATTTTGCAAATAATTAATAAATAAATAAATGTTAATTATTTTTAATTTGTTAAGAACGTACATCAAAAATAAACAATAACATTAAAAATACTTATAATTAACATAATATTAGTTATTAATTAAAATAAAAGTGCAGTTAATTGAAAAAAAAAAGAAAAAAATAGACCAGTATTAATATAAAAATGCAAATGTACATGCTCATAGTAATTACTAAAAAAGTATACATACTTATACCCAGTAACCTTCCTACTCCAAATTCTAATTACCACCTAAAAATAATCAAAATGGTGCTACACAAACTACCAGTAAAGGTTAAGAAAACAAACGTAGAAATTGTATATTTTATTAAAACAAACCTTAACATAAATAATATATTTCTTTACAAAACTTATTATACATTAACTAAATATTTACAAATACAGTATAACATTAAAAGGTGCCGATTCATAAAACGTTTACACTACAACATATTTTGTAGTGTATAAAGTAGCGACCACATTGTGTCCGTTCAACTTAGTTCAGTTTTAAACGAACAAGTTTCTAAACAACGTGAAGACTTTTGCACAAATGAATCCCTTTCTCCTGTCCGCTACCTTTAGTTCATATACGAACTAAAATAGATAGTTTTTGCAAAGTTCTTAATTATGAATGTTAGGCCGGATATTTGTTGCATATTAGCGATTTGACAGCAATACGGCTTTGAAATTTTTCGTCGCCAAACTATCGGGGCACGTAGAAAATGTACGATATCCTGCTTGAGCTAAAACAGGTTTAGGTCCAAAACTACATCGTCGCAACACCGCAAATATTACGGCTTTATTATTGAGTTAATCAAGGTTATTAGACGATTGTAGATTTAACAATGACAAGAAATCGTAGAAGCATAATAGTTTCCTTTTCAAAGTTATTTAATGTATTAGAAACGTACATGTTGTATTTAATTTTGGTAACATATATGTATATATATATATATATATATATATATATATATATATATATATATATATATATATATATATATATATATATATATATATATATATATATATATATATATATATATATATATATATATATTGACACACAAAGTGTAAACATGTTTTAAAAAGAGCGCGGCAAGTTGTAGTAAAAGTAGAGGAGTAGGAGAGTTCTGGGCACCCCCACCACTTCTTTGATAACCTTCATTACTTTCTGCCCAATAATCCTAGATTGGTTTCGGCGATTCATGGGACTATCAGAGAAATGTTGGGGGTGTCTCAGAACTGAGGTTAATGGTGACATATTGGACATTCATCTCCGGCACCTCAGATTAAAAGTGAGTTCGTGGTGAGAGGATACCACTTGATTAAATCATAAGTAAATTTGTGTCAATTGAATTATTTTACGACTTCCGTTATGAACCTGTATATAAACAAACATAAACGTCACATAAATTAAGACAACCCCCAAATCTAAGGCCGGAGCTGCACGGGCGGAGGTTACACTGATAAAAAACACAAACATACAATTATCCCTTTTGACTGTGTCAGAGTCGAGGCCGGGAATTGAATTCGATAGTCCGCAGACAGAAAAACCAGCTACGATTATTAAAACGCTCTAGTCCACTGCGCTACCGAGCTCGGTATGAAAATGATACAATAATCTTTGATAAAGCGAGTGAAATGATTTTCTTAAATATCAAGGTACTATAACTAATTATCAACACACCAATGAAAAGGTTGAAAAAATTAATGGTGGACATTTCATTATACAACTTGAGCAAATTTCCTATTCAAAGTAATAAAGTTCGAAAAATAATTCACATGTCACTTGGGTTATGAATCAGTTTGTCAATTGTGTCAAATATGATATGCTTAAAAGGCAGCAGTTTCAAATTATTTCAAGATTGTGCAGATTGGACCAAAATGTAAAGGGGAAAATGTATTTGAGAATGCATTGAATCTGATTCGCTCCATCGCAAATCCCAATAGTGAAAATATTTGTACGTAATTCATGTTTATCCAGAAATACCTGAGTCTGAATGCTATAACTTGAAGTAACGATGAAGATAAAGAATAATAAAATTGTTGTCTTATAACACGGAATTTCGCCTACAATTCGTCTAAGAAGAAACGCTGGGAAATGTCAGCTGTTGACCGAGTAGAAGAGTAGAAGTTTCAAATATTATTAATCCTATTTTAGACCAAAATCATATCGCCATTGGGGGGGGGTTTAGTCTCAGGCTAAATATCTCAGTGTGATCTATTAAACACCATAGGTAATACAACCCTCTGTAGTACCTGAGGATACCTCAATGTACTTTGTGTAGGAGAGAGCTACACATATAGACAATGGACACACGCTCAATGTCCGAGTATGTTTAGATTAATTTTTGATTTAGAAAAAATCCTAGCTCCCCGACCGGATATCGACCCGGGACCCCAGGGTGAGAGGCAAGTGTTCTTACCACTCTCCCACGAAGCCATTGGAGATTATAAAACATTTACACATGCTTGGTTGGATAGACCTGACAACTGAGGATACCCATTTAGAAGAAGAATGAGAAACTTTTGCCATGTGTCAATGATTCAAATGTTTATTTGTAGCATGCACACTCTTAGTATGTTATTGATATTCAAGATCGAATACCAAAGACCAGTTATAACTATAGAGTTAAAACTCGAAGGCATGATCATTCTGTTTTTTACTTGCCCAGTGTTACCAAAGATTAAGTACAACGTGTGTCCGATTTCTGTACTTTTGTATTATTACTGTACAAAATTGATATGGTAATATGTGGCCTAATTGAAAACAAATTAAGAATTGAAAAAAAAGGAGACGTTTTATACACTGGCTGATCTAGTCCGACAAGAACGGACTGGATTTCCACAAGTGTGTTATGCGTCACGTGCCAGTGCATACATTTTCTTTAATGGTTAGTTCTTGATTTCCATGGGTTAAATTTAAATTTATAACCAATGGCAACAGACGCCTTGACGGATGACGCATAACGCAGTAATGGAAATTAGACTTAAAACTGAACTAAACTGGTGCAGCGTGATCGCTCTTTCGAGAATCTGATATATAGAATATCAAGCATCAACGCAAAATGTATTGTGGTTTACTTTTACACTAATGAACACTAAATGAGATTAAGAATGAAGTTCGGTGTAAGCTAATACAGATGAGTTGATGCTTGATACTGTTTTTAAAATTAAGATTCGAATACCCAGTTGAGGCGTGTTGTATTTATTAACTAATAATGTAAGTAATAAAATAACAATACCTTTCTAATGCATTTTCTTTTTGACATTAAATAACAAATTCACTACAGTTCGCGCTACAAATTTTCGCGAGCGATTCTCAGAGGATTGAAATAAATACCGGTCACTCGCTCAGCAAAAACACTGGGGTACGGTAATGTGTCTTCTCGGTCGTTCGCCACAACTCATTGCGGGACCTGTACGATCCATTGCTGGATATCATATAGTATTTTATTATACACTTAGGTTTTAAATGCAGATTTTTAACTACTGAAATTCTGTTCAAGACAATTATCAAATATAGGAAAATATTTGTATACATTTATACATTTATACTACTTATTAATTTTAGTTCACTAGTTTCTATGACTATTTTTCGTGCTTTTGAATCGCATGTAATCTAGGAAGAAATTAAAATCTGTTCACTATCTTTCTGCATTAGCATGAGCTGTCGCGTGTTTTATTAGATTTAATGTAAATCAGTAACATTTCATCTTGTAAGTGATTACTAGAAATCGGGAGGTAGCGATAAATTATGTCAATTTCAGGGTTGACGCTAGGCGATGTGTCACCGCGTAAATTAGTTAATGCACATGTGACACAATATCTTATCATGTGATTATTTTGGCGATTTCGGTAACATCCAAAGTAAATACGAAGAGGGCTGAAAGTGAATGCAACGCTAATACATATGTATTTTTAATTAGCGATCACAAAGTGTAGTACTAATATTTGTTGTAAATGTTCCGCAGTTAATCTCCGGCAACTCTCATTAAAAATGCACTTGTATTGTGAGAAGGACCGTTCAACGTTGACTGATGTAATTAGGGTATACTTAAAATATATGAACTTTTTTAGAGACGCCACATTTATGTATTGTGTAGAAAACTCTACTTCTTTGTCATTTAAAAGGTTATCACATCTGCCACATCCCAGACTGATGCCCCGGGATATTCAAAAACAAAAAGAAATTTGAAAAAATCTTTAAAAGGTCCAGTAGACATTAAATATGTAAAGCATAAACTGATAAAACCAAAAAAGTCCTTATAACTCATGAAGAGATGTAGATATCGAAAAAAATAAATGAAAAAAAACATCTCAACACCCCCAGGCGATATTTCAGGCTACTATCCCATGCAAAATCTCGTCCCTTTGGACGAAAAACAAAAAAAGTTTTGAAACATTTCTTTAAAAGAACGATTAGGTGTTAAATATGTAAAGTATTAGCTGACAAAACCAAAAAAGTCTTTATAACTCGTGAAAGGAGGTAGATATTGAAAAAATAAATGTAAAAATAAATGAAAAAACAACCCCACATTCCCGTCGACTGCTATCCTACGTCAAAGTCTTAGTATCTTGAAAAACAAAAAAGTTTTGTAAAAAGTCTTTAAATGATCGAATATATGTTAAATATTTAAAGCATAAACTGATAAAACCGAAAAGTCGTTATAATTCGTCAAGGGATGCAGACATTAAAAAAAGAAATGAAAAAACACCCCCACACCCTTAGTCGACTTTGGCGGCCTACTACCATCTGCAAAAATATCAAGCCCTTTGAACGAAAAAAGATAGTTTTGAAAAAATTCATTAGAAGATTAATGTTAAAAATATAGAGCATACAAACACACGCGCTAATGGGCTATCTGTTTGCGAATGTTTCGTTAGGTGTTTACAATATAATATTATATCTACGTAAAAGTCGTTTCTGGAATTTATCGCTGCCTCCCGATCTCTAGTGATAATACGGGTGACTAAGATTTTTATTTTTATAGGGTGGAATATTTATTAAGCTCAAACATTTGACGCTATGGAATGGAATTGCGAGTAGTTTTTATGTGAAACATACCAAAAACAGTCAATAATTTGACGTGAAATGCCAGGAAGTAATAAGAATATAGTATAAAGCTTATTTCAGAATCCAGAAACGCATGCAACTGTAGAATAATATCAAGAAACAACAAAATTATAAAGAAACCAAAACAGAAAAGAATTTTACAAAATAAAGTAGTAGCCGATATTAGACAGGACAAGGAGGGTAACATTGTAAGCATTTTTTGTGTAGAATTTTGTGTTCTTTAATTTTCGTTTCTGATTTTTTTTTGTATTAGCGTCCTGGATTGGGTTGGAACCTTTGATGTGAAGTTAACAGTGACATAGTCTTCCACGAAACACCAAAACACTATATATTGCACTTGATGCGCAGTTCGCAACCAAGTTGTCATCATCTGGAGATGATTAAAACAGTTTTAATCATCTCTAGATGATGCCAACTTGATTCGCGAAACGCGCGTCGATTGCAATATATAGTGTTGTGTTGTTTCGTGGAAAACTACGTCAGTGTTGTATTATGCGTGTTTTAAAAGTTATTTCCAAAAAACTATTTTTGGGATTTTGATGTCATTTTGTTTTATGATACAACCACGGTAGTTCTATGCAGAATTCCACAGAAGGATTATTTAATTTCAGCTCAAAATCCCCAGGGACTGGGCTATCCTTTACTCAAAAAATCTAAATTTTCTAGATTTCAGAGAGTTGCCTAGATGACTCAGAAGGCAGTTACAATGAAACATTTTCAGTATAGCAATAACTTTCAAGGTGAAGTGTCACTTTTCTTAGCGCACATAGTAAAATCGTTAGTTTTCCTGGGCCATCGCTAATGCAAATATTTCTGAATCGATTATAAACAATTATAACATTCAAGTTTTTGATACATTTGAACTAAAATCAATTGTTAATAAAGAATTTGGTATAAAGGTTAAGTACATAAATCAGTCGCTAAATGATCCAATATAACGGATCCAAGGATGTATGTCATTATGTTAGAGTACTAGAGGAACTACGGATAACATAAAAGTAATATAAAAATCAGATTGTTACGTATCTTTTCATAAATATCCCAGCTTAACACGTTTTCTATCAAATTTAAAGCTGAGAAGTACGTGCAGTATTATAAATACTAATTTCTATAAGAGCAGAATTTAAAACTTTCTTACATTTTTACACATTATGAGTTTTTTAAAGACTACCAAACCCTACACTTTTGCTCTGGGTTCATTTTACTTCCAACTGGGCATTTAAAATCTTTTGCAAAATAATCCATATTCGATAAGGGCACTATAACCCTATATTTATCCGGTACATGTTCATCTGTTACGATTAACTGTTGTAATTCTTCTTTTCTAATTTTCGAACACCAAATACTAGCTGCAGACACCCAAAACATTTGCCTACCAGTATATTTAAGGCCAGGCAAATGATGCTCTTCACCATTTCTTTCTACCCATCTATCATAAGCTAAATATGCTTCCTTTATACCGCCATTGTCAGCGATATTTTCTCCCTGAGTGTTAATGCCGTTCAACTGAAAGTAATGTTTAAGCGAATGTTAGTGGATTACAGCATGTACCATGCCAAATGCATTTACCTATTCGTTATACTGAACATTATTTAGAAAAAAAAAAAAAGTAGGTACTTACTATACATTGCTCTACTCTGTATATTTTGGTACCTAATATGAAGATTTTTGAAACAATATTTGTTGCATATGTTAAATAATTAGTGTAGCCATCATGATATTTATTCCTACATTTCAATTCCTTTTCCACAGCGTATGTTTTCAGCTTGGTATTTTTTTTTTGTATTTTGATGATTAATAAGAAACTGTAGAAAAACTATTTACACAATCATAACAACTGAGGTTTATTACGTTTGGTTTTGTTATAACTTCTATTTTTGCAAACATTTAATAAAAAATATACATCCTCATCCATAGATAAATTATTGACGTCGTAAAAAAATTCAAGTTTCAGAACTTGATGGAAATTGTCATTTTAAACAGAAAATATCAATTTTATCTAAATCAATATGACGTCTATGTACCTATGGCATTTTTGATACATTTTTCCCGAACACGACTCAACATGGAAATCTGAAACTATGCATACCGAGTGGGCCGAAAAAGAACCATACTTTCTGTTCTTTTTTTGCAAAATTTTTATTTCTTAGCCGATTTTTACGAACTTGGTATCAATAGTTAGTGGTGATTAAATAGACTAAAAAGTACAAATATCAAGATGGTCGAAATTTAAAATTCAAGATGGCAGATGCAATTGAAAAAAGGCCTTTTTTTGCGTCCGTTCTTTAAAAAAGAAAGTTGTCAAAATGACAGGCCTAATGACAGATTAAGAAAGAATGAACTTTTCTCTACATTTTAAGACTACGATATGTTAAATTGGTTCATTGATATTGGAGATATAGCGTTTTTTAAAAAGCCTAATTTTTTTAAAATCTAGACAAAAAATCAAACTTTAATATTTCCCTTATTTTTCAACTAATTTTAATAAACATGATCGTGTTACGTAAACGACAGAATCGGCTCTAAGAAATTATGAAGAAATTGTTGAAATTTGAAAATACAAGACCTACTTCCTAATAGTATTTCTATTGTTTACGCGACTACAACATCTTAAATAATGACAATCAACAATGCGAACTAATATAATAATAATAATTTAATAAATGTTTATTTATGTCCAAAATTTGCAAAATTTTACAAAATAAAAATACTTACCTTATATTAAGATAAAGGACATAAATAATTTACAGAAAGAAAGAATACGGTATAAACATAATTTGAGATCCTACCCAAAAACAAATTCATAGATAGATAGATAGACAAATAGACAGATAGACAGATTGATCGCGACAGATCCTTGTTCTCTTAAGAAAAGAGGACAAGCCACTTGAAGATCCGTCGTCGTATCGACCAATCTGCCTCTTGGACACCATGGGGAAGCTCCTGGAATGGATGATTCTTCAGAGACTCGAGGCGAATATCAAGGCAAATGGAGGGCTATCGCAGAGACAGTTTGGCTCTCAGAAAGGACGGTCCACAGTGAATGCGATTACAAATGTGGTTGACGCGGCGAAAACGGTGATGATGGGCCATGGAACACCAGGAGATTTTGTGAGCTAGTCACTTTGGATATAAGAAATGCTTTTAACTCGGCCAGATGGGAAAGAATTATGGAGGCACTGTCAGTACACCCGAGTATCTATTGAGGAAAATCGATAGCTACTTCTCAGACAGAACGCTTATCTATAACACGGAGAACGGAGACAAAGAGTATGAAGTAACAGCTGATGTCCCTCAGAGATCGGTTCTCGGCCCGTTTACTTAATCTGGACCTGTCAAGAGAATCGACAATCGTAGGATTCAAAGATGATGTAGCGGTGGTTGTGACCGCAAGGACGACCAGGACATTAGAGTTGCTGGCGAATGAAACCATCCGTCGAGCCAACATTTGGCTCAAGGCCAATGGATTAGAGATGGCAGTGCATAAGACGGAGGCAGTACTCATTACGAACAAGCGGACGTTCACACCACCGATTATAAGTTTAGAGGACAAGACGGTACCGTGGAGTAAATCCATAAAATACTGAGGTGTGCGGGTAGACGGCGGACTCAGATATACGGAACACGCCTTAAGGACCGCAGATAACGCCGTATCTACGGCAGCTGTGCTAGCACGGTTCATGCCAAATATCGGCGGCCTCAAGGAACAAAAGAGGAGACTACTAAACAGCGTTGTGCACTCAAAAAATGCTTTACGGGGCAGAGGTTTGGGCGGGGGCATTAGAATGAGAATCGGTGCGGCGTAGATTGGCGGTCGTGCAGAGGTGTAGCGTCAGTAGAGTTACGTCGGCCTTCAGGACTGTCTCAGAAGGAGCGGTACTGGTGCTAGCCAGCACGCCATCGATCGACCTCATGGTCAGGGAGAAGTGAGAAGTTTACGAAGCATGCAACCAGTGCAACGCAAGTAAAAAGGAGACCAGAAAGTTGGCGCCACAAGGACTCATTGAAAGGTGGCAGGCAATATTGGATTCGGATACGGACTTGTTCCTGCCATGCTAAAAGACGAGAGGGCCTGGACGGCGGTCTCGGCTACATTAAGGATATCATGGAGAGCAAAAGAAAGGCGTCATAATAAATTTAAAAATATAGTTTATCTAACCAAGATAAGTGGTGATGAAGATATCCTTACTTCCTTTCAGTTTATTACTTGCAAGAACTCTGCATTTTTTTGTTGATTTTTATAAAGCAAGTTTTCTTTAGTAACATTTAATCCAAAGATTATTACATGGTTTTTCCTAATTTTCCTTTGTAAGGTTACGTATTTCTCTTAGAAATAGAGAAATAATTTTATAAAAAAATCTTATCTAAGTAAAAAATACGAGATGGTACCATAAATCCATTATGAAATTCAATCTATAAAATAAACGTATATTATTACCACCATTAAAAAAAGAATTAGTTCCAAACATTAAAGATTCAATTAATAAATAGGTAATGAAGTAAATCACATCATACCCCTTCAATCTGATCTTCTGGTGCAGCTGCAATTGCCTCTAGCTGTGTATGGCCGTGCTATCGAAATTTGAGGCAATTACCAATAATAGGTTGTCTCTTCATACCTCTTCATTATTATTAAATTTATTTTGGCCATTGTAGTGAAGTCTTTGAAGATATTATGGCCAAACAAATTAATACAATGAATTCAACTCTGGACAGCAGGGCAGCCATGGTGCAAAAATACATTTTTCCAATTTTATCCCAATAATGTTAAATTTTTTCCCAATAATGTTCAAATTTTTTAAGAAAATTTAAGGTCCCCGTGAATAATCATTATTTCTGCCACCCAGCGTGGGTAGTCTATGTTCCAACCAACTAGGATTCTCTTTATTGCAACAAGTCAACAATGTGCTGTAGATCATGTCTTTTTTTCAGTTCACCTGCGCATGCAGCGTAAACGACTTTGGCGTACCTGAGAAACGCCATGTCAATTTCATAGAGCCAATAAGATGGCCGCCCTGCAGTCCTGAAGTAAATACATTGGATTACTTTGCATGGCCATATTTTCTTCAAAGACTGTTCGACAACGGCCGAAGTCAGTTTAATAGTACTGAGGAGTTACGACAAGGCTTAACCCAACATTATGAAGAACTGTCTTAAGTTTCTATAGCGCAGGCCATACAAAGTTGGAGGAGAAGAGTTACAGCAGTTGTGGCTGCACGAGGAGATCACATTCAAAGCGTATGATGTATTAGACTTTAACACCTACTTATTTACTGAATCTTTAGCGTTTGATAATATTGATTTTTTTTTAAAATTATTCAATAATATTACATTTATTTTACCGGCGAATTTCACTAGTACCTACCACCTAATTATAGGTTTCTGGTGAAATGTCCTACCATCTCATCATATTATTAACCTAGATAAGCTATTTCATAAGTTATTTCTCTAGTTCTTATTGTTGATATTTAAGATGTTGTAAGAGTATAAGCAATAGAAGCATTAGTAGAAAATGTGTCTTATCTTTTGACATCTCTATAATTTCTTAGAGCCGCTTCTATTGTCTACATAACAAGACCTGGTTCTTTGAAATTGGTTGAGAAAAAAGAATTAGCAGGCAAAATATTTAAGTTTGTTTTTGCTTCAAATTTTAAAAATGATAAGTAATCCATTTTTGAGTTCGCTATAACTCTAAAATTAATGAACCAATTGAACTCGTCCTAGTCTTAAAATGTAACGAAAAGTTCATTCTTTCGAAGTCTCTTATTAGTTCTGTTATTTTGACAACTTTCAATTAAAAAGAAAGAGCGCAATGAAAGATCTATTTTCAATTGCGTCCGTCATCTTGAATTTTGATGTTTCGGCCATCTTGAAATTATTCGATCTTTGTAGCTTATTCAATCAACTAACTATTGACACCAAGTTCACTAAATCATCTGAGAAAAAATAATTTGGCAAAGAAAAATAAAAAGTACGTTTTCTTTGGTCCACCTGGAATAATATCTGGGCGGCCCAAGTCAGAACGCTTAGTGAAATTGGTGCACCAGGGACGACACTTTTAATGGAAGTTCATCATTTTTGCGACAAATCAAAAAAGATTTTAAATAAAGTTTTGTCTAGAAGTGCCAAAATGTTTTTTTTTAAATATATCTCGTCTCGTTAGATTAACCGTTATCGAGAAAATCGAGAATTTCATATAGATAAGTAAATTTTGTTTGCGAATTCTCTAGAGGTGAGTAAATGACATTTTTTTTACTCTTTCGTGTCATTATTGAATTATAATTTCTTTGTAACATAGTTTATAAAATATCTAAGTATAGTTTAACTATTAAAAAGCAGTTACATGAGCTAATTACAAATGAAGCAACGCACTTCAAACAAGCAAAGTATATTTACAAAATATATTTACAAGCAACAAAAGTTAACATTTTTATTAACATTAAAATTCTAATAACTGGTTGCTTCTCTAACTCTGGATCTTTTTTCACTTTATATTCAATAATAATGATCAGTATAACGTTTCCTATAGATATTAATAGCAATGAAGAAGAATCTACTTTTGCAACAAACCATGCAAATGAGAATATATTTTCTAAATATATTATGTACAAATATTTAGGAATAAATCAATACTATGTACCAAACCAAAAACCAAGTTTATTATTTCCTAAATACTTATCCACTGCCTCTACCCTCTAACACAAGTTTATACGGAGACAAAAAAAATTACTTACGTTGAGCTTAAGTTCCGGCACCGAGTAATTTCCATACTGATCAATAATGCACTGAGCCTTTTCTACGAACGCTTTTTTCGTCTCCTCTTGCCACCAATCCACTAAGTTTCCATTTTTGTCGAATTGCCTTCCTTGATCATCAAAACCGTGCGTGATCTCGTGGCCAATGACAAAACCGATGGCTCCGTAGTTCATATATCTGGGACGATCAGCGTTGAAGAACACTCCTTGAAGAATACCAGCGGGAAACTCTTTAAAAAATAGAGTAAATGAATTAGTTTCGTCAGTTTTCTTTGAATATATAGGATGTTCCGGGAGTAAGTCACATTTGGGTTTAAATTTCGGCACATCTCTAGCATAATTCTATATCTCTTTATTTTTAATAATTGTAAATATCTGTTTATATGAATTTCAACAAAGTAATAATATCTTTCTTTACTTACGGATGCTATTTTCAATTGAAGAATAGAAAGCGTTGACCACAGCTGGTCTTCCGTGAGTAATCCAGTCTGTTTTGTTTACAGGTTGCCTCAAACGTTTGAAAGAAAATCTGGTACCAAACAATGTCAAGTTCAAAATGGATCTCATATAATGTGCAGGATCTAGCTCCAACTAAACGGAAAAAATAATTGTTTAACATAAATTATTACATATTTTTTTAAACTTACGCCATCGTAAAACTCTACAAGTTTGTGATCATCCAATAGCTCATCTGGATAAGCGATATGTGTGGCCATGGATTTAGCTTTATCCAAAGCATTTTGTCTGGTTTCGTCGTCCATCCAATCTACGCTCTTCAAAATGTCTTGGAATTCCGCTCTGATATCAGCAACCATTTCCTTTGCATTCTGTCTTGCCTCTTCATTAAAATATTTTCGAACATATAGTGCTCCAGAGGCAATAGATAAACTAAAAATTATACAAATTATTAATTGTTACCACCAGAGAAAGTACAAATTTAACGATTTAGCTAATGGTCAACCAAGGTTGCTAGGAACTGCGTAGAAACTAAAAATAAATTTTAAGCGATAAATATTATTGCATATTGACGAAAAATCATAAAAATATTTTGTTTCTATACAGACATCAAATATTGTCTGAATACTACTTATATATGGCTACTTAATTTTTCTCTTCTTTGTTGGGTCTTACATCACATGAACAATTCATAGTTGATAAAATAATTAGGAAATTTACATTTAAGGATAAACTTTTAAATTCTTCGAACAATCAGAATGAGTGAGAAAATTTAAAATATGTACACATTCCATACGAGCCATGGTTTTCCCGTGAATTTTCGAAGATATTCTTTGAGCAGTTTTCCCTTTACATTGCAAAACTACACTTTCATAACATTTATTTGTTCTAATTCAAACATTCTCATCAATTTTTAACTGGACTTTGTGGGATTATGTTTTACAAACTAAATGTGTTATGGATACAGGCACGATAATCTTATTGATACAATAATGACCCTTATTCTAGACGGTAATAAATAAAGCTCTTATTTCTGAATATCATCTTGACGGTTTTAAATTTTGTGATTATTTTTATATTGGGTGATTTTGTTATTTTTATTATTACCAAAAAAATGGTAAATACAGAAGTTATAGGACTTTTTTATAGATTTTGAAAATCGTGTCAGAATACAATGGTAGCTCGCAAAATATAGATACAGTTATTAATTTTATTTTTTTAAATTAAACATGCTTTCTTAAGAACACAGTGACACATAGAGGTTGATAGACCTTAAGTGTCATGATGGAAATTTTGTGTGTGAGTCCTACCTATATTACCTTTGTTATTTCTGACAGTGTGTCTACTTAAGACTGTAACAACCCTATAACTTTTTTAGTTTTTATCCGATTTAAATCAAGTTGGTCTCAAGAGATAGAAATCATTAAGGGCTACTTATGACCACAAAATCATGTCAAATGAAAAGCCACCTACGATGCAAGATTAAATGAAAAAAATGCAAAAAACGTATTAGGTATTCTTTTATATACAGGGTGGGGCTATAGTGAGTCCGACTTCGATATGTCGATTTCTATGATAACTAGAAACTTGATTTAAAAACATAAATAAACTAGACAAAAAGGTCTATAACCGGAATTTATTTTCGAATATACAGGGTGAAACAACGATTCTACAGGGTCAATTAACATTTTTTTAAATGGAATGCCATGTATATCAAAAAAAATTTTGAAACCACTTTATGGCCTCCTTCCACTCCTGTATTATTATTGACTCTCTCCCAATCACTTGGATGTAATGATTTTTTTTTGTTGAAATTATACCATTTACACGTGTATATTAAAAAAATCACTAATCACAAATATCGATTTTAAGAAAAAAGCTGTTAGTATCAGTTATGAGAGACCTGTGTGATGACACTCAACCATTTTCACTTCCTAAAAGTATACAGAGTGGCCAAAAAAAGACTTTTAAATTTACAACTATTTGAAGTGAATGTTCTCAATTTTTTTAAATGGAACACCCTACCCAATGAGAACAAATTGTTGTTTAAACGTTTATATAACGTTAATTAACGTTTCGTAAACTCCCCACCACATCTTATGTGAATGCCCAGCCCTATCGGCAATGAGACTAACACATTTCGAGGGACCACTTTTAACCCCGGAAGAGATAGCCAGAACTCCCATAAACTGTATACTCGCCTTCTGGAATAGAACGGGTCTTATGGAGTAATGAGACTATGGGGTACAATAAGCTTCAGCTTCAGTACAGCGGGTAGTTAAACCGCAACCCGTAAGGAAAAAAAAACGTTTCGTAACGTTAATTAACGTTATATAAACGTTTAAACAACAATGTGTTCCCATTGGGTATATAGTTTAGGGCGATGTGATGTAGAATAGAAAATCGAAAAGTTTTTGTTTCTGTATATAATCCCTATGGCTATTTGTAACCATTTTCGATTTATTGAACAATAACTGCAAAATTCAATAATAAAAATTAAAAATACATTTTTTTGGTAATTCAAGAGAAGATGTTATAAAAAGTGCTCCACATGTGGACCATTTTGATTGACACACATTTCTATGCGTCTTTGGAATGTGGTTTCTACTGTTCATAAAATTACCGGAGTGATACTTCTAAAAGCATGACATGATCCTTTCCTTCAAATTTTGAATTGTTGTTGGTGTGGTGTTTTTATGGGCATCATGTAATACGCTTATTATAACATCTCTTGAATTATTTAAAAAATCCCTCATTTTTAACTTTTGTTGCTGAATTTTGTAGTTATTGTTCAATAAATGAAAATGATCACAAATAGCCATAGGAATGTACGTACAAAAAAATTTTCGTTTTTTAATCCTACATCACATCGTCCAAGAATATACAGGGTGTTCCATTTGAAAAAGTTGAGAAAATTCAGTTAAAAAAGATGAAAAGTTAAAAATCGTTTTTGGCCACCCAGTATACTTTTAGGAAGTGAAAATGGCTGAGTGTCATTACGCAGATGTCTCATAATAATTGGTCCTAAAATATTTTTCCTTAGTTGTGATTGTAGTGATATTTTTAATCTACTACACGTGTATATTAAAAATATTGGTATAATTTCAACAAAAAAAAACTATTACATCTAAGTGGTTAGGAGAATGCCAATAATAATACAGGAGTGAAAGGAGGCCATAAAGGGGTTTCAAAAAATGTTCTGATATGCATGGCATTTCATTTAAGAAAATGTTACTTGACCCTGTAGAATCGTCTTGGCTCACCCTATATATTCGAAAACAATTTCCGGTTACAGACTTTTTTTTCTAGTTTAGTTACGTTTTTCATTTAAGTTTCTAGCTATCATAGAACTTGATATATCTAAGTCGGACGCACTAGTGTCCCATCCTGTATATAAAAAATATATTAAGAAAAGTTGTTGAGAATCATCTTATCTGAAATTTGGTCAAAAACGAAAAATAAAAAATGTCGCCAAAACATTACCATTTTGTCTGGGCGTTCATTGTTTTTCTGATTTAATTTTTATAATCTACATAAAAAATCCTATAACTTTTGTATCTACCATTTTTTCGTAATAATAAAAATAACAAAAGTTGGGTAATTCTCACAAAATCACCCTGTACATAAAATTAAAATACAAATAATGGTTATACTCGTAGAAATTATTTTTTAAATACACAGCAACTAATCGTCTCAGCTTGTGCCTTTAAAAATAAATCATATGTATATCTATAAAAAATTTTATGTCTATTCACTGCTAACTAAACGTGTAGTCAGAGGAGATGCTCTTAAATTGTTGTGTAAACATAAAATAACTTTTTGTTGCTCATCGATTTTGTCTCATAAAAAAATTGTATATAATTTAAAGCATTTACATAATAAAAAGGTTTTTATAATGAGTCTTTTTTGCACAAGTCTTAACTGATATCAGTTCGATGTTTTAAGTGATGAAGAAAGGGTCGTCGTTAGTTAGTAAATAAATATATTATTTTATAATAATTAAAACAAAGTGGTGGTGATTAGTAATAGTGAAAATAGTATTGTTTATTTTTACTAATAGTTTACTTGTCTGTTTTATAAAGTAACTATATAATGTGAAGTTAATATTGTATTTGCGGTTTACGATACAGTAGGATTATGACGAAATGAAATATTAACAACTACAAAGAGAATGAAAGGTAAAGTAATAAATGGTACTATTATAAGATAAATATTGTTATGGATAATAGAAGTCGAGCATTTGAAATTATCGATGAAAAATACAAAAATTAAAAACCTGTGCAATAATGGGCAAAATGCGGAACTGGACATGTGATGTTTCCACTCATTATATAAATGCGTTATCACATTCATATCTTTCACTTTGGGTTTAACCGGAAATTACTTCAATTTTTTTATTTTAAATGATGCGTCCTCAATATTCACCTCAATTTAAAGAAATTTTTTTTCTGAATTCGCAATATAATATATTATCATTATCTTCAGTATTTAATAAGACAATGGGTTCAAATTTAAAATGGCACATATATCTTTTAAAGCAAGGTCATCTATGAAAAAAAAATGCAAAAAATAAGTTATTTCAAAACTTAAAGTTATTCCATAGATTTTATTTACAACAAATGTTTGAAAACATTACCATTTTGCTGCAAACAGAGGTGAGGGCTTTAATCAAATTCTCTCTGCATCTTAAAATAATAGGGTTGTCAATTTTATATCTTGTTGAATTTTTAATTTGATCAAACGCCCTCGCCACCGTTTTCCGTAAAATAGTAATGACTTCGAACCTTTGTTGCAAATAAAACATTGTGCACAATTAGCTTCCATACGATGCAGGGGCGTGCGGTGATTTTTGATACAAGGGAACCAGTTTGTGATATAGGGTGATGGGTAGTGCGAAGCCCCGAGCAAAGCGAGGCAAAAATTTTATAAGAAAAGGTGCGTGGCTTTCGTATACTCATTTTAAAGCAAATGTCGAAAGCCGCAAAGTTATATGTAGAAAAAAGTACACTTGTAGGACCGCCACTCCTCAATAAACATAAAACATAAAAACACCACAAAAATTAGACAATCCCCGATTCCAAAGCCGAAGCTGCTCGGGCGAGGGTTACACTTATGAAAAAAACGCAGACACACAACCATACCCACCGACATTTCCAGTGCCGGTGGCGGGGATTGAACCCGCAGCGAAATAGAGAGTTTGTTCAGTTACACTTGACATCGTGCACTCTAGCCAACTATAAATCGAGCCGGCTAGTTAAGTAGTTAACATGTACATACCTACCTATTTATAATGTAGTTTAATCCGCCTCTCCTTTTTTTGCGAAGTCGGAAATAACTTCGTCGTAAAAGTTTGAATTTTGGGACATCTACCTTCACAAAGTCACTTTCTATTGTCAACAGGGACAATTCACTGGTTGAATTTCTTGAAAAAGTTTTTATTCTTTTTTAAGGTCGAAAAACTGCGTTCAACCGAAGCACTAGTTGCAGGTATCGTCAACTCATACAATTTCAACATTTCAGAGATCCAAACTATTTTCTTTTATAAAGATAATCAGTTCGGTGGCGTTATGTTTCTGACTAATATCTTATGTAGCATAAATAACTGAAAGTTCCGATCGTAACCCAACTAAATCAAAAAAATTTCCGTAGTTATCACTCAATGACTGAAGTGCGTTTTGTGGAAACTGTTTATTTTTAAATTTATTAAAATTACACAATTCTAAAAATTGTATATCTCTAAAATTTTTAAATCTATTAGTTGCCCAGTGATATTGTTCAAAATTTCGATAAAAAGTCTTCGATATGAAGTTCTACGATCCACTATAAATTCAGTTCGTATTCTTTTTCTGTGCAGCTCTAAGTTGTCAGTATTAGTTTTCTCCCAGAACTTTTCAAATTAATTTCTTTTGTTACAAATCAAATTTTTGAATTCTCTAATTTTCTTTACACAAAATCCAACGTCATTTGATTTAGTTTGCAAAATATTGAATAAATTGTCAGTAAATGGGAATATTTGGGAGAAAATATTTAACAAAAAATTTAAATCAAAGTCTCTTTTCAATGAATCTAAGTAATCTCTGGATCCATTCAAAATCTCAGTGTCCCAATCATCTTTGCTTTGTAAAATATTTTCAAATAAATCAATTAGAGGCTGTCGATATTCAGATACAGTTTTTACTAGCCTTCCACTGTAATTCCATTGTGTTGGAGCAACTCTGGGTAGTTTCTTCTGTACTTCCAAATCTAAAGCTTGTGTCCGTTTTGATGATTTTGAAAAAAAGGCAGATCGAAAATCGAGATTAAAATCTATAAAGCAAGACGCATTACCATGCTATACGACCCAGATATCAAGATTATGAAGTCGCGCGAGTTCGTGTTCGCTAGATTAATCGAGTGTCATCGTTACGGTTTTAGCGTGCAACATTATCTCAGCTATTGAAATGTAGAGCCGTGTCTATTGAAATTGGGTAAAAGTAAATTTTACTGATTAATATATGTGATAAATAATAATTAGGTTCTAATTATGTGTTTTTTTTTAATAATCCCAAGGGAAGCAATGCTTCCCTTGCTTCCATGGACCGACCGCCCCTGATACGATGTAATGCATGATCATATACATTTAAAAAAATTTAACTTTCAGTCTAGCAGGACATCACCTTTCATTAATTATTATTATTTCAATAAATTCTGGAGCAATGTTTTTATTATAGTGTTACACTTAATAATTATGGAAATATTACATAATGTTTTAATGACTGATTACTGATTATTAGCAATATATCCTTGAGGCCATGCAAGAGTAATGGCCTCTATGTTTTCTACAAAGCTCCATTCAATTTATTTACCGTTATAGGCACTGACATCCTCTAAATAATATACGGTTTTGAAAATTACTTTTTATCAGGAAGCAAGGATTATATAAAAAATAAAATAGGCATTGGTGTAATAAGGAAATGTATTATATACAGGGTGTCCACTATATTTTTTTGGTAGATTTAAAAAAGAATTATTATTTTACATGTTATATTCACATTTTTTTTGAATAGACACATTACGAAAACAGTGTGAAATTATACAAGGTATTCTATTAATGTAAATACAATTTTTGAATTTTCCGAAATTTTTATGAAAAATCATATAAAATCAGTTGTTCACTTTTTTATCCCTTTAACTGGCTGTACTAGAGGTCGAGAAAGATATGGTGGATTTGTTTTAATTTAATTCAATTATTTTTATAATACTCGTTATTGCAGGTAGATCCAAATCTAAGAAGGGAGAGTACGGTAAGATTATTTTATTAACTACATAATTTATTGTAATCAGGGCGAATTTTAATTAAGTGTATTAATTCTCATCATAGATTTTTGTCAAAATTTCAATGAGTGCTAAACGGATTCCCAAAATAGTAAATCTCGTTGAAAATAAAAAAAACTACAACTTCCGCATTATCTGTAAAATTGCTCTCATATTTAATCAGAAATTATTAAAGAGAAATGCGTATAAAGTTTGCAGGGTTTATCGTATGCAATATTTTTTTCAGTTCATAATTTTACTCTTCAGATGATGTCAACTTATTTGGCGATATAATGATCAAAGTTATCATGCAGAAAAATTTTCGAATACGTACATCTTTTTATTATTGATAGATGTATCCAAGTTTTTAAATATTGACTAGCATACTGACAAACATGAAAAATATTAAAATTTTCAAAGCTAAACTTGTTCCATAATATAGGGCTGTATGTAAAATTTAAACAAAACAATTTGTTTTTCTTTTAAATTTTAAAAACTAACTTAAAAACTCCCGATCAATGGAGAGTGAATTTGAAAAAACTAAAATGTTCACGTATTTTTATTGTTAATATTTAAATACTAATTACAAATTTTTTTGGGTTATTAGGTCGAATGTAATTAAAACACTACTGTATTAACTTGCCGACGTTTCGGTATAATTTATTACCATCCTCAGGGCACTGTAAGGTATAAATAAATTGATTGTAAGTAATTCTATAACTATATGGGTGATAAATTCAAATCCAAACTAATAGTGAAGGAATAATATTGAACAGTTAATTAATTATTTTATAACAGATTGTAGGAAATATGTACTTATTTTAGGCACTTCAAATATTATTTAGAATTAGTTATAGGTTAGTGATATATAAAAATTATAAACAAATACTCACATTAAAATTTAGTGTTTCTCGTGCATAAAAAACATAATGGCAGGAACATACTTCGTAACTATAATAATGAGTTTATTGAAAAATACTCAGTATATCGGCGCTTACAGAAATGAGAAATTTTTATATACTTCTTGAAATGTGTGTTATTCTCGTCGAGGCTGTGACACTAATGAGATTATTTTTTAGCACTGTTAAACTTACCGTAGATAAGGGATGAATAAGTGTTTGGGAACTAAAATGGTTGTTTATATAATAAGTAAACAAGCTTAAAGTAGAACGGACCGAAAGATGTAAATAGGTTGATAATTTTAAAATATCTAATGTATCATAAAGTTTTCATTTTATTAATTAGATTGAAATAACAAGAGTTTAAATTTTCAGTGTCTTTTCTTGCATTTACTGATTCGAATTTTTTTAATGTTTATCATTTCTTGAAATTTTCTTTTTTCTAGATTAGATTGTTTAGCTATTACTGCGGTTTCGTCAAAGTTAAATTCATGATTTAAAAATTTACAATGTTCTACCAAAGATGTGATATTAAGCTTATTTTTTGTTTTTGACAACTCTCATATGTTCGTTTTTCCTTGTTTCTAGATACCTACTTGTTTGACCTATATAACTTTTATTACAATTTTTACATGGTATTTTATATATTAAATTCGATTGTAATTCTGTTAAAAAGTAAAACACCAACAGAATTACAATCGAATTTAATATATAAAATACCATGTAAAAATTGTAATGAAAGTTATATAGGTCAAACAAGTAGGTATCTAAAAACAAGGAAAAAGGAACATATGAGAGATGTCAAAAAACAAAAATAAGCTTAATATCACATCTTTGGTAGAACATTGTAAATTTTTAAATCATGAATTTAACTTTGACGAAACCACAGTAATAGCTAAACAATCTAATCTAGAAAAAAAGAAAATTTCAAGAAATGATAAACATTAAAAAATTCGAATCAGTAAATTCAAGAAAAGACACTGAAAATTTAAACTCTTGTTATTTCAATCTAATTAATAAAATGAAAACTTTATGATACATTAGATATTTTAAAATTATCAACCTATTTACATCTTTCGGTCCGTTCTACTTTAAGCTTGTTTACTTATTATATAAACAACCATTTTAGTTCCCAAACACTTATTCATCCCTTATCTACAGTAAGTTTAACAGTGCTAAAAAATAATCTCATTAGTGTCACAGCCTCGACGAGAATAACACACATTTCAAGAAGTATATAAAAATTTCTCATTTCTGTATGCGCCGATATACTGAGTATTTTTCAATAAACTCAATATTATAGCTACGAAGTATGTTCCTGCCGTTATGTTTTTTATGCACGAGAAACACTAAATTTTAATGTGAGTATTTGTTTATAATTCTTATATATCACTAACCTATAACTAATTCTAAATAATATTTGAAGTGCCTAAAATAAGTACATATTTCCTACAATCTGTTATAAAATAATTAATTAACTGTTCAATATTATTTCTTCTCTATTAGTTTGGATTAGAATTTATCACCCATATAGTTATAGAATTACTTACAATCAATTTATTTATATCTTACAGTGCCCTGAGGATGGTAATAAATTATACCGAAACGTCGGCAAGTTAATACAATAGTGTTTTAATTACATTAGACCTAATAACCCAAAAAATTTGTAATTAGTATTTAAATTGTGGTCTGGAAATTATTATTATATTATGTTAATATTTAAAATTATTATGTACGAAAACAACATATAGGTATATATTACAACAAAGTAAGCATTTAAATAAATAAAACAATACCAACTACATGCTCTGCAATTATTATTATTTGTTGTTATTTTAGGTTTTTAACCTTTTTACCGAAACTATTTTTAGACTTACGGTAAAATTTGCCCAACCCATGTTTTCGAATAATAACTATTGAAAACAATAAGTTGTGATAAATATAAATAAGTTTATTAACATTTACCTTCCAGCAGAAATATCAATGCATTCTTTCCATCTTGCTTCTCTTTCCGTTCTTCCAGTTACGATTGTTGTATAATCCAGCTGGCGTTTCCTCAGTTTTTCCGTAAGATAAGATACGGAGGATGCAGCAGCTCTCCACATTACATAATTTGCCTGGATCCTAAAAGAGTAATTTACTTTGTATCAAAAACTTATTCATCGGTGTAGACTTTCAGGGCTGTTATACAGTGAGCACGTAAAGGTTGGAATAAATTCCGTAAAATCGTTACAAAGCAAGTGACAAAAATTCACTCAGACACGTCGATTTTTAAATTCATTTCTTAATTTGTTTATTTAAAAAAAAAATTTTTACATACTTTTTTTTTAAAAGTTATGACGTCATCGGCAATTTTTTTAAATGGCAACCCCCATTTTTAAAAATTTCATTTGAAAGCGCACATTTTTCTGCATACAGTACGTTAAATTCTAAGGCATGTTGCATGACAAAATTATCGAAAAAAAAAATCTTAACTACTTTTAACAGTTTAATAAAAAAGATACAAGAAATAATAAATCCAGCAAAAAATAATTAAATTAAATGTTCAAATTGCGTACCATTTACTTCTTGACAATGCCCAAGCCGAAATTCAAATTCTCGCAAAACGTTAGTAAGTGTTTCGGGTCCAATTCTTCCACATTCGTACCTAATTCTGTTTTTTAAGTCCTCAATGTTAATCGGTCTATTAAAATACACTTTGGATTTAAGGTAACCCCATAAAAAATAATCCAATGGAGTTAGGTCTGGAGATCTAGCTGGCCATTCTAATGAACCGCGTCTACCAATCCATCTGTCTGGGAAAATTTCGCTTAAATAATTACGCACTATTACCGAATAATGCGGTGGTGCGCCATCTTGTTGAAACCATATGTAGTTCTCTGGTACATTAGGGTTTTTGCCATTTGGATACAGTGCGGCAAGTCCCGGTATTATGTTTTGTTGGAGCAACTCCAAATATTTTACACCATTTAATACACCCGTCAATAAAAAATGGACCCAAAATTGTAGTCACAACAATTCCAGCCCACACGTTTACTTTCTGTGGAAACTGGGTATGTACCTCCATCATCCAGTGTGGATTTTCATGTGACCAATATCGACAATTTTGCCTATTTACAGCGCCATTTAAGCAGAAGGTGGCCTCAGCAGAGAAAAGTACTCGACTTAAGAAATGTGGATTGGTATTACATCGTTCCATCATGGTTTCGCAACACTGTACTCTGCGGTCGAAATCATCTTCGTTAAGCTCGTGAACTAAAGTTACTTTATATGGGTGCCATTTATTCTTTTTCAAATATTTTAAAATAGTCGACTGACTAATTGACTGCTCTGCTGCGACTTCGCGACCTGGTTTGTAAGGATTATCCTCCATTGTCAATAAAACATCTAACTGTTTATTTTCTGAAATTGCAAGACGACCTCTCAAATTATCTCTTACATGACCACACTCTCTGAACTTATTTTCTATTTTGCTAACAGTTGATTGTGTAATCGGTCGATCAGGGTATTTATCGTTAAATAATTCAGTAACCCGAGTTTGTGTTCGGGACATGTCTCTAGAACCAATCATCACCAAAATCTCAATTCGCTATCTCTCACTTAAACATTCCATTATTAAAACTTTAAATAATGTGACAACTGATTGTGGGTAAATGTGAACTAACGTGACAGCCAGGTCCGCGTTTCTACGTAGATGAAAAAAAGCGTAAACATGAAAAAAAGTGTAAGTCGTAAAACAGTTCCTCTACCAGGGTTCGACCATAAGTAAAACACGTGTGTGCTATTAATGTTAAATTGTTTTTTTTTTTCGATAATTTCGTCGTGCAACATGCCTTAGAATTTAACGTACTGTATGCAGAAAAATGTGCTCTTTCAAATGAAATTTTTAAAAATGGGGGTTGCCATTTAAAAAAATTGCCGATGACGTCATAACTTTTTAAAAAAAGTATGTAAAAATTTTTTTTTAAATAAACAAATTAGGAAATGAATTTAAAAATCGACGTGTCTGAGCGCATTTTTGTCACTTACTTTGTAACGATTTTACGGAATTTATTCCAACCTTTACGTGCTCACTGTATGACAACCCACAGATTTTCGTGTTGCGGGGTTGTTTATATGGGTGTTCAATTTTTAAAATGCCCGTAAATACATTTGAAATAAAACCGCCCATCGCTAATAAAACATTTTATAAATCAGAAAAGATGACTATTTTCATAGGTCTGAATATCTAAGTAAAACTATTTTTTCTTTTAGAAAAGTTCATAATGAATAAAAATTAATACCTTCTTATAAATAATAAAAAAATATTACCTCTTTGGTGTCCTGCTAATGAGCGCTTCAAAATTCTTTATGTAGGATGGCACGCTGACCACAACTATTTCATCATTAGTTACTTGAGTATCCGGAGCTAAAAGGGTGTTCATGTATTCTATCCATGGGATGCTTGGGAAATTTCTCTGAAGTTGTTCGATTGTCATGGGATTATAGAGAGCGGTGGCGTTACGACGCTTTTCACTTGGCAGAGAAATCTGAAATCGAAACATTCTTATGAGGATACGTACAGGGTGGGCAAATTTCGATGTTTGTATAGCGGAACTCGGTAACTGTAGACACATCCTCCATCTCTTTTTTTTGAGAAAAATTCACTGGCGAAAACAAAAATTTGCCTTCGTCCTTTGTTTTCGAGTTATACACAAAAATCGATTTTTCGACTTTTAGAAGCATATCAATATCTTGGTTGTTTGTAAAGTTATGAAAAAACAACTTTTACATTCTTCAGGCACTTTTTCTGTATAATACAGTGACGAGAAAATTCAAAAAAAGGTGTAATTTCGAGTTATGGCATAGAGTTGTACTTTTTTAAATGGGAATCATAGTTGGCTGTGGCTTAGTTAAAAAGGAATTTTTTTTCTTTTTCAAACTATATATCATATGTGGAGTCGCTTTTGATGTGTAAGTATTTAATAGCGAAAATAATCTTCTAGTAGATTACTTTTGCGTTTTTTTATAATTATTCCAAGTAGGCGTGTGTCACTTATGACAGTGTTTATTCGTTTGTCAGTAAATAACATTAATAATTTTGTTTCCGTCATAATTACACCCCATTTAATCGTAAAGATGAAGATGTCTTACGAAAATTACGGGAAATATGATATGCTCTGTTCAAAGTAATAACAATTTCGTGATATTGCATCCGAAATATATTTCAATCGCTATCCAGACAAAAGACAGCCGAGTAAAGCTATTTTTAATAGGTCAAAAGAAAATCTCATTAACCGTGGGTTCTTGAACAAGCCAAGACCAAAAAATTACAACTTTGCTGAAGAAACTCACATAACTGTAATTGGAATGGCGGTTGCAAATCCTTCAATTTCAAGTTGTCAAATTGAAGCTGTTTCTGGAATTTCAAAACGTCAAGCTTTGGGTATTTTGAACACAAATTCAGGCCTTATACAATATGGAAACAACATCACCTGCAACCAACTAATCTTCAGCGATGAATGAAGTTTTGCATATGGCATCATCAAAAAAGTCAACAAGATCCATTTTTCTCTAGAAATGTAGTTTGGACAGATGAAGCCTACATAAGCAGTGCAGTAATTTTCAACAGGTATAACGAGCACTATTTGTCTGATATGAGCCCTCACCGTACCGCTGACATGCGATCTCAGTTACGCTTTGGTTTTACTGTTTGATGTGCTCTACGTGGCAATCGTGTTTTAACATATCACATATATCAAGAAAATCTTAATGGACAACGGTACTGCGAAATATTAAACCAGAAAATTATTGAGGAATTTATGGATAATCTACCCTTAACTGAGTCAAGAAATCATTTCTTCCAACAAGGTGGTGCATCACCTCATAATATCAGGATTGTGTCAGAATTATTAAATACCAATTTTGGAAATAACTGAATGGGAAGTAACGGACCAGTGAGGTGGCCACCATGATCACCTGACTTAACGCCTTTGGATTTTATATTTTGTGGCCACAGTAAAGACAAATTATACAAGAAAACTAGTACCGCCAATGAACTCAGACAAAATTCTATAGACTGTGTGAATACCATTTCAAATCTTCATATTTATTATGCAGTTCAGTGTCATGAAAGGTGTAATTTATATATCGAACATAACGGACATCAGCTTTATTGTGTTGGCTTCTTTCTGGATAGCGATTGAAATATATTTCGGACGCAAAATTGTTATTATTACTTTAAATAAAGCATTCTAGTATATCATATTTCTCGTAATTTTCGTAAGGCATCTTCACTTTAACGATTAAATGGGGTGTAATTATGACGGAAACAAAATTATTAATATGCAATTTACTGACAAACAGATAAACACTGTCATAGATGACACACGCCTACTTGGAAAAATATAAAAAACGCAAAAAGCAATCTACTAAAAAGATTATTTTCGCTATTAAAAACTTACACATCAAAAGCGACCCCACATATGATATATAGTTTAAAAGAGAAAAAAAAATCTTTTTAACTAAACCATTTAAAAAAAAATACAACTATGCCTTTACTCGAAATTACATCTTTATTTAAATTTTCTCGACGCCACTGTATTATATAGAAAAAGGTGCCTCAAGAATATAAAAGTTGTTTTTTCATAACTTTACAAACAACCAAAATATTGACATGTGTCTAAATCTCGAAAAATCGAACTTTTGTCGATAACTCGAAAACAAAAGACGATAGCAAATTTTTGTTTCCGCCAGTGATTTGTCTCAAAAAAAAAAAGATTGAGAATGTGTCTTCAATTTTTTTGCATCTCTTACAGTTACCGAGTTACTCTATACAAACATCAAAATTTGCCCACCCGTACATATATAGAGAAAAATGATTCCCAATACATGGCTTTTTTTAGATTTATTTATTTGTTGCAATGTTGTATATTCTTTTTCAGGGATGTTCACTTCAACATGTATAATGTATTTAGATATATCTATGCACCGGTAGTGGTCCATTATTTGTATTGCTTATCTTATAACTTTAATTTTTATCAATTTTTAATGATCTAAAAACTGATGTATTGAAAGATAAGGTTCTGAGAAAATATAAATTTGTTTAAATATTTATTAGAATGGCCAAATGTAAGCTTTCTTTAAGATTTGTTAGAACTTTTTATACTGTAAATTTTTCCAACAAAAATATAATTATTAAATATAATTTGAATGAAACAACTACTCAGCGGGCAAATACCCCGACCTGCATTGGATTATACCTTCAAATCATGATAGATCGGTAGCCAATATCATTTGTCAATTCCTAACCAGACATAGACCGATTTCGAACTTATTAGTTCTCCTCAGTATGCCCATAGGTTATGGAACAGACAAATGATAGTGGCCAACCTGCTAGTCGTATACTGACTAAGGTAAATTGAGTAGTGGTGAGAGGTATGTGAAACTTCTCATGTTAGTCTGAAGAAAAACTATCTTAATCTAAAATAAATTCTGTACAAAATTATTTAAAAATTGCAAAAAGACATGAGAACCTTCTGTAAAGGCAGCATAGTTAGATGAAAAATCAGTAGATTATTTTAAAAAAAGAAGGCTTATTGGTAGTTACCGACATTAATTTAATATCTTTAGTGATTTTCTTTAATAATCGCAGAAAATTATCACACCATAGCAGCGCATAGTTAGATGCAAAATCAGTAGATTATTTAAAAAAAAAGGCTTATTGGTAGTTACCGACATTAATTTAATATCTTTAGTGATTTTCTTTAATAATCGCAAAAAATTATCACACCATAGCGAAAATACGCAAGAAATACATATCCTATGAAACTTTCGTTTTGCTAAAGATGCAATAAAGGTAAAGAATACTGATATAAAATATCGAAAGTTTAAAGATGAGGTAAAATTAGAAACAAATCTTTTTTTGTTCGGTGAAGTGCTAAACACCTATTTTGTCGGTATTTTTTCCGAAATAGTAGCCAATGCTTCGGTCGGATTATACAGGATGATTAGGTTGAGACCACCATCTGAAATATGTTCTTAATTCTGTCACAGAGAAAGTTAGTACGATACTTCACATGCGACGAATAATAGTAATAGTGTTGAGTAACTATTTTATTATTATTATTAAATAATGCATTATATTTCTTCGCTCTAATAAATTAGTGCCTTTTATAAATATTGATCATTAAAATAAATCAATTACTTTCACTTTAAAAACTGAACCTCATAAGAATGTTGTAAATATTAGTATTATTTAAAAATGAGTTTTGTTTTTAATCTTAATATATTTACATGTTTTTTAATTCACTCGTTAATTACATTTGCATAAAATGTTTTTGGAATTTCCCACTATTGTAACGAAGTTAGCGTTATATATTTGGTACATTTTATTTTATACAGATTATTATATTGAGTCCAATAGTGTTTCCATGTGATGATGATTTAATATAATTTACATATAAACTTCTCAAAAATTAATACGTAAAATTAGAAAATGTGGTTCAAATACAAAAACTCATAGGTAGAGTCAAAACTTGGTTGATGCAAAGATCAAACTGCAGCTTAAAAAATATGTTAAATCCCATTCTAAAATTTCTATTACAAAAACTAGATTAAAAAGTTTTTATATTTTATTTGCATTGAAAATATCGAAAACGAAATTTAAAAAGGATGTTTATATTTTTGCAACTAAGGTAACTTCTTATCCAGTGAAAAAATTAGAAGAACAGATTGGAATTATAAAATCGACGACTACATAATTCATTTCATATTTCTTTTTTTAAGGACATGGAATCCTATGTACCTACCTATGTACTTTTAATAATTAGTCATTATTATGACTTAAAAAATTTAAAGATACAATCGTTTGGATACCATAAAAAATAGATATGTACCTTTCATTTTATAAATACACCCTGTATACCATTAAAGCACTGATTTAGGACATAGGACACTTAACAGCGTTGTTAAGATTACAAGTTGTCTAGAGATTGAAGTGCATTTTCTGAGGCACCAGGTATAGACACATAAAAATGTCCTTATTAAATGTTGTTTCTCTTGAGCAGTAGAAAAAAATTTAAAAAAATCAGTAGGTTTTCAGTGACTGCTTTGTAGTCACAAATTCCAAAATTTCTTATACAAAAACTAGCAAAAGAATATGTGTCATTTTAGCTCAAACATTAGCTATGTATGCTGGACAATGTTTATAAAAAGTAAACATTCATTTTGTTTGCGATTAATTTAATTTCTTTCTTTCATTCTTGTATTTATTTTCATTGTTCGAGATTATACAGTATATGAGCTAGCAACCTTACGGAGTTTTAATATTTTTATTCATACTAAAGATACCGTGCACAAAAGTGATACCAAAGTGAATTAAATATTATTTCAGAATCCCTTCCTTAAGTCCCTAATATTCAAAATTCTACTTTTAATTTCTTACATTTACGTATCAGTAAAATTAAATAATCGTTACATGCCTGTATGATTATTGATCAATTAAATTTAATTATTAAATTTAATGCAAAAAAAATAAACATGTTTCTGTAAAGTAATAAAAAACGAATGGTTTTTGTAACCGCATCATTAAAATTAAAACCACACAAGGATTATAAAACAATAAGAAAGTTACAGTGTTGCAAACATTATTATTTATTTTTGTTATTAGTAACTTTGATTCGCTAATTAAATTGCTATTGATTTAAAGATATATTATTAACACAGAATTGTATACATACAAGCAACATTTTATTAACTATAATTTACGTAGGCAGGTCATTCAAAGGAAGCTCATTTTTACTAGATTAATGTCTAGGTACGAGTCTAGGTAGGTAGGTACGTAAAAGTAACATTTTGTTAAATATAATTTACGTAGGCATGTAATATTTTTTCTATAACTTAGATTGGAAAAAATCTCAGACAGAACTAGAACAGACGCAGATGTTGTTATCCTGTTTCATGAGAAGCTTCTTGATTTATCTAGTATATCACAGGGAACAGTTAATACGAAAAACCGTTTCGTGAGATTGGATGTGTGAGATATTTACCTAAAAGAGGATATTCTGTTATTGGCGACAATACCAAATTAAATGTAACGTTGGAGGTAGAAGAAAATTCTATGACTCGTGTAAGGCAAATTAAATGGAATAATGATGTAAGTCAAGAAGTTGTTTAGAGCAAATAAATTGCATTCTTGCAAACTTTATTCAACACGGAATTATGTGAAGATGATTCTGATAGCGGGTTGAATTCTGTGAAGAAATGATGAGAAATTGGGCTAGAATGAATTATCTATAGATAAGGTGTTATTTCCACTTAACAGTCCAGAGATACTGACTATTGAAATTTGGCTGTAAAAGTAAATTAACATTTTTTTAATTGCTGTATTTCAGAATCCACTCGTTAAAAAAAAATTAATAATTAAATGTGACTCATAGCTTCAAAATGTATACTAAAAATTATCGAAAATAAAGAGCCGGTTTAATTTATTTGGTATGGGATGACCCAGAAATTTTATAAGGTCAGTTTTTCAGAATATTTCATGAATTAATAATAATAATAATAATAATGGTTTATTTTCAAAATTACATACTGTAAGATACTATAATTTAATTTTAGCATGCAGAATAAGTTGTTATAGCATATACTAATAAGTAATAAACCTTAGGTAAGCCTCACATAGTTATAAAAACTGGGCGTGAGTGCTACATCTTGCAGCTATATACACAAACATAATCTAAACCTAAGACGAACATAATACGTAACTGTCTACACACATTTATCTATATGGTATCAGTAGATGAATTAATATGTACACAGTTACACACATACAATAATTATAATTGTTATTATGTTCATCATAAGCATTAATATATATCAGGACCAATGATTGGTTATGCGACATTTTAGTGTTTAAAATTATTATAAAAGACAAACTGGAAGTTATAAGAATACATGATACAATTTACAATATTTATAATGTTTATATTTATTATTTAGGTAAGTATAATTCAATCAGTGAGAAAATGTTTAATTGGGTATAATTTTTAAATAAATAATGCAAAATTAATTAACCGAGAAAGCACCGGTATCAACAAAATTGTGTAATATCTGAAATGGGTACTTTTGGAGCCATTTATTTATTTCGTATTTAAATTTGTTATAGTTAAGATGTTTATAGAGTGGTGGTATATTATTATACAATCGGGGGGCTAGGTAGGTAAAACTTTTTTGTCCTATCGTTTTATGGGCCCGCGGTACTGTTATTGTTCCTTTTTCTTTATTTCTAGTATGGTGGTCATGCGGGGGAGATAAATTACTGTGTGTAGTTGTTTTTTGTAAATAATTGTATGAATTAAGGTATCTCGACTCTGAGCGTACCTTTTTGTTAATACTGAAGTTCTAGTTTTTTCAAATTTATTCGTTTCTCTACATCTAAGGGTTTATGAGATCTCAATAGTGAGGCACTAAAAGTGGTCCACCCTGTATAGTCAAAATATAAATTTTCTGAATTTCAAGTTTTCAAGGTTTTCTCGAATACGCTTCACGTAAATATTTTTTTAAGAAAACTTAGTCTTATGAATATGTAAATTTAAACATGGCCTATTGAAATAAGCTAATAGGAAATGTTTTTTCAGTAATGTCCGAAGTGTATATTTATATCAAAATCGGCCTTTAAATTTACACGATATGAAAAAATGTAAAATCCCAAGTCGGTTATTAATAATTGGCATAACTACTATTAATAACTACTTATTTATCTATTTTAATTCTATTTTTAAATTATACGTTGTACTTCAATCAATTGTCAATAGCTAATTAATTGAAAGTTTTAGAATTGATAACAGTAAGTAATTTTCACAGTTTGTATCACCCACAAACAACAATATCATGTTTTGCTTTATTTATACATTATATTCAACGATGTACTCAATGATAAGTTTGTATTTGTCGGAACATTTTTTACGTTGTGCTAATTTTAAATAATTATGATATCACACTATTATCCAGTTTGCGTATCTCGTTACGCATAATTTTATAGGATATATTAAAGCGTAAATAAATAATATAAAGTACAATGTCTTTACTTACGTTAGCTAGTTTAATTTCAAAATCTAGAGATTCCCTTAGCTCTCTGACGGCACTGTCTCTGTCAGCACCAAAAAGAACTGCAATATCAACCATGTAGTTATAGTAAGCTCTGACTATTTTGTCATCCAGTCCTTTAGTGAGGAACTCTCTTCTTAGTCCTAGAGATGCTTGATCTAACTGAAATAATGTATTAATATTACTATTTTGCTTACAATATTACAAAAACTTATGATCATTGATCAATTAAAAGCGCAATTATATTGCAGGAATCTACACTTTAGGTGAAATTTACTAACTGGAAGCATATAATTAATGCTTGAGGTTTCGGCCATCCTGAAAAAAGAACATGGATATTGAGTCCTCACCAGTTATGTACAACATAAAATTTTCAAAAGTAAATTTATTCCTTCTACCGTAAAAATTAAAAAAAAATTAATATTTCAAGAAGTGAAATATACAGGGTGGGCCAGATTTAAATCGAGAATCTTAAAGAATAGATAGAGCATGCCAAAATAATATGGAGATGTATAAACTTACGAGTATAGCTAAAAATGCTTAGTTTTCGAAATCATTCATCCCCTACTTTACAATAGCTATTAATTGAGAATCGGTGAAAAAATTACATAGTTTTGCATTTTTCCATTAATATAATTTCGAATAGAAAGATGAAATTTGCACTTTCTGAATTTCATAACAATACTTCAAATGTGGCCTCTAAGCATTTTTAGCTCTAAGTTAATATGACAAAATCATATTATTTTGGCATATTATCGATTCTCTAAGTTTCTTGATTAAAATCTGGCCCTATTATAGAAAATTTCTATGGTTGTATGTTCATGCTTTTTGCATTATTTTTATATTAATACAGGAAGTAAATGTAGGAAAACATGAAAATAAAACCATACTGATTTTCATTTATATTAATCCATTTGAATTGTTACTAAATTTCTTAATTTTTAATTTTTAACGAGATATATTTTTTAACTGTGCATTTTACAGTGGCTATATAATATTTACTTATTATTTGGTTTTAACTGTTTGTTTTTAAATCCATAAATTGATCTGTTGTGATTTTCTTAAACCTCAATATATAGAGTGTATCATGTCACGCTCCATCTGCAAAATATGGGTTGATGGATTATTTGAACATTTTCTTTAATAAATGTAAAGTTACTCTTTAATTATTTAATTGCTTTATTTTCATATTTTATTTTATTATTAACTATATTTAATTTTACCCAAAAACCCATATTGTTTCAGCTTCAGCATTTTGTACACTCGATAACGAAGACGAAATCGAAAATTTTTTATTCTTTTATTTAGAATTATTTTACCCTTATAACCCCCCGAACAACACTTTGTATTTTTGTAGACGTCTTAAGGAAAAAAATTGTTTACCTCTATAATCATTTCCCATAGTCACGTCTAAAAGGTGTCATTATTAGGTCGCTTTTTTAGACTTAGTGACTACATATAAAGATTATAACTAATATTATGGATAAAGTTAATTTGTTACACTGGATTCAGTGGCCTATTTTGCTTATAATTTATACTTTTTTTTTATATTATTTATATATGGATGTATTTGGCAATTTGGCATATGGGGCCAAATTATATACACAAGATTAATACCTCAATATGCAAGGTATCTTCTATAAACGTTACACAATAGTCTCTGTAAAAACACAATGTCTGCTGCGAGCCTACAGTAACATATCATAAAGATGTTGTCAGGATAACTAAGGTTATTTGTATATTGAGCATATACCTAAGTGCAGTATACCTAAACTTGTAGTTGTTGTAAGTGGATGAGATCTAAGTAGCGCCATCTGTGTATGAGATAATTGTTCTAATTGGGACGCAACAAAAATTTTAAATGAAATGTCAAACTGACGCCTCTATGCTAACGTAAGTAAGACGTCCTATTTTAGGGCCAGCTGCATAAACATAGATAAAACTTTGATCAGTGTTAAACCAGAGTGAAAAGTGTGTTGTATAAACGTTAATCAGTATTTTGAGCTTGGATCAGATGTAAATTATTTAACCATTAACGTCTATAAGGCTTACCAAATTAGCCTTGCGACGAGTAAATATTAAACATCGACGTCAAAATGACGACGCTTCGGTGTGTTTGCTGGGTTGATAAGACAACTTTTTCTCAGAATGCTACAGGCCCTAAGGTATCAAAGACTGGTGGTTTTCCCATACTTGTAAAATTGGAAAAAGTGCTGCATATTAGCATATTATAGCACGAATCATGAGTGCTGATAGAACAATGATGAGAAAATATTGCTCTGCTATAAAAGCTTTAAACTATTGCCTTATCAAACTAAATTATACCAATAATAGTTGGCAACAACAAATAATTACGAATTAATTTTTAGTGCCAATAATGGTTACACTAACTTTATAGCACTATGTTTTACCAAATAATCGCTAAAACTACAAATAATTATAGAAAAACTTTGAAGGTAAATTAACTCACATCGATAATTCTTTTGGTAGAATTTTTCACATCCACTCCAACAGAGAAGTCAATGAAGTAATCCACGCTGTAGCCCACCTTTCTAAATCTATATACAGACTGCCTCCAGTCAAAATTAGCCTCACTCCACTTTGCTCCATCCAACACTGGCCAACCACCGAGTTCTTTTAAAATAGCGTGAATGGTCTCTAAACCCTCACTCTCAATAAGTGTTTTATTCATGCAGGCTCTATAGAGTGTTTTGGTTAATTGGAATGGTTTTGGTTCGTGAGGTTGGATTGGCTCTTCAATCATAGTCCTCAGTTGCTCTTGAAGCATATCACTAATGATGCTAAATGATGTAACGGACGATTTGTCATCAGGAATGTTGGTTTTCTTGAGGAAGTTTCCGCAAGTAAACTCGTAGAAATCGTCGCAAGGATCGACGTTTGTGTCCATGTACTCTAACACTCTTGATGCTGTGTGGATGCAGCCCGGTGTGAGGCATATTTTTTGTTCTTGTTGGTCATCAGGGGCATTTACTATAAACGTTCTGCCGTGTAATGCTTCGGCGTTAAATTGTGTACCTAGAAAAATAAACCCATTTTGTAATTCGTTTGAAGTACACACAAGAGTTGTTCAAATTTGAGAGAAAAAGTCGAAAGGGATACAATAATTATAACTGTTAATTATTATAACTAATGTAGTTAATTGAAATTACATATTTTATTAAAAACGCTTTTTTGACGATAGAAGTATTTTTTTCACTATTTTCAGAATAAAAAAATATATGTCGAGGTTCCTCCTTTTTGAAAAATTTAACTTCGTAGACGCCGTTCTTATGTATGCATTTTACTGACCAAACAAATAACAGTATTATCCACAGAATCATACTTTAAATTTGTGGTATTATCTAAACCATTTAAAACAATATTGATAAAAAAACAGGGCCGATACCAGTATAAAATATATGTATATAGTGGCATTTCAATAAAACTATCCGCCCTAAATAAATTTGGATATGTTGAGTCGTCAAAAAGAGAAAAGAGGAGGGGACACATTTTCATATAAATAGACCTAGGATTAGTTCCACCCCCTCGCCCCCAGAGCCAACCCTAATTTTTTTAAATAGAACAACTCATATTTTTCAGGTCATTAGTTTCTCCTCGAAAAATTTATAATTTGTGGAGTATAAAATGAATAGTTTGGGAGATACATATTATTTTAAATTAAAAAAGTTTAGAGTAATAAGCGATTCAATATCAAAAATTACTTTATTAGGTGTTCAAACTGACTTCCATTGACTTCCATGTAATGATACAGTTGCGTGTCAAACTTTTCTCTAACATTACAAAAAACTTATGGCGTAAAGTGGTAATAATCTTGAACAATTCTTTGTCGTAAATCATCTAGCGAGTCTGGTTGAGTTGCATAGACTTTAGTTTTCAAATACCTCGACAAAAAATTCTAAAGGAGTCAAATGTGATAACCTAGGTGGCCACTCCATCATCGGACCTCTTCTATCTATCCAACGACCAGGGAATGTATCATTAAGAAATTGACAGACAGTCAGCAAAATGTGCGTGCTCCATCTTGTTTAAATGCAAGGAGATTTTCAGGAAAAAGTCTCATCGTTTTCTATTACTTGGGTAATTTATGGATCAACTGCTTCCCTAAGTAATTCTAAATAAGACTCATTATTTAAGTTTCCCTCAATAAAAAAGTGTCCAAAAATATGATCTCTAGGATATCACATCAATCATTCAATTTTTGAGGTCTTTGAGTATGAAATTCGGACATTACATGTGGATATGCAATTATGTCTATCAACTAATCCATTGACAGTAAATGTATATTTATCGGAGAAACAAATGTTGTACAAAAGATTTGGAGAGTCAGTTAAACTTTCACTCATTAATTATTTCACAAAACTCAAGACGACAGTCAGGAATTGCATGAGGATGACCCTCGTGCAATTCTGGTACCACTTTTATTTTGAATGGATGAAATTTGTGTTGCTTTAGATAATTGTGATAAAGATTGCTGATACTCTAAAGTAACTGCTCCTAAAATTGTAACTTCCATAGCTTCGACATTAACCACTCGCGTTGGGTTATGCTTTCTGTTACCAACTAATCCCGTTTCCATCAATGTGCATCAATTCAATTACGTACATATGTGTTGCATTTTTTCCGGGATGAGTCGTATTAAAAATTCTAGCAGCAGCCCGTGCCGTAGAAATGTAGTAGAAATCTACAAATTCAATTCTTTCTTGCATACCTCTTAGTCATAAAAAGGGGTAGTTTTTCTTTAGAAAAAAAAATTTTCTTGTACCTATTCTTTTATTAAATTTGGTATGGGTAATTTGCTCGAAAAATCTAGGTGAATGGATTCAAATAAATTTTATCTGTATCTGTCAAACTATTTACTTTAGACTCCACAAATTATACATTTTTGTAATGAGCTAAAAATATGGGGTTTCATTTAAAAAAAATGTATGGGTGGCCCTGGAGGTGAGGGGTGGAACTAATATTAGGCTTATTTATAAAAAAAATGTTTTGCCGTGGTTTTGCATGTTTTTGCAAAAATCAATATATCTAAATTTATTTAGGGTAGATAGTTTTCATTCAAATGTACTATATATACCCCAGGTCGGTGATATAGTTGGCTAGAGCGCATGATGGTAAATGTGACTAGAAATCTAACTATCGTAGCTGCGAGTTCGAATTTCGCTACCTGCACTGGCAATGTCAGTAGGAATGGTTGTATGTATACGTTTTGCTAAGTGTTATCATCTTCTAAACAATTTCAGCTTTGGATTCAGGGGTTGTCTAATTTCTGTGGTGTTTAATAATTTAATTTAAAAAATATACATGATGAGTCAGTTTTTTGTAGCACGATTTTAACAGTTAATAGAAGACCATTTTTTGAGAAGAGAAGTTCATATAAACATGGGCCGTAGAATGCTTCGTTTATGAGATACAGGGTGGTGACACATATTTTATTTTAATTTCTCTTTAATATAAAGACACTCGTTATAAAATACCCGTTATAAAGTACCCATTATAAAATACCCGTTATAAAATACTCGTTATAAAATACCCGTTATAAAATACCCGTTATAAAATTCCCGTTATAAAATACCTGTTATAAAATCACATTCCAATAATAATAATAATAATAATAATAATAAATGAGTTTTATTGAAATACATTTCAAAGGGCAATTGACCATCATATTCAATATTGCGGTAAAATATTAAGTACTTGAGTGCAAACAGTTAACATTAACTTCTATCGTTTAGTATTTCTGATTGTGTAAATAGAGTGGCACCTATGAGTACTTTTATTGAAAAAAAATATTAACCGACTGGAATGTTTCAATTTTTTCCTCAAACGTATGAAAGATCCTTCAGTTCAGCTTTGTCTTAAAAAGACCTTCTTGTCAAAGGTCGAAAAGATGTAGTGTTTTTAAGATAGGCAGAAATATTTGTAAAAAGTCAGAAATTTATTTAATGTAGGTATGTCAAATTTAATGTCAATTATGTAAAACATGAAACAACTATCAATAACGATCATAATATATAAGCCTAATAACAATTTAAAGTAAATTCTCAAAATGTGAACAATTTTGTTCAATGCACAATTCACACCGACATACAGTAGAACAAAAAAAGTGGATGATGATATTAGCCATGCATTTTTCAATTAACCTGTAATAAAATGGGTTGCCATGGAAAACAAAATATGACGTTATATGTCAAACTTAGATACGACAACGGCATTTTAAGTTGTAAAAATTGTCCTATAATTTGTACTTTAATTTATCCCGAAGGTCAGTTTTTATATTTTTGATTTTTAATTAAAATTCCGGTTATTTTTACAAATCAAGAAGCGGATATTCAGTTTATTTATGGGTTCGTAAATGAAAACTCAGCGGAAGAAGGCGGAGAATATAGGAGAAGATTTCCGTATCCATTTGTGTTCGTAAACATTCACTGCCGATTTGTTAATCAAGGTATAAGGACAAAACAACATCAAAGTTCGGCAAGGATAAACTATGCAGCGAATTTTACGTGTGATTCAATAGAGATCCAACAACAAGTACTCGAAGAGTCTCCATTGCTCTTGGCGTTTTCCAGACTCAATCTTAAGATGGGATCACAGGCATGCTCATCATTTGCAACGTGTTCAAAGCGTACAACCATGTTATCAAGAACGGAGGTTCAATTTTTGCCAGTGGGTCCTCAACTTAATCCAAAATAATAGAGATTTTTTTTGTCTAACATATTATAGACCAATGAGTTCCCAACACGTGTTAACACATGCAAATCCTCATGCCGTTCGACTAAAGAATTTTCAATATGAATTCTGTGTAAACGTTTGGACTGGAAATTATAAACAATCATTTGTTTGGGTCCTATTTTTTACCACTACGTGTGAATTTCGAATTTCTTTTGCAATTGTTACGAGCAGAACATGGCAATATGTGGGAGTAAATTCCGCAAATTTTAAGAAGAATGACCAACATGGTGGTTGCCCAACTTATTTTGGTAGGAATCTAAGGAACGTTGAACAATAATTTTTCAGAGATATGTATTGGTCGTGGGGAGTTGCGTGGCCTCCACGATCCCCACATCTGCTTCCTTTAGACTTTTTTGTGTGGCGATTTTTAAAAGAAAAGGTGTATATGACTTCTGTTGAAATAAGGATGGAACTTATTAATTGCATTACAAATGCGTGTGATGAATTAAGGGTACACCATTGAGTTCGCGTGAGACAATTTATTGTACGTGTGTCAGTGTGAATGGTGCATTGAACAAAATAGTTCACATTTTGAAAATATACTTTCAATTGGTAATCGGCTTATTTGTTATTACCGTTATTGTTGTTTTGTTTTTCACGACTTACATGAAATTTGACATACCTACTGTTAAACAGACTTCTGACTTGTTACAAATATTTCTGTTTATTTTAAAAACACTGCATTTTATTGACTTGTGACTAGATGGACTCTTTAAAACAAAATTGAATGTTCTTTCTTATGTTAGAAGAAAAAATTGAAAAATTTCAATTGGCTAAATTATTTTTTCAATAAAAACACGCATAGGTCCACTCTATCTACGCAACTGGAAATATTAAACGATAGATTTTAATGTTAAACTATTTGCATTCAAGTACTTAGCCTTTGCTGCAATATCATGATTTTGTTTTAAACAGATATTTTTATATAAAAGAAAAATTAAAAGAAAAAATGTGTTTCAACACCATCTATCTCAGAAGCGATCCACGTTTCTAAGAACATTTCTTCCTAAAAAAAGGTCTTCTATAAATTATCAAATTCTGCTAGAATAAACTAACTCACCCTGTATATTGAAAAGAAATCACTCGAGATATCAGCTCCTCAAATATTTTACTTTACGTAATAAATTCCATGTAATTAACTCAATAAAACTAATTCAGTTACATGTCTAGGGAATTCTAAATGGCGGATCCTGGACATGCAACATTGTGGAACGACTTTTAACAAACATCATTCACTAATTTCATTGTCGTTGTTAATGATTTATTGATTACTGTCAAAATAATTTAACTCGGAACCGTTTAATGAATTTATAATAAAGTTTTTTCCATGTACCACTGATTAAAAGTGTTAATCATCTCCAGATGATAACAACTTGGTGGGCAAATTGCGTTTTCGGTGTTTTGGTGTTTGTGGAATCTCTAAGAGGAGAAATAAAATAAATATTCAATATTGATGTTCTCATGTAATGTCCAAATTAGACTTCACTAGTGATGAATATAGGAAACATGTGAAATATCTATTTTTGATTTCTGTAGGATATCACTGATACAATAATATTGCAAATATTTGGGAGTAATTACCAAACTTCTTTAAGATATTCATTATTCTGTATTTCTCAATTACAGTCGTTAAGATAATATTTTGATTTGAAGTAGTAATGTTAACATCAATAAATCCGACTATATAACTATTTAGAATGTAAATGACTTTAAGATATTGATATTTATTATGGGCGATTGAAAAGTAGCTTAACATTCTTCCAACTGCATTGTGACATTAATACTACACTACACGCTAACAATTTGTTAGTAGAAATATAAAGTTAAATGAGAGTCATTGACCAACTTTCTAATTGGTGCTGCAATTCAACTTCTATTGCAAATAAATTAAAAAAAAGGAAACAATTATTTCGATTTAATTTAATGGTTGATATATTATTAACGGTTATAATTTTACTTGCAGTTGTTTTTTAAATGAAATGCTAATATATTTAAACTGAAGTAGTTAGTGTCTTAGGATAATTACAGGACGGAAATAAAATGCACAGGAAGGACGCATCCTTCCGGGGAAATAACTTGCTTAATACTAACTATACTTTGGTTTTAATACTCTTGTTTGATAGAACTGGTGAGAGAAATTTTAAAATTAACATTATTAACAATTTTCAATTTGCAAATATATCTAGGAAAAGTCTTGACATATTTTTATATTTTGAGCGGATTTTGTATAATTCTTCTCGTAGGTATGAATCTGACTTATCTGGTAGCAAAATTGTCAACACGACAAAAAATAACAATATATTTCCCTAGCGTTTCGGAAACGAGACTGTTTCCGTTTTCAAAAATGTATTATTTGTTTACATAATATGAAGAAAAATGTTTATCCCATTGCTTTGTAGATTTTGGTACAACTTGGTTACCGATGTTAAAAGAAGAATTGAACAAAACTGATATTGTGTAACAGTTTCATGTAGGTATCTATGGATATTACATAAACAAATAATATATTTTGTGTCAAGTTTCACGCTTGATATATTCCGCAAAAAAGAAAAATGCATATCTTAGAAAAAGGAAACAGATTCGTTTCCGAACCGTTAAGGAAATATATTATTGTTTTTTTCATTGTCAAAAAAAAATACACCCTGACTGATTTTTTGACGTAGTCACAAGCATAGAAGCTTATTTATCCAGTAGCATACTGGGTAACTAACTGTATAACGAAGAATTATTCATGTGGTAGTAAGCTCCAAGAAAGAAAAAGAAAATGGAGAATGCCGCAAATAATGTTCAGACAATATTAACATGACTAAGCTATTTAAAAAAATATATCCCAAGGTATATTCAGTTAATTGTTTTAAAATGCGAAAAAAAGGACTGATTTTATATAACTAACTTTAAAAATTTTAAATAAATTTTCTACCAAAGATAACATCAAGTGGGTTCCCGTCGAGACTTTTTAGAGGCTGAGGAAATAATCGCCTTTCACATATTCACACCATATGACGTTGATTTAAGAAGGTGACTATTGACCTGGTACTTTGAGATAGCATACCATCCTATTGAGATATAATGTTTAGTCTGTAATTTCTCGGCAACTAGCTAACATTCGTCTGTTTGATTATTAAGTACGAATTAAATAATTACTAGGGATCAGCATCAGGGGAAAGTCGTCTTCCTAAATCAGTTATACCATTTGGATAGGTAAATGTGAACCTAACCCAGAGCCCCCAAAAGATCCAGATTTAATGCATCTGAACTATTCTTTTTTGGAGAACTTTGAAACACAGTTTGTAAACTGACAGCTTATAATTGTAATTTATTGTAATTTATAAACTGACAACTTAACAGCTACGAAATCTCATTGAATATATTAATAACATAAATAAACAATATTTAACAAAAGTCCACACGAAGGGAGAATTAAAACTTGCAGTTTATTAAAAATTTATTTTTATAAATTGTGGTGCATACCATCTGTGAACTTTCACAGAAATATTCTCAATGAACAGAAACTGTTCACCATTTTACATCTTCAAATTCAACCGATTTCGAAAAATATATTTGACACAAGATTTTGATATACTTTGAGGAACATATATATCCCTGAGAGGATTAATTTAAAAAAAATTATATAATATACCTCTCCTAATTTTTGTCAAAGAATCTATCGGGCAAATACGTTCATCCATTTTTGGAACACTTTGCATAATTTTAATTTGCTAATATTATTTAATTCAACGCAGTTCCTAATAATGAATTCTAAGGCTTTATAAGATTCTGATGTTAGATTAATAAGATTTTTGAAAAAATGAGTTTAACATCAAAAGTAACACCCAAATCACAAATAGTCTCAGGTCTGATAATGTTATTTAATTGATTCTATAGTTAATGCTATGTAATTTATTGTAAAATACATTACATGGTATTTTGAAATATTTAAAAGGTAATTAGTTTGCTGTACATCAATGATTTGTCTAAGTGAGATTTGCTTGGAAATAGTAGATTGTTACATTATCAAAGTAAACCAATCAAATCAGACCTGACGTCTTTTATAGATATATTAAATATAAGTGGGCCCAAATTAGAGCTTTGTGGGGCTACTGATATGGTGTTTATCGGAACAGATTGATAACCACAGTACCATAAAATTGTTTCCTATATGTAATATAAGATTTAACCAATTTAAGAATTATTGAAGAAAGTTTATTATTAGTGAGCTTTTAAAGTAAGATGGCATGGTCCAATCTGTCGAAATCTTTAAAAATATCTATATAAATCATATGTTAGCTACAGTTTGTATACAAGAGAATCGTAACAATTGCTCCACCACGTATAAAGCCGAGTTGATATAGTATAATGTGATTTTTCATACGATTGAGAGTGATGCATCAAAAAGGATTTCAAGAATTTTGGCAAAGTTCTTAATATAGTGATAGATCCATATTTCCGAATATTATTACGGTAGCCTATTTTTAAATATTCACTACAGAAATCTTTAATTTTATAATGATAATAAAGCGAATAGTTCTTATGTTAATTTTATATCTGTTTTAATTATAAATCCTAAAATTACTTACAGAATGGTTAGTTTCGGACAGAGATTGTTTCAGCTGATATTTTGAATGTGAATTGAATAATTTGTAAATTACGGAAACTTTTAAATTAGATCCATAGAATAGTCAAGCAATAATGTTGATTGTTTTATCATTTAAAACTGTATCATTATTTTGATTTCTCCTCTCAAATCTTTAATAGAAAATGAATGTTTTTTTTGTACATATTATACGAAAAGTTTTAATTTTTAAAACTAGGGAAAGAAAAAGTTCGACAGATATTTTAGTAATTAATATGCAACTAACAAAAGCCCATTGGTTCCATGCACTAAGTAATAACAGGAACATCATGTAATAATGTTTTTTGTTTTAATTACCCGGATATATAATTATGTCGAAAAATAAATAAAAACTATTTAATAATTAACATTACTCACGACTAATTCGTTGATTCCTATTATATAATACTGTGGCAAGTGCTACAACTAATGAGATTCCAATGAGAAAAGCTACTGCTGTAGATAGTGTGAGACACCTCTCCATGCTCGTACGTCTCTTCCACCATGTTGGGTTTCTGCAAACAATAAAAGAAAAATTAATACGCATATAAATACACACGTGGATTTTTTTAGTAGTTTATATTTGTTTACATTATGCAAATGTAGTTAACATAATTAATTATTCAAAAAACATTCGAAGTAGTTATTGTACTGAAGTGTTTACAAATTTTTGTATAATATAAAAATTATTTTATGTGTTTCAGTGCTCGTCTTCAATTGCATACCTTTATAAATTATTATTACGCCTTAAATTATTAGTTAAGGAGCGAATTTTTCGAGACTTATCAAATTGCACCCCCCTCGTCCCATCGCCATTGCGCGAGAAAAGTAACTTTTACAGCAAACATGCGTAACACTTTTTCTATTCAGAATTTTACTTCCTAAAATTATCTGTCCAAACCCCGTCAAGGTATCAGTTTTGGGGTGTATTTTGGAATTTAAAGGATGAAACAACCACTTTCTCAGGGGTAACTTGACTATACCGGGATATCAAAAAAGATTGCCAATATCAAAAATGCATTCCGCCACTTCCTGTTTCATTGGTCGGCGAGAATCAAAGTTGGAAATTATTTTTTTGGAACTTGGATGAGCAAAGAGATATTCATTATAATAAAAACGTTTGATGTTTTCGACACCATAGGTGAGGTATTAGTGATTATTACTTACAAGTCAAAATAAAATCACTAGCTCGAAACCGAAATTTGTCGTATGAAAGTTGTGATAATAAAAGGAGTGAGAGTTGCTTACGTCACCTTCAATCAGTTTTGACACCCGATATAAAAATAATACATAACCCTATATTCAATGTTACCAAATTAATACTTAATAAGAAGTATCATTAAATACATTATTTTAACTTTGTTTGTGGCGGAGGTTGATTTTTTATAATTTATTTTTTGAAATGTTCGCCATATTTAAATATTAAAAACAAACAAGAAATGATCAAAACGTATGATAATATACAAAGTATAGTATCAAGTATAATTTCATGGTTGAAAGGCACTTGCTTTTCACCTTTCACCAAGGTGTCCAGATTAGATCACCGCCAAAGGAATTGGGATTTTTTTCGGAAGTAGAAATTTATCCTAGTATATTGAGTGTGTCGAAGTTACTTTAGGCATACAGGCAAAGTACCAATGGTATTTAATGTTTTTCAAAAAAGGAATATATAAAATAAAATGGCTGTGACTGTGAAAATTTACCTATTGAAAACGTTTTTTTTTTTTGGAAAATGTCTTGGTTTTCGAACGTTTTCTAATTCACTTTATGTAACTCCCCAAAATCTAGGAAATCCAGATTTGTTTGCGTAAAACAGACGAGATCTTACAGTTCATAGTGGATTCCGAATCACTTTTGGGGATAATTTTTATATTTAAATAGTATACATTTCATATAAACAGAAATTGCTTGGTAGCCCATTTTATGGTCTACATGTAAAAATTTGTGTACAATTTTTATCATATTCTTTAGGAGACTTAAGTTATCATTCATCGATCTATATTTTGTTAATAGTAATTTAATTGATGGCATTATGAATAAGAGATTTGATCAAATTTAACAAAATTACAGCTAACTAATGTAAATACCACAAGGCCGGTATACAAAAAATGCAACAATATATGAAATATTGTATACATTAAACGAAATATTTTATTACAGCCTTGCCAATCTTGCCATCCTCGTAACAGAAAACTAGTTATTAAATTATAATATTATATACAAACTCCACATACTTAAATTTAAATAATAAAAGTATGCATATGCAAAATAAAAGTAAACAAAACAAAATGTGACTTACTTATTTTGATTAATTTTATTTTTGACACCTACATACATAACTTCCTTAAATACTCTTGACATTTTCACTTTCACTATTAATTTAAATAAAAAATTTAAAATGACACACTGATATGGTTTGGTAACATAAAAATGTCGCAAACTTATTTGCCATTCGTAACGCAATGCAACTTGACATGCTTTTTAGGTGACACGAAAAAACTGTGTTTGAAACTACAGTCTGAAATTATATCAGTTCCAATAAGATAAAAGTACCTATATCACTATGTATACTTGTAAACATACGAAACTGAATATACAGTGTGTCAAATACGCCTGGAAAAATTTATTCTTTCCGATAACCAAAATTATAAATGTTTGAAAAATGTCTTTCAACTCATCTAAGCAGCTTTTTGAAATCTAGATTTGTTTGAGTGAAGCAAATGTGATCTGATCATACATTTATTTATTGTACAGAAATTGCTATACTCGAACTTAGAGGAACTTGCTCGAATAAGGAATTGTGTCCTTATCTGAATAGTTGCATTTTAAATATTTATTTATTTATTTATTTTACTCTATTCAACAAGTCGAAAAACCCAATTACAGAATAGGAACAATACAAAAAAAAAAGATATGAGGAAAGAAAAAAGAGAAAAAGAAAATCAGGAAGAGTATAATAACATAGAACCAACCAAAAAGAAGCGAAGAAATAAGGCAACTATAAATTCAACTTTTTAATTGACTAGATATTGCAGGATATAATATCGATTGCGCAATTTAGAGAGTTATAATTATGACACATATTGTGCAGAGGAGAATATTTTTTTTATGTTCGTTCGTGCAGTTAATAAATAAAAAATATTTCTCTGTCTTGCCCCAACTCTAAGAGTATGAAAATTTAATATACCTAAAATTTAGAGTACAGTTTATATTGTGATGAATGATCCTGTGCAAAAAAATCAGATATGCTTCTATTCTTTGTTCAAGCGAGTCGAAACCAAAATTTGCGAGAAATTCGTGTTGAGAGAAACCAATAGCAGGATATTCCCTATATGTTCTAAACTTGGCATATTTTAAAAATTTGCGCTGAATTCCTTCCAAATTATCAATATATGTAACGTAATTAGGACACCATATGGTTGACGCATATTCTGAATTACAGCGGACGAAAGTGGTATATAGTAGTTTCAGTGTATCAACATTCTGAAATTAACAGCTATTTCTGATAATAAATCCTAGAACTTTGTAAGTCTTTGTAACAATATAAGTAATGTGACTAATAAAGGACAACTTTTTATCAAAAATGACTCCCAAATCACAGAATGTATCAGGTCTTGAGAGTATATTATTATCGAGAGAATAATCGAAATTTATCAAAGATTTTTTGGTGGAGTATAACATTGCGTTACTCTTTTTGATATTTAAAGATAAATCATTATAATCACATCGACTTGAAATCCCTCATCGATGTCAAAATAAGATTGTTACAGTTGATCTGCTTTTAACAAAATCATGTTGAGCTTCTGCGATGAAGTGTTTGCAATGAAAAAAATGTGTGATCAAATAATAGCATTTTAAAATATTTTGCAAAGTTACAGAGTATGACAATTGGACGATATTTATCAATTTCAGACCGATCACTTTTGTTAAAAAACTGGGGTTATCTTAGATAATTTCCATTGCGAGGGAAAAGTATTCATTTTTAAGGATAAATTAAAGTTTAGAAAGCGGTTCTGCAAATATTAACGCACAGTCACGTAATAAGAAAGCTGGAAATCCATCTGATCCGTTTGTCAGCTTGGGCCTAAATTTTATTAAACAAATGAGATTATTTTCGTTTATTACAAGTGAATTTAGTTCATCACATATATTGAAAATTTTAACAAAGTGGTCATTATTGTTAGTAGGAGTATTATAAGATTACTGAAAAAGTGTGCAAATGCATTGCATATTTTTTCTGCTTTGGAATTATTTATATTATCTACGATCAAATTATTAGGTATACCAGCATAAGCATTCTTTTTATTAATAAATTTACAGAAATTAGAGGGATCTTGTATTATTTTCGAAGTTACCTAGATATTCTTTAAATGACTTTTTGGAGTCGGTTTTGAATTTACGCCCAAGATGTTTAAATTCATTATAGAAAATGATATCATTAGAATTTTTGTACTTTCCTTCATTCCCAATGGGAGAGAATGTGTGATATTCTGGTGTGAGATTACTCTATTGCGTGATTTGATATTTGGCAGATCAGAGGAATAATCATGTTCCATAAATGATCACGCGAATCAGCGGATGGTTGGAATGTCTATGGGCTTGTTCAAGGTCGAGTTGCCATAACAAGTAACCGGAGGACGATCCGTTATGCCAATTCAGAAGAGTTCCAGGTGAGGAATCTAATTTGCCTCTGCAACGCACAGCAAAAGAAGAAATGTCCCCGGATCTTGATTTACCATATTTTGTTGTTACTATGATCAAAGACTTGTAGTGAATTCATCAAATTCCAGTCGAGGATGAGGATTTTCCATTTAAATAGATCAAGGAGACAAGCTGGAGATAATAAAAATTAGAAAAGTTTAGGGGGTATAGAGGGTCTTACCCCTAATTTAAACAGTTGAAGTAACGACCTAAGCCATTTTTAAAATGTTCAACAATCAGACATATCAACGCACAACAAATGTTATCAAAATATTTCAAGGTTTAAAGAATATATCGCAAAATATGTTTACTCCAAAACATTGGAGCTGTATCTCTTAGGGATGCAGTTGTATTGAGTTAAACAATTTTATTTATCTTCCACAATCTGTGGTTAAAATATTGACATAACTTTTAGACACACCCTGTATAAGCCCAAACTATCAGTTTCAAAATGGAGTTCAGTTAAGAGCGTGATGTAGAGCAAAGGACTTAAGCTACTGCAATGGTGCTTCTTATAGCGTTTAGTAATATTTACTGTTATGTAATGAATATTAATTTAACTAATACGGAAGTTAATAAAAGTAGCTTGATTTTATGTGTCTATGAATTGGTAGTTTGCAAAGACTACAGACACGTAATAATATATTTTTTATTATTAACATCATAACTGAGAAAGTTCTTTGGACATTTATTAAATACCTTATATATAAATATATCAAAAACCTTACAATATTCTTGATATGAAATAAAAAACTTTCTATTATTTGTGTATATTGATATCAGAATCTAGATAGTGATAGTTGTTATATTAACACTTTGAATATATTTATGTACGAGTATATCTGCTAAATCAATCAAAACAGCTATAGTTATAGTTGATACTGAAAAAGATCGAGTTATGTGATAAGTTTAATGTCTTTTTAAAGTAAATAGAATATAATGAAATCGAAATAACAAAATTGTTATCAAACACAGAATGTACCTTTCCATAACGATCACTTTCTACAGATCAATCTTTGGTAAATCATTGTAAAAGTTATATTTATTATTACAGATATTTTGGCATACTGTATAACATTTTGTATATAATAATGCCTGTATCAATAAAGACGTTCGATGTTAGACTAATCATTTTAAAATTGATATTAATAATGAAATAGTTCATAAATTTGTCGAATTAGTTTGTGAAATGTACACACGTTTAAGAGTTTAACTGCTCTAATTTTCATTGCAAGAAGAAAAATAATATACTAGTTATTATTACAACAGTATTACGTATTTTCTAGGTCATTGAGACTAACGGTTATAAGTCTCTAATGTTGGTGCACGTTCTAATAACTTGATGATGGGTAATAAAAGGAAACTTGATTGTACAATATATAAATGATCCATGAACGTGAAATAAACCACAACAAATTGCAACAATTAGTAAAAGAGTTAGCCAATATCCTAAAAATTTACTGAAGTATCATTTCAACATAAGAACAAACTTTTAAAATTGGATGCAAAATTATATTTAATCAAAATCATCGTCTTTATTCTATTTTTTTTTCAACCATATTTTCTTAACATAAATAATTTAGCTATTAGGTTGATTATAGCGAAGTCAGGGCCCGCTTTACAGGCGGACAAACCGGACCCCTGTTCGGGGCGGCGAACCTGAAGGCGGCATTTTCGCCTCCCTCAATGTGAACTAAATATTGATAAATTAATTATTCTCGATTAATATAAATTTTACACTACTTGTTGATTTTTTCCCTAATTAAAACTAAGTACTATGCAATTTACATTTGATCTTTGTGGCTTGTTATGTTTTAAAGCTAGAAAAATATTAAAACACCTTTTTAAAAAAAGCATATTTATTTTTGAAATAAAACAAGACGTATAGATTTTTATACTATTGATCAAGCATTAAACACACTAGATAGTCGATTTGAACAACTGAATCACCATAGTAACCATTTTCAATCTCTATATAATATATATGATTTGAAAACCATGCCTAAAGAGACATTGATAAAGATTTGCAAAGATTTGGAAAATATTTTGTCTGATGGTGAATCAGCTGACATTAACGGTCTAGAATTAGTAGAGGAAATTTCTGCAGTTTGTGCACTTTTGGGATAAAAATAAAGTCCAAGTGACGTTCTTAAAGTAATAACAATGCTAAATTTTGCTCCAAATCAGTATTGCCTTAAGAATACTACTGATTATTCCAATATCAGTAGCAAGTGGAGAAAGAAGTTTTTCCGAATTAAAATTAATCAAAACCTTTTTACGCTCAACTACTACGCAAAATCGACTAAACGGCTTGGCAATTTTAGCAATTGAACATGAAATTGCGGATCAAAAAACTTAAAAGGCATAATAAAAAAAATGTGCAGAATTAAGTGAGAAAAAATATTCTTCTGATTATAACTCAAACAAACAATGTATTACTGTGGTTCTATGTAGATTCCTTTTGTTTTCTGTTTTGGTTTTACGTATAAGTGAAAAAAAATCGAAATTGTAATAGCGGTAAAATTGCACTCTGTATGTTTAAAACTAAGTAAATATTTTTAAAATATAACAACTAGGTATCTATAGGTATTGCAACACTATTTTATTTTAATTTATACTGGTTTGTACCAAATGTTAAGTTTTAATACTTGTTTTTTTTTTAAATATACGTTTTTATTGCAAATTAAAACCATATTTTACTAAGAAAAAATAACTTTAAAATGGGCAGCAATTTGTTTCTGTCTGGGGCGGCGTAAACGCCAGAGCGGTCCCTGGCGAAGTTTAAATGGTATAGAAACATTCCTAAATATGCAAAGTAAGAAGTTTACTTAAATGTTTAAATTTAAATATCAAATTAAAGCACAGAATTTGGTCATGATTTTCATGTGATATTTGAATGTTAACATGCTCAATTGCGCATGATTACACACGATGATAAATGTTTTACGTTTGGTAATGAAATATACAAGGTGCTCCATAAAAACGAGTCACATTTCAAAGTGTTACAAGTTAGGTGAAAATAATTATTATTAATAAAACAACTTTACATCATTGAAGAGCATGAGAAAGAATTTTTATTATCTAGATAGTAGCTGTTACCGAAGTATTGGTAATCACGAATGACTGGAATCATCAACATCGTGCGTTCATTATTGCACAATATTTCAAAAATATATCTGTAACACGTACTTAACGATTAAGTAAATGGAACTTCAAAATTAACGGAAATAGACCGGTTCCATCATCATTTATGGGTTAAGAACTCTCGAGAGACTGATTCAGCCTGTAAGAAAAAGTCTACAGCAAGACCAACTGAGGTACGTACACATTTGAACATTAATCGATTTAGAGAAGCTATAGACCGATCTCCTCAATGATCTGTTTATCAGAATCAGTGTCATTGAACATGTCCAACACCAGCATATTGTACAATAATTTAAATTACTACCCATACAAGATTCCGATTCTTCACGAATTGTGAAATCAGGACCACCTTGTTAGTCGTGAACGTTTTGTCACTTGTTTGTGACTTGTTAAACGATACACCTGACCTAATCAACAATGTGTGGATATTAGAGGAAACATTTTTCTATTTGATAGGATACGTTAACTGGCAATACTACTGTTACTGGTTTAACGAGAATCCAAAACAAATTTACCAACAGTCACAATATTGCATTAAAGTAGGTGTTTGGTGTGCAAATTCGTCCTTTTGCAGATAGTTACATTAGTTTGATATATAAATGTGCTGGAGTTATTTTTAATACCAGAAATGCGTAATTTTCTTCAAACTCTTGCTGAATTATGGTTCAATAGGATGTAGTCACAGCTCACACTACAGAAGCTTCTTTGGATATCTTGCGAAATTTGTATCCACATTCAGTATCACTAAATTAAGGATTACCCTGGTCTGCCAGGTCCCCCGTTTTTACAACTTGCGATTTCTTTTTGTGGTGCTGTCTAAAGTCCAAAGTTTACATCAATTATTATCCACGTACGAAGCTCAAGAATAATATATGGGAAGCAGAATGATACAGGTAAATATTCTGAAAATGTAATGGAAAACGTCGGACTACGAAGGAAGAATATTTGCAGAGAAGAGAGCATCACCTTCCAGATGTTATTTTTGAAAAATATAATGCCTTTTCATGCTCCTCAATGATGTAAAGCTGTTTTACTATAAATTATTTTCATCTAACTTACAATACTTTGAAATGTGACTCGTTTTTATGGTGCACTTTGTAGTTGATGAGTCGTGAGGAATTAACAAAGTGAACATAAAAATTACTTTTTGGTTCCACAGAATATTTATTTTTATACAAGAATTATTCTGTCACACAGTGGCTTCAACAAATTTGGAATACAAGACTAAATTACATTTTCTAAATTTGAATACTCAATAATTATTTGGATTCCCATGTTCAATACTAGGTAATTTATTCTCATACTCAATATCTGATTAAGTCACTGTGTAGTAAACCGATTGTTAAATGAAAATTCTAGCAAAAATCCAATATCTATATAAATTTATTTTTGTATTCAGTTGGTAACATGAATATCATGTAAAGGTCTAATACTTAACTAAATAAATAATGTAATTTTTTATATGCTTTAAGCATCTTCTGAAGTTTATAAACCTAGCAAGTTCTTTAACATGAGAACACTTTCTTTATTTCTGCATTTGTGACTACAACTGTTTTTGTTCTTCACGTCTCGCCGCTATTGCCTTCTTGATCTCAATATCGTCAAATAGATCCTACTTAACATTGTATTAGTTAAAATACATTCCTTGTTTGGCAGTGCCGTTCCAGACAACAGTTTCGTTATATTCATGCTGTTGAATTTTATATATCTAGTGTTTCAAATAGACACCATTTTCTTATGTAAACTGTCTCAAATAATACTGTCTTCTTTTTCGAAAACTAGCTCCATACTGAACTTTTAGACTAAAATTTTATCGTTCATGCCTTCTAAAATTTCCGGAAATTTGTTAAATGTGACTCAAGTTATTTTGGCATAGAAACCGGAACTCACTTCCGGTTCCTGTCGCCTCTAAAATATCATAGAATCCTACTGGTAATATTTCTAATATTGAAACGTCCACAAAATTGATATTTAAATATACCAATCCATCTAAGAAAATATCTCGATCCTCAGAAATCTTTGTCAGAAATATTTCTAGCAAATTTAGTAGGTACCTTGAATACATGGACATTCAGGTAACTAGGCAATATTAGAACCTTCAGTCTCTTGATCACGCAATAAGTAACAAATCCAGTCTAGTAAGATAAAAGTAAAGGCAGGTTTTAAATCTCTTGAGTTTTCTACAGTAAAATCAAAAATCTTATATTTATCAAACAATTATGCTATAATTAAAAGTGAAAAATTAAGTTGTGAGTTGAGACATCATTACGCACTAACGTGGTTCTTGTCTAGTAAAAATATTACCTGTACTTAATGACAGCGTTTGTTGTTATTAACGAAATTTCCAAACGTCACAGATTTACTGGAACCGATTTTAAAATCAGAGAGATTGAGGGGATAGTATAATTTTGGGTACTATGTTTACAGAATATATTAAACTTATAATAAATATAGCAAAGGAAAAAGGTTCAGTATCAAACTTTGGGGAAAACTGAGAGGAGATATAATTTCAAATATTTTAATACTAGGTATTCAGTAAGTAATTATAGTCTATATTGTAAGATTATCAGAGCTCGGATTTACCGATCGGATTCCAGGGATGGCTTGTACAGATACAATATATTGTAAATACCTAGTGAAACATTCCCAAACTACAAAAAGAAAGTCATGCAACATTTTAAGTGCATTTTATTTAATTTTACAATGTTAATGCGTAGCTTTGTTTTTGGGGGAATGCACTATATTAAATAAAAACATAATGCGTAATAAATTTTACATTAGGTACTGAAGGCCAACGGCCGGCCCTAGCGCGGAGATGAGAAAACATAACACGATCAAACAGTGTCTTGCATAATGTGGATTCATTCGGACGTACGTACTAAAAACGCGTAGTTTATATGTCACAACGTACTAAACCGACGGAAACTACAGTTAATTCTTGGATTCGCGATATTGCCGATACATAATTTAGTGGTAGACAATTGTATTGCACTAGATATGACAAAGCAATTTCGTGGTCATGCAACACAAATATTAATAGACATATTTTCTCAGCTTTACTTGCAGTGACATGACACGCAATTTTAACTTAGATTTAGTGGACTTTAAGATAGGATGTGATATTCCCTGGTCGAAATTAGACAACCCACCTTTTGGAAAATTTTTGGAAAAATGTGGTAGTGGCAAATATAGCAATGTTAATGCGCCTTCGGCGTCTACACGAAGAAAAAAATATTTATCAACGGAGTGTGAAAATATTAGACAAAAATCTCTTCTCAGATTAATGGTACATCTAGTTTAGCGTGGACGAAACCACCAATGCTTGAAGGTTTAAGGTAGCGAATATTTTAGTGGGTGCACTGGAGGAAAATTGTTCAATGAGCGAACACTTGATTGCCACCAAAGTTTTAGAAGCTACAAATTCTCGCACTATAGCGGAGGTAGTGAATTCAAATCTACAAGAGTTTTGGGGTGACAAATATGCAGAAAATAAGGACAAGCTCTTATTATTTCTTACCGATGGAGTGACTTATATAAAAGCTGCTGGAAGAATTTTGAAGGAAACATATCAGAATATACTTCGTGTAACATGTTTAGCATATGGGCTTCATAAAATTGCTGAAAATTGCGAGCCCATTATAACAGATGGGGAACTTGGCTAGAGGCAACATTATACTATTACTTTTATTTTGAAAATGTGAAATTTCTAATACAGCAGTTAAATCCAAATGACGCAATTACTATGTCACAAGCGCAACGGGCATTTATGAATCCAACTGTTCAAGAAAATGTGGATACCATACACGGAAGTTTTTCACGAATTCCCTCTAGTCATACGGGACCTTCAATATCAGCCAACATCAGAATTTACTACAGTTGATGCAATAAACGTAGTGTTCGATCCTCGACAATACATTTTTCAATTACGGGGAGAAATTGCTGCGAGGGTACAAACAAAATTCCAAACTGCTAAAAAAAAATCTCAAATTTGTTACGGTCGCAGGTGTAATAGATCTTTTAAACAGCAACGAAGTAGACTTTGCTACACCAGGTATGAATGTTGTGACTTTGCGAAAGTATACATATTTTAAATAAGTTGCACCTGTCGACGTGTCAAAACAAAAATGGATATTCATCGAAAGGCACTGAAGTTTATCTCCAAAACATTTAGAACAGATATTAATAATATACTTTTGTTCTTGTAACCAGCAGTGAAAAATACTTCTGTGTGTTAGTTTAATGTTAAGTACATCCTCCTATACCTCCAGTTCTCTTCGAATGAGTGTTTATAATAATGTTACGCCACTGGACTGTGTAGACTCGTTAGACGGAACTATAATTGTACGAGAAGGGCCGGGATTGTTCTGGAATGTTGTAGACCGCGTGAATGGATGTATAAATAAGACGCACGGTGGGCCGAGAGTTAGTCTTAAGTTGAAAGTGAACGAGTAAAGAAGAAGTAACAAAGAGACTTATAAAATGTTTAATTGTGATTATATTAAGACAGTCAATAATCTATCGTTGTTAATTATTGATTAGTTAATAAAGTAGTAATTAAGTGTTACCTGGACTTTCAATCAACGAATCTACGAGTATAAGTGTTTGTGGGGATTGCATAACAATAAATTGACTTTATCAACTTTTGATAATACGAAATTCGCTTAAAAAAGATATCGTTTCATATATGCATGTAAATCTGACACATAACCACCTAAAGCCAACCCTGGTTTTTCGTCATATCCGATTGGTAAATCCGACCTCTGATGATTATTGGCAATACCAGCAACAGTAATGTAATATATAACAAGGTCATCTTCAGTTCAATAGTTCCTTATTTTCGTAACACCGGGCTTTAATTTTTTTTTTCGATCAAGAATGATGCGATGGAAAATAGAGGAGACAACTTTGTCGTTTTTTTTTTTTGCATAAGACATATTAAAAATGTAAAAATTATTGCTGTACAGGTAAACAAGAAATGAAAAAATTAATAAATTATTTTAACAATTTAATGAAAACGTCTGGGTTTTCCGAAATACTTTATCTAGTTATGAATTAATATGGAGATATTATATACAGAAGAATAATGTGTGCTAACCACAGTAGCAAAATAATTAAATTTAATGAAATAATATTGCCTATTATTTTTTACAATTTCACGTAAAATTGTCTCAGTCATAGTTAAACATTAAATTTTTTAATTATGTAATAATGATCTATACATTTAAAAAATTCTAATTTCGGTTTACACTAAAAATCGCAATGTGATCGAATTATTTACCCAAATTTATTAGCATGTTATTTAGTCTGAGATGTACTAATTTATTATTTTTAAAGTCGATACTAAATTATGCATATTTTTTATTTTATTTCAGATACCTATGCATACACGTGTAAAATATTTTTATATAAAAACAGATTTAAACTTATTTACTTATTAGTTTTAAGAAATGATGACGCAGATATATATTAATTCAATTATTAAACATTTATAATTATCAAAAAATAATAATAACCGAGACGTATATTATATGTCTCAGACAAGAGTGATCGAAGTTTTTGACCAATCACTGTCAACTTCGGTATATTCAGGAATATGTAAGCCGTTACAAATAAGAAAATGATTTAAAATATTTATTATTTTGAGGTCAACATAAGAAAAACGGAAAATTGGAAAGATGCAGGTATTGATAGTAATTGGTGGTAATTTACGAAATTTCATTAGAAGTTATTTTTTGAATACACGTTTTTGTATTATTGATAGAAACAATAAAAAATTGTATAAAATAATACATAAATACATAGCAATCAAAATTAAGTTTGCATTGTATTCAAAAGGACCAAAACATTGCATCTAATTTTTCTATTGATACATTAGCACATACATACAATGTACAATAAAACAAGAAATTAACTTTAGATGTATTTAATTTGAAACTTCCCGCTTTTCTGATTTTCTCGAAACGATGTCAGATAGATAAATTCTCAATCTATATAAAAATAGATACACAAAACTATTAAATTTAAATTGGTGGCATAGTATTTCACTAAATTCAAAAAATTTCTTGATCTTGACGTGAAATTTAAAATATTTCGCGACACTACACTACAAAATTTTTATGTCATCTAGATTTTCCTCCCCAATGCAAGGAATCCTGATTAAGGGATCTTGACAATTATTTAAAAAAAAGGTGTCTTTGAAAGGTCTGTATGAAAAGAAGGGTTCCAAGGATATATATCAAGCGATATATCATGATATATACAGTGTGTTTCATTTTGAGCAAACGCAGCCCTGTATTTCACTTGTATTTGAGCGAATTGAAAAATATTTTTCTTCAAATTGTAGTATTCGACGATATCTGCCTTGCTGAATAATAATATATATATATAAAAATATATATATATATATATATATATATATATATATATATATATATATATATATATATATATATATATATATATATATATATATATATATATATATATATATATATATATATATATATATATATATATATATATATATTTGTATGTATCCACGGCGATTAAAATTTTGATATTTTCAAACTCTGACAAAACGCTACATATAGAAATTATATTATGTAACAGTGATAATTATTAACACGCTTTTTAACACGCTTTTATTATTAGCTTCACCTGTATGTTTGTTTGTTTGTTTGTTTGTTTGTTTGTAACCGACTCTTTGGACTCGATTTTGACCCACTTTAAACGGACAGATTTAATTGAAACTTTGTACACTTACGAAGAACCGGTAACAATACAATAATTTGATAAGTTTATATCATTATCCTGATCAGGATCGCCAGTCCTTTCCTCAATTATCCTCTGCGTGAGAGCAAGAGGCTTAATATTGTAAGTATATTCCGTGATTCTCAGTTCGGTCGTTGGCCGAGCGGGCAAGTCTTAGTCGACGCGAAACGACGGACTCCTCAGGCGTGAGTTCAAATCCCATGGCTGAAATAAAAAAAAATTTTTTTTTTCAGAAATATCTGTTGGATCGTAATATGTTATAATATCAGCATCAATAAGCAATATAAATATAGTTTAAAAAAAACTACAAAACACGCTTTCATAGCACATCAAACTAAAAAAGTGAAAAATAAATATAGTTTAAAAAACAAAAAAACACGCTTTTAAAGCACATCAAACTAAAAAGTGAAAAATAATTATTAATATAAACTGAAAACAATAATGAACGAAAAATACTAGTATTATTGTGTAAAAAGCGTGGGGCGCTTTGTGCCATATTTTTCGTATATCGAGCAACCCACGCTTTTTTCACAATAATACTAGTATTTTTCGTTCATTATTGTTTTCAGTTTATATTAATAATTATTTTTCACTTTTTAGTTTGATGTGCTTTAAAAGCGTGTTTTTCAGTTTTTTTAAACTATATTTATTTTATACTTTATACAGTGATTGAGATTAAATTCAGTTATATTCTATTCTATTCTATTACTTACCAGTGATCATGGTAAATTGCCAAATTGTGTTTTTCGATATTACCCGCATTAAAAATATCCTTATCAAATTGATATTTCTATAATAATATTATTTTATTTAAATTTTAAAACTGAATAGTTGTGAATTATTTTGATTAATAATTTAACCAATTTTAGGCGATAACAAGACAAATTATTATCTAATTGGTTTGGATTGTCATCAAAGACATCATTTTGAGAATAAAACTTCTAGTTATAGATTACATCAATCTCATATTATTGTTTAAAAAGTCGAGTGGATTATGTTGACGCACATTCTGACTTTGCGTTTATTACTAATTAAATAATAGCAGTTTATAATAGAGAAATTCAGTTCTCTATACGATAATAATTTAATTGCCGTATTTTTCTTACGACAAAAATGATTCCCATTGTTCCGTAAGAAGGAAATAAATTCATCATATCACCATTTTGTGTCAAAATTAACAGTTATGGTTATGATTCTTAAAAATAAATTATCATGTTACATTTGATCCCTATTAGCAACATATGTACACGATTTTAGTACAAAATTATAACCATACTTGCATTTTTATTTTATTATCTATCTATAGATAAATGTACCTAGTCGTAAACAAATCAAATTTCAGATGATTACAATGAAAATGAACGTTCTGAAGAAGCAAATTTATTCGAATTGACATGCCATCTGTGTGTCTGTGTATCTATGTGTGTGTCTATATGTGTCTGTGTTTCAGTGGCCTGTGGTGTGACCAGTGAAAATTTGTACCTTTACATATCTGGTAGTGGGGGGAGGGAGGTCCCAAGGAAGTAGAGTGAAATTTTTAATGCAAATTATTTTCTTCCATTTCAATATGGATTTTGTATTGAGAAAGTACTGCCGAGATGTATCAAACCGACGACAATTTTTTTTATATAAGGTGTTGCCTAGCACGCTCATATTACTTTGAGGAGAGCCAATGCAAAATACTCTACCTTCTCAAGAGCTATTATAAACAATTAACAAATTAATCAGGCTGCAGTTGTCATAAATTTCTATCTACCTGGTAAATTTTTCCAACGATGTTTTCTCACTTGAATATTGTTGTGAACATCCTAATGAGCAGGTTTTAACTTGTTTTAAATTTTATAATGTCCACCTTTTACTTGCAGAGTGTCGGCAAACAGTGGGTCCTAAATTTTGGAATTACGATATAAGGCTTTAGGGTTATCGTTTAAATTTTTGGTGTTAAATTATGGTCGATTGATACCTATGTACCTCGCCGATATGCTTAAACTAGAAGAAAAGGATCCGGAGACGTGGAAATTTCTTACCCAAGAAAACTTCGCACTAGAAAAATATGAAACCTTTACAGCCATAAATTAGATCGTGGAATTGAGCAGCAACACGAAAATAAAAATCAAAAGGGGTTTTGTTGGCATCACAGGAAATGGAAGATCATTTTAAAAATACTTCGTTATAGCATCCATGCTAAATGAAGTTGTAGACGCCTTCAAAGGATATGCAGGTGTCCATTTCAGAAGCACCACAACGCTGCAATATCAGCTTGTTGGGAATGAAGATCAAGTCATGTCAATAGAGCAAGAAACTAATCACAGGTTTGACATGAGAGCGCAATCCACTTACGCGACGATTTATGTAATTTAGTTACTTCCTCCATGCCATCCACAACTATTGCTCACAATGTAGTTCATAGAAACGAAAGAAGCATCCGCGCACTTGTTAAAATAGAATGACAAAAAATCCAGCAATTGCTTTCTGAGATTTTCAACGGCGGAATAATTATAGTTTCCTATCTGATACGGACGCGAAAATTCAAACAAAAGTGAAAGATTTATTAGTTACATTGCAGCAAGTTCTCGCATCTGCTTGTTGTTACCAAAGCAAGATTCGAGTTTTGTCCACAAATAACTATTAGTGTATATGAGTTTAATGTAACTCCTCCATCTAATCTCAACTCAGATGGTTTAATGACAATACCACAGGCGATAGTAGGTTCGAATGGTACGATACATATAACCTTTAAAGATATCTATTGCTTATCGTGGTCCGTAGCTGAACATTTTGCCGCGAAATCTCTATATATTCTTAAACATCTAGTTTATGGTTACGATGTGTTTCGCCTACTCTTCTATCAATATGTGGAAAGATCACTAAAAGAAGCCACGTAGAAAAGGGAGCTAAAGAACATGCATCAATTCAATGTCATGTCAACGAAAATACGATAGTATTACAGTTTTTTTTGCCTCATAGTGCCACTATAGCAGAGCTGACCAAAAATCTTCACAACAAAGTGATCGCTGAATAACACTGAAGTAGTTTTCCATGAAACAGCAAAACACTATATACTGCACTCAACGAGCGTTTCGTCAACCAAGTTGGCATCATCTGGAGATGATTAAAACTAACCTTATGCTAAGAATGTATCATATTTATACCTAAACTATAGTCACGCTTCGGTGAACCGTGACCCACTAACCAATAAACCGGGCTCTTTGGGATAGTCCCTCTTGTTAGCATAACGTTAGTTTTAATCATCTCCAGATGATGCCAACTTGGTTTTCGAAATGCGTCTCGAGTGTAGCATATAGTGTATTGGTGTTTCGTCTTTAAAGGTACAAACAGCAAGGGTTTCTTTACCACAAAAGGAGTAAATCAACAATTTTATGTGTTTATGGCTGCAGACAACGAGATACTGGAAGCATACATAGCCTACGGAACTCATGCGTAATTCTCCCAGAAAACCTGAAAAGGCAGATGGAACGCTATACGTGGATGTTGTATGGGAGAGCGGGCAGCAGTTCTGATTCCATTAATAACACGATGAATCATCTTCGCTCAGACTGGAAAGGAAGGATACATTGATCCTACACATCCACTGCACCTACTACATGGCACTTGTATTGTAAAATAAATGTTTTTATTTATTATATTACTAAAATAACTAAAAATAATTTTAAAACCTAACATGTCCATTTCGATACGAAATTATTTAGAAAAACTTTTGACTCATGACTTTTTTTATAAAGATGACAGACAACGAGTTAATATTAATGGTTTTTTAAGAACAATTTCACTTTTTTAACCCTAAAAAATGAGGCAAAGGACGTTTTGCTCGGGATGATTTTGAATATTTAATTTAACATATAATAACACCTACATATATAGAAAAAACTATTCCGAGTAAATTTCTTTGCTTGTTATTTTTTTTCTATCTACTTTAACAAGTTTAAAATAAATTAAATATAATAGGACAATATTTTTAATAATTCAACCACTTATTTGAGAAATCCCATAAGTCACTAATTCGGCCATTTTGATTTTATGATGAAATACTGTTCTTTACATATAAACACACCTTTCTACAGTGAAATCCCATGAGTCGCTTAACCGTGTCCGTGTTTAACATTAAAAGAATATATCTGTTTAGTAGAGAAACCCTACAAGTCACTGACTAATAGGCTCAAGTTTCCAAAGGTATAAAACAGTTCTCTTCAGTTCTCTCAAAGTTTCGTTTTTCTGACTTATGGTGTTTCACAAATAAGTGATTCAATTAGCATAAATTCTGTTTCTATGGTTACAAGTTTATTCGAATTTTGTTTTCAACTTGTTGACATTTCTAATATAATCTTTATAAAACATACATAAAGAGTTTCTCTAAAATTGGTGAATTTCTTTTTTAATGTAAATATATAACGCAAATAGACACGTTCTTTAGACTACAAATTATTGATGTCTAGTCAATATCTTTAATTAAAAAGCAGGCAACGGTAATATAACTTAAAAACATCAAAATCTGGTAGTAATTTTTCCTCATCATCATTCGTGAACTCTTGTGACACAGATACATTTGGAGTGTATTATTTAGGTTATCTTACTTACAGCCTATCTTATTATATTTACGACATCTTTCCCAGTTTATTATTTAGATATTTTTCTTAACATACCTGATTCTTGTTGCTGACATACGTACTAGAGATTTTGATGAAAACTTTTTTTATCTAGTTACTTGTTACTGCGTCTCTTATAGTTACAATATCATTGTTTTATTTTAGTTTGCTAATAATAATATTGTTAATAATGCACCATATTAGATGAATTTTATACTTATATTTTACTATTTTAAATATATGAAAGAAATTTGCTTTTTTAATGTTTCAAAAATATTTTATTAGAAACTCTACACGTGTTTCGGCTTTTTAGGCCTTTGTCAAGAGTACAGGGAATACTGAACAGTAAAATTTGTGTCCATTGCTTATATAACCACATCTGGTACCTACTATAAAACTATTGTAAAATATGTTTTTATAAGCTGAATATTACTTTATTTTTTAAATCTAAATTATTTTATTTAAAATATGGTGGCCGGTAAAAATTTGTTGTTCATTCGTTAAGTTTTTGTTATTTTTAACAGCTTTACTTACTTACCGGCCACCATATTTTAAATAAAATAATTTAGATTTAAAAAATAAAGTAATATTCAACTTATAAAAACATATTTTACAATAGTTTTATAGTAGGTACCAGATGTGGTTATATAAGCAATGGACACAAATTTTACTGTTCAGTATTCCCTGTACTCTTGACAAAGGCCTAAAAAGCCGAAAGACGTGTAGAGTTTCTAATAAAATATTTTTGAAACATTAAAAAGCAAATTTCTTTCATGTATTTAAAATATTTAATAATGTTTCACAAGGAGCCAACCGCAGAATCAGTCACAGTGTATTATATTTTACATTAAATTAGAAGAAAAATATACCAGAGTTTCCGTATCAGAAAATAGAAAGGATAGAACAGGTACATACAAGTCTCGCTATTAAAAATACTTAGCACTGAATGTTTATTGTTTATTATTATTAATATCTGGATGAGCTTCAACTTTAGGACGCGATTATGCTTTTTGAGTAGTTTAGTCACTTGTAAATTTTATTTACTATTTCTAATGATATTTCTTTCACTGTAGAATCAAAATTTATAAAATGACACTTGTTTCTAATATTTATATTTAATTACCGATATATTTATACAGCGCATAATTCACCCACTTTTTACTTGATAAAAACCACCCAATACAAGGTCAACACATTTGGTTGTTTTTAACATGATATTTCCATCAGAATCAAATATCAGATATATAATGTCAATGTCATACACAATTGTGAGTTTCTTGACTGTCAATCTAAAGGTGCATCAAGATCAAGCGCAAAGCGCCACGGAGATTAAACAAGTTTCCTAATGCGATTGATCAAACATGTATTGTACTCAATATTTTATCTTCGTCGGTGAAAATAATAGATTTCCATTTTATTATTATGAGCATGACAAATTAAGACTACAAATGTTGGAAAATTTTACGTAAAATTCAAAAGAATTCAAATTATTTTCAACTTTAACAAAGTGATTGATGTACGTATTGCTATAGTAATTTATATAAAGAATATATGTTCCTGTTGTTATTTTTCGAATAAATAAATTTTGCTTCAATTTAGGTCATTATTTGCTTTAGAAAAAAACGGTGCAGATACATAACAGCACTAGTACGGTAATAAAGATCTTAATGAAACTCAACTTAATTTGTTCAATATAACAACACCGACGTAGATTAAGTATTTAAGAAAACTCCTCTTCAACATAGTTTTGGATTTTGAAACATTAGTACTACACTTGAAGGCTGTTTATTTTGAACTACCTTGTGAAAAATAATTAAAAAAATTATGTACCGAAATTAAGAATAGTTTGCCCTGTATATAAAAATGTAAAATAGGGGTTGTCTCAAACTACCTAAACACAAATCCAATTTTAAACAACATCACTTTTTCTTTCAATATATTGTTACACCACTGGACTGTGTAGACTGGTTAGACGAGACTGGAATTATATGCGAACGGCCGGGAATATTCTGGAATGCTCTAGACCGTGTAAATCGATGTATAAATAAGACGCACGGTGGGCCGAGACTCAATCTTAAATTGAACGTGAACGAGTAAATAAGAAATAAGAAAGAGACTTATAAGTTTTCAAGTGTGATTATAATTAAGACAGTAATTAATCTATTGTTGTTAATTGTTAATTAGTAAATAAAGTAGTGAGTAAGTGTTACCTGGACTTTCAATCAACGAATATAGTATAGGTGTTTGTGGGGATAGCAAACACGTAACAATATCAATAAAATTACACCACCGGATAACTATAAAATGATTATAGGTTTTCTAAATAGTTCTGACATATAGTTTTTTGTTTACCCGATAATTCCAACACAGTATTCCGAACCACAGTAATAATAATCTATCCATTATGTAAGAATAACAAAACTGGTTCCACGTGTTCACGATGATGCATTTTTATGTACTTATCAATTTAATTATTGCTAATTGATTTTAATAGCCTATTTGTATTTATTTTATGTTTAAATAAAATAGGTGGTACACTTTATATAAATAAAATTTATGACAATTTTCTACCTAAACATAACCACAATGTGATCTAATCTTTTCCACTACTGAAAATATTAGTAAAGTCAGAGTTTTTGATGCTTTAACTGCTGATCATTTTGCTGATTTTTTTGAGCTCTTATGTCAGTATAAATCTCCCATTGAAAAAATTACGTTTATGGCTCTGAACACCATCGATTTTATCTTGACACTTGATTTATGAAATGAGCAGCATACACGCAGAAGTGAATTTTCTAAATAATAGTATATTATAAAGCTTTTTAATTGTGGTAAAGTTATGTAAACGTTAATTAACGTTACGTAATCGTTATGTAAACGTTAAGAAACGTTGTATAAACGTTTAGACAACCACATATTCTCACTAGGGTTTGTCTTACCTTTTGCGGTAGTTTCTTTTATCTTATTATTATGCACCCTTATTTTCTAAATGAGTGTTTCAATGCTTCTCCTACCATCTTTCAGGTGAGCTTAGACTCCTCTTTAATATGTGACATTCCATTCTCAACGCGCTTCATCGGCCCATCTCACCACACCACATTTCGTGGCGCTATTCAACGATTGTAGCTTGGATCTTGGCGGCTTAGAGAGAGAAGAAATATAACTAGTGTGGGACAGAGACGAACCAAACCGTTTTACAGTGAAAGGGCGGGGTTTAAACCACTGTGCATGCAAAGTCAGGTGTTAAGCTAAAATCGTTGACAGTAGTTTCTAAAAATTTCAATAAAACTTTTCAAGCGCTCGACGACGGTCAGAACACGTCCGGAGACTTTGTATAACCTATATCTACTGCTCTCATAAAGTACCGATGGCAAACTGGCCTGAGAGCCATTAAAGGGTTAGTAATAAATTTAGCGAAACGTCGACTAACTTAAGAAAGTTATATTTGTTTTAAGAGCAGGATCGATTTAAATTTGACGTTAGATGGAGACTCTTGTCATTTTTTTCGTGCAGGATAACTTACATAATTTATTAAAAATGTTTAGAAATATGATGTGTATTTAACAAGGATAATGTACCTATTCTGATGAATTATTTTTTGTTGCGAAAATGTATTTAAATTTTAAAATATTAATTATTTTGTGTAGACTACAAAATGTTTCTTGTACGGTTATAAGTAAACACTTCATCAGATACACTGAAGTGTTATTAATGTACATTAAAATTTTGGAGAGGCTAAATTTTCAATTAATTAAGAAGTCCTGCATCAAAATTTTTATTAAAATTTAATTGGATCGGCGACATTGCGTAAAAGGTAAATAGGAAAGAGTCGGAAATAAACTAAATTATTTTAGTTCAGCTATTTCCTAACAGATGGAAGAATGTAGAAAGTTTGATTACCACGGGTTACAATAATATATGTATAATTATGGTCAATAAATAAAAATCATAAAATACCTGTTTTCCCCTTATATTGTAAAGTACTCCTAAGTCTTCTAAATCTCTTTTTCGGCTTGGCACACGGGAATATATTCTTCCACATTTTTTACCCATTATGAAAACAAAAACAAAGATAGTTTCTTGCACTTAATGACTTAGTTCACAAAGTTAAACAATAGACAACATACGAGTTATAAAACGCGTAAAATATATTTTGATCTAATACCCCCGCTAAATTTTACTTTCTGTTATGTAGGTTTGTCACAGCAATCCCTAATTTCCACCGCCATCTCTCGTGCGGTAGTACAGGTATTAACAAAATAAAAGCTGTATCAATAGGGAACTTGCCTATAATTTTAAAAATAAAAATAATACTAAAAAACATAGCGTAACGTTGTAATAAAACGTGTACTTCACAAAAAAATAAGATTTCTAATTCCACACGATCAGTATGAAGGATCTAAACAGCGATAAAATTGAAGTGGCCCGAAACGAGCTACTATTGACTGTGACGTCACACCATACAATATTCGGTAGTCGTCGCGCCGGGAAGCAACACAATCAGATGTTTACCAATTCCATTTCCAATTTAAAATCTTTATTCACAATTAAGTAGATTATTTACAACTTGTATGGGGTACAGAGTAAGATTTATATTAATATAATCATACATATATACAGAAAAAAAGAAAACTAAAAAATCAATTCATTCATAAAATACTTAAAAATAATAATACAAACAAATTAACAAAGTATGACATTCTATATAAACATATGTTATTAAACTGTGGTTGATTTGTTAGTGACTGTTCTGATATAAATATATAATTGTGTTTTATAGTACCGCTTATTGTAGTTGTACAGATATTTTAAAATAACTGATCAAGATTTTTCAAAGGGCCAATCTGATAATTTGCCTAAAGTGGATATGTTTATAGTGGCCTTTTATACAAAATCGTGAAAGTTTTTCCCTTGGAGAGGTCCGCGGGGTCAAGGCAAAGAAGTATGTATTTTTTTAGCTTTTAGTAATAATTTATAAACATAAAATAGTTATGACTTGATCACGGAATAAAAAGAAATAACTACAAAATGCTTAGTCGCAACTAAGCATTTTTAGCAGACTTAGTCTTATGTTTGAAAGAATTTAGGGTAATTCTTTACAACAGCCACATATTTTTCGTGTTTTTTTTTTGTACACACGCGTAAAGTGTCTCTATAGAAGACATTTGCTGCAAAGGAAATGTTGCACAAATGTCAAATTACCTACCGTAGGTATTTTCGTACTATGTTTTAGGGCAAGGGAAATAAGTGATTGTGTCGTGTTATCATTCACATAATAGATAAATGTAAGATTTGAATAGAATAAATTAAAGGAGAAGGGAAAGGTATTTGCAATATACTATATATACTAGAGGTAAACATTTTACTCTTCGCAGACAGTAGTGTTATTGAACTTTTATATAATTGTTGCACATTCTGTAGGATACTCTTCGCAGTTTTTTGAAAAGAATCTTGTGTTTGTCTTATAAACTTCATTCTTACAATACCTAATGTATTGACTACATATTTAATTTTCTCTCCCGATGGTGCCGACTGTATTGGCGAAACGCGTGGCAGTATATTTTATAGTATAAACTAAGATTCATTCTTACAATACCTAATATATTGATCACATATTTAATTTTCAATTTTTGTTCATCTCCCGATGATGCCGACTGCGTAGGCGAAATTTGTGGTAGTATATTTTACAGAATTTTGGTGTCTATAGAAAATTACTTCAATTTTAGTAGTACATTGAAAATTGCAACCCTCTGTAGATTTATATTTTTAAATAAAATGTCCTATAACTTCTTTATTTACTATTTGATTTTTTTCAAAAACAATGGATTTCTTCCTCTTGCTAACACTAACTTATAGCCCAAATTTCAATTCGATCGGACTTTTCTTTCTTTAGTTATCGTGCTTACAAGAAACGTGACGGACAGACAGACGGACGGACAGATGAACAGACGGACATTTTGAAAGTTGTTCAGAATTCGATGACGAACGAAATGATTTTTTCTCTGCGAGCGATATTAACGATTTTAGAAATGTCCCGATCAAATGCAATATACTCTTCGTAATCGTATTTGCGAAGAGTATAATAATAAATAGCTGTTTACTTTCGCACCAGGAAATTACCTTTACTTAGTATCACTAAATTACATTCTATCTACTAATCTTATTTTCTAACATTGTATACACATTCTTTCTTTAATCCTACCCTAATTAAAATTCAATAATTCGGAATTCGGAATATTTTATTGCCCGCCTGCGAAAAACTAGTAGATAGACATATAGTATTTAATAATGTACTTACATTAAAATGATCTTCACACACATGTAGAGATCTACTGCAATATTTAAAATAAGGAGTTTTTGTTTCCATTTTAAGTATACACTTAAAATTTATGGCGATGCTGGTATTTTAACGGCTGAAATCAAGCGGTCGAGTGCTGGGATCTCCGCCGTCGCTTGTAAATTGTATGGTGTGATGTCACGACTACTCCCGCGCTTTTGAACCTGTTTCAAACGGTTCGCTCGCGCGCGAAACTTTAATAATTTATAACAAATTTATTATTGGGAATTAAGGCGTCATATTCTGCATATCTTATTTTTTAGTACTGTAGAACATTTTTATGAATTAAAAAAAAATGTGCAAGTTCCCTATTACTGTATCCTATGTGCTATCGAATACAGATTAAGCCAAATAAACGGAAATTTTATTTGATTTTAAACGACTACAACACCCTCGGCAAAGATAATAGTACTAAATAACCAATTGCGCTCTTAATTGTCTTATTCCCACTAAGGTATAATATTTCTTTGTAATGTTAATCCACTGTAATTGAAAATCCGCTAGGGAAATATATACGTATTGGCAAATTACTATCGACGTTAACTAGATATGTGTAAAACACTTTCAAGGCTTTATTCAAGGATTATCAAATTTTAAGGAAGTTTAAATCAATTCAGTTTTCATAAAGCCCCACGTGTCTGAGTCACGGCACATGACCAGCGAAAACGTGAGAATTATTAATTAGTAATCAGTAAAGAAGATAAAGGTCGCATACAAATTGATCTATAGTGGCAGATCTACGGCCTGTTAATAGATACTCAACGGTTCAGTTACCTTTTGTACTGATATATTATACTGCGAGTAAGTAACAACAGAAAATGTAGTCTATATCGTTTGTACAATATCTGGCATAGCGGTAATACATATTTGTGTTAATGGCGTTAATATTTCTAATAAATTATACGTAAACTGACTTTCAAACATGTTATGAACAATCAATTTTGCTACGTTTTCGTACTCTAGTCCATTAAATTCAAATGGATATATGAGCAAAAGATAATTGAAATTTTCTTACTCCAGGAGTGTAACTGGAAGGTTATGAAGTGTTAAATAAATGTCCTCACTGCTTTCACCTTCACTGACAGATCATTCAAAGCCAATTTCAACCTTGTTTACGATGATAAGTTTTTCCTTATTCGTCAGTAAACCTAAATATTTGCTGTCATATTTCTGATGAACTTCAATGTCAAAACTTGCTGGAATCTCAGAAAGCATCAGAATAGTAATTAACATTGAATAAATATGTCACCACTTAGTACACTACCTTATCTATGTTAATAAATAAAATAACTCCTGGATGATTAACCCAACATTTACAGAAGTTTTATTGCTCTACCATATGATGTAACAGTAGGTGAAACAGCAAAACCTCGTTACTGCAATTTTTGTAGAAAATGAAAATTTTATTCCATTAGCTCCATTATAATAAAGAGTATAGGTGTGCAAAGAATTGTATTTATAGATTCCTTACAAAATTAAATATAGCGATGTGTAAAAACTCGTATGCATGTATAAACTTGTGTGTAAAATTGAGAAAAAAACACATACGAGGTATTGCAATCCTCTCAACGATTAGAACACTTGCCGTGTTTTTTTAAATTAATTCATAATTATCAAATGTTTTCACAATTTCTACCTGCAAAATGTTTAAATTATGAACTACTGAATATTAGATGCTAGGGGTGTGCCTAAAAACGGTCTCCTATTGACGCGATGTCATATACTAGTATATCTCCGCGTGGTGAACGGTACAATATCTACTCGTGTTAATTAAGTACGGGTGATTGTTTCCTAAAGTTATTTGATTGTGTCCGGTCTGCGATATTGGATATTTATGCAGACATGATATTATATTGTAAACACATACTGAAACATTCCCAGACAACAAAATACCGGAAATTTATACGCCATGATAAAGCGAATTTTATTTCATTTTAAAATGTTAATACGTAAACTAGTTTTATGGGAAAACGTATGACAATAAGCAAAAAAGGTATATTTTTACGCTAGCCAAATTTGGAGGTGACGTCATACTACATTTTTCCTCATAACTTGTGAACGGCTGAGGATATCTAAATTCGTCAAAGTCATTTGATTGAATCCTTGCTAAGGGCTACTCAGCGGTAAGGGTTTCAACCCCGTACCTAATGTCCTTGTGGTTCCTAAACTTTTGTTTATTGTAGATAGAATGACCAATTCACCAAAAACGGCTTAAAAAATACCTCAATTCTACCTACAAGGCGTTGAGTATATTTGTTGACCTATATACGACGAAATCATAGTTTCAGTATCTTAAAAAGATGAGAAAAGATGTACATCAATTATATTATATTTTAAAATCTTAATACGTAAACTTGTTCTATCGGAAGACGTATGACAAAAAATAAAAAAAGTTATATTTTAACACTGACCATATTTGGGGTGACGTCACGTTATATTTAGCGGTAAGGATTTTAACCCTGTATCTAATGTCCTTCTGGTTTCTAATTTTTTGTTTACAGAATAATTAAAACCCCCCAATATGTATACTTAAATGTTTCTCTTTATAAAAAAAAATACCTATGCTAGGTATGTATAAGAATTTCATATACATCCTGTATACATGTACTTTTAGAAAAAAATATGTTTTGACGTCCCGTTATGGTTTTTAAGCAAAAACTCATTGGAATCTATTTAACATTTGCTAATAACGAGCCTCACCGCAAAAGGGATAATTGACAACTTTGTGTCCGATGAATCTCAGTAGCACCCAATAGCTTACACAAAATTCCACGATGGAAAATATCTTTGCCTCAAAATACCAAAAAAAAAAGTGAAAAATCGTTCGAAATCCAGGATCCTTTTTGTTACCATGCACTTCATACATACTATTTTTTTAATATCTTTGCGTATATATATATTTCTCATATGGTCTGAATGCTACTATCCGACCGACATCCTAAATGTCTCTGTGGCGGATAGCGACTTGCATCACAGCAAGTACCGAGAGCGGCGACCCCTAGCCCAGGTGGACTAAACTAATGTTATTAAATATGATTTGAAGGAAACAACTACTCAGCGGGCAAATACCCCGACCTGCATTGAATTACACCTTCAAATCATGATAGATGGAAAGCCAATATCATTTGTTAATTCCTAACCAGACATAGATCGATTTCGAACTTATTTGTTCTCTTCAGTATGCCATAGGTTATGGAACAGACAAATGATAGTGGCCAACCTGCTAGTTATATACTAACTAAGGTGAAGTGAAAAGTAGTGACAGGTATGAAACTTCTCATATGGTCTGAATGCTACTATCCGACCGACATCCTAGATGTCTCTGTGGCGGATAGCGACTTGCATCACAGCAAGTACCGAGAGCGGTGAAGGTGTAATTCAATGCAGGTCGGGGTATTTGCCCGCTGAGTAGTTGTTTCCTTCAACATTAGTTTAGTCCACCTGGGCTAGGGGTCGCCACTCTCGGTACTTGCTGTGATGCAAGTCGCTATCCGCCACAGAGACATCTAGGATGTCGGTCGGATAGTAGCATTCAGACCATATGAGAAGTTTCATACCTCTCACCACTTTTCACTTCATCTTAGTTAGTATATAACTAGCAGGTTGGCCACTATCATTTGTCTGTTCCATAACCTATGGCATACTGAAGAGAACAAATAAGTTCGAAATCGATCTATGTCTGGTTAGGAATTGACAAATGATATTGGCTATCGATCTATCATGATTTGAAGGTGTAATTCAATGCAGGTTGGGGTATTTACCCGCTGAGTAGTTGTTTCCTTTAAATCATATATATATATATATATATATATATATATATATATATATATATATATATATATATATATATATTTTTTTTTAATATTATAAATTTTTTTTATTACTCACATCAAAGTGGCCCTTGTATGCAAAAAAGCAACCCATTTTTGTTTTCAAAAACTCCTTTGGATCCCGTATAACCGTCTTTAACTACACTTTTCTACGTTTTCTGTTTCTTAGAACTTGGACAAACGTTTTTTCTGTCGCTTTTATTGAAATATTTTCACATATATACGATGCACCAGTAGTGTGATGATAATTTAAAAGAATTGATCATTAAAATTACTTCACTTAAAATTTCACAACACAAATAACAAGTAATAACACCACCTGTTTACATTTATCAACGGGCTTTGCCTGCTTTGTGTTCACTAACACTACAATCCTTGATATTCAGTGACGTCACCATGTCGATTTGTCTGGCCGGCAGTGTTTGTGAGTGTAATAGACTAATTCAAACTATAATGTTGAATATTTTTTTAGAAGAAAAAAAATCCTTTACAAACTATTTTTTTGTATTAAGTAACGATTCTAAAAATGCCAAAATTATATTATGTGCATGGGGCGCCTATTGGAAATAAACCCTCCTCGTTTCTTTTTTTTTTGAAAAAGAATACAAAACAAAGTTAGCTGTCTGTAGAAATTAATTATATTTTTAGTGAAATGTAAATTAACAACAAATTTCTTAGTTTAATAGCAATATCTCGCAAATCAAAGTTGTACATTAATTTAAGGAGCAAAAAAATAAATTAATTTAAATTACCAGTAAAATTGTTCCGTGATATTAACTAGTTTAATATAAATTATTATTCTCATTTTTATATGAAAAACAGAAATAATTCAACTGTGTCATTTAAAGTTTTCTTGTACAACGCTTTTTATAATCGAGGATTAAGCCATTTCAAATATCTAATAAAGATTTTTAACAGTGTAATCATTCTCTTCAGGAATGTATTTTGAGTTCTAATAAAATATGTAGATGTCTCCAGTTCTTATGAATTCATGTCGTAAAAATAAAACTTTTAACAGCTAAGTTTGAAACATTTCATGAAGTAATATTCCAAAAGTTAAAGTTAAATTGCCGGCGCCCCTAGTAATAATTTAAACTATACTTTTCTTAAAATGACACCTACATTTAATTTCACCAGGATATTTTTAAAATACAGTCTTCTAGCTAATTTATCTCGTTGCATGACAAAATTGTGTATTATCGCTTAAATTACAAAATTGAGATGCAGCCGACCATAACTAATTTTAAAGAAAATGTGTTGCGACAGGAAGCCATTAATAAAAACATAAATTACTATATTTTCCATGCTAGTTTGGTCATTAAAAAGCAGTCTTTTACCGTATGCAAGGGTATAATTATTTGCTTTGTGGTAGTACTGACGAGAACAAATGACAATTTTCTGGACTACAAATAAATTTATTAACATTAGTACTTATGGACCGCACTAAAACATTTGATAAGTCAATCTTCATCTAAGATAAACAAACAAAGCGGCGCACAATGCTCCCAATCGCAAGAAAGCTTGCAAAACGTCGTAGTGCAGTCACTTTATGATATATCTCGAAAAGTGTATGCGAGAGGGAATTTATGAATGGAAATTTGTGCTCAATAGGCAAAAATGGGTAGTTTAAAAAAATATGCAAATCAGACGTTAATATCTAGAAACCGCATATTAGGTCGTCATTCCAGTTACGGATTTGCGTACAACTCTTGTACAACTAATAAAATGAGAATAAACATTGTGAAATGCAACTTTTTTTAGTTAGTTAATACTCCTCTATCATGTTATTTTTTTTATTGTACATTGCTAATTCCTTGCAAAATACAACACACGTATGTACTCGCGTAAGAAATTGAAACAATGAGGAAACAAAAACTATGTTTTATGTGTGGATGCTGTCATGTTGTAAGATGTATTGTTATATTTATTACTGAAAAAGTCTATAATAAATTCTCCTTAATTAAACCCATACGAATTATCTAAAGCTAAATAACAAAGCACTGTATTAAATGTAGGTTTTATACGATGGTAAAAGGTGTGTTATAAAAAACACGTATAATATGTCGCAGTTCAAATAAATAAACGTGGAAGACAGAACCCATAACTAAGTAAATATGTAATTTAAAAATGACGGTTAATATTTTGAATAAGATAATATCACAAATAACTGTATTAAAAAATGTTAAATATGTTACGTTGTAAAACTGGCTTAAGTCTTAGTTTGTTGTAGTTCAGCCCTACAAAATGCGATACGGGGAGGTGTCGCGCGCATTCCTACAGAGAGGACGGTTCTTGTCTATGCAACGCGTGCGCCCTCACATAACCACCGAATAGTAAAACACTTCTTAACTAATCGGAGACGGGAAGAATGGATTGGTTGTGGAGGACTCATAATATGTCCCCGTACCTAATTCCGTTAGATTTTTTCCTATGGGGTTATGTAAAGCAGGAGGGCTACAGAGTGAGACTTACAAACAGGGAGGATATGCAGGAAGGAATCACTACAGCATCCTCAATGTTAGGGTAGCTATTCCAGCCGTTGTTCGAAGAAGAACTGAAAATCGTTTACAGCTGCGTATCAGGAAGAATGGGAATGTGTTCGAACATTTAATTTAATTTCCAATGCTGTCATCTAATTTATTTGCAAATAAAGCTTTCGTTTCCTCTTTTTCTTTGATTTTTTTTTGTTTACAGAGAAGAACTGTCAAGATGCAGATAAGTTTGATATCATTATTTTCGAAACTGTGTCACTGAAAAGAACCGATTTCAGTGAAAATCCATAAACCAACTGAAGATTGGTCGTCATTTTTTAAGAAATCTCGAAATGTGCCGTCATGGTACCCATGACAGGTAGACCCATGATACAGTGCATATGTGAAAAGCTTTTTTCAAAGAGCTTTCCTTTGGTGCCATAGCATAAGAGTATTCTATTTGAAGAAAAAAAAAAAGAGAAAAAAGCAGTTTTAGCGTTTCCTGATTCAACAGATATAAAATGGCCGATTTCGTATGATCTGATAACAGTAGCCTAAACTAGATCTTAAAATGCTATTTCGTTACGTCATAGTGAGCTCACATAATTGACATGTTTTTGGTAGACTCATCATGGCACCGACCCATCGCATACCCATCAAATGGCATATTGTTTCAAATATGTAATAATATACATTTTAAAAAAACATTTGGTTATGATGTCTCGACTAATTGAATCTCCCCGATTATTTGAACATATTTTTAAACTATACAATTTTGTGTCCTTTAAAACCTAGTTTTTGAAAATTTTCGATATCTTCTATAAGAGAGCCAAAATATTTGGACGATGCGAGGCTGAGACATCTTGTATATAATTGCGCACACTTGTCATGGTAACGAGAATCAAAATAAACAATTTGGAAAAAGGATACTTTCTGCATCGAAAATAATTTTAAAATGACCTATTTACTATGACAAGTAGTTTTTGATCGGGTGAGTTCATTTTGATAAAACGAGTTTTTGGTCAGCTTTTTTGGAACCCAGATCACTATGTGGTAATAGGCAGGTAATTTGAACAAGAGGTATATTACTCGAATGAGGCAGATTGTGGCGCACGAGTCCAGTGCTCGATATATAAACAGGCAGATATCCTTCTCATGTGGCTCAGTAAGATGAATTTTTCCCTTTTAACGGATATTTTCCTTCTGAGATTAATTCAACAGTCACCACTGAAACATTTTCAGAATTATTCGTCTTTGTCTTATTATTATTATTATTATATTTTTTGTAAATTGAAAAACAATTTAAGGATAATTTGAGTTACAATCAAAGGCTGGTGGTATTAGCATACGTTTAACAGTTTATTAAAACAAATGTTTTGTACTGATATGTTTCAAAATTATTACCACTGCGAAAATTTGGTAAATTCTTAATTTCGCCACTTTTCATCCAATATTATAAGGCAGATGTGATGATTAAGAAAAATATTGCAATCATCATAATATTAAATGTATGCTGAATTATGTTCATCCAAACAATACGTATTCGTCTGTAAATTTGAAAAGTAAACACATCTATAGCTAGCTAATGTTCATATAATTTGTTTACATTAATACTTAACATAAGATATGATAAGAAGTAATTGGAATGCAAATTACCTACACCGTGTTAATATGGAACCATTAAAGAAGCGAGTGATGTCAAAAATGTTAGTTTTAACCAAATTAATCATTGTAGTTTGCAGTGGCATGCAAAATCGTAATTTAATGTAGGAATGAATGATACAAATATCATAGGAACAATCAAAATCGCTAACATACAAAACTTGTTTATATTGTACATAATAATTGTTTATTTGTAGTATCCTATAATCATTCCCCGTGTCCTCTTTGGGTATGGAGTCGCCTCCTATAAATTATTTAAAAAAAATTATTAAATAAACCTTTGTGCTCAAACAATTTGGTTGTTTTTCTTCATCGTCTAAAATATTTAACATTTAAGTTTCATTTTTGACAGATAGCCTGAAGATTTTTCTGGAGGTTTGCTCCAGTTGTAAGTACAATTTTATTGAAGTTGATGAGGAGGGTACCATTATTTTTATTAGATTTTGTTTATTTACACCAGCTTTAGCCAAATTTGATACTGCACTTCAACGCTAGGAGTAATTAGATACCTTTTTTTCTTTTGTGTCTAATCCAATTTTTCCAATTTTAAATATCTCATTCACCCTAAACGGTATAATTTTATAGCAAACCTTTGAATAATAATTATATCAAAGAGGATTAGGGGTTAAACATAATTTATGTGTTATAATATGCCTTGGACGATGCAATAGAATTTTGTTATTTACTTATTATTATTTTTAATTATCATTCTGTTTTTCTTTTTTAAAATAGTAAATTTTGCAACTTGACGCCTCACCACGTCACCAGGTTCCTTCATAAGTTTCTATGTGAAATACATTTTTTTAAGAGACCTATTGGAGTATTTTCATCCCATATTATCGCCATTTTATTTATTTCATTTTTCGCTAATGCAACTGAACTTTCTTTACGTTTTCCCAAAACATCTTGAATTTCTGGCATCTTAAATAATATATCTCAAGTATTCGAAAAAAAAGCAGGCTCTAATCACCGAAACAAAAAATAAGTTGCTATGAGAATGTGTCCGGAAATACTCCTCACTCCAGAATTGGTATGTCTATCTGTAGACTTAGTGGTTACACGTTAGGTTTGAGACCGCGGAGGTTGCGGGTTCGAATCCTGGCTATGGCATGGATTTATAGTGTCGTTTTTTAAAATACGAAGGGTAGCGCATTCGGCTAGATTGTTGTTGTGTGGCAGAACACGGCTCGCTACTGTATCTCTCATTAGTTCGAGTCTCAGCTGCGGCATCTGGCAAATGTTGAGGGGAATGGTTGTTATGTGTGTGTATGTGTCTGTCTTGGTTGAGTGGTGAAATAGCAACGTGCTAAACTCCGCCAGGATGTTAATATAAATAAGCCGTTAAAAAAAACTGCATTCTTTGGTAACTATAAAGCCAAAGTTCTCTAAAACTATTGAAAAAATAAATGAAAAAGTAGTCCAATAATAGAATTTAGGACATTTAATTAAGCAGTTGCTAGCATACATATTTTTAAAAATAATATTTTAGTAGATAAAAAATATTTAACACATCCATTTGGTGATCTAAACATGGTATAAGATATTTACTTTCTATAAATTACAAACCAAAATACTTAAAACGAATATAACCCGTTAATTTGCTATGTATATTCTGGAACGGATAAATACAGTTATAGTTAACATAAAGAACAAATATGGAATTAAAAATGGTAGCAATAGTGAACTTACTTTAGTTTATTAGTAAAAAATATCCTTTCCCTCTATGATGCTTCAGTTAATTCTTCTCTTCAACGTTTTTGTTGTGAATTGTGTAATCGTAATGGTAATGGTAATGACGGGAGAGGCTGACGCCTGACAAGTAGACCGGAGACGGGCTATTTTTGCCAACCCCCAGCTGTCCCCTGAGCTATGCACTTCTCTTGCTCCCTTGTCGAATGTTTATGATCTTCTAATGAAGGTTAGGATGTCACTCAGTGTGAGGGAGCTCATCTCCTCACATGGAGCGCCTCAAAACCGAGGATGCTATGTCACAGGCGCCCGAACGATTCACACTGTCCCAAGAAGTGGTAAGATGTTTCATCATCACTCCTGCATCCTGGACAGGTAGAGCATTCCTCAATACCTATCAATAATATATGTGTCCTAAATCTGCAGTGGCCCGTTAGAACTCCGATTCAGAGTCTTCCAACTCCGTCCCAGGAACCAGGCCGATCTCGACTTTGTAATGCCTAACATAGGTTCCGGCTCGGAATTCTAAAATATGCATACAAAACAATTTGATATGTACATCATTCCCGTAATGTTCTTATCCAATTTGTAAATGTATTTTTAAAGATATATAAAAAGTCTTTAATCAAAGTTATGGTATTGTTTCAGACGAGTATAAAAATGTTACCATTAAAACAATTAAAAGAAAAACAACGTATTTACCTTCCTCACTTGTGATGTGAAACGAAAAACTTATTTTCTCCTGAATTCGTTTGCTACTCTCTCCAAGACCAATAATTATTAGAAAAATCATTAGAATATTTAAACTATTACTAGGTGTTACATTTTCTATGCCATATTAGTATGTATGAAAATGGAATCACAAATTTGGCAAATGTTGTAGCAATCACCTTGTATGCTAATACTCTTATATTTACAAATAGTTAAATTTACGGAAGAAATGAATTAGCGACATGTAAATTTTTATTTAATGATTTTATTTGCCAGTTTGTTACACTTGTGTGTATTTTTACGTAGTGCTATGTATGTATTATTAAATGTAATAATTATGTGTATTCACTGCGCAAATTATACCTTGAATATAATTTGCCAAAAATATTAAAATTATTTAAAACCTATTTCTATTTCGATATTTTGCAAATAATAATAATAAAAATTGATATTGTCGATAATTAAATTAGTCAGTATTTATATAAGTAAGCATCAGTCTGTTATTTAATGGTGCATTGGGTAATTTCTATTTTAATAACTACCACTTTAAAATACCTATATAGAAACGTTTATGTGTACAGCAAATGTTATTTTCGAAACTACGTTTCAACCCCATAATACGAGTGACAATTGCCTGTTAGTATCCATCATATTTCATGACAATGTGTACAGTTGATTTCAATAAAAACTGGTACACTTTCTTTTAGCTATGTAAATCATTCGTTCTTTGATTGATATTAATAATCTTACAAATGTCACTTTGACGTTAATCAGTGGCGTCATTATTAAAAATGGTTCGACATCTAACAGATATTTAAAAATTTCGAATTGTTTCTAAAATTGAAGATGGTTGGTCCATAAGAAGACTTGCTGCTGAATACAATGTGAGTAAAACCACTATAGTGAGTGTTAAAAAACAATGGGAAACCAACCAAACGGTATCCCGTAAAGTTGGTTCCGGTAGGCCCAGAAAGAGCAATAATCAAGAAGATGAAAATCTTATAAATTACCTAATAGAAAACCCTTTTCAGACTGCAGTAAATGCAATTTCAGAGACAAATTTCCCTGCTTCGGTATCTACTGCTTGCAGAAGAATAAAACTACAAAGCGACTTGAAGAGTTGTTCAGCGGCTAAAAAAATACAAACTTTCAGAAGAAAAGAAGCAGGGTAGGATTATTTTTTGCACTCAACTATATACTTAATCAATGATGAAAACTTCTGGGGACAAGTTGTCTTTTCTAACGAAAAGGTTTTTAAATCCTGTAACGATGGACATGTTCGCGTATATAGGCCTCCTTCCACTAGATACGACGAAAAATATACTTTCGATCCACAAATATCAGGAAGGTTTTCAGTCAATGTCTGGGCTTGGATGAGCCTAAATGAGTTAGGTGTGTGTTGGAACAGTGGTGGTCATCTCAATTCCATTAAATATATTGAAATATTAGACAACATTATGTTGCCGTCAGTAATAGAGGTGTTTCCGGAAAATAATTTTATTTTCCAACAAGACAACTGCTCCATACATACGGCCCATCGTGTCAGACAATGGTTTCTTAATAAAAACATAAGAGTTGTTACCGTGGCCATCTAAAAAACCGGATTTAAATCCAATTGAAAATGTATGGGGACTAATGGTGAAACATGTAAGAAAATTAAATAACCATCCAAATAATGCCCAAGAATTGGAAGGGATAATTGAAGACGCTTGGGAGAACTTGTCGCAAGAAGTTGACCTTGCAAGAAATCTGATTTTGTCCATGCCTGCAAGACTTCAGGCAATTTTAGACGCTAATGGAGCAATGACAAAATATTAGTTAATTCTGTATTACGTAATTGAAGTTCATTTATTTTATTTTTTTATTGTATTTTTATGTTCAGTTTGCATTGTTTACATTTTTTTTTAATCTCAAGTGGTATTTTTGTGTTCTTATTTTAAAAATAGAATTATCATTATTCAGTTAGTATTTTAATTACAACCATTAGTAGAATTATCCGTAACAAATATTATTTTTTTAAACAATAATATGGCAGGCTTGAAAATGTTTTGAAAAAGTTATTTTCTAATTATTTTTTAAAATTCCATTTGAATAAAATTAAAGAGAAAGGTTTAATAAGTTTAAAAACACAAAGAAAACCGATCTCCTCCAAAAAGGAATGGAAGGTAACGAAATAGCGGACTCCTTAGCCAGAGAAAGAGCGGGATCACGATTCATCGGACCAGAACCAATACTTGGCATATCTTCAAGTACGGCCAAGATGGCTATCTCAACCTGGGCTGAAAGGCAAACTCTCCAGTATTGGCAAGAGTTACCAGGATTAGTTCATTCGAAGGCGTTTATAAAATACACTTTGAAATCGAGAGCTAAGAAACTTTTAGAGTTAAACAGGATAAACCTGAAAACTCTAACAGGCCTATATACCGGGCACTGCCGACTAAACTATCATCTGCATAAACTCGGCCTAGCGGAAAACGCCGAGTGCCGTCTATGCCTGGAGGATGATGAGAAGGCAGACCACATCTTATGCACCTGTCCCGCTGTGGAGAGGATCCGATTCTCAATATTTGGCAAAGGGCAACTGCTGCCAGAGGATCTGGACACATTCTCACCCAATAAAGTTATCAGTTTCATTAAGAGACTGAACTTATTGGGTGAAATATAATTAGGCGTGAGCCACAATAGGCCTGCTGATGGCCGCAGTGGAGGGTCTACTGAGACCCACTCACAACAAACCTAACCTCCAAAAAAACCCAGGTCCGGGGTAGATCACGTCTTCTCCACCCCCCTCTCGACATGCCTGGCCAGCCCTATTTACAGACATATGCACACAACTAAACTATTAAGATTTTCGATTACAACAGTTGTACCAGTTTTTTTTGAAATCAAGTGTACCGATATAACAAAAAATATTAAAATGTTCTGGGGTATAATACCACAAGTGCATGAAAATTACCGATAGTTCTGAAATGAGGAGTGTTGCATAATCAGTACAACTACAAAATCTGACAGAGCGGGATAAGCAAGACGCATCAATTTCTGTCAAAGATTCTTAGAACTGCGGAATAACAGATATTGAACATTCTTTATTTATGACGGACGAAGCACATTTCTACTTAAATGTGGACCAGGCTCATTTACACTTAAATAGTTAACAAACAAAACTGTTGGTAGTGAGTAACTGAAAATCTGTGTGCTATTCATGAAAAGCCATTACATTTCGCAAAGTTACAGTATAGTGTGCAATTTCGTCTTCAAAAATTATTGGACCAAATTGTTTTGAAGAAAAAAGTTGCAACGATAATAGCACCGGCACACAAAAAAAAGTTGTTTGTACATTTGACGCCACCTACCTCCCGACATGTATTTCGACCCGCTGAATCCGAATTTGAAGTCAGTTTGGACCGTACATCCTCAAATATCGAGTAAATTGAAAAACCGTAAAAAATAGCGAAAATTGGGTGTTTCGGTAATAAAAAAATTTTGTGGATCTAAACCAAGCCCAATTTTTATATATTTCGATCCGCTGAATACGAATCTAAAGTATATTTAGACCATAAGCCGTTTTAAATCTAAGTAAATTGTAAAAAACCCTCAAAAATTGCTAAAAATGGCAAAAAATTGTGATTATGTTGATGAAAAAAATTTTCATTCTGTTTATACGTCATTTTTTATAGATTTTACAATTTTTCACATTTTCAGATTCTAAACTTGTATTTTATGCATAAAAAATACAAGAAACGTATTTAATCGTGTTTCATAGATTTTTTTTCAATTTTTTTCAACTGCAATTTTTTGCTATTTTATCGGTTTTTTTGCGATTTTTTGAGATTGTGAGAGATTAATGGGCCAAACATATTTCAGATTCGGATTCAGCAAATTACATAAAAATCCTCTTCGATTCGGGTCTACAAAATTTTTTTCATCAACATAATCACAATTTTTTGCCACTTTTAGCAATTTTCGAGGGTTTTTTTACAATTTACTTAGATTTAAAATGGCTTATGGTCTAAATATACTTTAGATTCGTATTCAGCGGATCGAAATACATAAAAATTAGGTTTGATTTAGATCCACAAAATTTATTTTATTACCGAAACACCCAATTTTCGCTATTTTTTTACGGTTTTTCAGTTTACTCGATATTTGAGGGTGTACGGTCCAAACTAACTTCAAATTCCGATTCAGCGGGTCGAAATACATGTCGGGAGGTAGGTGGCGTCAAATGTACAAAAAACTTTTATTTTTTGTGTGCCGGTGAGTTAAGTCTAGTAGATATGCAAATATACTGCGAAATATTTTCTTTCTGAAACCGGTTTTACTGGATAACCGGCTAATGGGTTTTGGATTAATTGCAATTTTGTACAAAATCGAAAACCGGCTACTCGATTAACCGGTTATTCGGATAACTGAATATTCGAATAATCAGTTATTCGGATAAATGAATAATCGAATGAACGGTTATTCTGTTAACCGGTTTTTCGAATAACTGACTAATCAGATAATCCACTAATATGCGTTTACTTTCTTTTAAATATTACTGAAATATGAAACTACAGGAAGGCAGCTGGCCACCAACGCCTGTTTAGTTTAGAATTTACATAAAACCTGATGTATTTTACAGGAAAAACAATTCTTTGCACGCTTTTCTTTGTAGGTTTTATTTTCATCTTCAACATCTCGTCTCGTATTATGCAATATTTATGTAGAATTTAGAGATCGAGAGGCAGCGGAATACTCTAATTCCGTTCTCAAAGTTAGAGAAAACTATCTCTTATTTCTTTTTTTCGCACTTTCAAACACGACAGTTTCCGGTTTATATGTTTTCATAGAATAATCCTTTTGGCGCAGAAGTTTATTTAATAGATTTTTTTTTATAATTTACAGGACAGTGGCTTAATACCCAAAGAAGGTGAGAAGAAACATTATAGGATGTCACAAATAAATAACTATAGACAATATAATTTTATTCTTATGGTCGCTAGTAAAAAGATAAATGTGTGTGTTGGTGTTATATTCACCAATATGTTCATCCCTCTGTATTAATTTTGGATGTTACTAACCTCGCCAAAATAACTAATACATAATAGTTCTATAAAATGGTTGTATTGAGTTTTTTTATACTAGTAGCTACTGATGTACTGAAATGCAAATATTACATTTATTTTTCTTCAAAAATCTAAATTATAAACTCATCTAATCTGTTTTCTTATGAACCGGTTTTTCAAGTATCTGATTAACCGATTTTCGGATAACCGATTAACCGGTTTTCGGATAACGGATTAACCGTTTTTCGGATAACCGAATAACTAGTTTTTTTTTGATACTCAGATAGTCGATTATACGGATAACCTATACACGAGTAACCGGATAGCTGGTTATATCCGAAACCGGTTTTTGAGGAAACCGATTAACCCGTTTGATTTTTTCCGGTTTTGGCCAACACTAGTTTGCAAGAGTGCATTTATAAGAAGAAGAAATTCATTAGTGCACACAATATTTAATTTATATATATGCCTTTGTTATTTTGTTCCAAGTTTTACCCATAAAATATTATTATTAAGTCTGAAAATAATCCATGGATTTTAACGCTCCCTGATATAGGCCTATGTGACAAAAATATTGTTATTACGTTACACATAAAAATGCAAAGTGGCAAAGTCAATAAATGTAGTTCTCCATCTTATGAAAACCCGTAAAATAATCTGAATTGTATTCAATTGGTCCTAAAGTAACACTGCTTGTATATGGTAATTTTATAATAAAAGAATTATATGGTCAGAAAAAGTTATATACGAATTTATGATACTATGAGATTCCTTATGAATACGAAATATTCCATTTTCTTTATCGGAAAATTGGAAAACTTCCGGGTTTCCCGCATAATTTGGAAATCGATTTTAATATTTGAAAGTGCACTTAACTGAACATTCCGATAAAGAAATATTATTCAGAGCTTATGTAAAGGAGAATTATACGAAGGCGGTAGAAAGTATATCTTGGTTTTTTTACTTTGTATCGAAATGTCGGATTATGAAAACCAATATTCTTATTAAATTTAGATGAGATAAGTAATACAGTACTCTGTTCAGATACTTAACAGTTTCTCTGGGTCAAAGTAATTTTTTATTTTTTGTTACTACTAAAACTAATTATCGGATCAAGTTAAAGTTTGATTAACACAAATATATTTTAAAGGATTTTCAATATTATGATAGATATTTTGATGCAAATTGTAGAGGGCGTTGGTAGCAGCATTTAAATTTTACATAGCTAATTGCTCTATTTTGTTATTAATATTTTGATTATTCTAATCACAAGAAATATGTAATTGTAATTTTCTCCGACCATCGTCTCATTTATGCGAAATTAAATAGTTGTCGCTATATTTACATTGTTATTATGTTTTTCCGTCTCCATCTGGTATAAAAACTTTCTCATTTAAAGATACTGGCCTTATTTTATATTCTGAATATAAAAATATAATTCATTTTGTGTTTCCACATTTTTGACACGTCTAAATCGATAAACTAAATTACGGAAACAGACGTTATCTGACATGTCATTTCCCATACTATTCTATGAAACGTCTCAACAACAATAAAATAACGAATAAAAGTTTTTCCAGCAGTTACGTGTACTGTAACAACTGTTTTCAATACTGCACGAGAAATAACTTTATACCTATCCAAGTGTTGTGTATTTATTTAATTTATAATTTCTTATTATCATTGTATATTAAAGTATACTTGTATGCATATTTTGTGGCAAGAGAAGGTCACCCAACAGACAAACAATATTGTTCAATTATAGGGTGACACGAATTACAGAAGACTTAATAACTAAAATAGGTTGAGTGAGCATATACACTAGAAGCGATAAAAGAAAAACTAGAACTACCTAAATAAAGTAAATATGAAAATACAAAACACAACAGAAAAAGAAGAACTTTCAAGTAAGTGCCTCTTATTTTTGAAAGACACGGAGCTTAAGTTAAAAAAGTCAAGTTTATCACAAACATTATTTGAGGACTGCATACATCTTATTATAGGAGAATTAGAAAAATAATGTTGTGAAATTTCGATGATAAAATCATATCTATTTCGAATATAGTTAGGTTTTTGTGAGTGGGTCAATATACGATATTTCTAAACCAACTTTGTCTAGGCAGCCTACAAACTAACACCGCCTTGGTACTTACAGAAGGTACCCTGGCTAGCACTAGTAGCACTATACCTCTACAAACTTACCCCACCTTACCACCCACGGAATGCACTGTACAAACTTTAGGTACAGATCCAGCATTATGTCCCAGAATTTGAGGATATGCCGAAAGAAGTTTTTTAGTACGACAAGGTCCACCTAAACCATTGTTTAATTACAAATTTCCTTATGATGGCACTGGTCGAAAATTTAGCGCAAATTACTATTCTCGAATTTTAAGAAATGGAAAGCAAGTTATAAGAGACTAGCTAGTGTACTCCACCTCAAAAAATTGCATATTATTGCTTCTGCTGCAAAATTTATGGCCGTGTGTCAAGTTTCCTTTCAAAAGAAGGGATTAAAAGCTGGAAGCATATCGTTGAAACTTTAAAGGATCACGAAATTTCTAAAAATCATATTCAGACTCAAAAATCCTGGATAGAACTCAGTCAAAGGTTAAAGTGTTGCACAACTATAGATGCGGCTGCCCAAAGAGTTATTAACGCTGAAACGAATCACTGGTACGAGATGCTTCTAAGGATTGTAGCAGTTATTAAAATGCTCGTGAAAAGTTGTTTAGCTTTTCAAGGTACAAGCGACAAGCTGTTTGAGCATAACAACGGCAACTTTTTAAAAATAGTTGAATTGCTATCTGAATTTGACCCCGTCATGGAGTAACACGTGCGTAAAGTGCTTAAAAAATATGACACCAAAGCTCACTATCTTGGAAAAAACATTCAAAACGTGATAATAGACTTGCTTCACGAAAGTGTAAAACCGCATATTATTGCTGAAATAAAAAGCAAAATTCTATTCCATAATATTAGATTGCACTCCTGACGTTCGTAAGGTAGAGCAAATGAGATTGATAATTAGATATGTTTCCATCAATAAGTCTGATTCTGATTCAAACGATGTCGGAATAAAAATCTACGAAAGCTTTTTAGGTTTCTTACCTGTGGAAAGATATACAGGAAGACAACTACATGAAATTATAATTGAAGAGCTTCATGTAATGGGACTTGATGTGTAAAATATAAGAGGGCAGAGATATGATAACGGGGCTAACATGAGGGGCAACAATGCAGGAGTGCAATCTAGAATTAGGAATTTAAATCCACGAGCATTCGACATTCCGTGTAGTAGCCACTCTTTCAAACTAGTGGTAAATGATGTGGCAAAAGCATCCTTGGAAGCAGTCAATTTTTTTAATATGGTCCAAAAAATATTTTTTTTTCTTCTATTTTTCGATGGGCACTTTTTTTAAAACATGTACAAGGATTAACATTAAAACCTTTGAGTGACAGTCGATGGGAAAGCAGGATAGAAGCTTGAACGCCCTTAAGATTTCAACTTGGTGAAATATACGACGCTTTGCTAAGAATTTATGAAAACCAAGACATCGATATCTCAATAAGAGACAAAACTTCGGGTTTAGTTGCATTAAACAATTTAAATTTTTATGTTCAATAGTCATATGGTATAAAATTTTAAACTGTTTTAATCCCATAAGCTTGCTTATGGGATTAATTATCCAAACAAAAGATTTTGATTTGAAAAAAGCACTTGATCTTCTAGAGAAATGCAAAAATTTCTTTAAAAATATTCGATCAGATAAGTCTTTCAATGAAATTATTGTTAACGCAAGAGAATTGGCTGATGAGATTAACATTGAAGCCAATTTTGAATGAATCAACAACGCGGCGACACCGCGTACAAAGAAAAAAAGACCAACTTTTCATATGAGGCAAGGGACGAACCAATTGAAGATTCCAAAGAAAAATGCAAAATAGAATTTTTTCTTCTATACTATTTATCAAACATTAAACACACTAGATAGTCGATTTGATTAACTGAATCACCATAGTTACCATTTTCAATCTCCATATAATATATATGATTTGAAAACCATGCCTAAAGAGACACTGATAAAGATTTGCAAGGATTTGGAAAATATTTTGTCTGATGGTGAATCAGCTGACATTAACGATCTAGAATTAGTAGAGGAAATTTCTACAGTTTGTGCACTTTTGGGCAAAAAAGAAAGTTCAAGTGATGTTCTTAAAATAATAACAATGCTAAATTTTGCTCCAAATCTTAGTATTGTCTTAAGAATACAACTGACTATTCCAATATCAGTAGCAAGTGGAGAAAGAAGTTTTTCCAAATTAAAATTAATCAAAACCTTTTTACGCTCAACTACTACGCAAAATTGACTAATCGACTTGGCCATTTTAGCTATTGAACATGAAATTGCTGATTAAATAAACTTAAAAGAGGTAATAAAAAAAATTGCAGAATTAAAAGTGAGAAAAGAAATATTCTTCTGATTATAATTCAAACAAACAATGTATTCCTATGGTTATATGTATCTACCTTTTGTTCTCTATTTAGGTTTTAGGTATAAGTGAGAAAAAAATCTAAAACGTAATAGCGGTAAAATTGCACCCTGTATATTTAAAACTAAGTAACTATTTTTAACATATAACAACTAGGTATCTATAGCTACTGCAACTCTATTTTATTTTAATTTATACTGTTTTGTACCAAATGTTAAGTGTTAATACTTGTTTCTTTTTAAATATACGTTTTTATTGAAAATTAAAACCATCTTTTATTAAGAAAAAATAATTTTAAAAGGAGCGGCAATTTGTTTTTTGTACGGGGCGGCGTAAACGCCAGAGCGGTCCCTGTTTAATCTAGTTATATGTGAAAAAAGACATCAATCACAATTCCAAGTTTAATTCGTTCCTGTAAATCAAGTTCCTATAAATAAAGACGTACCTATGTTTGTTTCATTATGTTTTCTTGAGTTTTTTCGTATTCATTGTTAATCTGTATATTCCAGACGCAAATATATTATCTAAATATTGTATTGTAAATAACAATCAAATTTACAATTACAAATATATCAATATTTTCATTAAGCGTATTATGGTTCCATGGATTATTGCCGTAATATCTATAACTGATATAAACGATGACATCAATTAAATAAAAGTGAAAAATATTTCTTTTATATTTATTAAAAACGCAATGAATATGTGAACCCAGATTTACTTCTAAAAATAATTTTGAATCTTTTTTAGTACAAGCAGTAAATCATATTAATCCTTTATCTAAATTGGTTAAACGGTTCACCGCTTGCTAATTTTAAATGCCATTTTGATATTGTTATTAATATAACTAATAAATTATTGATAACTATTCATCACTGATAACAGCTAAATTTAGTAAACTATTTTAGCTATTTGACCCCATACAGGGGCAAAATGTTTAATCTAAAATATGACTGATGGATTTAAGCAAGATAATATAACTCATTTAAATCTGCTTTTAAAATTCACATGAGTGTACCTTTCATGAGAGTCTATGGTTTTACCTATACCACGATAATTTCCTATAGCTATATGATTTATCGTCTTCTGTCAGTGACTTTGCTAATTACATATTCTGTTAACGAAGTTAATAAAACCATTATCGATAGCTAACCCATCTATAAGTCATACATTATACCAAGTCGTAAACATTGATGTGTACTTAGTCAATTAATAAATTATTATATTAGATGCGGTTGTTGATATTAACATGAGTATTTAAGTTATTTCCGTGAAAGTGATGACGTAATAATTTTATCAAAACTGCACTTTTTATTTAGGTACGCAGAAAGATAGATGATACTCTAAAGTTTTCACTTTCTGATGTAGAAGTAATAAAACAAATTAAATGAAAAAACTTAAACTCTTCACAGAGAATATTATTTGCGCCTTCCGCAGAGAGTGCAGAATGGCAGTTAGAAAAAGCAGTAAATATGACATTTCTATTAGCAATAACCATACCTATGTATGTACAAAGTTGTCGGTGGTGCAGAAAATCACAAATAAGCTCATTGCTATAATACAATACTCTCGTATAAATTATCAACTGACCACAACAGAAAATTTAAATTTCATTAATTGGTCCAATACCGTTAATGTTACCGTTTCCACATTTATCTCTGTCAGTGCTTTCGTTTTAACTGGATTTAATTTCAGTGTGTTAACTTTCGGTTTTGGACAATAAGTATTCACATTCTGAAGCGTCCGAGTACAACTATTACTTATACCTATACGACTAATTATAACACATGTTTCCAGTCAGCAACGCAGGAATTTCGAATAATCCAAACTAATCTTACTAAATCAATAGAAGAAAACTCTACGTTTACAACTTCTTCCACAATTGCTAATTCACTCAATGTAACGGGTGATTATAAAGTAAGGGATATATTTCAACTTATTATATATTCTTAACAAATCAAATTAATAACAAAAAAGTAAATGGAATCTAGTTGCTTACATAATGGGATTTCTGATGTCAAACATTAGTTACAGCAAATGCTCGATATGACCTCCATTTTGTTGTTGTAAAATTACCAACCGTTCCTTCAAATTGTATACAGCACTATTCAATATTTCTGGTTGAATTGCACGAATTTGCTCTCTAATACTGTCCTTTAATTCCTCCAGCGTTGTTGGCCGTATTCTAAACACAAAATTTTTTTAAATATCCCCATAGCTAGTAATCCGCTGGGTTAATATCAGGCGATCTTGGTGGCAATGAATTTGCAAAATGTCTGCTTATAACACGATCTTGAAAAACCGCAGTTAACAATTCTTTAACTGGTCGGTAAATGTGCGGAAGTGCTCCATCCTGCATAAAAATCATGTTTTCAATTCCTTCGTGCTCGTTTTGCAACTGTGGAATTACATAAATCCTTAACATTTGCAGGTATCGTTCACCAGTAACAGTTACAGATATGGCCTCCCCATTCTGTATTCCTCGAAAAAGTATGGACCAATGATGAAATTAGCTGTGAAACCGCACCAAACGGTGATTTTTTTGTCATGAAGGTCTTGCTGAACGATTTCATGTGGATTTTCTGTTGACCATATTCTACAGTTTTGAGTATTAATTCCACTATTAAGAGAGAAATGGGTGTCATCTGTCCATAAAATACGGGATAACCATTCGGGTTCAGTTTCCATCTGGGCCAATACGTGTAATGAAAAATCGTACCTGAGAGAAAAATCTGCTTCCTTTAATTCAAACAGCAGTTGCAGTTTATAGGGATACATTTTTAGGATTTTCCGTAAAATTTTCCAAACCGTAGTGTATGGCATTTGTAATCGTTCTGATATCGCATTCACACTACTGATTGCTAGTGGATCAGTATTGGCTACGTTTTGATTTTTCTGAAGAACTTCTGCAACTTGTACATCACTAATCCTAGGTCTTCCTAACCTCGGAAGGTCTTTTACAGACCCTATTCTTTCAAATTTGCTAATAAAATTACGATACGCCTTCATTTTGCACGGCCCTGCTCTCAAATCCATTTTCGTACTAAATCTTCGTAATCCAGTAGTGTAATTTTTACCGCCTTCATAATAAAATTGCACTAAACCAATTCTTGTTTGCAGATCCATATTGAAATTGTACAATTTACGTTACGCGAGTTTTATTTTGAGAACAATTCTCTAAATTACGATTATTTCGTTTGACACTTGTATCAATAGTTGTCACGACAATTCTTTTGTTTTCCATAGATACACTAAAATCCAATTATTGAGGCAATTAGATTCTGTTTACTTTCTGCTACTAGCACAAGTTCTTAAAACTATATAAGAATTTATGATAATCCCATATATTACACACTACCCAGTAACCTGATAACACTAAAGTTTCTTTTTCTTTCAAGAGCAGTGAGCATGATAATCATTTCTAGGTTATAGTACTAATTCTATTGCATTATAAATTACTGTGTAAGAAAACAAGCAATTTCACTTAGCGTATTAGGATATGATTTAATACAGTGGTTAATTTAATATTTATAATATAAGAGAAATAACAGGTAATACATTAGCATCTTATATACAGGGTGGCCTCATTTTTAAGTTCACACCATTGCATTTGTGTCATGTAAACAATAAGAGATGCTAGTTTACTCTTTTTAACACATATATGCTTTTTTTATTTGTGTTAAGATTACATTTTCACATAGTAACAGGAAGTAGACGTTTATATTCAGTAACCAAATATAACAATACATTTAAATCGATTTCAGGACTTCCTATTATTTCAATTGCTGCAATAAACATGAAGTGAGTTGGAACTTTTGATGTGAAGCTAACACAGACGTGGTTTTCCACCACCAAAACAACATATACAGTTATTGACGCGCGTTTCGCCAACTAAGTTGGCATCATATGGAGATGATTAAAACTAACCTTATCTAGCAATGTATCCTATTTATACTTAAACTATTATTACGGTTTGGTGAACCGTGAATAACTAACCAATATGGGATTCATTCTATTTTTACACTTTGTAATCTCCAACCTTTCAAATATATTCAGCTGTCTAGTATTTGTTACATTCCTAATTATTCTTAAATTGTTAGTATCTATTTTATGGTTGTCTTTAAAGGCATGTTGGGCAATACTAGACTTATCTTGTTCTACTATATTTGAGATGAGTCATATGCTCCTTGAATCTAGTTTAAATAGATCGTCTGGTTTGTCCAATATACTTCTGATTAGAACTGATTTCGTAAATCCCCGACTTTGTCAAATTTGTCTTTTGAATTGCCTAAAACTGTAATACTTATATCTTTAAAAATCCTACTAATACCACGGGTGATTCGAGGATCGTATGGAATCGATACAAATTTCAAATTTTCTCTTTTATTTTGAAAGGTCGAGAAATTATAAATTGTCTCTTTAGATGTACGTTTCCTGATTATTTTATCAACTATGAACTTACAGAATATCAATTAGTCACAGCTATATATTCCTAATAAAGGTCTTTTCTTTTTTCAAATCTCTTCTCTTTGAGGGTAAGGTTAAATACGATGAACTAGAAAATTGTTTACCGCCATTTTGTGTTGAGCGCAATGGTGAGAGTCCTTAGAGATACATTTTAAAATACTGTATATGTCAAATTCTAACTCATTTTCACCATTTATAATTATTATTAAAATAGTAGTTGTCCACGGTTTTCAATTTCATATGTGAATTTAACTGACATGAACCGACTGTTTAATTTAAAAATAAAATTGTCAATATCAGTGACTTTGTATCAAGGACTGAAAAAATATCATCCACATACTTAAGCCAAACCCTAAGGAAATACTTGAATAATTCTTCTTTTGCTTCTGTTTTGAATCTTCACATTTAAGCGAGCCTACAAAGCTTCCTATAATTCAATCAAATACGTAATATGAAATACGTACACTATAACTTAACAGAACTGTGATAAGTACCATCCTTAAAATAATAACAGCTTATTAGAATTATTAGTGGAGATGGAGAGATAAAACCTTGTATCCAATATTAATGATACACTAGATCTTATAAGCAGGATGCATTTTTTTTGCACGCGATGAAGATGAACGGTTAAAACAGGAAATTTCAAGGTGTAATGAAAATAGCTCTCTAACAATGTATGATAACTGCACAGTATAGAAAATTGATATATTCCAGTACAATTTATTTAATTCCATTATAAATTTTAACTGCAATTAAAATTATAAGATGGATATATGTGACAGATTATAAGATTATCAGAGTTTATTTGGTATTTGGAAGTAATATGCATAAAGGAAAATGTATAAATTCTTTAACAAAGAATCAGGAGCTTTTTTGTCTTTTGTTTTGTGTTTACCATCGCGCCAATTTAAATATATTGTATCCCTTTGGATATTTAGTCGTGTTTTTCTTCTATATGTCAAGCTAAGACTAAAGAAACATAACCAATTTTATGAATCAATGCAGAGCAATGTAAAAAAAAACAAATCCATCAGCCTCAATGACCACTTCATAAAAAATGCAAACCCCACATTAATAATTTTATTTCGCAAATTTATTTTAAGAAGTACAGAAATAGGGTTTTAATAGTCATTTTTACTATTTTTCACTTTATTCCATGATAATTATAATTTCTTTCTGAACAGTATTTGCAAGGAAAGGAAACTGGACCAGAGTTCAGGACCAGCCATGAAAAACACATAAGGCAATAGTCTTTGTTTTGGTCATAATAAATGACTACGTTTATTTCAAATGGCTGTGTATTATTAAATTAATTGTTTTATGCCAACAATTATTTTGTGTCAAATAATGTCTTTTTATTTGTGTATTGACTATATATAATATCATTTTCATTATCAGGTAGAAACCACCAAAAAAAAAAGAGGGTGATCAATATTTCAGTGACACCTGGTATATAAAAAATGGCAAATATTTCCCTGCCTGTTTATTTGTGATATTATATGATATTTTTGTTTCTTATTTTTTTTTAAGTTTTATTACTAAATAAATAATAAATTCTTCTATGGTTGAGTAGTTAAAAAATAGGTACCCAGCATTATGCCCCAAGGGAAATGTAAGAATATACAGTGTGGAAATTAAGTAACGCATAAATTCAGTAATTCCGTTGATATTAATTTTTTGGAAAATATCTCGAAGGGGTATAGCGATTTTAACTTCAGTAAATAATTTCAGTCTATTTTCAGTTTCTTGTATTATTTATTTTTTTAAATTATGACGCCAACGACTTTTTTTTTAAATGATAACCTATATTTTTTATTATTGATTTTGGTAGTAGTTTTTATTCCGGTTCCGACCGTATAAAATTTTCAATATGTTATTATTTGAAAAAAATCGAGAAAAACAGTCTTAAAGTTCAAATAACAAAAATTCATTAAATTGGGAAAATTTATCAAATTTAGGCAACTAGATAAATTTTCCCAATTTAATGAATTTTTGTTATTTGAAATTTAAGACTGTTTTTTCTCGATTTTTTTCAAATATAACATATTGAAAATTTTATACGGTCAGAACCGGAATAAATACTACTATCAAAATCAATAATAAAAAATATAGCTTGTCATTTAAAAAAAAAGTCGATGAAGTCATAACTTAAAAAATAAATGGCATAAGAAACTGAAAATAGACTGAAAATATTTGCTGAAGTTAAAATCGCTATACCCCTTCGAGATTTTTTCCAAGAAATTAATAACAACGGAATTACTGAATTTATGTGTTACTTAATTTCCACACTGTATAACATACTCAACAAACGTTTAATTCAAAACCTTTAACAAGTACTAGGAGCTTTGTCATCTCAACCAATTTTGAATCAATATTATTGACAACTTAATATGGCCACAACCAATTTATTATTATTATTTAATGGCTGGAACATTACAAGAATTGTTTGGAATCAGATTTTAATATTGAAAATGGTTCAATGGTCACAAAAATTACCTCCTATACTAATATTTCAGTAGTGTATTTAGGTTCTGGTCTTGGGGGATACCCAGGATGTGTACAAAGGTCGCAACTCGCGTGAGGTCAGTGGGCTCCCACAAGTGGTAATATTTTCTGAAAATCTGGAAAAATTTTCTGGAAAATCATCAATTATTGGGAAGCATTGTTAAAAAATAATTTAGTTACATAATTGGACTCCGTTGTGCATACCATCCTACATTTTTTTGAAAACTGAAGGATTGAAATATTCTGGATCAGAATTTGATCATTTGGAACTCTGTGTAAAGGAAGTATTCCCCTAGATCGCAATCTAATGACCACTGGAACCAACTCCTAAGAAGTCCAGCTCCACAACAACAATTCAATGTACTCTGGTTCTCTACCACATTAAATACATTGAATTTACATTAAGCATAAAGAACCACAGCAGTTTGGTTCTGTATTGCTTTTGTATTAGTGTGTTACTAGTGGTGCGGAAAACTTTATTATAGGACAGGAACTAATAGAAACTGTAGTAAAGTTTATACTCCGAAATTGAGAGTGGAATTTAAGATTTTTTGCTTCATGTTGCTATTTTATATTTAGTTTATATCTCTTTTATGAATTATTTCTTTCTGTATTTCTCATTAGAAAATGACAAAAAAAGTGCAATTTATTTTAATATTTTTTTCAGTTTTTAAGGATCTAAATAACTATCTGTGTTTATGTTTACCTATTGTATGTGTCTAGGTTTATTTTGTTATCAAGACTAATTTCTTATTCCAAAAATATGCAAAAATATTCAGAGTAAATTGCATACTGGTAGTTTTATTATTATTAGAATAATATATTGATTTGTGTTCTTTTTATGTTTTGTGAACCTAACAGTTGCAAAATAACATAAACAAAAAATTAACTTGTTTACACTAAACTTTGAAACATTACAAAAAAAAGTTACATAATTGTTTTTTTTTTCTGTATTCTCCAAATTTAAAAGTCTCTCAATAATTTTAAGCGCCATTTCCTACAAGTTTAGGTTTTGTTGATTGGGTCCTTATTGCTCAATAGGGTTTAATTATGATGCCTGTGTTTCCTTAATAATTTTGTAAATATTTAACAATTCTTTTTTTCTTTGCTTGATGAAAATTCATCTCATTGACATTGATAATTCACAGATTAACATTGTAAATGTTTTAATTTTTTCACAAGTAAATAACAATTGGTAAAAATAGCGTTTGTTAATTTTTTATTTAAGGGAAATTAGTTGATTTTGTTTAGAAATAAATAATAATAATAATAATAGTAATAATAATAATAATAATCAATCACGGGGTCGAGAAAGCCAAGCGGCGTGTACAAAAAAATCGAAGGCAAGATACAGTCGGCCAGACAACACGCTTCTCGGATCCAGAGTGTGGTGGAATATAAGACGACTGGTAGAGTCTTTACTCCCAGGATCCGGCGAGGGACGTACTGTGCTAATCCCCAAAAAGGGGAATCTTTCCGACCCGAGGAATTATAGGCCGATCACTTGCCTTAACTCCTGCTACAAGATATTTACACGTATCTTGTATGCTAGGACACTGAGGTGTGTTGATCCGGTCTTCCAGCAGATACACGAACAGCGTGGTGCCAAGAAGGGCATGGCAGGTTGCAAGGACAGCCTGCTGATAGACCGCTGTATTACACAGGATTCTGTGCAATACAAGCGGAATCTATCGATGGCCTGGATTGATTACCGCAAGGCATTTGATACAACATCGCATGAGCTATTGTTGTACTTGCTCGAATGTCTTGCGGTACCAGCACCACTAGTGAGATGCATAGAACAGCTGCTGCCGCTCTGGAAGACCCGCTTCACCATCACATCAGGTGCACAGCGGGTCACGACAGGGCAGGTGGCATTTAGGAGAGGAGTTTTCCAGGGTGACTCCCTGAGTCCTCTCCTCTTCTGCATCTCACTGCTGCCGTTGTCTGTTGGGCTCCGCCAAACCCGCGGATATCAATCTGGACCACCCAGCGACCGGAGGCATAAGGTCACCCATCTATTTTATATGGATGATCTTAAACTTTATGCCTCCGGAGAGCGCGAACTACAAAACGCTCTTAGGGTGGTCGAAGAATATACGCGGGCAATTGGTATGGAGTTCTGGTTGGACAAATGTGCAGTCGTCCACCTCAAGAGAGGACGATGCGGGGAATTCTTTGAAGATGCGCAGCTCGCAGACGGAAGCATCCTAAGACATCTGGATGCCGGAGAGACCTATACATACCTGGGTGTGCAACAAAGGCACATCCAGGATGTAACACAAATAAAGGAATCTCTCCGCGGCAAGTACAGACACCGCCTCCGAAAGATTTGGTCTTCCGAACTTTCGGGGAAGAACAAGGTGTCTGCAACTAATATGCTTGCCGTTCCGATTCTGCTCTACTCCTTCGGAGTAGTAAAGTGGAGGGTAGATGAGCTGCGTCAATTAGACAGAGATACCCGCAAGATGATGAATATTCACAGAAGTATTCATCCTAGATCGTTCGTTCCTCGTGTGTACCTCCCACGTCAACGGGGGGGCCGAGGACTCTTGAGCCTGGAGTGTACGCATGGAAGAGTAGTTCTGAGTATGGCATGTAACATCCTCAGGAGCTCAGATCCCCTCTTGCGGTTCGTAAAACATCACGAAACTGTAGGAGTGGGAGCAGGATTGTTCAAGGCAGCAAAAAGAGCCGCAGATGAACTCGGTCTCGCATTTGACATCGGGCGAGGAGGCCGGCGAGGTGCTGACGTTGGAGTTAGTCACCGAACCTCAGCCAAACCGTCTGAAAGCCCGAATCAGAGCTGCCGAACAGGAAAATCTGTTTCGGCAGCACGTCGATAAACCCCAGCATGGTGTCTTCTATAAGAACATGGAAACACTGGGTTTATCGACCAGGCTGACCTTCGCCTTTCTAAGGTCAGCAGGGCTTAAGTCGGAGACCGAGGGATTCATTATGGCCTGTCAAGATGGTGTTATCAACACCTTGGTCTACCGCAGCCGGGTGTGGCGTGTAGAGGTTCCTGATGTCAACTGCAGGACCTGCCATCAGGCGCCGGAATCGCTCATGCACTTACTATCTGCATGCCCTATATATGCGATTTCGGCCTACATCCACCGGCATAACGCAGCGTTACGAGTGCTATACTACCATCTAAGGCACTCGTACGGGGTAGACCAGACACCAGTGCTGCCTTACGTCCCCGGAGATATTGAGTCCGTTGTCGAGAACGAGAAATGCCGGATTTACTGGAACTACTCGTTCCCGACTGTCAGGCTAATCCAAGCCAACAAGCCTGACATAGTCCTCCTCGACCATCAACTCAAGGTGATGTATGTCATCGAGTTCTCGGCACCTGCGGAGAAAAACATCACCTTGAAGGAGGAGGAGAAACGGACCAAATATCGCGATCTCCGGTACGAGCTCCAAGTGCTGTACCCAGGCTACTCGGTCAAAATGGTCGTCCTTATAATCGGTGTACTCGGAGGGATAAAGCCTACGCTGCTCTCGGAACTGAAGATCATACCGGCCTGCCAAAAATCAGCCGAGTGGCTGGCAGGCCAAATGCAGAAGGCGGTCATTCTTGGCTCTCTCCGTCTACTTAGGGCACACGATTCTGGTATCTACAGTCACTAACCCTGCGGGATGTGGGGAGTGGCTGTAGTTGATGCGCCGGCGCGATTCCCGTGAGGCGTCGGAGGCCACGGGAGGACTGACCGGCATCGGATATTCCGGAAAAAAAAATAATAATAATAATAATCGTCTTTATTTTGAGTATACATGTAGGTATATTACACAATATACACATATATAAATTTATATTAATGTTGGGGTGTGCGCGGCGAAGTTCAGTATACATAAACACAGCCCCGTAAATACGCCATTAAATTTTTTCACTGAAGAAATTAAAACAAAAATGTATGATATGCGTACTAACTGTAATATTTACTATATAAACCTTGATTCACATAGTACTGTAATTTTTGAATTAACGTTGTACGCACCAAAATCAAAACAAATCGAATTTGTAAATAGCCATAGAAAGTAGGACACGTTCATGTATTGTTGCAGTAATGTCAAACTTCCTGCCAACATGATTTAGAATTTAATTAACAGTTTTATTTGATTATTTTTTGGTTTCATTTTTATCAATAAGTTACTGGTTTTTAGGTAGTTAATAATTCAACTTACACAGTACATTTTTACTAAGTATGTGCCTTCAATAAAGCACTAATAAAATAATGAGAACAATTTTTTGCAGAAATTTTTTTTGATTGAAATATTAAATCTAAAATAAATATCTACTCTGCCACAACTTTCACTCTTATGGAAGTTATATCCCAGGAACAGGTTATTAAAAATTAATTATTTCCGTTTTTTGTTTAGCAAAAAAATTTACTAGAAAGTAAATATAGATGTATAATTTTAAAACTGCTACATGGTGTGCAAATTCTAACCTGTTCTTTGCAGCATATATTAGCGCTTATTTTAATATCAGTATAATGTTGATCCCTATTTTTGAATTCAATATTTTCGGACAGTTGGTAGCATTGGTTTTAATTTGCAATTTTGATACCTTGCACATTTATTATAACGGAAGATAGGATCTGCACAATGGCGCGAGGTTGTGCCATGCAGAATATTTGATTACAATAATATACAGTGTGCTCGTAAAGTATGTAATAAATTCATTATTTCTTAGACCAAAAATATTTAGAAAAATCCACGGACAAGTCGATTTTTAATTTCAATTGCGCTCCTTATCCTTTATTTTTTAGTTATGACGTCATTGGTATTTTTTTAAATAGAACACTGTATATTTTTCCATTTTTGGATTTGGCTTCAACAGATGATTCCAAATATGTACCACACTTAGAGATTAAAATTGATAAGTTGAAAGATACGGCCATTAAAAAAAAACAAGTACAAAGAGTTAAATAAATACGCTTTCTATTAATTTTTGAAGTAAGCTAGTTTTTGTTTGTCTTTTTGTTTTATCATTATAGTCTTTGATAGTGAATAACTTAAAATACTTTACCCCAGTAGTGGTTTCTCAATAATTGTTGTCGATTTATTTTAATTCATAACATGAGTGTATCTGTAAACCAGAGAATTGAAATTCTTACGACGATGATTGGATATGGTGACAGGATGCGAACTCAACAAGAAGTATGTAATTTGTTAATACTAAATATCCAGAAAGACCCATAACTCAATCGACAGTGAGAAAAATTGAAAAAAAATTTAGAGGGACTGATACTGTTGAAGATTTCCCCAAAACAGATCAGGTGGTGACCAGGATAAAAATTATTTCACTGGCTGTTGAAGAAAATCCACATACCAGCATTGGCCAGATTAGTCGCGATTATGATGTTACTAAAACGTCAGTACATACAGTATTAAAATTAGAAAAATGGCATATTTTTAAGATTCAGCTTGTGCAAGAACTATATGATGATGATCCAGAGCGGAGATACAATTTTGTGAAACAATGATGAATATGTGCAATGGTGATCCTCTTCTGATAAAAAATATTATTTTTTCCGATGAATGCACTTTCAAATTAAATGGTGAAGTGAATCATCAGAACTGTAGATACTGATCAAGAGGAACCTTTGATGTATGCGGGAACAGCACACATAGTATCCACAAAAAGTAAATGTGTGGACGGGAATTGTAAGAAATAGAATCATTGGACCCTATTTTTTCGGAACTGTAAACGGACTGGCATATCTCCAATTTTTAATAGGCTATGTCATCCCAACTTTATTAAATTTCTTCCCCAGCAGAATTAATCCTGGATATGTTGAAGAAAACCTGTGGTATCAACAGGATGGTACGCCTCCCCATTATACAGCAGCAGACGTTTGAATGTATCTTGACCAAATATTTCTGAACAGGTGGATAGGTAGACGTGGACCCATGAATAGCCACCAAGGTCACCGGACCTCAATCCACTAAATTGTTTTCTGTGGGGCTATCTAACAAACTTAGTTTATAAAACCAAATCGGAAAACATTGTTGAATTAAAAGAAATAATCAGAAATAATCAACATTTCTCGGGAAACTATATACAAGGCTCAGCAACACTTAATTCAACGTTTAGGGTACTGTTAGCTACAACAAGGAGTACAGTTCGAACATTTACTATAAATTGTTTTTATTATTAACTAACTGTTAATTCTAGTGATTATTATTTTTTCACACAAAATATGAAAAATGAGTAAATTCTTATATTCAAAATGGCCGTATTTTTCAACTTATAAATTTTAGACCCTAAGTGTGATACATTTTTGGAATCAGCTGTTGAAGCGAAATCCAAAAATGGAGAAATATACAGTGTACCATTTAAAAAAATATTGATGACGCCATAACGGAAGCAGTGATGACATCTCATAACCAGAAAAATAAAGAATAAGATGCGCAATTGAAATTAATTAATCGACGGGTTCGAGGATTTTTTCTAGATGTATGTTAAATATTGAAGAATAATTTTGTAATGGCATAGTATGGAAATTTTTTTCAACATATCACAGATAAAATTGAGTGAAGCAAAAATAAAAGAAGGCCTAACTGTGGTAATGGTTTAAAGTATGTGAAAGATTACTGGTTTAATAAAAAGGAAACTGAAAGTATGTAATAAAAACGAATTTTCTCATGAATATTTATAATCTATTGTTTTAGTTTTAAAGAAGTGTTGATACTTGTCTGATACATGACATATAATATAAGGCTTCCTGGGCTTCTACGGATTTTCCTAAAGAATTAGTTTTTCGTTCCATTTATATGGCTCAGTAAATTCTGTGAATTAAAAATTTCTGTGATGATCCTTTTAAAAGTTATCTTGCATAGAACTTACAGAACTTGCACATTAAAATAAAACAGTAGGATCTATTTCTTTTTCTTTCTACACCAACATTAATTATTGTTATAGTTACGCTTTTATAGAAAAAGTGTATAGATATTTCTTCAATCAGGTGCTGTCACAGTGACATAATTACCAGCCCATAAGAAATTATGTTGAATTAGTGCAAATAATCGGTGCATAAATCAAGTGGCTGCAAATGACAATATTGTTAATAAGAGAAACAAACTCGCTGTTGTCTAGATTAATTGATCAGGATATAACTCCAGCCTCCAGAATCTGTCTTCTCTATGCGATCGTTGAATTAGAAATGAGGATGATCCTTCTGCAATTCAAATGGAGGTTTTGGTTAACTTGCAGTTATCGATGCCCGGATTGAAGCCTGTGGGTTAGGGGTAATATCGGCACGTATGACAATTATTAGACAAACTTATGTAAATAAATGAATTTATTTATATAATCACATACTAATTTTTTTTAAAATTAAAGTAAAATTAAATATTTACAATGGACAATAACTAACAGATAATTATTTTCAAAGAAATGTCATCTTCATCTCTAACAAATAAGTTGACGAGAAAAATTATCATCATCTCTAAAATTCCATTTGTGCAATTTGTAATAATATATAAATTAAATTAGTTTAACACTTAAACGTAAAATTCCATGATGTCTGCATACACAGGTTGAATAATTATGTATTTATATTTATTCCGTATCCATAAATATAACGGTCTACTTGCTACGTGTATCGTTAATCATTAGAATATAAATTTTAAATGTCTCAGATAATCCTTACTATTGACGTGTTATAATCTATCACTAATAATTGCGCTAAACCGATTTGCCAAGTTTAACTTTACGATGATATTATTAGAAGCTGAGAAATACAATTTTAACTTTTGGTACGAGTTTAAATTAAAAACAGAGCAAGGACACCTTATCGTCTGTATTGATTGTAACTGAAATACGGTAAATACAGTTCTTTGTTTATCAAGTAAGAAAATTGACAATATGCATTTATACTGGATTCTCCGTGACCTTGCTTAAGATCAATAAGCCGTCGTCGGTGCCATATCTACCAAACGACATAAACTTATGTTTGTAGTGGGTAGCTATCACAAGTGACACTTTTCGACCAGTGCAATTCCGCCACCTCTCAAAGTGACTTAAACTTCACAGTTACCACTTGTCTCAAGAAGTCGCTAACTCTCGCTATGTGTCTGATGACATACTTGGAACGACCTGATGGTAGCTCCCAAAAACAATTTATTCAAATTGAATTTTTTTTTATTACACGTACATCATTCGCGTAATGTAAGTTGAAGTTAAATATCAATAACCAAAGTCAAGATTATATTATCTTATCAAGACGCGAAATTATTTTGAATACCATTTAAGTCATTGCCACTCACATATCCAGTCGACTCTCCAGTGAAGGACTTGGATCCTTCGAGACGAGTTTCTTTAAGTTTATTGTAACAAAATAAAGAACAAAATTCAAAGATCGACAGTGAATGAAATTCTTCTAGACACAACTGAATGCGCAGTGTATGAAATTCAAAAGATCAACTCTGGATCACACTGGTGGTACTCGAAACTTTTCTTTGTTCGACTTCGATATTCTAGAATATTCTGGAGACTATACAATGAGAAAATGTGTATTGATGTGTCAACTCTTCAACTTCCTTTCTCTTTTGTTTTTCTGGCCATGCCTTTTACAGACAATCCTGATTGTCACATCCCGAAACCAATTTTTTCTAACATTTTTTTTCCTAGCCTTCTTGATGGCCATTTAGATGGAGAACCTCGAACTCCCACTTCAACCCTCGATAAGTCCTTTTATTAAGTTAAAATTTTTTTATCTTGAGAGCTTTCGATTTTTCATTTTCATCTCTCACGGCTGTACCATCTTTTGTACGATTGAAAGGGAAAATTTCCTACGGGCTCTGGGTGGCCCTCGACTGTCTTGTCTCAAGAAATGAGGATCCTTTCGTTGTTGTTTATTCCAACTCGGATTCTAAAAATTTTTTAATTTATAGTTCATAAAGTTCTTGGTATAGTCCCTAGAGTTCTTGGTCACGCCTATAAAGGGGCGTGATTTTCCTTATACACATATATTTTCTCAATTTTCACTTCTTCGGTTTTAACGCGGTTATGTCGTTTCATATCCCGTTCCATTCCCTACTCACTTCTTGGTTTATAATGGTACCTTGGTTAGATTTAAGCTCAGAGTTTTGCGCTTCTTTTATGTTAAAAATTATTAAACTCGGAAGGCGAAAAATTATTGATTATCAAATTCGATAACAATGTCAAGAATTCATTTTAATTAATTTTGTTTAAACTAAGCTCTGAAGATGGTGACGAATTTTATCGAAACGTTGGTAATAGTTTAATTTAATAAAATCCCAAAGTATTTTGATATAATGCAATTAAAAATGTTAAAATTCGTCAGTTTTTAAAATGATAAGGAGAAGAAAAAAAATGGGAAGAAAATGTGTACAAAAAGCTGCAAAAAAGAATGCAAACGAAATGATGCTACATTTGTGTACACTGAGAAAAATTTTAACTAAAATTTTTAAATTTTTCTTCCTGTCCCACTTTTTGCACCGATCGATGTAGATCTTAAACATTTAGAATTAATTTTTCTTTTAAAGCATATAATAGACATTAGATAATGAACAGAAATAGCTCAGAGTATAAGTATTGGCGAATGTGAAGGAACAGAAGTATCAGTTGTTTTGCCTCTACACATTCCTCAACACCTGTGCAGAATATTTTTGTAAGGATAATTAAACTGGATGTTTTTGGACAATAATAATAACTGAGCTTCCATTAATCGTACTTTTTTCATAAATTGCACGAAAATGAAGATTTTTATTTTCTTGACTTTTTCGGAAGAAAAGTTTATAATTGTTGGCGAATTGTTATCTTGACTGATTATTTAATTCTAAAATAAAAATTGATGTTGCTTTAAATGAAGGTCGCACAACATTTACCAGCTGGTCTACTCTGAGCTAGTAGTTTTAATTTATCGGAAATAAGTTTATATGCGGGTAGTAAATGTATGTTTAAATACACACGCTTCAGATGAGAGAATTGAAAAAATGGAACAATTAAAAAATACATTTTATTGCTTTCTGCTGTGGCTGAATGAACACTGCTCAAAGCCAAAAAGGAAAAAAATATTGCCTAACAGTTCTTTGACAATTATCTTAAATCCGATCTTATAATTTTTAAGAGTTGAAAGAAGCCAAACATTATGTTCAGTTTATGCGAACATATTCAAATGAAAGTGACTACAACAATTTTAAATTAAATTGTTGAATAAACTCAACTGTTGCAACTGCTTTTAGCACACACCTGTATTTTAAATATTTTGGGCTATTCCCCCATAACAGTTAAACAATAATTATTTTATGAGAAATTCTCTGTCCATATAATCGGATAGTGAAAGATTGTGAAAGCTAGTCTACATTTTTGTTTCCTTATTTCCTTTTTTCAGTTTCAAATCAATCATATACTGGGTGGGCAAAAAAACATACTTTTTATTTGTCTTTGCCAAATTACTGTTTCTCAGCCAACTTTAGCGAACTTGGGCAATTGTTAGCTGATTGAATAGGCTACAAAGAACAAATGTCAACATGACCGAAACATCAAAATTCAAGATGGCGGACACAATTGAAAATAGGCCTTACTTTGTGCTCGCTCCTTTTAATTGATAGTTGCCAAATCTACAGAACTGCTGACAGATTTCGAAAGAATGAACTTCCCTCTATTATTTAAAACTACGATGAGTTACATTGGTTTATTGGTTTTGGAGATATAGCGAAATCAACAAAGGCCTATTTGCCATTTTTTAAATCTGGAACAAAAAACAAACTTTGCTATCTTGCCTGCCAATTCTGTTTTTCTCAACCGGTTTCAATGAACTTGAACAAGAGGAGTTACAGCAATTGTGGCTGCACGAGGAGGATAAATTCAAAGGGTATGATGTGCTAGATTTCATAATCTTCTTATGAATTGATTTTTCAGTGTTTATAACTATTGATCTTTTTAATGATTCTAATATTACATTTATTTTACAGGGCAAATTTTATTATTAGCTATCATCTAATTATGGATTTCTGGTGAAATATTCTCTACCATCTCGTGGTATTATTTATCAAGATAAGATGTTTTATAAATTATTTATCTAGCCCGAATTGTTAATTATCATTATTTAAGATGCAAAAGTTGTATACGCAATAGAAATACAATTAGAAAATAAGCCTAATTTGGTCGCAATTCTTTAGAACCAATTTTATTGCTGATATAGCAGAACCAAGTTCATTATTTCGAAATCTGTCATTAGTTCTATTATTTTGATTCGGGTTTTTATAGTCTACTTAATTAGCTAACTATTGACACCAAGGTCACTAAAATCGGCTGAGAAAGAAAAATTTGGCAAAAAAATTAAAAATTACGAATTTTTTAGCACACTCAGTGTCTCGTATTCAATATTTTTGCAAAAAAAATCCTGTGTATAAATTTAGAACCAACTTTATTAAACTGTTCGGTAAAGTATTGGTCACAAATTTAACAATATTCAAAATATTAAATGAAATAAAAAAAACTTCGAGTTGTTTTATAAAGCAGTACAATCTAGGTACACTTGGATTTGATACATGTAACCTCCTATTTAAAGCTAGAGTAATAATGTTGTTGCAGGATTTAAGTACATTTCTTACTTCAGTAACCATTTTTGGTAATGGATTTCTAGAAAGTTTTTTATAAGGACTATTACTAATGAGATTGTCTACCCTTTCATAATAGTTCTCTTTATCTAAAATAACAACCTTATTGCCCTTATCAGCTTTTAAGTAAAAACAATCTTTATCACGCAACCGTTTTATAATTTGTCTGTCTTGTAGATTTTGACTTTCTATTTATATTAGTGATAATATTTGTCGAGATTTGATTTCTGCAATCTTCTCTGATAAATCCTTTAGAGGAATCAGGAAGGTATTGAATTAAACTTGCAACAATCTCATCCAAAATGCCTTCAGAGGAAGATAAAGCAAAATTTAATCCCTTGCTAAGGAGATCAATTTCATCTTTATCAAACGACTGTGAGGAATGATTTTCTACAATGCTGAGAACTTTTTGAGAAACACTTTTTTTTGACTACCTTAAGGATTTACTCGATTTAAACAATCTCAGTCAAGATGTAGTAAAAGAATATCTTCAACTCAATAAACTTTGCATGAAACAAAATTGCTTTCGATTCAACGATAATTTCTTCGAACAACATGAAGGAACAACAATGGGTAACTCTTTGTCACCATTCATTGCCAGTCTCTTCTTTTCTCGTCCATCGTCTATTAAGCTTCCCCTTCAATAAGGAGGGGTTTGAACAAGAAAAGGCATTGATTAAGGCTATAGCTGCAAGTAATGAATATTCTGTAAATACAATTGATAAAATAATTAGGAAACGAAAATTTAAAGAATCATTTAGAAATTCCTCGACCTTTCAATATGAAAGAGAAAATCATAAATTTGTATCGATTCCATTTGATCCTCGAATCATCCGTGGTATTGGTAAGATTTTTAAAGATATAGGTATGACAGTGGTTCATTCATCGGGAAATAAACTATAACAACTTTTAGGCAATCCAAAAGACAAAATTCAAACAAACGAAAAGTCGGGGATTTACGAAATTAGCTGTAAGGACTGTAACCAAAAGTATGTTGGACAAACTAGACGATCAATTCAAACTAGATTCAAAGAGCATATAACCCATTTCTAATATGGTAGAACAGATAAGTCTAGTGTTGCCCAACATGCGTTTGAGGAAAACCATAAAATAGATATTAGCAATTTAAGATTAATTAGGAATGTAGCAAATACTAGACAGCTGGATGCATTTGAAAGATTGGAAATCACAAAGTGTAAAAATAGCATGAATAGTGACAAAGGGCCAGTTTCAGGTAGCCCTATTTATTGGTTAGTGGGTCACGGTTCGGTTCACCGAACCATGACAATAGTTTAGGTATAAACAGGGTACATTGTTAGCATAAGGTTATTTTTAATCATCTCCAGATGATGCCAACTTGGTTGGTGAAACGCGCGTCGAATGCAGTATATAGTATTTTGGTGTTTCGGGGAAAACTACTTCAGTGTTATATTATCTATACACACACACTTAATTTTATTCAAGCAGCACCAAAAGACATGTTCAATGGACTTTTAACTAAACTTTTGTCTACACAGTGGCGTACATGAACGTGCGTACATGAACGCGAATACATGAACGTGCATTCATGTCTTAAGACATGTACTCGTATCTGTAGGCACCTTTATGTCGCTTGGTTCTTTACTGTTAAACAATAAATGAGAAATGCAGTTTAGTACTTTTTCATTCTATCACCAGGAGTTATAATATTATAATGTTACAGTTTTGGCGCTTCAGTGAAATAAAGTGGCTCCCTTTAATAATGGAATATCATAATAAGTCGATAATTTTAAACTATGCGCTGTTTCCGTTAACGCCATCCAATTAAGTTTTAAAATAAGTTTAAAGCAAAATATTAATAATTATTTTTTGGTAAGCATACGAAGATTCAGTAAATGTCGAAAGAACGTTTAGAATTTCAGAACATTTTAATAAATCAGATGAAAATGACAGCTAAGTTAGTTTTCGCAGTCGGTAACATCCAAATGCATTGCTAAATAAAAATTGTCGATAAAAATAAGTTTCAAAATATGCGATAAACTAAATTAAATGTTAAATATATTCCACATTACAAAAGATAAACAAAAGTAAACAAGACCTTGAAATTCTCATTCATATTTTCGTTTTATTATAAGCAATAAGACTATAAAGAAATTGTTTCTAAAACAAACTCTGCATTAGTATTGTTTAACATTACCTCTTTAATTAAATAGTTCAATAGCTACCACCAATAGTTGAATCACTAATAAATATTAAATGTAAATAACTAAAACAAGTGTTGTTATATTTAGATAATGTATATTATGATACCTGATATGTTTTTTAGCTTGGTAAATATATTATTTTTGCATTTTTGCGCATATATTTAGTAGAGGTTATAGATTAAATTATTATAGGCAAATTTTATCGTTTGAGTAAAATTTATTGTTCAATGATCACTTTCTTCAAAAAAGCATACCCACAACATGTTTGATATATTATTAAAATATAAATGCATTTATGTTTATATAATTAATATAATAATAGTTAATGTTAATATGTCAATTAATAAATTGTTTATTTGTTATCACTGTTACCATGAACAAATAATTCTTATTATGTTATAATATTAAATTATATAGAACAAGCATTTTTTCTGATTTTTGAAGTAAAACGTTCGAAATTCAATAGGCAGGTATAGTCTAACATAACATAATTTAATAAACTTTGTCGGTACAAAGGAGACAAATAAAAATGTCTGAGGCGCCTGTGGTAAATTATCACAACTCAAGTGTCTTTTGAAGTCAACAAGCAATATAAATTTACAACTCGAGTTTTTCTCTCTATTATATCTTGTATTGCATTAAACCCATATAATTAATAGTCTAAAACTAACAGGGTTTGTGGGTTACAGAACACATATTCAATTTATGCAGGAGGTTTCGCTTTTATTGTTACAAATTGAAACAGGTGATAAGAATACGTAATTTTAAGACAAAAGTTCTCAATAAACATGTATTGATTAACCTCCACAAAAAGGTGCTTCTGTTAATTGGTTTTCCCAACATTTCAGAAACCGTTAAAGATACAATTACGGAATTTGGTACACTTTATAACCCTTATACGTCTAAACGAATTCTAAGATCAAAATTTAAAAATTTTAATCAGAGGCGTCCTAAACTGGGCTTCTTTTGAGTTACCTTTACAAAAACCCAAGCAAAATCCATAGACAACATGTATATGCTATGCATATTTTTCCTTGAGATAATAAAACAGCATGAACTTGTTTACCATAAAACTGACAGTTGTAAGTAGAAGTCTAACAAACAAGAAATGTCTGTAGCATAAATTTATATGATTTTTTTAGATAGTAGTATCGAAAAAATGAGAAACATGACATTTTAAATGTTGTTAATAAAAGTGACAAGAATCTACAGACAAAATAATTAGGGGAATTTTTATCCTACACTCCCCACTTAGGACGCCTTTGATTAATATTTTTAAATTTTGATCTTAGAATAAAGGTTATAAAGTATACCAAATGTTGTAATTTTATCTTTAACAATGTCTTGACATATTGGAAAAACCCATCAACAGAAGTATCTGTCTGAGGGGTTGTAGCTCCCTTACGAAGTATTTTTCGATATGTTATAGAAAATTTTTGTCTTAAAATTACATGTCCTATCGCCTGTTTCAATTTGTAACAATAAAAACGGAAAACCCTGTACAACATGTCACATTTTTCAGGAGTCAGAAATTATTTAATATAATATGAAATTTTGATTAAAAAACCACTAGGGGTGTAATCGTTTCTATTTAATAAATGGGCAAGATTTAATTTTTTTTGCGATGTTTTGTGGTATATAGGAAAATCTATTCTAATAATTATGGTAATACCAAAAGGCCAAGGTTACGATTAATATTTATACATTATTTAGCAATTCATGAAAGATTTTGAAGTATAATTTTAATGTATCCTAAGCATTTATAAAAATGTATTTATAGGTACGGTACATAAACTGAATAAAAACTGCATACAATGTGCCCCCAAAATTGTTTATCAATTATCGCGGATGGATACTGCATCTTTCGTGATCATATCAAACTTGTAAAATATTTCTGAATTTAGAAAAACATATTTGTATGCAGTAGAGATGGCTATAATTATAATCTTTTAAGTCAGATATAATAATTATTAATGACAGCAAAAACATATTTATTGGAAAAGGATAATAAATTAGAAATTGCACAAACAATATACCCAGGTAATTTTGGAAACTTTTATCAACAAAAATAACAATCTGAGTATGACATCTGAATTTAAAAAATTATGGATATAAAAAACCTGTTTAAGAATTAATTTATATCATCATGATGAGGTTTTTAAATATACATAAATTTTTAATATGGTACATTATTTATATTTTTGTATTACACCTTTATTAAATTCTGTAAAAACTATCAGAAATATATGTCAACTTTCTTCTTTTGCTTATTAGAACCACATGATTTTAACATTTTCCTCTATTATTTTGTGATGAATCAAAACATTTCAGTATTAAATATTTATCAGATAAGTAGTAGGTATGTGTTTTTTATTAGTGTACTATTATTAATATGCTGTTATATATTTACTCGGTCTAATTTATTCATACAATGTTTATTTTTTATTTACCAACATGTTTACATTATTTTATTTTGGATGGTACATTTTAGATCTTTTTTTCAATATCCACTTACTTGATAACAGTCTGCTTTACACCAGAAGTCATTGTAGTAAAAAAAAAAAACTAAAAAAATCACAACACTAAAAAAATCACACACGAAAAAATTATTTATACGGTCATGCCGGCTGGCGCGTGCTTAAACTAGGAAAACTGAAATGCGTGAGAGAACTCCACAAACTTAAACTGTAGAAGCGCTAGCTGGTAAATGAAACCACTATATAACACTTCGGATAGACCCCCTCCATCAGAGCCCATTTCCACCACAATTTTGAAATTCTACACTCAATTTAATCCACTTTAATGAGTTAGGAAGTTATTTTATTTTTCTAAGCAAAAAGTCCAGAGCAAGAATTTTTACGTGATGTACAAATCAAATCGATTCAAAATCTTATCAACTTTAATTACAGATTTTATAACTGTTACTTTATTATAATGCTTCTAATACTGGTTGTTTTTCTCGTGGTATTTGTTGGGTGCATGGTATTTCCATTATACAGAGAACTCCTAAATAATTCATAAATCGATAAAATTATTGTAATTAGGATGCTCTCACATGTCAGATATATTTTTCAAAAGACACATTTTAAGAGGTTTTAATTTTTTTTTAGATCACATTTGGCAACTTATGTTTTTAATTTCGTCATATTTTTATACAAAGGATAACGTAAAATGTTACCGGATTGCATAGGAAGATATTTGACAAAAATAAAGTCGCAATTGACGGAATTAAGAAAGATTTCTTTACATTTCAACTGAGTTTTAACACTACTTATGCATTTTCCTTTCAAAATTGCCAGAGCAAATGCAGTAGTAGAAGAAACGTGGCCAATGAGAACTTCAGATCCAAATTTATTTGTTTTATCCTAATGGAGTTCCTATTACATAATGCTGCGTAAATAGAATAGTGAAGAAGTTTAGAGTATCAGGAAGTGTTACAAATACTCTAAAGATTGGAAGAGCAAAATCAGTAACAGATGGAGAAAAAGCTTTTTACTATTTTGTTAACATTAGAAGAAACCCCCCAAGTAATGCGATAATTTGCTGTTGACCACAATGTAGAACCCAAATCTATCAAAAATTTGTTGAAAAATAAAAAATGTCTATCTTAGAACGTGAATTTAATTCAAGTACTAAATGAGTAGGATTTCAAAAGAGGATTACAAGTCTGCGATCGTTGTAATGATGGACATTTTGGTGTCAAATTACATTCTCCGATGACACAGAGATTTTGCTTTTGCGGAACAATAAATCGCCATAATTGCCGGTATTAGTCGAAAAATAATCCACACTGGATGGAACAGGTACCCATGTAGCACCCGCAGAGAGTCAATGTTTGGGGAGTATCATTGTGCTGTTGCTTTTAGATGGCAATTTAACTGCTCAAAAATATCTGGAAGCTTTATAGAACGACAATGTGTCTGCATATGCTCCTTTATTCCCTAATAGAAATAATTTAATTCAAAACGGGGTGTGGATTCAGCAAAAAGGTACCCCTCTGCACCATGGTGTTCAAGTGAAGGAATATCTAAATTAAGTGTTTCCCGATAGATAGATGGGTAGACGGGGATCCATAGAATGGCCTGCTAGGTCTCCTGATCTAACGCTTTTAGATTCGTTTCTGGGGATATCTCAAAAGTAAGGAGTACAGGAACAGGTCAGAAAATTTGAGGGATTTGAAAGTGCGATAAAGAGCCAAGATGGAGCTAATACCCTACACAGCCCTGAAACATTGAATAAGGAATTTTTAATATCGACTGGCACATTGCTAGGCTGTGAAAGAATTCCATTTTACAATTTGCTGTAAATTTAATATACCGTATTTATGTGTTTTGTACAATAATGAAAAAATTTATTTAATATCGCTTAGTCAATAAATTTTAAATTGATTTTTCTTAACAAATTTTCAATAAAATAAAATAAAATATCATTAGATCTAAAAGGACAAGAGCTCTTTTTTTTCAAAATAAAAAAAATGCATATTGCTATTAAAAAAAAATAAATAAAAATCGTCTCAGCAACCAAATCAAAAAAAAAAAATCGGAGCGACAAATATGTGCTGTAATTATTCAAAAATCTATCCAGATCTTCTCTATATAGGTAATATTTACAGTCATTATTCAATTATCTTTCCCCACCCAGTATGTTTGCTCGATATGGATATAGAGTACAGGATGAGTCATGTAACTTCGACCCTCGCCCTATATTATACAAAAAAAAGCTTTCCTTTAATGAAACACCGTATATATTTTTACATATTTGAATTGGTCAAGTTTTGCCAATTTCGAAAAGGTATATTTGTATGTTTTATCTAATAACAAAAATTACATTTCAGTTTAAATTTCATTTATCAAATCAAATCAAAAATGACATATACACACAACACAAATCTTATTAAACACAAAATAAGTACACACGTGAATTAGACAACTCTCAAATCCAAAGCCGTAGACACTTGATGCTTGTCAGGCTAATTTTATGCAGTTTACACAGTATGAGTCACATGAAAATGAAACGGGCGTAGTTTTTTTCATTTAAGCCCGTTTTTCTGAAAAAAACTCAGACTGGTTGATTTTATTTTCAAGAGAGACACTTTCACTATGTATTTTCGATTGCGCCACCTTAACCCTTAAACGATGGTGGAATCCATCCCTAAATTTTAAATAGCAAGAGAGATCAAGTGGCACGTCGTCTTAAAGTTCACTAAATTCTCTTTACTTGACCAATTCAATATGTAAAAATATATAGGGTGTTTCGTAAAACGAAAACTTTTTTGCTTACCTGGTACATTTTAGTTTATATTTAATTCTCGATTACATTGAGAAAATTACGCATTCTACAGTTTTTAATTTTTAAAATATTTCGGTAATGAAGAAAATAAAGGGGAGATCGGACCCAGCAAACATTTTTCATAAAATTAGCTATAAATCGGCTTGGTAAAAGACGAATTTACTTATTGAGGTAGTTATGACGTAAAATTAACTGGAAAAAATACACTTCCCATATAAATGTACCTATTGGTTTTACTTTATACTTAAGTTTACGTAAATAATACCAATAAATCTACCTCATATCCTATTTTGCTTAAAAGTACTTTTAACTAAAGCAGCAAGGGAAAAACAACTAAAAAATCTACCACAAATTACCTTGAAGGTAAATTTCTACTAACGTCGAAATAGGTAGTACAATTAGGTAATATATACCTTTTTGGTGACTAAAAATCGTCATAATGGTAGAATATTCTAACTAGGTAGATTTTGTTGGAAATTCTACTTAATTTATACTTACATAGCAACCTATTTAGTCGCCTTTATTACGCTCCTTTAAAGTAATATTAGGTTAACAACGTCGACAAATTCAACCTAGTTTATCTGCCTGACTTCAAACATTTAGTCAATTATCCCTTGTACTTACATTTTCAAAGGAAGTTAACCTTAATGTCAAATTAACGTAAGGCGCCATATTCTTTTACCACAGTTGTAGTACGACTTGAAATTGAAACTTTCAAAATGAGTTTGTATGGAAACGAACTGATGAAATGGTTAAAAAAATACGTAATTCTATTTGCTAAGTTATATTCAACAAGTACTTTTGGCTCAAACTATAATTATATTTTTTTTACTTGATAATAGGAATTTTCATATTAATGGATATTTTGGAGCTGCATGGTTATTTTTCGAAGTACAGGTGCTATTATGCACCGAAAAATTTTCGGCGCATTAATTTCCCGGGAACTTCTATTACTATGCAATTAAATTGGATTTATTTTTATCACTGACATTCATTTATTTTCTATCTTACTATGAATTATGTGTATATTTTTAATTTTATAGGTGACTGTCAATAATGTTGCTACTACTTACCATATATAGTGAAAAATACCAAATAAGTATAAAATTATTTTTTTTTGCTAGGAGTCATTTGCCATTTGCACATAAATTCGTAGATTTTACCTAACAGTATTCAATTCGATGTCGAATTGACGTCAAAATGAAGGCAAATGTACCTAAATACGTATTAGTAACCAAACATACAGTACAACTACAAGGATGATTTATATGTAATTTTACCTATCTTAGTCAATTTAACTAAACGACGTCGTCTTATTCTCCACTTACTTCGATCCTACGTCGCTTCAACGTAAATTTTACTTAAATATGGTTAATTTCAATTTTACGACTAAATTTGTTATACATAATTTAGGTAGTCTCGACGTCAAATTAGACCAAAATGTTACGTGATTGATCCTGTAACATTGACAAGTGATACATTTAAATTTCTATAATCATTATATATGTGAAAGAAAGTAGTAAATATTAAAAAAAAGAGTTTTTGTTAGTGGTCTGAGCCCCACTAAACCATTCCACTTTTACCAACTTGAGCAAACTTTTAAGTTCTTTCACGGTCAATGACTTTCTAGCATGTTTTTTTTGGTTAATAATTAGTCCTAGATAAACATACGAGTTGAAAAAGACATCTACCGCAATTAAGAGAAATTTCTGCCTAGTGAAACGATGGTACAACAACAGAAAGAGTAAAAAAAATATATGAAAAAATTAAAGATCCAGCAGTGTGAGATAATTGAAAGATTTTAGTAGTCAGTTAACAAAAATGTTGTAAATTTTAAGTTGTATCGACTCTATCGGAAAAGCCGGTAAGTTTTCTTTTTTATCAATATTGACAATATAAAATAACCTGATATAGAAAACCTGGTAAATGATATGAATATTAGAATAGAATATTTATTAGGACGAGGTTACACAAAAAAGTGTTTACAAGCTAAAAACAAATCCTATTGCAAACTAAAATAATGTTTGATTAATAAAATAAAACTAGAAATATATAAAATATAACTGAAGAACTAATAAGGATATTTGGACGAAGAAGAATTAAAAACAATACTATGTATAAACACAGGATCTAAATATTGTTTGAATCTCTGAATGTTATTTGTGGTTTGCTCTTATTTTTTCATTTTCATTCTTGAAGCATAAATAATTTTTTTGAGCTTGATTATTTAAAAAGTACAGTTATCCAGTATGATACTGAAAATATAAATATCTGTCCCTGTGACTTTACGTCAAAGGATTAATATGTTAATTTAAAAACCAATTAAGTTCCTCTTCTTGGTAAAAGTTAAAATATAGAGTGGAATGAAAAATAATATTAACTGAAAATTTTTTGCTAATTATTATTTACTAACTTTTACAAATCTTATCACAGATAAGTATAACAAATATCTTTTTAAACAATTATTTTCCCGGCTATTTGCCAAAACGCTGAAACTTGGATTACAAAAAAGATAATATGCACATTATGTTCAGTACAACTGACTCAATAATGTTATTATTAATTTCAACTATTCTGTCTAGTAAAACCAAAAATAAATAAAACACAAGGTACTCACCAGTTGACACTCACTTTAAAAAACTTTAAAATATCTACCGACACGTGTTTCTGCTTGCATTGCTTCATCAGGGTAGCCAGCACATTTAAAGAATCCAAAGAAAACTTGTAAACCTTAATGTAATAAACATTAATGGCTTCAGAGAACAGAATAATTGAAATTATATAGTGGAAATACCCCTTAGGGTCGAATAAAATAATTTAAAAACAAATTAAGTTCCTCTTCTTGGTAAAAGTTAAAATATAGAGTGGAATGAAAAATAATATTAACTGAACATTTCTTGCTAATTATTATTTACTAACTTTTACAAATCTTATCACAGATAAGTATAACATATATCTTTTCAAACAATTATTTTCCCGGCTATTTGCCAAAACGCTGAAACTTGGATTACAAAAAAGATAATATGCACATTATGCTGAGTACAACTGACTCAATAATGTTATTTTTAATTTCAACTATTCTGTCTAGGATTAATATGTGTCAAGTTTCATGCTTCATATATTTTACAAACAGCTACATAACTTTAACAAAGGAAACATGTTTCGTTTCCGAAACGTTAGGGAATTATATTATTACTTTTTTGTCAAAAAACACCGCCCTTTGACGTAGTCACAGGCATAGAGGCTTACTTTTCCAGTATCATATTGATTAACTGTGTTTTTTAGATAATCAAGCAGTAAGCCCCAAGAAAGAAAAAGAGAAAAACAGTGTTGTAAACTTTAAGGTGTATCGACTCTATTGGAAAATCGGGTAAGTCTTCTTTTTATCAATATTGACAATATAAAATTACCTGATATAGAAAACCTGGTAAATGATATGAATATTAGAAGAGAATATTTACTAGGACGAGGTAACACAAAAAAGGGTTTACAAGCTAAAAACAAATCTTATTGCAAACTAAAATAATGTTTGATTAATAAAATAAAACTAGAAGTATATAAAATATTACTAAAAAACTAATAAGGATATATGGACGAAGAAGAATTAAAGACAATACCGTGTATAAACATAGGATCTAAATATTGTCTGAATCTCTGAATGTTATTTGTGGTTTGCACTTATCTTTTCATTTTCATTCTTGAAGCATAAATAATTATTTTGAACTTGATTATTTAAAAAGTACAGTTATCCAGTATAAAACTGGAAATATAAATATCTGCCCCTGTGACTTTATGTCAAAGGATTAATATGTTAATTTAAAAACCAATTAAGTTCCTCTTCTTGGTAAAAGTTAAAATATAGAGTGGAATGAAAAATAATATTAACTGAAAATTTTTTGCTAATTATTATTTACTAACTTTTACAAATCTTATCACAGATAAGTATAACATATATCTTTTTAAACAATTATTTTCCCGGCTATTTGCCAAAACGCTGAAACTTGGATTACAAAAAAGATAATATGCACATTATGTTCAGTACAACTGACTCAATAATGTTATTTTTAATTTCAACTATTCTGTCTAGTAAAACCAAAAATAAATAAAACACAAGGTACTCACCAGTTGACACTCACTTTAAAAAACTTTAAAATATCTACCGACACGTGTTTCTGCTTGCATTGCTTCATCAGGGTAGCCAGCACATTTAAAGAATCCAAAGAAAACTTGTAAACCTTAATGTAATAAACATTAATGGCTTCAGAGAACAGAATAATTGAAATTATATAGTGGAAATACCCCTTAGGGTCGAATAAAATAATTTAAAAACAAATTAAGTTCCTCTTCTTGGTAAAAGTTAAAATATAGAGTGGAATGAAAAATAATATTAACTGAACATTTCTTGCTAATTATTATTTACTAACTTTTACAAATCTTATCACAGATAAGTATAACATATATCTTTTCAAACAATTATTTTCCCGGCTATTTGCCAAAACGCTGAAACTTGGATTACAAAAAAGATAATATGCACATTATGCTGAGTACAACTGACTCAATAATGTTATTTTTAATTTCAACTATTCTGTCTAGGATTAATATGTGTCAAGTTTCATGCTTCATATATTTTACAAACAGCTACATAACTTTAACAAAGGAAACATGTTTCGTTTCCGAAACGTTAGGGAATTATATTATTACTTTTTTGTCAAAAAACACCGCCCTTTGACGTAGTCACAGGCATAGAGGCTTACTTTTCCAGTATCATATTGATTAACTGTGTTTTTTAGATAATCAAGCAGTAAGCCCCAAGAAAGAAAAAGAGAAAAACAGTGTTGTAAACTTTAAGGTGTATCGACTCTATTGGAAAATCGGGTAAGTCTTCTTTTTATCAATATTGACAATATAAAATTACCTGATATAGAAAACCTGGTAAATGATATGAATATTAGAAGAGAATATTTACTAGGACGAGGTAACACAAAAAAGGGTTTACAAGCTAAAAACAAATCTTATTGCAAACTAAAATAATGTTTGATTAATAAAATAAAACTAGAAATATATAAAATATTACTAAAAAACTAATAAGGATATATGGACGAAGAAGAATTAAAGACAATACCGTGTATAAACATAGGATCTAAATATTGTCTGAATCTCTGAATGTTATTTGTGGTTTGCACTTATCTTTTCATTTTCATTCTTGAAGCATAAATAATTATTTTGAACTTGATTATTTAAAAAGTACAGTTATCCAGTATAAAACTGGAAATATAAATATCTGCCCCTGTGACTTTATGTCAAAGGATTAATATGTTAATTTAAAAACCAATTAAGTTCCTCTTCTTGGTAAAAGTTAAAATATAGAGTGGAATGAAAAATAATATTAACTGAAAATTTTTTGCTAATTATTATTTACTAACTTTTACAAATCTTATCACAGATAAGTATAACATATATCTTTTTAAACAATTATTTTCCCGGCTATTTGCCAAAACGCTGAAACTTGGATTACAAAAAAGATAATATGCACATTATGTTCAGTACAACTGACTCAATAATGTTATTTTTAATTTCAACTATTCTGTCTAGTAAAACCAAAAATAAATAAAACACAAGGTACTCACCAGTTGACACTCACTTTAAAAAACTTTAAAATATCTACCGACACGTGTTTCTGCTTGCATTGCTTCATCAGGGTAGCCAGCACATTTAAAGAATCCAAAGTAAGAAAACTTGTAAACCTTAATGTAATAAACATTAATGGCTTCAGAGAACAGAATAATTGAAATTATATAGTGGAAATACCCCTTAGGGTCGAATAAAATAATTTAAAAACAAATTAAGTTTTTCTTCTTGGTAAAAGTTAAAATATAGAGTGGAATGAAAAGTAATATTAACTGAAAATTTTTTGCTAATTATTATTTACTAACTTTTACAAATCTTATCACTGATAAGTATAACATATATCTTTTTAAACAATTATTTTCCCGGCTATTTGCCAAAACGCTGAAGCTTTGATTACAAAAAAGATAATATGCACATTATGTTCAGTACAACTGACTCAATAATGTTATTTTTAATTGCAACTATTCTGTCTAGGATTAATATGTGTCAAGTTTCATGCTTCATATATTTTACAAACAGCTACATAACTTTAACAAAGAAAACATGTTTCGTTTCCGAAACGTTAGGGAATTATATTATTACTTTTTTTGTCAAAAAACACCGTCCTTTGACATAGTCACAGGCATAGAGGCTTGCTTTTCCAGTATCATACTGTTTAACTGTGTTTTTTAGATAATCAAGCAGTAAGCCAAAAGAAAGAAATACAGAGAAAGAGTGTTTAATAAACTAAAATAATATAAGTAATACTGAGTTCGGTAATGCAGTTGGCTAGAACGTAGCTGGATTTACTGTATGCCGACTGCTGGGTCAAATCCCGGCTTTGACCTTGATAAGGTTGAAAGGAGTGGTTGTGCGTCGTATAACATTTTTTCAACAGTGTAATGCTCGCCTGTGCAGATTCGGCTTTGTATTTGGGGGGTTGTCTAATTTCTGTGATGTTTATTATTATTATTACTATTAAATGTGCGGTGTGATTTTCCCAGGATAACCTCTCAACAATCTAATAGACTCTAGATTTCTACGTTTTCCATGTTAAGCAGATTAAAGATCTTACCTGAGGTAAACAAATTGTGAGTGTTAGAATCTGTGTATGGGACTTCATTTAACAAATCCTATTGGAGTTGAGATGGTTAAATTAGTGTCGCCTGCAAACAATATGGCTATGATATCTTCTATAATTAAATTGGGAATATCAGTAACATAAATTAAGAAGATAATGGGCAACACGGGAAATAATATTCAAATGTTCATAGATTAAGTTGTAATAAAAATTTAATATGTGTTTATTTTCACTCAAAAATCAGCGTTTTAAAAGTGTTACCTTATTCTGCCACACCTTGTATAAATCAAGAAAATTAATTATCAATGGGACGCCGTAAATGTATCTGCCTCTGTCCACAAATATGTATTCAAATATCTAAAGACCGTATCTCAGGTAGTCATTTCGCGAATATCAGTAGCGGAATCAGCTCGTGTGCGAACACATCAATTTTTTCATTTGCAAAAATCATATACGATATAAAATAGACAATATATTACCTTATACTTTTGACGGGTGATATTTGTAATATCTAAAATTAGATGAACGCTGAACATTTAGAAAAAAACACTACCGTACTATAAAAAATTGTTGGCATTAGAATAAAAGCATATTATTATTCATAATTGTTCTAAATAATTTGGAGTTAGATTCCGGCGCTTGTCATTAAAAATCCATTTGCAGTTTAAAACCGACCGTTCCACGTCTACAAACGTAACTGGGGCGTATGTAAAATACTCAAAGTATTAAAGCGTTCGATTTTCGTGTACACAATTTACAGCATTTGCAATAAAGTTTTGTTCCATTAAACTCTAGTTACGAGAGGTTTTGTATCCACTGGTACACAGTATTTCTCGAGGGAACTTGCAGAAACATTTCTCCACAATAACACAATATAACATCTAAGACTCTATAGACTCTATTAGATATACAAATATAAAACTAGCTGGAGATTTTAACATTAACTTTATAGGACCATCGGTTAATTTTAGGGAGTCCATTTGTTTAAATTCAACATAATAAATGATCCCAATAATTTTACTGGCCTTAGGCCAATTACTATAATACCAACATTATCAAAAATATTAGAGAAAATAGTCCAACCTTAAATTTATAATTACGTCATCAATAATAATATTATTTCCCCATTACAATCAGGTTTTAGAAAAGGTCACAGCACCACCTCCATTCTATCCAACATAGCTGACAATATTTTTAGGTCCTTAGATAATGGCAATGCTGCTGTTCTTGACTTTTCAAAGGCATTTGATACCTTAGACCACAGCCTGTTGTGTGCCAAGCTGGTTTATTTTGGTTTTGATAATACATCTGTAATTTTTTTTAGGTCTTATTTAGAAAGCCGTTCCCAAGTAGCTATTTTTCATGATCAATATTCAAACAGCTGTCCCATCACATCCGGAGTTCCGCAAGGTTCCGTGCTGACCGGTGCTTTTCCTAATCTACACAGCCAAAATTTTTACCTCCATTAAGTTTTGTAATATACAGTGTTATGCAGATGACACTCAATTGGTGTATTGAAGTACAGTGATATTAACAGTGCACTTATTAAAATAAATAGTGATCTAGATTCTATTTAACAATACTCGAAGGATAATAATCCAAAACTGAATGGTGACAAATGTGCTGCTATTTTATTTTGTTAAAACAAAGTTAGAAATAGTCTTAGTACAAATCTTAAATTAAAAATAAATAATCAACTGCTTAATATTGTTCATAAGGTAAAAAATTTAGGAATAATATTTAACGATAACTTGCGCTTTAAAAACCACGTGGCTATGCTAGTTAAAAATCATATGTTGTATTAAAATTGTTATACACAAACATTAGCATTATAAACTTCAAATTAAGGAAAAAATTTTGTGAATCTCTTGTTCTCCCAATTTTAACCTAATAATACAGTCTATTATTCTTGCCCTGATAAGCTAACGCAATACCGACTTCAAAAAATTCAGAACAGCTGTTTGTATGTATATTATGGATATTTCAATATAAAAAATTAGTGAAAATCAAATATAAGATATTCGCGATAACGAGATTACTCAGAATAAGTGTGTAATTTTTTTTCCAGTTTGATAGTTTTTCAAATAATCGTTATGTAAATGAGTCTACCAGGATTCAGACATTGGTAAAAAAACAATTAAAACCAAGCTAGCCATCTTAACAATTTCATGCAAAGTTCCTGTTGACAGTCTTTAAAAATGCTGAATCGCATATAATTACAAATTCGTACCCCATAGTCTTTATGGGTTAACGCTCATATATTAGCATGGTTTGTGTCCTTAATAATGAAAAATAGAATTCTAATTACTGTATTTTAATCATATTTTATAAAAACTAAATATACCATAAAATTGTTTATCAGTCACAGTTTGTAATTCAACAAGAATTTCAATACCAAAAACTATAAATATTTTAATTCGCTAATAATAAATAAATTAACACATCCAAGAATGCAGAAAAGACGTCATCACAATATTTTTTAAATCTAGGCAAGAACAATTTTGATTATACTTTAAGATTGGGAAATTGCTGAATGAGAGTAAGTAACCATTTCATCTTCGGTTTATTATAAATGCATACATATGTACGTAAAAAACCAAACATAGTAAGATATTTAAAATATCTTCAGAATAATTTCTAATGACTATAATAATATAAAATTTTGTAACCCGACATTCTGACAATGAAACACCTACTTTTTTCATTACTGAACTACAAATTTTAATTAAGAAGAATAAGAAGAAAAATGTATATTAATATAGGGTAAGTTGGGGTAATTCTGAACGCATATAGTATGTTGGATGGAACTTAAGTCAATATGACTGATAGTTACAACAAAATAATGTTAGTATGCATAAAACTATAGTAACTTATATACAACAGTAGAGTTAATTTTTTTTCATATGTTTTTACTTGCAATATCACTATTTTTCTAAAACAAGTTGTGTTGTTCCAGTTACCGAGGTAAATAGTAACATCGGCGAAAGTGCTCATTTATTTGTAGTATGTAGTTTGATGGGATAAAAAGAAATAAAATAAATAAATATCTTGGAAACTAAATTTTTTTTATTTTTTAAATTCGAATAAATAATAAAAAAATTATAGAACATTAAAGTTAAAAGTATATATGTATAAAAGATTAATATTGCGAAATTTCTTACAAATTTCTCTTCAAGTTCTTTTGTTTCAAGATTCCTATCCAACATTGTACACTTGTATATAAGTAGCGACCAAATTTTTGAATGGTCAAGATTGGAGTATATGAGTTTTCTTCTATAAGGACAACAGTAATGTTATTTTTTATTGTTCTAATATAAACAGAACATTCTCCGTCGTTGTTATGAATTCCAATAAAACCAATCATTTCTAGGAGATACCTTTGCCTGCAAATAATCATCAACTGCATCACCTCGTACATTATCGATAATAAGGTCTCGTGGATTCTTCTTACTACACCAGTTCATTTGTCGGCAAATTTGGTTTTTTCTCTAGTGCGACAAGGCTTCTTCCTTTATATTCTCGGTCTTATATATTATATTTCAGACATAGAAAAAGTAAAATATACCTTGTTTATTATGATTACTATGTTGTTTGGAAAATGTCGAGCATTTAGTTTCTGCAGCATCTAGGGATTCATTCAAACTGACTAGCTAAAATATGTAGGATATTTTGATCCCTTCCTATACAATTAAAATGTTTCTTTCCATTGTTCTACTGACAGTCATATATGGTACACGATAATTTTGGCATCTATATTCTTAATCTGTTTTTTGCTCTATCCCAGTTTCTGAACTATTCCTTCAAATGAAACTCAAGGACGACCACTTGCTGGTAAGTCTAGACACAGAATTTTCTCCTCACAGCCTCTTATTCTACCATAAATGTTTTGATTCACTAAATTAAAGATACAGTTCTGAAATTCTAGTTTCTGCTATTTTGGAAACGTTTCTTTAACAATGAACTTTTAAATTACTAAACAACAGTAACTAGTTTTTTTGTTTCCAATGGTAACTTGATAATTGCATTAATGACTTAAAAATTAAAGGTAACTTTTCTCAATATTTTTGTTACATTACATTGTTTGAGTCGTGTAAGATCTGTTAAATAGTATGTCGCTCCTTATAACGACAAACTCGCCTATCTCAAGGAATTAAAATAAGTTAACCACATACTTTTCGGTTTTCATATTTGCTATTACAAATATTCGTAAACTATATCTCGTATGATTAAGGATACATTAATTGTAACATAAGATATTGCTCAAGTAGGTAATTCCCCACGTGTTTCAAGCGTTTGGTTATAAAAATTACGCCTATTCATGTGCCTGATGAAATAATTAAAAGTTATCATTAAATTTTTACTTTTAAGTTCATTTCAGCCCATCTACCTGTTGATCATGTGCGCTCTATCTTGATTATGTAATTAAAAAAAAAAGTTGGCTTATTGTTAGCTGCTGTTACCACCAAAAGCAAATAGCAACAGCAGCATAACCACAACGAAACTGCAACGAAATTATAATTTGAGTACCGGATTTCCCTGTTTTCGAAATTTCCGCCCACGCTTTTTCCGTAATGCCGACACTTTTGTGGAATTAGGTGTAGTGATGTCATATAAGCATGAGTATATTTCCACAAGCGATACAAACTTAAAATTTTTAGCTGTATCGTTCACCAAACTACTACAAACTACACGCGGAGACTAGCAATGGAGACGGGGATTGTCGAGTTCCTATTAAATAGTTTTCAACTGGTTAAGCTGCAGTTGAGTTGAGTTGAGCTCAGTAGAAATAAACAGATTTAAACATGCGGTGTCGCTTTGCTATTGCGTTTCTGTTGCGTTGCCTTTTCTAGTTGCTTTTGGTAGAAACAATCTCTTAGACAATACGAGTAAATATTTTTTATGTTAATCTTCAAGTAGCTAGAGTTTTTTTTCAAAACGCGAACGATTTTGCCATCCATACCATAATTTGTTGCAATGTTCATAAACGATTTTAATCTATTCATCTGATGCTGATTATGTTCAATAATATTTTATTGATGAAGAAAAATCTAACAAGTGAAATCGAGAATCCGAACCAGATTAAGATTGTATGTACTTTTCATGGTGAAAATTTTATATACAGATTAGTAAAGTAAGAAAAAATAATCGATTAATCAGTAAAATAATTGATACCCGATAATCGATCATTTGATTATTGTTCTCACAATAATCGATTAATCAAATGTAATCAATAATTGTTCAATGAGTAATCGATTATCGGATAACCGTTTTTGACAAATCGATTACCGAATAAACGATTATCGAATAATCCATTGTCGAAGAACCGGTAATCAAATAATCTGATATCAGAAATTAGATCACTCTCTTTTTATTTATATCCGCTTGTACTACCGAATATGTTCATAAGGGTGCTCTTCAAGTGTTCAGTATCGCAGTGCCAGTACAGTAAGTTCTGTGGTGCCAGTCTGCAATCGTGTATTTTGGCATTATCATTGTGCATGTCATTTTGGTCGTTGGACGTTGGAGTTGAGTGTTATTCTTTATGCGGATATAATTAAACAATAATTACGACTGGAAAAATAATCGATTATAATCGATAATAAAAAAGTCGATTTTCGATAATAGATAATCAGATAATCGAAAAATCGAAAAATCGATATCTACCATCGAAATCGATCATCGAATAACCTATGATCGACTATAACAGATTTAGTGGAAATAATCGATTCTTTTTAATCGATTTTGGACTTAAATATCGCCCAGCACCAGATATTAGTCTTTAGTAAGATGCCGTGAATCACAATACGATATTTTTTGTCTCGCTTCTCAATCTTTATATTGCCTGACAATGTAATAACCAATGGTTTCAGCAAGGCTTTCTTTATGTTTTAAAATTCAATAGTTAAACGATTGTGAACCCAATTCTTCCCACTAGCTGATATTCTGAAATCGTTAGGGATTTTAAGTAATTTCTAAAATACGTAACAGTTGAAAGACAAAGAAGATGGTCAATTTACTTGCGGTTGTATTTCCCATTCGTCATAACATTACCCATCAGATAAAATCTTGGTGTTTTGGTGAATGGTGCACAACTCTCGATGTAATTGTATTTTTTATAAATCATTAAATTTAATTTATTCGTTGCTGATATTAACAATAGACTTAATTTTCATTATTTTTTTGCCAAACCACAAAATAAAATTGACTTATTACCTTTAAAATATTATATTAAGAATTTATAAATCATTAAGAAGTGTGTGTTGGCAAATTTATTTGATTTTAAATTAAATAAATTGGGAGGATTTCGACTTTGGTACGTATTTAGGTACTATTTCCTAGTATTTTATTAAATACTATTTTGTAGATAAATTAAAGATTAATAATCACTTAAATGTTGCCATGTAAAATTAAAATATGAAAAAAATTGTTCCATATGAGCGCTCTATTGAACTTTACCAAGTTCATTTTAATTAGTATTTAAAAAAGATGTGAACATGCGAAACACATTTTTTATTAGGAAGTTGTCTCATACTGGAAAAAAATGGAAACATTTGTGGAAAAGTAAAAATACAATACTTGCTTAATTAAAGAAGATTAGTTAATTATATTTGCATATTTCCTTAGTACAATACAATAATTGAGTTTTCCGAGATGCAGAATCTACATATACGTGCTGGGTCGCAGGGCTAATAAAGTTTTGAAATCGGTTGGGTTGAATTAGTGTTATACCTAATTGTGTTTTTCTTTGAAATTATGATATGCGTACTTTTTTAATTATATCTACTCGTACTACTAACTTTTTTGATCATAACTTAAACTGAAATGTTCACAATAATTGAGAAAAGAAAAAGATGTATTTATATATTGAAAATAAAGAAATACGACTGCCACCAGGTAATATAATAAATAATGTACCTATGCTAGTACGGTTTTGTAAGAGTAAGAGTATAATCGAAAATATAATTTTGCTAGGTTTTAGTTTTTGGGATAAATGCTAGAGACAATATTATACCAAGTTTATCAAACATGTGATCATGTAATAAATAAACCTGGCCAAGCGATGGTAGATTCAGGGTCGGGCGCAATACCAATGCCATCGCGCGCTTGTTTACGATGACGATGACACGACACACTTCAGTTGTTATCTGTCGGTCGATGCACTAATAAATAATAAATAATGTTGAGCGTAAAGAGTAGAAAACGACCGTACGCTGATAAAGTGAATAATTTGTCGGTGAATTTCCGGATTTATTCTATGATGGATGTAAAATAATTTGTAAAGTTTGTGATCAAGACTTAATGTGCTGGAATAAATACGGCAGCAATATTCATGTCAATAGTAACCAACATAAAAATAAAAAAAATGGCGTGTCTTCTTTGGAACCTCAGTTTATGTTTGATTTACTGTTAATGCTGATTGCCTGTGATGTTCCCCTGCGCATATCGGATAAACCAGCATTTCGAGAGTTCTGGAATAAATACAATCCCCAGGTGAATTTACCAAGTCGTTCTTCGTTACGTAGATATGTACCAAGTGTTCGTGAAGACATTGTAAATATGATTAAATGTGCATTAAAAAGTACACGGCTGTGGTTATGTTTTGACGAGACGACAGATTGTAAAAAAAATTCTATTTTAAATGTTATAGTACGTGTACTCGACCCTGTTAAACCAACATTTCCACTTTTACTAGCTAGCAAAAGACTAACTGCGTGTACTGGCGAAACAATTACGCGGGTGGTCTTGGAGACTTTCGAAAAATTTGAACTGTCAAGTCAAGTATTGATGTTTGTGACCGACGGTGCTGCGACAATTCGTTTGGTGGGCCGTTTTCTTTAAAGAGACGATTGTAGGTTTTTACATGTTACGTGTAAAGTGCATGCGTTCCATCTTGTAGCAGAAACGATTCGAAAATGTTTTCCAGAGGTAGATTAATAGCAAATACAAAAAAAGTATGTCTCAAATCTCCTAAACGGCTTCGAGCATTTCACACACTGTGTCCTGGTATTCCGGAACCACCAGAGCCGATTCTTACACGTTGGGGAACGTGGCTGAAGGCAGCTTTTTATTATGCTGAATATTTTCAACAAATAAAAGCTGTGATACTATAGTTCAACCCTAACGAGGCAGCAGCTATTAAGAAAAGCCAGAAAAGCTTTCAAGATGTTTCCCTTGAAACAGATTTAAAAACTATTTATATTAATTATAGAGACGACGCAATAGAAAAATTGCAAGATACTTCGTTGTCGTTAGTGGAATCTCTGCAAATAGTGGATGACGTAAATACACAGCTACAGACTATAAATGACGCAAAAAATAAGCCCGTTATTGAAAAATTCGATAGTGTATTACGAAAAGATCCTGATTTTCCCAAATTAAGACAAATTTGTGATGGTGCATCTACAGCTGCGTTAAGTGAGTTCACAGAGTCTTTTACTTATGCCTGTATTACTTCCGTAGATGTCGAACGGTCTTTTTCAAAATACAAACAGATTTTTTTCACCACAGCGAACATCGCTTACTGAGACAACTGTAGAAACATATCTGACGCTACACAGTTATTATAGAAGTGCTCCAGTTTGTGATAATGACAACCAAGCTACTTCATAAATCTGCTTAAGAAGGTGAGTTTTGTACATATTTTTATAAAGTGTACCAGTATTAATAAAATGCATTTCCATTTATTTTATTTATTTATTTATTTATTTATAATTAGTTATCACTTAGATATACAATGTACATGTGTGAACGTCATTTAATAGTTTAATAATAATGTGCAGCACTAAGCTTACAAAATATAAGGAAATACATAAAAAAGAATTTAAAGCGAACGAAATAGTACAAAAACATTCATCACAATATATGTATAAAATATTTTTTTTATCATTGTACTTATTCAAGTATTATGATATGATGCATACCCAATACGTCTCTGTAGGATTAATGCCCTTGGCCAGGCTTAGTGATAAAACTAATCAGAATTGAATAGCACCTTAATCAAAACATATTCCACTATTATTTAGGTTTACCAGTTTGGCCAGTTTACTATAATCTAGAATCTAGGGATTAAAATTCAAGTTTGTCAAGGATCTTGGTTTCCGGACTTCGTATGTTTAATTATGTGGTGTTCCAGAAAACAGTGGTGTAAAATGAAACTCAGATACTGGACAGAAAATAAAGTCGATTTAATCAAACACATTATTATTATTATTTATTATTACTTACAGAAATATGTCTTTCAACCGCAAGCGAACATTCAAATTTCTGAAAAAAAATAGGTTTTGTTCAAATAGATGAAAAATGCCCTAAATAATTTTAATCGTATTTGCTGTGAAAACATTCACACAAAATTAATATTTTTTGCTATTCATTCAAGTTTATGAGAATGTCGAAAAGCAACATTTTTCTAACCACTTGGACAAATTTGCTCTTAATTTCTTTGTGGATAATATGGCCGTCTCTTTTCTGTCAGAAAAGTACATCTATTTGTCACATTTTTTATCTCTTATAAAATTTTAATATCAGTATAGCTTTTTCTTAGTCTGAAACTCATTCTCAATTTAACTGTCACAGGGTGTTCCAAAATTAGATGAAGAGAAAGCTATGGCAAGTTTTTGGAGCAAAAAGGTCGATTTAAATAAACGTATATAAGACCGAAACTGAAGTTCATTTTATATCTGCTGTTTTCAAATCTCCAAATCCCCATTTCATCCTGGGATACAGATCCTTAACGTGCTCGCATCGCAGATACAGGAAACCTAAAGTTATTTATTTCGATAGTTGGTAATACGAGAGATGTTCCGCTCATACACAATACCTTATCTACTTGATCCAGTTAGGATTAGAACCTGGGTCACCTGAGGGAAGAATGCGTTACTTTTCGTCATACCACCGAGTTGGTCTCTATATTTTGTTAAAGAAAACCACATTTCTAATAAAAATATTGGTTATATATTGCTGATAATTATTAACTCTACCTGGGTAAGTGGTAGTACCCTTCTTAAATCTATATAATCACGACAAGTTGTTTACGACTGTTCAAATAGGAATTTATCACTCTTGTGACTAGAATAACATATTTTTGTAAGTTGGTAAATCATACCTACCTGCTCAGTAGTTCTGCTTCGACCATCTCTCATTTATCGTTCGTCGAGATAAATATCTGAAAGTTGTCAATTGATTTCGATCTTCCTATAATTTACAATTGATCTGAATAGCCAATTAGCTTCGGCACAACCAGAAAAAGTCTGTAAATATGTAGGAAAGTCCTGATTACGAGAATATTACTGTATCCGATAATGTTATTTTATTTGTATAGAGTGAACCAAATTCAGTAGAATTTGCGACTTTCTTTTTGTCATTTTTAAATCTCTGCATCACGTTTAAGATGAATAATTTTTAAAATATTTTTTGTGTCCTATGATTTCACAAGTATTTAAATTAGTTTATTGAATATTTTCTACCTTCTTTGGTTTTCAAGATACTGAAAGTATAACAAAAACCAATCAAGGGCACCTATGAACTTTCGAACGTTTCATAATGCATTGTGTATGTGACAAAAATAAAAAAAAAAACAATTTTTTATTGGATACTAATGAACCACGCATGTGTATTTGGAGATAGCTGATATATAGAAACAAGTGGTAGTAAAAAGTGGCTTCGTGGTCTAGAGGTAACGTACTTGCCTCGAAACCTCGGGGTCCCGGGTTCGATTCCCGGTCGAGGAACTGGGATTTTTCTGTGAGAGAGATTAATCGTAGTATACTCGGATATTGGGTGTGTGTCCATTGTCTCTAAATGTGTAGCCCTCTCCCGCACAAGGTCATTCCAGACCTTCAGGGATAAAGGGGGTTGTAATTTCATGTGGTGTTATTATTATTATTAAAAGTGGTAGTAAACATATTAGCAAGTCTCAAGCATGTCAGAACTTGTTGTTTATCAGAAAATATCGACGTGTAGATGGAACGATTCTCAGTTCAAATTCGACTTCCAAGAGCTTTGGAGTTTGTGTATTGTGGAACGGTAATAATTTTACATTTTTAATGGAGCTTGTTAGTGGTAAGTACTGTTACGTGTTTGCTATCCCCACAAACACATATGTATCCTCGTAGATTCGTTGATTGAAAGTCCAGGTAACACTTACTCATTACTTTATTAACTAATTAATAATTAAGAACAATAGATTAATGACTATCTTAACTATAATCACAATTAAACACATGTCTCTATCTTATTTCTTCTTTACTCGTTCACTTCTAAATTCAGACTGATCTTCGCACATACGGGTATTTTGAAAATTTAGGCGGCCAAAAACATATTTCTCCAAATTTGAATCCAAACAATTTTTTTTATTTATATTAAACTTTAATATATTCATAAAAGGTTATATTAATGCGCAAATAATAATAATAGTAATAATAATAATAAGTTCTTTAAAGGGCACCCCGTCAGCCGGAAGAACTGCCAGCCGCAGTCCCACCGCGACAATTATCAGCTGATGGGGAACATCCTTTAGAGTTCACCGATGTAGACTTAAGGACGAGGGTTAGCCTTAACACCAGGGCTAACCTAAAGCCACAAGACCTGGCTAGAATGGACGAGGTCATCGATGAGGAAATTCCAGAAGATGCCGACATCTGGCAAATCAACAGTGCCGTGTACACCGCCGCGAAGCAACTCGTCCCCCGTGAGAGGTCAACCAATCACGGGGTCGAGAAAGCCAAGCGACGTGTACAGAAAATCGAGGGCAAGATACAGTCGGCCAGACAACACGCTTCTCGGATCCAGAGTGTGGTGGAATATAAGACGACTGGTAGAGTTTTTACTCCCAGAATCCGGCGCATAACAGCTGGATTAAGACGTCAACACCATACTCTAAATCTGACAGTGATGCTTACCATCAAGCAGCACTGTCTAGATAGGATCCGAGCACTCATGGCGATAAAGAAAACATTGAAGAGGCGGGTGAGGAGTATGGAACAAAACAATTTGTTCCGTACGAATCCTTCCCGCCTCTTTCAAGAGCCACAGCGTGTTGTAGATAATCCGCCGACTGTAGAAGATGTCGAAACCTTCTGGAAGGGAATCTACGAAACGACGCGTCCATTCAATAGCGACACTCCAGCAATTGCACACTTCGAGGCTCTGTGTCACAGACATCGTGAAGAGCCAGAAGAAGTGTGCCCGGCAATCAGTACGGAGGAAGTCCAGCAAGCACTTGTTGGTACCAAGAACTTCGCTGCCCCGGGCCCAGACGGCATTAACAACTGGTGGTGGAAGAAATTTCCTTCCACTCACCGCCGTCTGGCGCGAGTTTTCAACTCATGGTTGAACGAGGGGCAGCAGATTCCGGACTGGTTCGTCGAGGGACGTACTGTGCTTATCCCCAAAAAGGGGGATCTTTCCGACCCGAGGAATTATAGGCCGATCACTTGCCTCAACTCCTGCTACAAGATATTTACACGTATCTTGTATGCTAGGACACTGAGGTCTGTTGATCCGGTCTTCCAGCAGATACATGAACAGCGTGGTGCCAAGAAGGGCATGGCAGGTTGCAAGGACAGCCTGCTGATAGACCGCTGTATTACACAGGATTCTGTGCAATACAAGCGGAATCTATCGATGGCCTGGATTGACTACCGCAAGGCATTTGATACAACATCGCACGAGCTATTGTTGCACTTGCTCGAATGTCTTGTGGTACCAGCACCACTAGTGAGATGCATAGAACAGCTGCTGCCACTCTGGAAGACTCGCTTCACCATAAAATCAGGTGCACAGCGGGTCACGACAGAGCAGGTGGCATTTAGGAGGGGAGTTTTCCAGGGCGACTCCCTGAGTCCTCTCCTCTTCTGCATCTCACTGCTACCGTTGTCTGCTGGGCTCCGCCAAACCCGCGGGTATCAATGTGGACCACCCAGCGACCGGAGGCATAAGGTCACCCATCTATTTTATATGGATGATCTTAAACTTTATGCCTCCGGAGAGCGCGAACTACAAAACGCTCTTAGGGTGGTCGAAGAATATACGCGGGCAATTGGTATGGAGTTCGGGTTGGACAAATGTGCAGTCGTCCACCTCAAGAGAGGACGATGCGGGGAATTCCCTGAAGACGCGCAGCTCGCAGACGGAAGCATCCTAAGACATCTGGATGCCGGAGAGACCTATACATACCTGGGTGTGCAACAAAGGCACATCCAGGATGTAACACAAATAAAGGAGTCTCTCCGCGGCAAGTACAGACACCGCCTCCGAAAGATTTGGTCTTCCGAACTTTCGGGGAAGAATAAGGTGTCTGCAACTAATATGCTTGCCGTTCCGATTCTGCTCTACTCCTTCGGAGTAGTAAAGTGGAGAGTAGATGAGCTGCGCCAATTAGACAGAGATACCCGCAAGATGATGAATATTCACAGAAGTATTCATCCTAGATCGTCCGTTCCTCGTGTGTACCTCCCACGTCAACGGGGGGGGCCGAGGATTCTTGAGCCTGGAGTGTACGCATGGCAGAGTAGTACTGAGTATGGCATGTAACATCCTCAGGAGCTCAGATCCCCTCTTGCGGTTTGTGAAACATCACGAAACTGTAGGAGTGGGAGCAGGATTGTTTAAGGCAGCAAAAAGAGCCGCAGATGAACTTGGTCTCGCATTTGACATCAGGCGAGGTGGCCGGCGAGGTGCTGATGTTGAATCAGTCACCGAACTTCAGCCAAATCGTCTGAAAGCCCGAATCAGAGCTGCCGAACAGGAAAATCTGTTTCGGCAGCACGTCGATAAACCCCAGCATGGTGTCTTCTATAAGAACATAGAAACACTGGGTTTATCGACCAGGCTGACCTTCGCCTTTCTAAGGTCAGCAGGGCTTAAGTCGGAGACCGAGGGATTCATTATGGCCTGCCAAGATGGTGTTATCAACACCTTGGTCTACCGTAGCCGCGTGTGGCGTGTAGAGGTTCCTGATATCAACTGCAGGACCTGCCATCAGGCGCCGGAATCGCTCATGCATTTACTATCTGCATGCCCCATATATGCGATTTCGGCCTACATCCACCGGCATAACGCGGCGTTACGAGTGCTGTACTACCATCTAAGGCACTCGTATGGGGTAGACCAGACACCAGTGCTGCCTTACGTCCCCGGAGATATTGAGTCCGTTGTCGAGAACGAGAAATGCCGGATTTACTGGAACTACTCGTTCCCGACTGTCAGGCTAATTCAAGCCAACAAGCCTGACATAGTTCTCCTCGACCATCAACTCAAGGTGATGTATGTCATCGAGTTCTCGGCGCCAGCGGAGAAAAACATCACCTTGAAGGAGGAGGAGAAACGGACCAAATATCGCGATCTCCGGTACGAGCTCCAAGTGCTGTACCCAGGCTACTCAGTAAAAATGGTCGTCCTTATAATCGGTGTACTCGGAGGGATAAAGCCTACGCTGCTCTCGGAATTGAAGATCATACCGGCCTGCCAAAAACCAGCCGAGTGGCTGGCAGGTCAAATGCAGAAGGCGGTCATTCTGGGTTCTCTCCGTCTGCTTAGGGCACACGATTCTGGTATCTACAGTCACTAACCCTGCGGGATGTGGGGAGTGGCTGTAGTTGATGCGCCGGCGCGACTCCCGTGAGGCGTCGGAGGCCACGGGAGGACTGACCGGCATCGGGAAACCGAAAAAAAAAAAAAAAAAAAAAAAAAAAAAGTTTTTTATAGTAATTTACATTATAGTAATAATGAAAATGATTAACACAGTATGTACTCATGTAAACATAACTAAATAAGAAACTTGTAAATAACAAATAAAATTTCTCCTGTAGTAACTATTTATATTATCATGAGAACGACGAAAAGCACGATTCTTTTTCCCCTTCTGAGGATTCTGTTTCCTCAGATTTATCGCTGGTTGGATTAGGATAAGCTGGCATTAAGAGTTTCAGTGTTTCTTTTAATAATGGGTCATTTTTCTTCTTGGGTTTTGACCTCATGCTTATTATTAGTGGATCGGAGCTAAGCAACAGCCTGTTGAGCACATCTAAATTACACGGCTCTCGAGAGAACTTTCTAGCATAGTTCTGGCAATATAGTCGGAAATATTTATTTCTGGCTTCGGCAGCTTCTTCGGACAACTGGTCAATAAGTAATAGGGCATTTTCTATAACAGTTGCACCGTGGATTAGTATCTTGTGTTGTGTTGGTGTCATAGGATGCCAAGAATATATCTGCACATACAGTTTTGCAGTCTCCATGCAATATTCAGAAAACTTTTGTACGTTCACCTTATGACCACTTGAGATTACTTGCAAAATGACCTTGAATCTAAATATAAGATTAAAATCTATCCCTGTGATCTCGGCTGCTACTTTTGGGTCATTAAAAAATCTTCTTCTTGTATTTCCGTCATTTGTATTACCGAAAGCGGCTTTTGGCACGTACATAATTAATCCGATTTCTGTTCTGAACGTGTCCTGAATTTCCTTTTTTCTATTCTTGACAGCTTCTTTGCTAGCAGTGCCAGAAGCTCATATCTGCCATTTTTTGATAGGCAGTTTGTATGCCAAGTGCAAAAGGCTTTCGAATAATCGAATTCTGGCGTGCAACAAAGACAGCCCAAAGTTCAAGGACTCCATTTGACTTCACCTTTCTTTGTTAAATCATTAAAATGTTTGGAAGTCAAACCGCAAATATAACATCTCATTGTTGATGTGGTTTGTGTAGCTGCATTACAGACTTTTGCGTCTATCATAGTAAGCATCATTGTGTGCTTTACTGAGTAATCTTTATCCCCCATTGAAACCTTTGTATTTTGCAACAACTTAACAACATTTTCTACATAACTGATTTCCTCATTCTTTATATCCACTGATTCCTTTACAAATCTTATTCGAATGGGGCGACAATATCGTGGGGAAGTTGGCATGGGGTTCTGCCAAACTATTTTACTGTTGTTTCTATCACAAATTATTTGAAGTGGCACAAACGAACTTTGAAAAATGTTCAAGTCATCACTCTCATTTTCCATCTCTGTTTAAACTGTTCTTGCTGGGACCCGTCACAACCCCACTTGCAAATTAACTGTAATGTGTTTCTATCTTCTTCATTCAATGTGTGCAAAACTTCTGCTAAAGCCAATAACAATCGCTGGACGGTATGATCCATCAAATTTTGTATGTTAATTTCAGCAGAAGTGGCTGTAACTCGATATGCCTCTTTAGGTGGGTAACAATCTTGTTTTGCTTTTTGTAGCAGACTAGCAAGGATAAAATTTTCTATTTGTGTTCCTAATAATTTCATATTGCCGCCTGGATAAATCAGCCTCAACAAACATTGAGAGCGCGCGAAATGCTCTTTATCATCCCGTACACTTCTAATATATGCAGTTCTATATTTTTTTGCACGCTTGGGTGAGAAAACCAACTCTTTTAGCATCTGTGAGGCAGTCCTTTTTCCCGAGGTTTGAAGTGTTATTTTTGCTGCATTTCTTCACTTGTAGTACTTCGAAGTTCTTCAGTTTTTCTTCATGTACTTCTTTCGCTTAGTTCTGTAAATGCTTCTGGTGGACGGCCAAAACGTGCTACTGTAGGTTGCTCAAACGTTCCTTGTAACCAATTATTTTTTTTTAATGAAGTTATCAATATTTCTTTGTACATTAGCCCATCTTCGTTTAAATTGTGATTTTATGTAGGAAAATCTGTGCTTTAAGTATTTTATTTGGATCTCAGAATAATCCTGATATGTCAAAACATAATTTTCAAGATACTCCAATTTTTCCTCAAAAGTAGGCAAATTTTGCTCTTGCATTTTGTCAAAAAAGTATCTCCGAGTCACAACTCGAGCATTTGATGACCCTTGAACAAAGTTGGATACTGTTAGTATCAACATCTTTTAAGACTTAAGAATTCTGCATATTATACCAAGCCATTTGTAAGTCCTATAATACAATATTGCGCAGTTATTTGCAGTTAATTTACTAATAATTCTTTTATATATACTCTTAAGTTCTTATTGAACCAAACAAAATATTTAGGATGAACCCTGAAGTATAACAATTATCTTTAGATAAGTAAGAAATTAGTTAAAAAAGAAGTAAAAATGATATTTTCTTTTTTTGTTAACTTTTAAAGGTACATAAAAATTGTTATAAAAAATTATTGAAACGTTAAACATGTGCCCACTTACCAGCATTATCAGTATCCACGGCGTAGTTTTTAATATTTTTTCGAGAATTAAAGTCGTTCACAAAGAATGCCAAGAATAATTACGTTTACTTAAAAAGACGCCCGAATTTCGACTGATGTTACTGCTACACTATTACAAGGAGTGACGAATAAAGGGTAGTCCATTGTTCTGTAGCTATTCAACTTGGTCAGGTAGATTTTTTTCCTACCTGCACTGAATTCTACAAAATCGACTTATGGCCGCCTAAATAATCAAAATACCCGTATGTGCCTCGGCCCACCGTGCACCTTATTTATATATCCGTTCACGCGGTCTAGAACATTCCTGATCGGTGATCAGTGATCATTCTCGGCTTTTCTCGTACAATTCTAGGCACATTTTTCCAGTCTACACAGTCTAGTAGCGTAACAGTATTTTTCATTGTGATTTGTTTTTTTTTTCAGTTCCTTAAAGCTACATTAGTAATTTGAAGTGGCCCATTAGATTTAGTAAACAAATCTGTTTTAATAACTTTAATTAAGCATTTTTAAAATACTCCTCAAAACTCTCTCGTGATCTTGGCTGAAAATTTTTATAGATGTATTATTTCTAGGACAGTCACGATCTATCATAATAATAACAATCGTAATAATAAAGACATTTTCGAGAAGTGGGTTTTAAGTGATCCAAACGAAAAAAAACTGAAGTTTTTAATTTTATTCAAACTTTTTTCATGTCATCAATAATTAGAACAAATTTTGTGACGTATATTGTGCGAAATTGAGCCAAGAAATGAAATAGAACGCATGGGCGATTTTTACAACAAGAACGTATTGCTACGTATATTTGATTCCTTCAGTAAAAGTACTACATCTTCCAAAGCACAAAAAGAGTGGCTGGAGAATTTGCAGGTGATTTCGCTGATCAAGAGGAGACAAGTAGTGCCGAAGAAGTTAAAGGAGTTAGATTTGAGCGACTCTGACGGTGAAGTCGACTGACCGTTGAAGATGTATCTGATGTGACAATCACTGACGAAGATTCAGAGTAGAAAAAGTGAGAAAGATGTTATTCTTAGTAAAAAATGCATTCTATCTATTTTCAAAATATTTCTTTTTCATTTTATGAACTTTAATATTGTATAATAGCATAATTATATTGACTACCTATCAAAAACTATTTAAATTGTTCTAATCTGTAGTGAAATATATATGAACAAATTATTTAAAAGATTGAAAAACCCTAAATTTGATTTTTGTTCACAAATCCCCTACACTCAGCGCACTGTGCGCATGTCTGATTACAGTATTTGTTCTGTGATTTCATTGTTATGTCAGATTGAAAGTTAAAGTAAGGTGAGGTTAGGAAAGAAATATGGAAATAAATGCGTAATGAACATAAAACCAGTATTTTTGTTTACTGAATAATGTAAGCACTAAATAAGTTATAACAATTGCTTGAAATGTGGGCCCCATTCTGCAAGCAAAGGTGCACTCGTTTCTTAAAATTTTCAAATTTTCATTTGTGCAATTCTGCTGGAGTCATTATCTCGATTTCTTCAGAAGATGCATTTCGCACCTCGCAATTTTGTGGATTTTTTATCGAAACAATTCACACGGTTTTTCAACTGAAAATGTGGAAGAAATCGGGATAACGGGATTGCCATACATATTTATCCACTATTCTATAGGTGTAAATATACCGTGTGTAAACCGGCTAAGGTGGCCAACTGTTAACAAAGGCAGACTGAACAAGCAAAATGGACCTAAGGGCGAAAACACAACACAGTGATGCGACGTCGCATCGCAAAAACGACGTCGCACGGCGATGCGATGCAATGACGAAACGTTAAAACTTCATCGCCACGGCATCGCAGAGAAGATGCTTCTAGTGAGATGTGGACCGCACAATACGTGTCCTATGGCTGTTGCAGGCCACAACACTGCGGTGCGACGACGCATCGCAAAAACGAAGTCGCACCGCAATGCGATGCGATGAACGTTCATTGCACGGCCACAGAAGACCTATACCAGAAGCGACACGTTTGATGTATGTATGGCGTGTTATAACTAAATATAAAAACCAAATAATGTACCAAATCTTGTACACACGCAACCTGTTGGCAGAGCAGACTAAGTCGCGTATAAAAGACCACCAGACTTCCGTGATTTGCGCATGCGTTGCTTGAGAGAATCATTCCCGATCTCATAAGTAAAAACACAACACTGCGGTGCGATGTCGCATCGCAGAAATCCACGACGTCGTGGAAATTTGCGATGCGTGGTTGCACCGCAGTGTTGTGGTTTCGCCCAGGATTTGTACTAAGCGACGTCGCATCGCAAATTTCTACAACGTCGTTGATTTCTGCGATGCGACGTCGCACCGCTGTGTTGTGTTTTCGCCCTAACAATGTGAGTGTAGCTGGCTGATGGGGTATAGACCGAGCATGTCCCTATGTTCGCTAGATGTATTATTTCGTCTCTTTTCATCCTAGTTCGCAGCCATCGCTGGTATTATTTTTCTAACTGGCCACACTTGGCGCTAGGCATACAGCGTGTTTCAAGACCTTTTGCAAATTGGGCGTGACTAGTAACAGAGAGTTATCTCTGCTAGTAAGTGAGTCATCGTGCAATAAAATACAGTCTGAGTTAGACCCCTCCTCTAGCTAATAATGGGCGTTTAAGGCGTCTCATTCGGTGTAAATCGCCGCCGTTACGGCAGATGTTCGAGGCGGGGCGAGGCTAGTTAATATGTTAGTCACGTGCCCGCATGACTCGCAGATAAAGCTGGTTAGTTGCACGATGTAAGAATGTGCGCATATGTATAAAATATATATTCCAGAAGCTCTTGAGACACGGTGTATATTACATGGTACGTTAACAACAGGGATCCTGGGTTTTGGAAGATTTTTCTCGTTTTTATATTATTTTGGGACACTAACGACGATATTACCCATCGTGGATTTTGTCTGAGCGTACTGGGTAATACTGAAAATCATTGGACACAAAGTTGTCAATTATCCATTTTGGGCGAGACACATTTTTAGCAAATGTTATTATTTAAATATATTTCAATCGTAAACTCACAATTTTTAGATGAAAACGATAAAGGGACATCCAAAAATATTTTTTCTAAAGGTACATACAGTGTGTACAGTGTGTCCGATCTCAAGTGGACACAGCATAATATTTTGATTATTATTCGACAGATCGATTTCAAATTTTTCTCTGTTATGAAACTTTTCAAGGCGCATCTTTTTATGATTTTCAATATATTTTCAATTGTCACACCAACCCACTGCGTTCACTCAAAAATGTAATTTTTCTATAATTTACTTATCGTTAGAGATACAGCAAAAAATTATTAAGGAAAGTTGTTCAGAATCAAAAAATAGTAAATACTGATTTTCATCAAAATATGCGTATTTTGATCTTTTTCATAAATTTAGCAGTTATTCAGAAATTTATTTCTTAAGTATTAGACTTAAGCAAAGATTGCCGTGGAAACGGAAACAAAAAGTACTCAAAATTAGTTTATTGTGTAAGAATTCTAAATCACAACCATAAATGCAACAATATTAACACAATATTTAAGTACTTAAATGTAATCTTTTTCAACTAAACCACCATCAATAGCAATACATTTTTCAATGCGTTTTTTATTATTCCTTATTACTTGTCGTATTTCTTGAACGTTAATTTCTTGACAAGCTTACCTGATTCTATCACAAAGCTCTTGCCTAGTTCGGGGCCTCGTTTTGTAAACTTTACTTTTTATGGTGCCATAAAAATAAAAATCAAGCGGGGTATTATCCGGAGATCTAGAAGACCACTCGCTCTATCCATTTTTGAGAAAAGCTAACATTCAACCATCGACAGACAATTATCTAGTTGTGAATCGATTCTCCATCCAGATGAAAAAACATATCCCTGAGCATTGCTAATGGAAAATCATCAATTACCTCCATTAATTCATTATTCAAAAAGTGTAGCAGTCTTATAACATTTAAAGTTTGTAAGAAAAAGAAAGGGCCTATTATCCTTTCTCCCAAAATACCGCAACACACGTTCACTCTTTCAGAATACTGTCGCTTACAATTGACCATACACGGAAGTTTTTCACGAATTTCTCTAGCCATACGGGACCTTCAATATTAATAATATACTTTTATTCTTGCAACCGGCGGCAGTGAAAATACTTGTGTGTGTAGTTTACTGTTAAATACATCCCCCTATACCTCCAGTTTTCTTTGAGTGTGTGTTTATGATAAATTGACTTTATCAACTTAATACGGAATTCGCTAGAAAAATTCAAGGTAAGATATAGTTTCATATATATACATGCAAATCTGACACACAACTATCTAAAGCCAACCCTGGATTTGTCATATCCGATTGGTAAATCCTACCCCTGATCATTAATGCGCATATCCACTCTTTGAGTTCCACCAGGCGGGACTTTTCAAGTGAGCTCTTTCCACGCCACTCCATAATGCGACGAAAAAGATTGTACCCTTCATTCCAAATGCAAAACCCGAACAATATAGGTATAGGGATGAAAAGAGTTAAAAGAGTGCGTAACCCGAACTTAACTATAATATTCTAGCACCAATCTATGAAATATGAAAGACTTGGCCAATTCCCGTATTTAACTCATTTTGACCTAAACTTGACTTAAGGTTTAAGCAACAACTGATTCAATTAATCAGACACTCATATTGGATACCTAGTGCAAAAGTTTTTAACTGTGTGAATTGTATCATTATTAGTACAATTTTCATCGCCAATCAATAATGGATGGTAAAATGTGAAAGCATAGATGTAAGGAACAAGTAATAATATTAAAAAGAAACAATGAAATATTACATTTGGCAAGATCATTTTGTTCGTGAGGATGTAGTAAACGTATCCATTTATCATTTTGAAGTAGAGGTTATTAATTGTATCTATTTAAATCACATATAGTGTCACGGTCAGTCAGAAATACATAATGTCATTATGCTATATATACGCTCTATTTTGGGTCTGTAGGATATTTAAATAAATTTGTGTTTGTATTTATCACAAAATATATCGCTCTAGACGAAAAATATCGCGATTCAGTCAGTACCTTCATAACATTGCTATTAATACATACGCGTATAGAAAATAATATGGGAAATAATACAATAATGTTTGGCGCAATTTTAAATTTAAAAAAGTATATGAAAAGTTAAGTAAAATTATATTTTGAAATTCATAATACAAAGTGTATTTCGTGAAGTTTTTTTTTCAGCTATTTACGAAAAATAATGTCTAACAAGTGATGTCCCCTTTCGCGATGACAAATATGAGCTCCTTTTAGCACATCTTTCATGTCCTTTCTTAAAGTTTCTTGAGATATCCCCAAAATCTCTCGCCTAATATTCACTCTAACTCCAAGCATTACGGCTTGCTTACATAAACCTTTTCTTTCAGATAACCCCAAAGAAAATAATCTGGAGTAGTGAGATCTCCAGGGGATATCTCAAGAAACTTTAAGAAAGGTCATGAAAGATGTGCTAAAAAGAGCACATATTTGTTATCGTGGGACATCATTTGTTAGACATCATTTTTCGTAAATAGTTGAAAAGAAAACTTCAAGAAACACACTTTGTATTATGAGTTTCAAAATATAACTTTACTTAACTTTTCATATACTTTTTTTAATTTAAAATCGTGAAGGTACTTTTGCACCACACTATGTTTTTTAAACATATAAAATTGTATAAAGATGTACGAGATAGGTCCTTTGTCACAGTTCATACTATTTTTATGTTTTGTAATTTTTAAGCGTTCAGATGTATCTAACTATCTATTATTTGTTATACTAGGTGTAACGGGTTCATGGTACACCCCCTTTTCTCCTTTGGTTTTGAAGATAATAGATTGAAATTTGGGATATCCTATATACATAATAAGCAGTACTTTTTGACATACAAGTGATTTTTTTTCCACTTCCGGTTTCGCCGAAAGTGACACTAACTTTGGAAATGGAACACTCTGTACATTATTGCATTTTTGAATTCTCCATAATTTTCCGAATCCAGCGATACCAAATAAGTGACATTTGAAACATCAATATTTTTTATAATATAATTTTTAGTTTTCCATTTAAGTGTGCCATGACTGTTCCGATTTATTCTAAATGACCCGTATAATGCTAGAAAAATCGAAATCCCGTCAAAAATACTAAATTACGTGATTTATAAGCAAATAAATGTTCATCAAAATGGTTTTTGGGGAAAAAACTCAATTTTTTCAAATGGAACCATATTGATACCGAGTACCATTTATTAGTACTATTAATAAGGAATTTATTCATATGTCGTATTAAAATGTGGGATAAATACAAATTACGTTACAGCTAAAAGAAAATAAGAAAATACAATTTTGTTCTAATTGAATGTTAAGAAGTAACTAAGGTGGCTTTGAAAACAATGATATATTTAGCTTGTCAAACATTTGTTGGTTTACTGGTGTTTTTATTTTGTCTTTAAAAATTGTTTAAAATTCTTGTTAATTGTGTTCAAAATGTCGCAAATATTTACAAGAGATGGAAAATAGGACATGTTAATTATTTATGGGGAATGTAGAAAAAATGCCGTTGCCGATCGATATCCTGATAGACAATGTCCAGCGAGAAATTATTTCAATCGTCTTGAAAATCAATTCCGAAGTGAGCCCAACAATGATCCCGAAGAAAATTTCATTCTTGACGAAGGAGCGGAAATTAATGTTTTGACTCGAGTAGAAGTTGATAAGATTGTTTCTTTAAGGCAAATTGGGTTTGGATTGGAAATCAGTCACCAAACAGTAAGCCGAGTTTTGCAAAATAAAACTATAAATCTTTTAAATACCACTTGCACCAGCACTTGTTCGAAAATCATTACGAACGTAGGATGGAATATTGAGGACAGTTTAGTTGAATTACCTTTCCATTTACGACAGGGAATGTATTTCCAACAAGATGGCGCTCCTCCCCATAATTTAAGGATACTAATTGATTACCTTCAACGGAGATTCGGAGATAACGTAATTTCGACGAAAGGTTCCCTGAGGTTGCCTCCAAGGTCTCCTGATTTAACACCACTTGATTTCTTTGTTTGGGATCCTTTAAAAAATATTGTCTACGGAACCCCCGTTACAACCCAAGAAGACCTGAAGCTACGAGTAAGACGTGTAATTAATAGCAGAACGGCCCAGCAATTGGCGAACGTTCTTCGAGAAACAGCTATGCAAGTTCAGAAGTGCATTGACGTTAATGAACAGCATTTTGAACAACTGTTGTAATGTTTTGTGCTCATTTTTTATATTCCAAAGCCACCTTATGTATAACAAGGTAATTAGAACAAAATTATATTTTCTTATTTTCTTTTAGCTGTAATTTTGTTTGTCTTTATCGCACATTTAAATACGATATATGAATAAATTCCTTATTAATAGTACTAATAAATGGGACCACGGTACCAATTTGGTTCCATTTGAAAAAAATTGAGTTTTTCCCCAAGAACCATTTTGATGAACTTTATTTGTTCATAAATCATGTAATTTAGTATTTCGACAGGATTTCGATTATTCTAGCATTACACGGCTCATTTAGAATAAATCGGAACCATTATGGAACACTTAAATAGAAAATTAAAAATTATATTATAAAAAATATTGACGTTTGAAACTTCACTTTTGATATCGTTGGATTCAGAAAATTATGCAGAATTCAAAAATACAATAATATACAGGTTGTTCGAAATAAAAATCGAAAGTTAGTGTCTCTTCCGGCGAAAGCGGAATTGAAAAAAAATCACTTGTATGTCAAAAAGTGCCGCTTATTATGTATATAGGATATCCTAGATTTCAATCAATTATCCTCAAAACTAAACGAGAAAAGAGGGGTGTACCATGATCCTGTTACACCCGGTATTTCTAATTAATCTTGACGCTAATAACGTGTGACGAAGAAATTATCCTCGAAGATGGAAAATAAATAAATCGTGTGTCTTGTATTGATTTACGGGGGGATCGGTGACTAAACTGTCACTAATTTGAATTATTTTTTTGAACTGTCGATCAAAAACTAAGGTATGCCTTTGAATTTCCTTAGTTAATTAGGAGAGAAGTTTTTCAATCTCCCTTTAAGTATCTTATTTTTGTTCTTAAACGCATGTTGGGCAATATAAGAATTTTTTGTTTATACATATTTGAGATGAGATATGCTATTTAAACATTTTCTGAATCGACCATCTCATTTGACTAGTATAGTTCTGTTTATATTCCTTACAAATAAAACCACAGCCGTTTTGTTTATTAAAATATCGTCTTTTGGACTGTCTAAAATTGCTTTTATTTCCCTATGTACGAACCATGAGTAAACTGATTCATATGGAATAGAGGCAAATTTCATGAGAGAGAATTGCCGCACTTTGCAAGGTCAAAGAACTTTGAAGTTTTTCCTTAAATTTACGTTTCCTAATTATTTTATCAACTAAGCCTACAGAAAAACAATTACTTAGAACTATAATCGTAATTAACCAAAGCTTTTTCTTCTTCAAATTTCGCCGGAACTTTAATAAGCGATGCACCACATCAAATTGTAACTTAAAACTAGTTGTAAAATAACAAATAAAGTGAAAATTAGACAAGTAATAAAAAGTGTTTATAACTTTTTAAATCAAATTGTAACTTATTTATAAGTACTAGTGGTAATTGTCCTCTGTTTTTAGTTTTATTTTATTGTACTGAAACGGTTATTTAAGTCTGAGACGAAGATGTGTTCATCCCCGATTTTTGTATCAAATATTTCAAGAATATCATCGACATGCCTTAGCCACCCTTTGGGAAATAGTCGTTTCTACATGAAAAGACTGACAATAGAAGGTAACAAAAAGTTACCTATTGAAGTAGATATAATTTTTTCGTTTCAGTTTTGCAATAGTATCATAACCATAATTTAGGAAAAATTATTATCTGTCGAAAGTCAAAAATATCAAATAAATATCAAAAATTGCAACATTACAAAGTGAGTTAGACGTGTTTTTTTTATCAGAAAATGGTTTCTCTTTTTGGTCGATTTTTAAAGACAATTTTTTTTCAGAAATCGTCCTGAAAAATTCAATGTCTTACAGTAATACCACACTAACTAGATATTAACGATACTAGTTTGATTGTGACATCTTTAACGAAACGAGTGTGTTTTGTTTCTATTTCAGCATTTTCAAGCTTTAATTATTGAAAAATGTGTTCTCAGTATTCCTGCCCCAACATATTGTTTTTATTTACCCCTGATCTCTAAGGTCAACTGATTTTTTGAAATAAAAATTATAGAAATGAAAAGTTAGGCACGTTGTCCTTATGACTTGTAATAATTGATGTAACAATCATTAAATTTTGTCTCAGTAGGTATAGAAAAACGTGAAAGTGAAAATTGTGGTTAAAGATATTTATTTTCTAACCAATGTTGTAAAGAGTTAAGAAGGTTATTGTACAATGAAGATTTGACATAAATAATTAGGCGCTGAAAGAAAATTGTTACTTACCTTTTTCAATTACTTTTACTACACAAATAAATTAGCGGATAGTTTTTGAAACTAATAAAAGACAGCAACTACCCAGTGTTCCAAATTACCCTACTGTTTTTAAACTTGATCCTTCATTTTGATACTTTATAGGTGCCATTAAATGATATGAGTATAAAAAACCGCTGCCAATTACTTGGAGATCAGAACTTCCTCACCGTAGTAAAACTCGACGTTTGGTGGAGTTTATAACGAAAGTAATTTTTGACGTTTGAAAAAAGTCACATTTTTTGACGTTTCATAAAAGTCACTTTGACGTTTCATAAAAGTCACTTTGACGTTTCAAAAAAGTCACTTTGACGTTTAAAAAGTCACATTTTTTGACGTTTCAAAAAAAGTTACATTTTGACGTTTCCAAAAAGTCACATCGGTGGAATATCACTAATATTTTTTTTAGACCGATTTTGCTCATTAACGAATTCAATCTCTTCCTTGACCTCTAGAATGTGTGTACTAAATTTGAAAGTTTTATCTCAAAAACTGTAGCTGCTATCGCGAACACAGACACACAGACAGAAAATTTTTTCTGTCTGAAATTTTGTGTATCGTCATAAATCGTCGAGTTTCGTCCAGAAATGCATTAAAAATTTTCAAAATTTTTTTCATGAATACATAACTTCCTCACTTTGAGGGGTGAGGAAGTAATTATGAAATAATAACCGTGCGGCAAACATTTTATTATATTTCTGTCTCCAGGAATAAATGCATTAAATATTACAAAACCCCTATTAAACTTTTAACAAAATTATTATTCAATTACCTAATTAACAAAACTTCATTATATATTTAAGAAATTAGAGTTATATTTGTCTTCGTTAAAGATATGCTGTGTCATATTATATTATGTATTATCTGATGTGGGAACAATTAAAGAATTTAGGAATTATTTATAAATGGCAATTGAATGTTATAAATACTAATAACAACAATAAGTATTCATTAATTTAAACAAGAAAAATATAATACGTAGATAAGAGTCCTTTTACAAATTTTAACCAATTTTCAAATTTTAAACTTGTGTCTCATATACACTTAAGCTTATTTGAAATGAGGGCGTGATGTTTAAACCGTTGTAACCTCAAAATAGATTTTTATGTTTTTTTTTGCTTTAACTTTTGTTTCACTTTTCTTCATTTATTTTGGATTTGCAGTTTTTTAGATACTGGGTGTTTTATTCTTATCTGTATATTTTGAAATTTTTGGTTACATCTAGGAAGTTTAGCAAAAGTGACTGAATTGAAGGGGTAGAGATACAGGTGTTAATTGGAAAATTGCTAATTTATCGGAAAACATTTTTACCAACCTTTATTCACCAGAGACACGGAGTTATGTTATTTCTTAGCTCCTTTATCAATTCGGTATTCTACCATCTTGTCATAGAAATGTAACGAAACGTGGTGATAAGTTTAATATCACAACATCTTCATCGAATAAAATGCACTAAGTTTTGAAATAATGTCAGTTAACACATTTATCCATCCATCTATTCAATTGTTTTCTCATACTACATTTTTTCCTTCAATGAATTTTACATCAGGTAGCCATGTAGAACAAGTTGACAGTTTTAGAACATTAATTGCAGCTGTTAAAATTGTATAAAAAAAAACATACAGGTTTTGAAGGAAAAATCTATTGCAAAATGTCACAAAATACAAGAAACAACGAAAGAAAGTCAATGCTGAAAACTAATAATTGGTAGAACCACCTCGGATTCGTATGATGGTTTGAGATCGTCGTGGCATACTGCCAATGACAATAACTATAGTGTCCTATGGAATCTGATTCCATTTGTCATTAACAATATTTTCCAGTTCATCAATACTGTTCCCTGGTTCGGCACGACTTCTTAGTCTCCTTTTAAATTGTACCATATTACCACTGAAGGATGTAGCTTGCCAAATTAGTAAAGTTAACTGCCTTGTCTGTTACGGCGATTTTAATAGTTAATAAAATTTCAGGTATGTGGATTAAACCTGGTTTGAGAAAAACACACACAATTTGCTTTTTTTGGGCATCAATTTGTCAGTTTTTGTCATATTCTGGAATTTGTTTTTTTATCACCAATTTTATACTTTCTCTGTTTATAGGCACGTGAAATAAAAAAGTAAAGGTGGGTGCTACTCAAGAAATACCTCTATTTTCCTCTATTTGTTAACACAGTAAATTTATAGTTGTATTAGTTTGATTCTTACATCACACAACCCAATAAAAAGTAAATAAATACATATAACAAGTGATCAAGTCTGTTAAAGCTAATTCTGCAGTCGCAATCGTAATAAATGTTAGGTTTATTTACATATTTTCCAGTCGTGCTTGAAATTGGTAAATAATTTAAATTTAAGATGTTGAGGAGATGTTTAAGATATTGAGGTGACTTAATGGGAGTGAATAAGTGGAACAAGACATATAGATGCATCAACAGCCGAATATATATTTCACAAAGGTATGATTATTAAAAAACAAACACAAATATTTGTCACAGAGCATGAAACAAAATTAGTTTACCTCAAGAGTTTGTACTATTGGCAATTGCATTGATTTTAACTGGGTTATGCTAAAAATATTTTAATACAATTATGCTCTCCTGAACAGTGTACCAAATATGTTGCCATTAGTATTAGGCGGTAATTACAAAATAATAATTTTAAAATATTGTTTACTGCAGAAAATAGTTTGCAAAATTTTACGTTAGATACTAATAAAAAAAATAAATGAACATAGATCAAATCGCAGAGGAAGAACTGTGCGAGCTATAATAATATGCAATAATTAAAATAATTGAAATGTGTTATAATCTGTAGGGAGTAAACGTATATAAAATATTGTACATAGGTGTAATACAGACAATTTGGGATATACATTAAATACTCACAAGAATTCGTGAAGTGTATCATTCTAAAGAAGAATATTGCAAATATAAATAATTTCAGTAATCTGCACCAGGACTGTAATAAATTGTATTTAATTATACATTTATGTCACACTCGTGGAAGTGCACCGTGGTGAATCCCATCTAGAAGACTGGCAAAAATACCAAGTCCGTTAGCAGTTCCCATCCTATCTCTTTGCTGTTGGTCATCTCCAAGCTTGTGGAATTGATCATCCTGAGCTGCTCAAGATTATCGTCGTCCACGACGAACACCTGTTTGTCTTCAATAAGAGGTGAAACACCACTGTAAACATTGTTAGAATCGTTAACGATATCAACGTCTAGTATAACCCCGGTAAGAGCACCACCATGATGCCCATATTGCCCTCGACACCATCTGACTCTTGGGATTATACATAAATTATTTGTTCTACTTTCCTGAACAGGTTCGAGTGACCATCAAATTCGCCTGACATTCGTGTAGGTGTTCCGCAAGGGTCAGTCTTCGCCCGTAAATTAAGTAATTTATATGTCTCCAATTTCCAGAATGTTCCTAATACCAAACTAACCCTGTACGTCCAAGGCCACAGCGCTCAGGCAAGTAACCAACTTTCGAAGGCACACATTATTTGTGGAACGGAATTCTATGACTGAAGGAAGATTAGAAGGAGAATCAACGAGGAGAAATTGGAAGCAATGGTATTCACCCAAACTTTCAAACATAATAAAATTCTAACGCCAATTTCGATCAGGGTCGCCAAAATTCGAACTAAATAAGACATAAAGTATTTAATAAAATAACAAAATTTTTGAAACACATTAACCCAATTATACAAAAAGTTTATTCTTTGTCAAGGTATTTCTCTCCGTCCACAAAGAGAGTAAATTGGACCAACGAGAAATTAATATACATATGTATATTGTATAGTGTATTATAGTGTTATCATAAATTGGAAAATTATCAGCATAACCCATAAAGAGTACATGTACGGGTTTTTTATTTTAATGTAAGTGTAATTTAGTAGTCAAAAAATATAATAGTTTAGGAACATTCCTTCGTGTAATATCCCTCTCCTTAATCTTTTGTCTGCAATTATTAATTAAATATTATATACATTATTACATAGTTATGAAATATTTTTTGACATAAAGATTAAATAACATTGGTCTCAGTAAGGTGCCTTGTGGAACTTCAAAGTACCTATTTTGTATCGTCAGTCTTAATACATTGCTAGATGGATTTAAGTTATTAATGTAGTGTTTTATTTTCATCTCACCAATATTTTCTAATATTTCTAGCAGACCAAAGTGAAACTTTATCAAAACATTTTTCCAACAAAGATGCATATAGTTGGTTTCCTCCAATCGTCCACAGCAGCATAAAGTTTTAAAATTGTTTCAGTAATCGCATCCTGTATTTATAATCTTTATATAGAATTCTTTATTCGCTGCAGATATTTATGAATATTTGTTCGGACATTTTAGTGCCATTTAATAGTCGTTTGCTTCTCAAGCTTTTGTTGTCAAGCTTCTGTGTAACGAAAGTCCCTGATACTATACGCTGTTCGAACCAATCACCGAGACGATGATTCATTGCACAATGCTTATGAATTCATCAGAAAATCAAATAATACTAGTCTTCTTCTAACCAAAGACCTGGAAAATTTAATAATATTTATTATTAAAAAGAAGTAAATAAATACATTAAATAATAATTTATTATATAACAGATATATACTAAATATGTAAATTTATTATATGCTACTAAATTAATTCATCTAGATAAACAAATTTATGTAAATTACAAACTAAAAAAAGTGGTATAAACAAGTTTGCTAACTGTATAAGGAAATAGTCAAATGACTAGCAAAAATGTGTGTCCCAAATATTTGACCTGAACAGTTATTTTTAATTTATTATATCCATTTTCGCAATCAAAATGTCTCATTTTTGTTTCAGTATTTAATTAATCCTGTATTTTATATGAAATTAAAATTAATACAAAATATTTATAAGAATTTTAATAACGTACCGCATGAATATTGCACTAAATTTAAAACCTATTTAAAGTATTAATTATTACTCCTGGGTATCTTTTTCTACTTGATTTTCTTTTTGACATATTTTCCTCTGAAGGAACAGTCCATATGGTCTTTATATATACAGGGTGTGTCAATAGTGTGTTCTCCTTCGATAATCTTTGACCCGTTAGTGATACAACAATTTATTAAATACGAATGTTTTTTGGGAAGATCTATCATTTAAAATTATTATGAAATCTACAGGGTGCTTAAATTTTCTGCTACACACAAAAAATACTTTTTTTAAATGGAACACCCTGTATTATATAGTGATATTTTGGTTTTTTGGATTTGCATGCAACGTTGCCAAGTTATTTAACATTTTCTAGAAATTTAAGGCTTTGTAAGGGTCCGTTTAATAATTTTTATTTACCTATGAAAACAAGCTGGGTAAGCAAATATTATACTATTCTTAGTTCATATTACACGCTAAGTATTAGTACCTTTTTTACATTATTCTATTTTACAGGGTGTCCATGACGGCATGTCAATTAATGCGAATTTCAAATAGGAAAAACTCTGTTTTTTTAAATGGATATTTTTTTACGTGGTTGGATTCCTCCTTTAAATTGCTTTCTTTTTTTGTATAACACTTCCTATACCTAACTGTTGAAGTTTTCGAGAAAATTAAGGTTTTCTCGTTAACCTTGCGATCATAGTAAAAATTAATACAATTTTATCAAGAATGGCTTTGGAAAAACAAAAATTGTGCTATCAAACTGATATTTTGTGGTTTACACGTAATTAATTTTACTTGGTAGTAATTCTTCTGTATTTCCTAGCTGAGTTAATTATTTTTGTTAAATAAATGATGAATTTTTCACACGAAGAGTTGATCGAAATGGTTTATTCATTGGGAGAATGGGAAAGAAATCCGCTATTGGCTTCAAGAATTTATACTCAGCGTTACCAGAACGAAGACATCCTCACCATTCTTCATTTGAAAGATTGCGAGAAAGGTTTGAACGAACTGGACATGTAAATTATGAAAAACATGAACGTACAAAACTAGCAACAAATGAAGAAAAAGTGTTTCAAGTTACAATAAGTGTCGTTGAAGATCCGCATAAAAGTACGAGAGAAATTAATAGACAACTTGATATAAGTCAATCCTCTGTAACAAGAATATTGAGGACACAAAACTTTCATCCTTATCATATTTAACTGCTTTAGGAACTAGAGCCAAATGATTTCGAACGTAGGGTAACATTTTGTGAGTGGACACTCAATAAGATTCACCAACAGCCGCATTTTTTTGATTTCGTGTTATTCACTGATGAGGCCACATTTCATAAAAATGGTTGTGTTAATAGACAACTTACACTACTATGATACCATGAACCTTCATTTTACGAGAACTGTAGATCAACACCGATGGTCACTCAATGTGTGCGCAGGGATAGTAGGTGAATATGTAATTGGACCACACTTCTTTAATGGTCACTTGACTGGGAATATGTACGTCGATTTTTTTACAAAATGTACTGGGAGGATTGTTAAATGGGTGTCCTTAAAATGTCTTACAGAGGCTGTGGTTCCAGCACGACGGAACTCCACCCCATTATAGTATTGCCGTAAGAAACTTTTTAAATGTTACATTTGGTGACAATTTGATAGGTCGAGGAGGACCAGTTCAATGGTCAACAAGGTCGCCAGATTTGACAAAATTGGACTTTTTTTGTGGGGGTACATTAAAGGATGTGTACAAAACATCACCAACTACAAGAGAAGACATGCAGCAAAGAATTCGACTAGCGTTCGACACCATCACGCCTAACATATTGCAAAATGTGACTCATTTCATCATAGAGTCAGAATTTGTAATTTACAACTAGGAAGTCATGTTGAGCATATTTTGTAACTTGTTTTATTTTTTCTCTTCTATTTACTGTTTACGTTCAAAATTACACTTTTATTTTGTTATGTACATACCTAAGGTGAGGTATAAATTTTGTCATTCAAATTCAATAAATTTGCTACTTTTACTGTTTCCTTTACGATTTTATAGAAAATAATTTTTCACCTGACCGCAATTTTTGTTTTTCCAAAGCCATTCTTGATAAAATTGTATTAATTCTTAGTATGATTGTGAGGTTGAAGAGAAAACCTTAATTAGCTCCAAAAATACAACAGTTAGGTATAAGAAGTGTTATACAAAAAAAAGAAAGCAATTTGAAGGAGGAATCCAACCGCGTAAAAAAAATAGAGGTTGTCCCATTTAAAAAAACAGAGTTTTCCCATTTGAAATTCACATTAATTGACATGCCGACATGGACACGCTGTAAAATAAAATGATATAAAAAAGGTACTAATACTTAGCGTGTAGTATGAACTAAGAATAGTATAATATTTGCATACCCAGCTTTTTTTCGTAGGTAAATAAAAATTATTAAACGGACCCTTATAAATCCTTATATTTCCCTGTATAATACTTTTTTTCATTTAATAAAATAGTGACAAAATATACAGGGTGTTCCATTTAAAAAAAGTATTTTTTGTGTGTAACAGAAAATTTAAACACCCTGTAGATTTCACAATAATTTTAAGTGATAGATCTTATCGACCCAAAAAAACTTTTGTATTTAATAAATTGTTGTATCACTAACGGTTCAAAGGTTATCGAAGGAGAACACACTACTGACTCGCCCTGTATAAGAGTCCATTTTTATCAAAAGTTATTAAAAGAAATCATGTGTTTATTTTGTGTTTTTAAGGATTTTTTTAGGTAACTAAACTTCATATAGGAGTATTTTAAAGTAATTCATGGGAATAATATACGCCCACTCGTTGTTGGACCTTTCCTTATGAAGAGCAAAGGAAGCAAGAACGCACAAAAAACATGGTTTAGAATACATTATAATTATGTTTATTGTTTTAATGCACTTTTAATCGTGTTAATTCGAATTTTCATAGTTTTTTATGCACCGAATTTTAAAAATTAACTATGGCATCACAGCTAATGTTTTCTTTGCATTCCTTTCGAGTGTCAGCAACGGATTGGCGAACTGTAAATAACGTTGCCGTGGAAACTATGATAAGCCTATGTCGTAACTATTGGATGACTAGTGGGAGAAGAGAAAAAAGGGTCTGAGACACCAGCGAGTACGATATGGATCATTGTCCTAAACGGGCGGTGATAAATATGTGGTAATAAATGATGAGTAACAATATTTATTAGCAATTTCTTACACAGGACAGGGAAGTACGGGTGTCTTATTGTGTATTAACTACATAATTGGCAGTGTATTAGTTTTTGATGAGTTCCGGTCCTGGACTCCGGACTAGTTTCCGAATACAGACGTATTCTAGTGAGAATCCAACCCACAGCAAATAAATCACCAGGCCTCGGCATGAATGCGAAATCAACGCCTTGATCCACTAGCCTATCCTCAGTACAAGGTGGTTAACAATAATTTATACTAATAATTTGAGAATATAAGCTTAAAAAGTGAATTTACTGTAAAACCGTTATCTAAAGCATTAACAAAACTTGTAAAAGTAGAGGTCCTAGGATGGAACCCTGTGGGAATTCTTATGTAGCAACAAATTTTGTGTATTTAAAACCCATGTACTCAACATACTGATGTTAGTTGAAGATCACATCAGTGACACCTCTATCATTAAACTCAGGTAAGTCAATATAACAAGACTTACTTAATTGGATCAGCTTCTACAGAAGTTGAGATGTTGGAGATAACTTTTAAAAGAGTACAGATTATCTTAATCGTAGTATATATAGTCAAATAACTGACTGCTGCCAAGATAAATCAGTATATTTTATTGAAAATAAAAAAAAATCATATTTTCGTTGTTTGATTTGACTTAAGTCAGTTATTAATATTCTCATAATTGAGCTACTACCAAAAATTTTATTGTTTTTGGACATTACGAATGATATTGCCTATACTTTATGTTATATTTATATCAAATTATGTTATTACATATTTAAATATATTAAAGAGGAATGACTTAAAGTTATTAATGCGTGACTTAGAATACGTCAACAAATATTTTGTTAAACTTTTCCATATGTTTATTACATTAAACTGAATAATTTTGTTAAGTTACTTTAACAATTAAAATAAACAGTATATTTATAAGAATTCCACGTATATATTTTTATACTCTTTGCGCTAATTTTTTACAACTAAAAAATAACATGCGTATGAAGAAGAAGACTACTGCAATTTACGTCATTTGAAATTTAAATAGAAAATATTCCGTTCCATCTCAAAAACTGTTGCATAGATATTAGTAAACTAAGTAGAAATATATAATTGTTCCTTTATCACATTTTTCAAGCTTCCTCATATTTTTAAGTATTATCGACAAAGAAATATTCTTTATTCAAATTGTATTTATATTGCTTTAAAATTCTTAAACTCGTTCAATAATGTTTTAAAAGTGTAATTCGTAGTTTATCTTCACAAGGGAGGGAAGGTATAACTTAATTTTATTTATCTACTCTTGCCATCAACTTTGGTTAAAGAATTACGAGATTTAATATCCGCAATATTGCATCAGCGACAGAATTTAAATAAGTAAATTGAAATTATAAATTGAGAATGTTTTAAAGATTGGAAATGTTTTTTTCTACTACCAATATCAAAAATATATCATTTTTAAAGTAGATTATTCCTACGTGCCGTGTAAAAAATTTTTTTGCACGACATTCAAAAAAATAATAAAACTCGGCTTTTATAGTATATTATTCAACTTGTATGTAATTATGGCTATTGTTCACCCTAGTGAATAATAACCATTAAATATATACTACACCTATACACCTATACTCTACGATTATTAAATAATAATGTTTGGCAAAATATCGCGATAAAAATTCTGACAAACTTTGACGTTTCAAATCAAATAGTAATTCCACGTTTTGACTGACGTCAAAGCATATTCGATGAAATTTTAATAAAGAAATTGAGAAAGAGTGAATAATGATAATATTATTCAGTACAGTAAATAATGGATAGCATTATCCTTGAGGAAACACATACTACTGAATTATCCTAACCAAATAGTCCCATTATCATGACTATTTTCATTAGAAAAAACTTTTCATCGGGGGCATCACGCAAAAAAAGTAATAACTTCGTCTCTCGTAAAAATATTTGCTTTTTTGAGTTTGTTGCCAGCACTTTTTCTTTTAAGAAACGCTTTTACTTTAGGGTATTTATTTATATCTATATTCTCCTTAACAGTTGATTTTATTATGGAATATCCACAGGGTTGACGAGTTTAAACAATCGGATTTTTCACCTAAATAAGCAAGAACAACCGATTCTGATACTTTAAAGCCTTTCTCTTGCTGATGCCAACTAACAAAGGCTTCTTACTCTTTCTCATACAGACGTCTGACCTTCTCAGGAAAAAGCTGTAAGCTTCTACTGATTCTTTCATATGTTTTGGAATGTCTGGAAAATCACATTAATCACTTTCGTTGCTGATACTCATAGAAGTTATACAAAATATCTTTACAAACAGGTTTCTCCATTATTCCAAGGTTTTGTTTGCCTTGGTGAGATACTCTGTTGATTTACATATTGTAAGGAAACTCTTTATTTTTAATACTTATATCATAAATAGATGTTATTATTATTATTACTATTATTATTAATATCGTGCGGTATTTTGTTTATTACATATTTTGCATTTTGATACAAGTCTAAAAAACCGTTATAACATAAAAATGTATGTATTGCAAGTGAAAAATAAACTATTTGTTCATTTTAAATTATTATACAAACATTGTTTTTTGACCCACGGTGTATATAACCTGGAAACAAATTTAGCCAGGTAAACAACTAACGACTTACCTACCTCCTTTTTATAAATAGCTCATACTTTAATAAATAACAAAAATATCCACAATTAAGCCTAATTTAAGTACCGACGCCGACAAAGTCACTAAACGATTTTGCTAATGATCTTTTATACTTACTTTATACTTCTATAGACAATTCTCTTAGTTGGTATAAAATGAATTATTTCTGTCCACATGGCTCATGACAATGAAAATTAGTTACTCAACTAGGCATAGGAAATGTATGAATTAGTCTTCATTATAAGTAATAGTAATTAGTAACTATTCTTTCTGTCACCAGAAACCGACTAAATCATTATTTTTATCACAAAAAATCGACCTTTATAATTTAACATATATTAACAGGTAAATATTATCCAATTACTAAAGTCGACCCATTTTAAATAATTTACTGATGTCGTCGCGTCGTTAAGGGGCAAAGACTTACCTCTTATATCATGGTCATTAACAGTTGTTTATAATTGTCAGCGTTTGTGTTTGTAATATTTAATTTTCTTGACACTTTACATGTTTGAAATAAGAAATCTGTAGATTATCTAAATAAATGAAACAAAATACATAATAGGTAAAATATTTTACTATTAATAATTGAATAATTAATGGTAAACATTTTTTAGGTTACAAATTGAAGTAGAACAATAGCATTTTTATGGTTGTCATAGTTAAGGTAAATACAAATTTTGCCGTGAAAAACACGGTTTTTTTCAGTTTTGTTGCTGGTAAACATTTTAAATATGATTCAACAATGCCTAATATTTGACAGGAGTGGAATTGTCGTATAAAAACAAAATATCGATGTCCTTGGTAACAATTAAATTTAGAACAAATTTCGGTTTGCATTCTCCTAAATATTCTTGCTAAGAACCACTTGTAAATTTTTTCTTTTGTCATATCAGAAAACGCCTCGGAAAATTAAAAAATATGATGCAAATCATATAACAAGAATTTTTTTTATTATCGAGTTACCTCATTAATTTAATAATAATTCAGACTACTGTAAACAACAAATTTGTATTTTATATTTTGTACAGATAAAGTTATTTAGCTTTCAGTATCATGCGAAAAAGGAAAAGTTGTTCCAATGTTCCAATCTACCTTATATTTTTACAGCTTTTGTAACAACAAACGTGACCTGCTTTTTTCTTTGACGCTTCAAACACACCACATTAAAAAACAAACAAAAAATGAATGAAGTATATAAACACTTATCTCAGGATAACCGTGCTTAGAGGCCACCAATTACTGTGCCTAGCGACAATCCGAGATAACCTACTGCTGGCTGCGTAGTTCTTGGGGCATATCGTACGGAGATATTCGCGAAAGATTTTACTACTCTTAACCTTTTTTTATCCTAAAAAAAAACATAAAAGTTGTAGGAAATTTTCTTATCATCTCAACCCACTTACTGCAGAAAAAATTGAGCGTCGCATTTCAGATATACAGACTAAACTTGCAGTTTTTTAAATGGAACACATTTACTGTTAGTGTTTAAGGGAAAATGTCTTATTACTCGTATCCTATTAATGAAGTAAACGATGTGCTATTGGATAGGTATTATTTATAACAGAATACATTTTTTTTAAATTATTTATTTAACGTCGTCCTATTTTCGCTACCAGAACCAATCAACGACACCAGGAGACGAGCTAGAATAGTAGGGATTTTTTACTTGCCTAACATTTAATAGACAAGGGACCAACTACTTTACATCCTTTCCGAAGGATGGTATATCACCTACATAACCTTCGTCTAAGATTGCATAGATTCTACGTATACATTAATATACAAACCGTTAGAAGACGGAACGATGTTGCCGAGTTTCACTTAAGTTACTACCAAATTACTGAGTGTGACTACCGTTGCTTCACTTTCTTAGCGAATACGAGTACTTTTAAGGCAGATCTATGTGCTCCCCAATAAAATACAATTGATTAGGAAAATATAAGTTTATTATTAACAGAAAAAATCAAAGTATGCAATTTTTTCAGTAATAGGGTACGAGTAATAAGGCATTCAATTAATGCCAAATTGTCAATATGTTGATACAAAACAAAAAAAAAATACAATTTCAATGGCAATCTTGTTTTGTGCAAAATTCACATTTCGTAAAATTAAGCAAAATTTGCAAACGGCTGGAGCACATATACAAGATAGTCAGTAATGTTGCTTTCCATAAGACATGCCATTATTTATTATTCCTGCTTACCGTTTTCGAAGTTTCGATTACAGTATGGCCTTGTTCAAATCTTTGCTTCATAGCAGATTTGAACGAATAGTGTCAATGGTTTGCTGATTAAGTAGCAGTGGCGGTTCGTGGGTCAAGAGATAGGAAGGTCAACTAGAAAAGTTTACTGTATTAACTACCTTTTAAAGTGATTTAAATTCCAAGTCGATCCTCCGGTCTTTTTTGAGATGCAAAGTGGTCAATTACTTTTTCATTAAAGTCTTCTATCTTCTTTATTAATGCCCTTTCTATGGTAAGCATAGCTAAAGAAGATAACATTTCCTGACCCATGGTATTAAAAATGTCTTTATTCTTTTTAAGGTGGAAAAACAACGTTCACTTTCGAAGGTAGTCATAGGGAGAGTACACAAGATTTTTAACAGTTTGACACTTTCAGAAAAAGTGTTGCACAAATTATTGTTAATAAAAAGCCGTAACAAAGCAACTGCACCTTCACTATTGGAAAAATCTTCTCGGCTATAATACTTCTAATTCAGTTTTAAGTTTCAAATAATTTATGACTGGATACACCGTTTTAACTAATTTAAACATATCTTGAGGAAAGCTTCTTTTATAATCTTTAAATCGATCTGCGTGAAATAACTGAGACAGTGATAAATGATTACTGAAGCCAAATCTGTTTTTGATCTCAGATGTAATTATATCACAAACTTCTAACTTTTGATTCTTCCGTTTTACATCTCTGGGCAGACTGCATGGATGTCTCCTGCAAATAGTTATTCAAAATTTTATTTCTGATGTCTTCAATTTTACTATTAAAAACGCCAATACACTTATTTACTGTTATGACATCGATATTACATTTTTGTAATTGATTGAACAATATATCACAATGAGGCATAACTAAATGAAAAACATTTAACCAGTAAAGAAAATGTTCATTTTGTAAGTAGTTTTTTAAACCAATAGCTTGGTTTAGAGTGTTGTTTTCTGATTCATTATCAATGATTTTTTTCTAAACAATCTAATAATTCTGTTCGATAGGTATAAACAGTCTCTATGCACTTTGTATTAAAATTCCATCGTGTTGGAACCGCTTTAGGTAATCTCACTTTAACAACATTATCTAACATGGCTGTTCTTTTTGGCGATTTTCCAAAGAATGAAGAAAAGCTATGTAAATTAGCAAAATAAAATTGTATACTTTTATCCTGACTTGATACTTTTTGTAAAATTAAATTTAGTTGATGAGAGTAACAATGAATAAAATATATTTTGTACAACACTCATATTTAATAGTAACCAAAAACACTGTTTTACTTAATTTCACGACAAGTAGAGATTTACTAATAAAATATTCACAAATAAAAACATTTAAAACAACGCGACAGAATTTACCGACCAACGCGTACCTAGTCAGCATTAAGACTGACTGCTCACTGCTCTAATAACTTCGTGCATTACCGTTTTCGTAAAATGTGTCAGGGACATTGTCCCCGCCAGTGTTTTCTGTCTCTTTTGCTTTCTGACGATTCGCGCATAAGTCTATTTCACTTTAACTCGTTGTAAATTCGGTCCGTAGCTAACTTTGAGGACAAGTTGTGAATTGACCCAAGATTTTTAAATTCTATAAATGAATAATGTAATGAATATAAATGTAGATGCTCGGTGCTCGGAGGGGATACGAAATCCTACGATCTAGATATTTGAATAGTATTGTGAATAGAATGAACTAGAAACTTAAATATATTTTTTAAGAATATTAAAAATATATGTATTATATATTGTTAAACTTCAGAAAATGAATAGCTCTATTTTTTTATTTGTATGTGGGAGATCATTGACCAAATGACCCTATAGAAGAACCGCCAGTGTTAAGTAGGCTGTAAAGTACAGATGTTATGATGGCCGAAGCATTAAAATTCAAGATGGCAATTGAGAATATGGCATTCTTTTGCTCTCGTATTTTTAAATTGAAAAGTGCAAATTGACAAATTTTGAAAGAATGAACTTCCCTCTACATTTTAAAACTATGATGAGTTAAGTCGGTTCAAAGTTTGTTTTTTTGTTCCAGATTTTAAAGTAGGCCTTTTTAATTCACTATATATCCAAAACCTATGAACAGATTTAACTTATAGTAGTCATAAAATGTAGAAGGAAGTTTATTCTTCGAAATCTGTCATTAGTTCTGTCATTTTGACAAATTTCAGTTTAAAAATCGAACAGAAAGTAAGGCAATTTTCAATTGCGCCCACCATCTTGAATTTTGGTGTTCCATCTCCCCTGATATTTGGTGTTTGTAGCCTGTTAAATCAGCTAATTACAGATACTAAGTTCGCTAAAATCGGCTAAGAAACAATAATTTGGCAAAGAAAAATAAAAAATAAGGATTTTTTTGGCCCAGCCGATATTTGTACGAGTATATAATATATTTATTTTAAATAACCATGCATTTTATGTTAATGGTAGCGATAAAATATATTTGGCTTTTCTACAGTAAAGTGGTTAGTTTCTACAATATGTCATCTACTTGTATTGTGTTACAGTTGCCCATATGGTAGAAATAGAAAACCATTGACTGCTGAAATAAATTTTCTTCACTGTAAGTCCACCAACAGGGCATAATGGTTGTTCCGATATTGAAACTGGAGATACAAAAAAGTTTCTTATAGTTTTTATGGAGATTCAAGAGTTCGCGAATTTGTTAGTTTAATTTCAACATTGTTAATTTTTGATTTAGAATATAATGATTATTGATTAACCTATATGAAAGCATTTACGATTATAAACCGACAACCAAATGAGGCAGTGGGATGTGATGGTGTATTTTTTTGTACGCATTAATAATTCATACGCATTACAAAAAAATTATGTGTTGTCGCCTTAAATAAATGATGATATATGTACATTTTTAGATAATGACGGAAATACTGACGAATCAGGCTTAGATGATGCTGAATACCATTATGTATCTAACGCCGATAATATCAGCAATAGCATTATTAGACTTATTTATAAATTTTATACTTTATGAACCGTAACTATAAACTATAAGTAAAAATAAAAACGTTATTCTCAAAAAATCAAACACTATATCCGTTCACATCAAATGAAATCTATTAAAAATCTGCTTCAGATAACCTATTAATTTATATATTGGTATAATTCTCTTATAATAAAAAATATTCAATTGAAGGATAGACACTGGCGTGCTTATAAAAAAACCAATGATATTCGCTCACTTAACAAATTCAAAATATTGAGACATAAAATAAAATCTGATATAAACATATCTTTCAAGGACTTTGTTCGTACATCTGAAGATAACATAAGAACAGAACCTAGTAAGTTTTGGTCTTTTATAGGTAGTTTGAACAGATCATCTAACATCTCAAATCAAATGTCCTATAATGGACAGCAATTCACTGATCCGAATGACATTCTTAACGCGTTCGCGAACTTCTTCTGCAAATCCTATACACCGGAATGCAATTCTAATTATTTGTCAAGTGATCATTATCCTACTTCAACTGTGCTCTTACGTGAATTCGAGGAGTGAGAAATACTAGCTGTTTTAAAGAAAATAAAACCGAAAATGACAACCGGCCCAGACGTTGTTCCTGCATTCTTACTTAAGGATTGTGCATACGTGCTGGCTTATCCCCTAAAAATTATTTTTAATATGTGTTTAATGAACGGTGAGTTGCCTGACTTGTGGAAACAGTCGAAAGTCTGTCCCATACACAAAAAAGGTGATAAATCTGAAGTTAGTAATTTTCGACCAATTTCCATTATATGTAATTTCTGTAAAGTTTTAGAAACGTTACTTCATGATTATATTTATTTCCATGTTTCCAACAAAATATCGGTATTTCAACATGGTTTTGTAAAAGGACGGTCCACAGTGACAAACCTGGTTTGCGTTACTCAGTTTATAGCTGAAGCAATTGACAATCAGACACAAACAGATGTAATCTACACCGATTTCTCTAAGGCATTTGACAGACTTGACCACAATATACCACTTCATAAACTGAGTAACTTTGGTTTATCTGATCATTTAATTACATTTTTCAAGTCGTGCCTACATAATAGGACTCAATATGTAATATTTAATGGGTTCAAGTCTGTTGAATACTTAGCAATATCAGGTGTCCCCCATGGGTCCATCCTTGGACCCTTGTTATTCATAATTTTTATAAATGATATTGTAAACGTTTTGGACGTGAATTGCCTCCTTTATGCCGATGACTTAAAAATGTACTCAGTTGTTAACAGTTTTAGTGATTGCCTCCACCTTCAGAGTAATTTAAATAATGTAAATATCTGGTGTCAAGAAAACAAATTGCCTTTAAATGTTAACAAATGCAACATAATGTCATTTTCAACGAAGCCAACACATATTATCCTCGATTATAATCTTGATAATATCACTCTAAATCGTCCAGTAACATTCCGTGATCTTGGTGTTATCTTTGACAATAAACTTGCCTTTGTTACACATATAGACTCCATAGTCCTAGAAGCAGGAAGGACGTATGGATTTATAGCTCGAAATTGTCGTGATTTCACCACCACAAACACGGTTAAATTATTATATTTTACATTTGTCAAAACTAAGCTTGAGTATGCTTCTCTTGTATGGTCCCCTCACTACGGTGCATACATCGATATTTTGGAATCTGTTCAACGTCGAGTTTTAAAACTTTTAAGCTTTAAAACTGACGGTACTTACCCTCCTATTGGCTTTCCTCAAAGTGAGTTATTAGAAAAACATTCTCTGGCAAGTCTTGATACAAGGCGTAAATATTTCTCTCAGGTATTTTTGTTTAAGATTATTCACAATATTACCGATTGTCAAGATATTTTATCTAAATTAAACTTTATTATGCCTAGAATAACCTCTAGAGATAACTTGACATTCTATCTCCCGACACCTCGTACAATTATTCTGAAACATTCTCCGCTACATACTATTTGTAATAACTGTAATGCCGCTGGCATCCATTTGGATATATTTAATTGCAGCCTTAATAACATAAAAATGTTGTATCTCTAAGTAATGACTTGTTTTTCCCTATAATCATTGTATATTTGTCAAAATCCTTAAGGCCATTTTGGTTTGTCTATTCAGGTTAATTGTGTTATTTCCTTCTCTTTTCCCCTTGTATTTTATTTTTTAATTATCTTAGTATTTTGTAATTCATATTTTATTATTAGTATTTTGTAATTATCTCAGTACCTATGAACATGTTATATTTTTTCTATCTATATTTTGCCTACTCCCCTTTCTGTAATTGGGTTATTTACCTGTTGAACAATGTAATCTAAATAAATAAAAAATAAATAAATAAATAAATAAAATATACTGAAATGCTTCAAACTCATGGTAAGCTGAAAATCAACAAAATTATGGTATACCAATATTACGGCATACCAAAATCAATTTATCTATTAAATATTAGATACAGTATATAAATTTTTTTGTTTCTTCTTTGTAAACATAGTTTTAAACAATGGAACTAGTAAGAAAGAGAGTTAATTTTGACCGCTGTGGACAAAAATAATCCTTCAGTTAAGATCTGTTATGTTTCGCCAGAAAGATTTTTTATAAAACTCGGGAAATAATATAGCAACGATTATATCTACTTTCGATTGATTGTCGATTTTTACTGTTAGATTTCCAAGGTCACTGCTCTATCAAAATCACCCATCGAATTCTCGTCTATTTTTACAGGTTCTTGTAATTCCTTTTTAAAAAATGTTAATAAAAATGTGAAGAGATAATTGTATTCATAATATAATTTATGTTGATATTTATTAGTGTACAGTTATGGTCAGAACTAGGTATTAAATTAAATATTTACATTTATATAGCTGTATTTTGGTTGAGTTTGCGAATTTAAAAATATTTGAACTAATAAACTTTTTATTATAAAACCAAAGCTTTTATTTTGTTTTGTATTTATGTATGGCATTTATATCCATTATGTCGTTAAAAATATGTTTTTTCTTTGCAAACTCAGATATCTTGCGCTTCGATTTTCCATTTATTTGTAAGGTTACATTTTAGTTTTGAGATAGTACCAATTCGACAAATATTAAAATTTGAGTTCTGACTTCATAATTTTAAATTCGGGGGACCTACCTCAGGGATCCGTACTGGGCCCCACTCTGATCCTAATTTTTGTCAGTGTACTAATAATTTACACTAATGTCGCCATCCGGCTAGTTTTTAGCAAATAAATTAAAGATAAATAAGAGTAAAACGGAAACAATGATTTCTAGTTTAAAGCATCAAACAATAGACGCTATAAATTACATTGATCGTGTTGAATTTCTAGGCGTTTACTTAAACAATAAATTAACATGAGAAAATCATATAAACACCTTGCACTATTGTTAGTAAAAATAAAAATAAAGCTACTGTAATGCGCTATACTTGTACATATTCTAATATATTTTGTGCATTGCGGATGGTAAGTAAAAGTTCTTAAATATTTCTTTCACGTGAGAAACAATATTCTGTGTTGTTCAAACTGTCAAAAATGTCGCCTTTATGTTCATGAGCATAAGGGTCAAGTTCCAGTGTTACATATAGGCAACGAATGTACCATGACGTTTTCTCGTAGGTTGCATAATTATTGTTAATTATATGACATCACAACTAAAGTGGTCCATTACGGGTTAAATGTAGTTTAACGATACTTTTGCAAATGAAATCTTGAGCATCACATTTAGAAAAGAGTGTGAAGTATGGAGTATTTGTGGTAAATGCTTTATGTTCAAAGATTTATATTGTATTTATTTTAGGTTGGTTTAACTGTCCTGTCAATAACTATAATAATTGGATCCATTAATTCATGGATTTTGGTACCAACCGTTGTAATTTTAATTATATTTACTTTGTTTATAAACAATCTAAAAATGTATATAAGTATACTTAAATAAATAACAAAAGTTTCAAACGCCTCAAAGTACTTTATGAATAATAAACACTTACAAAGAAATATCAAAAAGTGTTAAAAAAAATTAAACAATAGACTGAATTAGTCATTTTATAAATAATTATGAGTAAATTACTAAGCAATTAATTAATTCAAAGTAATTCTGCCACCTTTATTTTCAAATTTTGCCATGTAACATTTGTATTAACAAATTAGTCTAATTTAAAACCATCAGACGAAATAACTGTGTAACATATGTCATAGTAATTAAAATAACTTTTATGTAACTGATAATCCATTATCGTTATTGCGTTTTTAAGCTATAGTTAATTAATAAACGTCAAATTAATTTGGTGCAAAAGTAAATAAATTGTATTGTTATTTTGCCGGCACACCAATTGGAATGAAATGATAATATATACAATTGAAATTTTCTTTTAAAAAAGCCGCATGTAATGAGAAGCATGAATATTCTTTAATTGTTTGTAAAAATAATAGAGAGGAAATGGTTTTTTGATTCCGCATCACAAATGCTTTTTCTTTTCTTCAAAATTTAGTCTTGTCAGGTAAAATGCGATGATAGTGTATAGAGTGTGTCTCACTTAAGAGTGTAACAGCGTAATAAATCTTTTGTTTTTGTCCGATTTAAATCTAACTGGTCTCAAAAGATAGAGGTCACCAAGGTCTATTTAAGACCATAAAATCACTTTATATCTTTAAATGCAAGGCCATTTACGATGCTAAATTATATGATAGAAATCAAAACATCATAGTGGGCATAGTAATCAAAAAATTTTATTAACAAAACTTGTTCGAAATCATCAAAAATCCTGAATCCGAAGTTTAGTTAAACTCTAAAAAAAATGAGGTTTTGATGAAAAAAAATTCCAGTCCCAAATTTCTCGTTTTGATAAGCATGCTTTGTTTCTAGAAAAAGACAATTTTGTAAATGTCAGATTAGTTGTCAAGAAGATCTGTTGGCATTGTGCCTGATTTTTTGTATTCTGGCATATTTATTTAAATTAAAATGCTTACAACTGCGGAAAAAGTGGAATTTGTTAGATCAGTTGGTGATAATTGGTGAGGGAAGCTGCTACAGAATTTAATAATCGGCATCCAGATCGACCCCCAATAGATCATGTAAAAGTTTGGCGAATTAATAATTTATCAATATAACTGACAAAGTGTGCAACAAACAAGAACAACGTGTGAGGGAGCATGTTATAGATGCAAAAATTCTTCAGTTTGTGAGTGAAAATCCAAGGTGTGGCCTAAGGAGAATGTCCACAATTTTAAATGTACCCAAGGATATAATTTGGCGATGCTTCGAAATAAATTACGTCCCTTCAAGCCTGTTTTCTACCACACATTAGAAGAAGGAGACGAAGAAAGGCGGCTGGAATATTGCTTTTGGTGTCAGGGAGAGTTTTTGAACAACCCTAATTTTTTTAAAAATATTTTAGTCTCAGATCAAGCGACATTTACAACTAATGTCACAGTTAACTCTCTAAATACTCGAAATTGGTCCGTTGAAAACCCTCATTGGGTTGTAAATTGTCGACGCCAGTATTCAGAACAGGTGAATGTGTGGTGCTGTATTTTGAATGAACAAATAATTGGGCCTTATTTCTTTGAGGGAAATTTAAATGCGGAACGTTTTCTAATTTTTTTTGCAAACTGAATTTTCAATCGAAATTGAAAACTTGCCCCTTATTGCATACAATAATCTGATATTTCAACTTGATGGAGCCTAAATCCACAATACAATGGTAGTACGGAACGACAACTTTCCCCGGAGGTGGATTGAAAGAAACAGCTCTTTTATTATGTTTCAAAAAAAATAAATTTAGAAATAATTTTTATTAAAATGCCTAAAATGATTTTTTTCATCAAAACCTAATTTTTTTTTAAATTACACTAATCTTCGGATTCAGGGTTTTTGAATGACTTCGAACAAGTTTTGTTAATAAAATGGTTTGATTAAAAAATATCTACTATGATTTTTTGACTTCTTTCATATAATTTAGCATCGTAGATGGCCTTGCATTTAAAGATGGAAAGTGATTTTGTGGTTTTAAATAGACCTTGGTGACCTCTATCTTTTGAGATCAGTTTGATTTAAATCAGACAAAAAACAAAAAAATTATTACGCTGTTACATGCTTGAGACACTGTATTTGAACATTTATTTTCTATACAATTTATTAGAGATACTGATTTTGTGGAAAAGTAAAATTGAGACAGGTTTTCACGGACATGTCCGGAAAAGTCTGGACTGGTCGGAAAAATTAGACCTAAACAAACATAAAAATATATTGGAGACAGCAATTGCTACAACCAATACCTAGATAGATTTTAACATTTTAAACAAATAAATTTAAAATAAAATGGAAAATTTGTGACAAACACACCATTTTAACTCTTATAATTTATTATTTCCTTCCAGGCAAAAATATTTCCACACTATCATCTTTTGTCATGATTTTGACTTTTACTTTATTACATTACAGACTTTCAAAAAATGTTCAAAAAATATGTGGAGGTTCTTAGTAGTCTTAAGTTTGAAACATAAACGAGTGTTGCCAGATTGTCATAAGTGGCTAACCTCTTTCAGGATTTTATTATTGTTATTAATGTTAATGGTATTTTGTATTAAATAATTTACATCTTTATGTACGACCGGTCTTAATTGGTCACTTTATATACTTGGTTTGAGGGCTTAAAGCCAAAATATTAAAAATATAATTAAATCTCTCCCTAACCTAAAAGCCTGATAACATCCCAAATATAATCTACAAAAAAACTCCCTAACAATACTTTGCTACAAATAACATACATAATCAACGCGTCGATACGACTACAGTACCCCAATAGTGTGAAAAACTGCAGTTGCCTTTCCTGAAACCGGGTAAACATCCTACACAACCTGTTAGCTATAGACCGATTTCTCCGGTAAATTTCCTTGGAAAAATAGCAGATAAAATCGTCCTAAATAACCTTAATAAAATAATTAGTAAAACAGGTCTGATACCTAATATTCAATTCGGGGTCAGGGAAGGATATAACACCACGCTATCGTTGTGCAGAGTTGTGTATGACATCATTAGCATCTTCAACCTAACATAATACAAGGATGCTCTTATTATACATTGAAAAGGCATTTGACACTGTTTAGCATGGGGGGATCTCCTCAATAAACAGTAAACATTACACAAACTTCCCCTCTAATACTTTACATTTATTAAATCTTACTTGTCTGATAGATAGATTGCTATTAAAATAAATAATGTAACCTCAGAACCTTACGACCTAAGGGTGGGAGTACCGCAGGGCACTGTGGTCTCACCCACGCTAGTTAATCCATGCTTAGCTAATTTCCCCACACATCCTCTGACTCAAACTATCATGTGCGCTGACAAGACGACCACTTACACCCAATTATTTTATGCCCTGACTGCGACAAATAAACTAAGATACCACTTCGACGTACTCACAAAATACTACGACAAATAGAAGTCAACGATTAACGAGACAAAGTCAGAGATTATTACATTCACCAAAAAATTCACTAATATTAAAACTTTTACTCTCCTTAAAATTAATAACAAAACGATCTCGGAAAACAAAACCGTGAAATACCTCGGATTAACACTAGATCAGCGCCTCTCTTTTAAACCTCATATAACTAAGACAATCGACATAGGGTACATGAATTTACACAATCTTTATCCCCTCCTCAACCGCCGCTCCTATCTAACCACCCCAATAAACTACTGCTATACAAAACAGTACTCAGACCCATAATGATATACTGCTGCGTTGCCTGGAGCCGCATGTCAGATACACGATACACTGCCTCCAAGTGATGCAGAATAAACTAGTAAGGCTCATAACTAAGCCAACAGATGCATGTAGATAGACGACTTTCACAAACTTGCCAATATACAACCGATGCTTGAATATATAATTGATACTGCCCAAAAAGTTCTAAAATCAAGTATTCACGCATCGCACTTAACAAGACATAACATATACACGAAGACATCATAACTACATACATACGCACAGACTATTACACGAAAATCTTCCATTATACTACGTCGTTGACTAACATTAACACGTATAACGACAGACAAGCGCCTCCTACCTACTGCTCCCAACCTACATCTCTACCATATTCTCCCAACTCACCCTTTTCTCCTTAACCATCCTTGCTGGGACTAGGCTCGCTTCTTCCCTTCACCACCCTCTCACACACCTAACCTATAACCGCAACTTCTCTTAAACACGTTTTTTCTTATTGTTTTCCTGCATGGCCATGATAACTATTACATAAAGCTTTTGTGTATTTTAAATATTATAAATTGCTAATACTGTTAAACTAAAACGCACTGAATTATCCTACAGGAAAGTGTCGTAGCCTATGCACAACAATAAAGATCTAGATGCAATAGTGGGCCACAACAGTGGCCACCGGGACGCCTGTCCGACACCAGGCGGTAATTGTTGCCCCGGCGAAAATATTTTGTATATTCCTTATATATAAATATTGTATTTTCATTTTCTCGGCTTTTTCGTTTATTTATTTTTGTTTCTATATACATTGTATACATATTGAATGAAGTAAATGAAACAGTATATCTAATTTAGTGATGGAAAGAATAGGAAATAAAATCGGTTAATTTGGAATTTTTTGTCTGCTACTGTTAAATAAATACATTTCAACATTATTATTAATTTTTGAACGGTTATCTTACTACAGCATTAGGTATGTACGAGTATGAATTATTATCCATCTTTATTATTTACATCAGAATCAAAGATTAAAATGCATACTTCTTGTCATAATAATGGTATGTACGACGTCACATTCTCGCGCATGAATTCTGGGGCGGAAGTTAGGGTCGTATGCATAGCTGTTCTCCGGCGACTTGTAAGTTATCGTTCATATGGAGTGCATAAAACTTATTCATTGGTGAGTGATAGCTGGCTAGTCGTCAGAGAATGACTATGCATACCAGACCTAAAATATTGGACTTGTCTCTAGACGCTAGAGAACCGATTGACTGCTTCACCCCACCTGATCAAATAAGGATGTTAAAGTGACAAAGAATTAATAATAACGTAAACTATAATGTAATAATGCAATGGCTTAATATTATCTAAAATTTATACTGGTTTTTTTCTTTTTGATTGATGGAAATACGGTACTTAGTAGTTGCTACGAATTCTAATTTACTTTTATTTCTATTTTTTTAGTTGCGATAACGTTTCTTGTAATGATTCTTTTGTTATAAATGCCCATATCATTGTACTAGAGGTATTTAGACAAACGTGTTAAGTAGTCATTATCTTCTATAAATTGAAGTAATGATTATTTTAAAGATTAACTATAGATTGATCCTTGACTTGCAAAAATTTACTAACAGTAAGTCAAAAAGTTTATTGACTGTATTGACTCTACTATTTGACAGTTTGACTCTTACAGACCATTAAAAATATGATTATAAAACCCAGAAACTAAAATCGTAACTGATGGATACAGTAGTCTTTTCCTAAACCTAAGCTGTTAAAATTGAAACTGAAATTTCTGGCCGTTTAATTTAAAACTTAATCATTTATTTATTTTCATGAGTGACACATTATTAATTCACTAATCCTTTTGATGCAGATGTTTATATATTAAGTATTTAAATATTTTTCATTTCATTTCTTTGCAGCACAATACTCAATTAAAATCTGAAAACTACAAAGGTAACGCAAATGATTCATAGACAATGATGATTCCTTGGTATTTATAAAACAAAAAGTATATGTTGGTTGTAAATTAATGAGATAATACAATAACAATTCTGTGAACTTAACAAGGACTCTTATTAATTTTGACAAATAAGTCAACTATTGTTAATTGTTATCGATGATTTCGTATTAATAGTGAATAATGAGCTTAATATATTATTCGTCGTTGTTTAATTTGAATTGATAAAAAATCTAGTGCTGAAACTTAATACACATGACATGATATGGGCAGCATATTGAATGAGAGATTAAAATTCTGTACCATTAGAATTACTACGGATGATGTTCGAAGTACAAGTCCTTGCTCATTACTTTAAGAGTGCTGATAAAATTTAAAAGAACGTTACTTTTTCAAAGAAAGTTTTGTTTTCTAGAGTAGCAAGGTGGTGGCTCGAAGTACAGGAATGTGTGTGTTCGAAATGATGAGAGAACTGGTGAGAGAATGCGTCTTGTAAATTTGTGATCATGTAAATGCACTAAGTAAATATCCCATATGAACAAACGTGAATAATGTTCCTATCACAGAGGGTCACTGAATATTAACAACGCAACTCCAGGATGATCAGTTGCTGAAAATACGTAAGACAATGGAAGTAGAATTAGTAAACTCAGACAAAAATATATTTTAGAAATATGAACTTAATAGTGACGAAATACACCAAGGACCTCTATTCTGTAAAAGCGTGAATGCCCATTCCCGTGAGAAGTGGGCGGAGCTCACTTGAATATGAATAAAAGTCTATTCTGTAACTGCGGGAATGCTCACCTCGCACGAAAAATGCGTGAACGTACTTCTACTGGTAAATCGCGAGAGAATCCGCCAGCTCCCCGGGAGAACGGCGATCCTAACCGTACTTTTATGACAGTTTGTATCGGTCAAAAGTTATTGTTGTTAATAGATAAGAATTGTTAAATCTGTGAACCAGAATGGACATTGTGGATTTGCTAATCGCCAATGAGGTAATAATAATATAATTCTTAGCATATATTACAATTACCCTTCATTACAGTCATATTTTTTTAAATACTTATATTACCAATAACGAGGGTATAAGCTTACGCAATTTTTGATCAATAAATAAATTCTAGGTATTACGAGACCTTCGTGATGCCGAGGAGGATTTGGAAGGAGAACGGCAAGTTCTTCAAAAGATTAACCCTTTTACATCATTAACTGATCAAGCATTTATAAGGAGATTCAGGGTCAGCAAAGAACTTGCCCGTGATATAATTGAAGTTGTAACTCCTTTTATGCAAGCCCCCATACGACGTTTAGGAATCACCATAGAGCATAAAGTAAATACTATCCAAATTGCTGTCTGTGACACAGGTACCAGGATAACAATGTCACTTTTTACCTAATTTAATTTCCTAACCTAACCACAATACAATAACAAAACAATTGAACACTGAACAGCTGACGCTTTTGCGGCAACCTAATTGGTTGTGAATTCGGCTATTCTCGCTGAATCACTTCACGTTCACTGCGCTTACGGAATACGGTCTAGGACGGTCGGGTGAGATGCGTGTGATGGGAGCGCTCGCTTCGTACGATGAATGATCACTTTCCCCATAATTACAGAATAGAGGTCCAGAGAGCCTGATGGGAGCAAGCTTTGAGTGATGTCAAGTGGCTCCATCGCAAATTTGCAAATTATATTCTGGCACCGAACAAATAATTCCGAGAATAGACACAGATTACTAAATGCGTCGGTTTGTAATGAAATCAATTAGATCTTCGTGGTGCAGCGGTAAAGACCTAATCAGGCGCCAAAATATGTAACGACGTTTGCTTCCAGGTAGCTGGATTGGATAATTGGTCCAGGATTCCTGTTGTAAATAAGAAAACCCAAAGTATAAATAATAGAGTTTATTTTTATGAAAGTAGCGTTTATCAAACTTGAGGTCAAATAAACATATAATCAAATCCTCGTATATTCTAACAATTAAGCTGTTTTCAATGTTAATAAATCCTTTTTGCATATATCGGGGAAATTAAATTTACGGGGCGGAGTGTAATTTCGGTGATTAACACTCTGTAAAGTAAATATCATCTAGGTATCGATGTGATGCCTTAATCTAGTTCTATACGCTGTAGAGTAAATTCCGTGGGGTCTCACTGTGACAGTTTTCTCCAGCTCAACGTGCTGGAGAGAAAACATCCAAGGCTCGATGAGACGGTTAGTTCAGTAATTCTATACTAACGGCGAGTTCAGCTCAGCGTGCTAGAAGCCTATAGTAACAACCAACATTGGGCTGGTGACGGCGAAGCAGGACGTTAAAATAGTCACCAACACCGGGAGGCATATCTCAGCGCGCTAAAGACCACAAAATACTACCAGATAATCGGCCGAATGGCATCGTCATCGGATTCTGAATTCTAATCAATTGGGGCCAAGCTCAACACACTTAACACTCCTCAGCCACCGAGCTCAGCGAGCTGTAGATAGCCGTTAGTAAAAAATCGAATGACTTCTCTGCTGCGGTGATTCAATTTATTTCAAAATTGTGGCCCTGATATAACGCAGGGTTTTCCTCGCTATTTTTGATTAACTTTATTTTAGTTCTCCAATGAAACAATAAAATAATAAAAAAATACATATATTTATAATTTAACATACAAAAGCAAGAGGCTCATTCGGGTCGTGGTCAACAAGTAGTAAACCTTCATCAACTTAAAACTAAAACACCGAAATCATATTTTAGTCCACTTAAACAGTTTTTTTATAAAGGGCTTCTTTCTTTATTGTTTACATATATATAATCAAAAAAGTTACAAAGCACTAATGCCGTTGAAAGGGGGAAAGAACGATTATTCTTCACTAAAATGTCTCGCACAGCTCAGTCGCAAGTTAAAAAAAGTCTAGGGGGCTTTTTCCCACTCTAGTTCGGTAAACAGGCACATCAGCCAATTTATACAAATTGAATTTCAAATTTACAGCTCACACTAAGAACGGAAGCTGGTGGTTTATTAATTAATAGGTACCTATTTTAACAATAATAAGAAGGGATCCTACCTTCTCACTTAGTTGTCCTATGTCACATACGTCGTAACTCCAGCTTAACCAGACAAAATCGTGAACACAACCTCAGCAACGTACACTACTAACTCGCTAAAAAGGCCAACTCCAGTCTGCTATATAAAACATAAGGTACTCAAACAGAACGTAACAGACACATCCGCTCTCGGCCGTGGCTCGGCAGAGAGTCCCGTCTTAGTACAAGCATTTCCCCTTTGTCGCCACACAGGAATGTTCGCGCTAGTGCCTAAAGGTCCAGTGGTCGCACAAATTATCAAAGATTTACAAATTAGTAAAGACGGTTCTAGAATTTTTAAGGTTGACCTCCAACCAAATTATGCAATTAGCATTAAATAAAACGCAAGTTAATTATATCTAAAAATGGACCGTTACACTGATGATGCCTCAAACTTCATGGCGGCAGGAACTGCGCGGCAGCACAGATCAAATGGGAATTGCAGAAACTATAGTAATGAACATAGTATGATTTATTACAGACACTTGCCTCTCACCCCGAAGTCTCGGGTTCTATCCCCAGTCGAAGAGCTGGGTTTTTCTGAGGCAAAAAATAATCCTAGCATACTCGGATATTGGGTAGACCCCTCCAGCATAAGGTATTTCCAGGTATTTTCATTAATACAGCGGGTTGTATTGCCAGTAGTGTTAAATAAATTTTAAAAAAATCTTGATTGTTAAGGAGAAGATGACGATTTGGAGGCAAGATTGAGAGGACACCGCTGCCATTTCATGTTCTACACATCGACCATTTTAGTGATAGTTGACGGTTTTACTAAATTTTCTAATTGAAACTGTTGAATCTACCAATACAAGAGTGATTACAAACATGATATAATTATGGTGCAACTGGACATATTATAAGCGTCCTTGGTGTAGCTTCTGCTTCGTGCGTCTTCCATTTTTTTTGTGAAGCTTGCTTATGTAAAGAAACATATTTTGAATACAGTAATTTAACTATAATAAATATGTTGGCAACCTCAAGTCTAGAGAACGATGGTGATTTTTGGATATCAAACAAATTCAAAGTGCACTGAGTACTACATTTATAGAGGTATATATGCTACACATTCCAAACTAGGGTCGTTAGCCTGGGGTTACTGCCGAAGCAGTAGATCTGATTTATATTCATTAAGACGTCAATAGAGCTGATATTAAAGAGTTAAGAAACTTAATAAAGATCACATAACAGACGACGACAGAAACCAGCAAACGTGTTACGATGAAGACCGAATGCAGATAGGTCCTAACTACGACGGAGTAAATAATTATGTGAACCAGTGGGAAGATTTTTTCCCAAATTCAAGGGGATCTTTCTTAAGACTAAATACTTAAATATAATTGTTGCTGGAAGCGATCAAAGGGTTCTATCCCCATTTCATGCACTGGGGGGATAATTTTTTCGGTTCTTGGACTCTTCCTTTGCTTTGAGGCACATCAGATTAACTAAGGAAGATCACATATATCGCCGTATTATCGCTCTAAATAATATATGCCATTTTTGGCATTTGACTAAATAATTTGCCATTTTTACAATTGAAAATTTTAAAATTAACCATAACTTTAACATCTATGTGAAACAGTCTTTGTATACATTAATGGAACTCCTAAATTTCAAGTCTCTAGATTAATTGAATGGATTCTTACCTCTATTTTTCACCTAAAAATGTTTCATAAACAGTTTCTATGGTACGATAAATATAACGTAAATTAATAATGTAAAAGAGAAACTACTAGGAGAATTCACTAGACGTTAATCAGAAAAAAAAAATAAATAATATTAAGATAACTTATCGATACGAATTTATTTTGTCATCGTAATAAATTAGTCCACATCACTAAGGTGACCTTCACCTTAATCTTACAGGTTTAACACTTCAAAAGCATAAAACAATACAATTTCCTTACGTCTAATTGTTCCATTAATCTTAAAAATAAGAAAGACGAATTCTTCTCAAGGTTTCCTTTATTTTATGTTTTCAAGGCATGTCCCATAAAATTTGTCTCTTCCGTTGAAAAATGGAAATATTTTGCAACTACGGTACTTGAAAGAATGGCAAATTGTATTATTTCTTTCATGCAGTTAGTTAATTTTGTTACTAATGAATTATTAAGTACATATATACATGCAACTAGTAGGTGTGTGGACTTTGTGCAATACTGAAATTAAGCAATTTTGTACATTAAACGATGAGTAAACTAAAAACAACATGAAATAAAATGCACAAATGCACAATTAAACTGATTAGTTCGTCACGTGCCACATGAGCAAAAATTGTGATCAGTGATCACAAACATATATCTAGGCATTTCAATATCAAGATATTGAAAACAATGCACCTAAACATTAAATAATTTTGCTGTTATAGATGAGTCTTGATGAATTAGAACGAAAAAAAAACATGATTTCGGTAAATAATTCTGTGTATTTGCATGTATCGCGATAGCAGCCACAGTTTTCTAACAAAGCTTGTTTTCTTTTAACGATGATGTGTACAACATACTTATCTAAGGTAGACTTGTTCAGGATTTTTACCAAATAAAGCATGTACCTATTTCGCACTGACGAAGGCAATAACCAGAAACCGATCTGCGAATGGTATACGCGACGGTCTTAATCACATCTCTTTGTATGATACAAATTTATAAATAAAACTGCAAATCGTTTCTGTGTATCATGGTCGTAGAGTACAGATGTACTTACTGTCGCCGGCATTCACCTTGACCGCGAAACTCTTTCTCCAGTCCAGTCTATTATTAGCTTTCGAGTTACGTACACGTTAAGTCATTTAGACGTATTGCATATTGTTTTTGTTTTTATTTTATTTGTTGTACTGTATTGTTGATACTAATTTAATAATAAAGCATGGCAGATGTGCGCAGGGGTAGAAAACGGCCATTTGCTGACAAAGTGAATAAATTCATAGGTGAATTCCCGGATTTATTCTATGATGGTGCTAAAATAATTTGTAAAGTGTGCGAGAATGATTTGATGTGCTGGGATAAACATGATTGTGGACTTCACGTAAATAGTGTACACCATAAAAATAAAAAAAATGGCGTGCCTTCGACAACACAGTTTATGTTTGATTTACTATTAATGTTGATTGCCTGTGATGTTTTGCTGCACATACTCGATAAACAACCATTTCGAGAGTTCTGGAATAAATACAATGCCCAGGTCAAGTTACCAAGTCGCACAACGTTATGTAACTATCTACCAACTGTACACGTAGACATGGTAAATAAGATGAAATGTGAATTAAAAAATACACGGCTGTGGTTATCTGTTGATGAGACAACAGATTGTAAAAAAAAATCTGTTTTAAATGTTATAGTACGAGTACTGGACTCTCTTAAGCCGACAGTTCCACTGTCACTAGCTAGAAAAAGACTAAGTCAGTGTACTAGCGAAACAATTACCAGGGTGGCGCTGGAGACGTTAGAAAAATTTGAACTGTCAAAAAGTCAAGTGTTGATGTTTGTGACTGATGGCGCCGTGACAATGCGTTCGGTAGGCCGTTCTTTGCAAGAACAAGGTTGTACGTTTATACATGTTATGTGTAAAGTGCATGCTTTACATCTTGTGGCAGAAACTATTCGAAAAGATTTTCCAGAGGTGGATGCATTAATAGCAAGTACAAAAAAAAGTGTTTCTTAAATCTCATAAACGTCTCCGTGCATTTCATAGCAAGTGTCCCGGTATTCCTGAACCACCACAGCCAATTCTTACACGTTGGGGAACATGGTTGCAGTCAGCTTTTTATTATGCTGAATATTTCCAACAAATAAAAGTTGTGTTACTACAATTCAATCCAGATGAGGCTGCAGCTATTAAGGAAAGCCAGATAAAATCGAAGATATTTCCGTTGAAACAGCTTTAAAAAATATTGCGAAGAAGTATAAACCATTACATGAAAGCATAAAAAAATTAGAAAACAGTGCGTTGTCGTTAGCGGAGTCACTGCAAATAGTGGACGAAGTAAATCTACTGCTACACGCTATAGGTGGCGCAACAAATGAACGTGTTAAAGAAAAGTTCGCAAGTGTGTTAAATAAAGACACCGTTTTTACCAAATTAAGACGAATATGTGATGGTGCAGCCCCAGATCTGTTAAGTGCGTTCAAAGACTATTTTACGTATGCGTGCATTACATCAATAGATATCGAACGATCGTTTTCAAAATATAAGAATATATTTTGACCAAAACGAACATCACTCATGGAGGCAACCATAGAAACATACCTGATGCTGCAAAATGGCTACACATCTTCTCCAGTTTGTGATAAGCAAGCTAGTTCATCAAGCGAGTTAAGAGGGTAAGTTTTACATACATTGTTATAAATTGTAACAGTTCATTGTGTCTCGTATTAGTTAATTTCGCGTACGCCACTGTCCCACGGAACTTTTTTGACAGACCTAATTGTAAATCATCAAGAAGTGTGTGACAACGTCATATAATTTTTAATTAAACAAAGTGAGAGGATTGCGACTTTAGTACCTTGTAATTCGGTATTACTTAGTACTATTGTAAAAAAATCAACAAAAAGGTATTCATTTTTTTAATAGTTTTGCAATTTTTTTGTTTTCTTTTTTAAGATTTAAGTAACCGTCCACAGCAGAGAGATTAAGATTTGGATATTTTATTACGATTTTACTGAATTTAATATAAATTTTCATATACGTTTAAAATATTTTTTTCTCAAAAAAGTTGTGAAACGTACATTTCTTGTACCTAATAATAGGGAAATATAAAAATCGACCTACCTGAGCGATTTTTTTACTTTTTTTACATTATACATAACTTCATGGACGCACTCTGTAGTCCCAACAGTTGCTAAACTTTAATTTAGTTCTATATTTATATAAAGTTGCATAATTAAGTGATTTTACCATCCTATAATTTTGTTACTGTTTTGTTCATTTAAAATAAAAATTTTCGCATTGTAACTTTCAAATTAACATAGCAATTTGACCAAATTTCTTTATTGAAGATGGAAAATATTGTCATTTAGTAACCCATCCAGCAATTTATTAAGTTTGTTTTGTTTAAAAAATGTTATCAAGGTTTATGACCGTACAAGTCTGCTAAAGATATTTATAAATTTTGAAAAAAAAGAACATTTGTATGACATTCATAGCAGAGTTATAGGATTTTTATGTAAATGGAATAAAGGCAATGAACTTGGATTTTAGGGACCGGTTCGTCCCGTTAGTTATGGACCAACTATCACCGACATCCCACACTATCTTTTTTATAATCATATATAGGAAAGGTGGTTCAGGTTTCAATAGCAAATTAATAAAACATTTATAGATATTAACATTGAATAGATATTAATAAATTCGTTGAATACAAGTTATTGACTCGGGTGTAGATTGCAAGATCGAAGATATGTTAGACCAGTTATAGAGGAGTTTGATGTATCATCAATCGAGTTTAATGACATTAAGGTTTTATTTCTATTAATAAATAATTAAATTAATATTATTTATACATACCAAGGCTTCTATAAGCATTTACGATGTAAAAAATGCACAAGGAGATAAAAAATTTACTCCCTCAAGCTTAAACGGTAACAGACAACATTTTTTTTATTTTGCACTGCAGAAGATAAAGAAAATAAGTTGAATGAAGAAATAAGAATTTAAGAAGTTCTCTTTAATCTAATTTTTCCACATTCAACATAAGTATCTCTCCAATTTCGTTTATTTTTGGTATACAACTGTCACATTAAACAGCCAAAATTTTAATTTCTTTGAAAAGCAGATTCTGAAATACGGTAAATTAAAGATTAAAAAATTGCCATTTTGCTTTTATAGCCTAATTTTTGTCGTCAATATCATTGGATTGATTAGTGGTAAAATATCGTACATCCACTTATATTGCAGCTTAGTAGTAGATTTTTTTGTTTCCAAATAAACCAAGTTTTTTCATAAGGATCTGAATTATTTGGAATCGTTTTTCTCAAAGAGAGGATTTTAATTTTTTTTTTTAATTAGTTTTGTTCTATACCATTTTGCGTATTAAATACATACCAAATTTAAAAACGGATCGCTAAAGAATAATTTTATTGACAGAAATAATATTCAATTTCATCAGGTGACCGTCGCCGACCGTGTTTATCAGTTACAGATGAACATACTACTCTTATAAAACAATTAGGAAACGTAAATTTAAAGAAAAACTTCGAAATTCCTCGACCTTTCAAAATGAAAGAGAATAATCGAAATTTGTATCGATTCCATGCGATCCACAATTCACCCTTGGTATTGGTAAGATATGGGTATGACAGTGTTCCTTCATCAGAAAATAAACTACAATTTTTATAAGCAATCCAAAAGACAATGACTGGATGACGATACATTGATGTATCAACATCGAAAATTGGACGATGTTGATCGATGTTTGCATCCATTTGATTAGCTTTACCATTGCACCTTGGAGACCGTAAGGTTTTTTGGTTATAATTCTTTCTTGTGTTTTATTTTTTTTGCATTATTATTTTTATGTAATAAAACTTAAAAGCTTATGTTTCTTAAAAAAAATTAACAGAGAGAATAACAACTTATTGCTAAGAAATCTATCAGAACATTTAAAAAATAAAAACACCGATATTTGCGAAACATCTATGTTTTTATTTCAATGTTCCGCCGCATCGATGAGGCGGTTGTTTTCAATCATTTATACCTTGCAATATCTTTAATATGTTACTTTCGTCCAAAATAACTAACAAAATATAAATGTTTAATATTTATTTCCAAACAAAGTCATAAAATCTCATGTACATAATAAGACAATCACAATTTAACAGTCACTACTACTTTAAAATTTTAATTTTTTTTTTATTTTAACATGCACAAACAGAACTCTTCTTGGAAACAGACGGCACAACTTCAGCTTTTTGCACAGATTTGACTGAATCAGATTTCCTAGTGTGATTCCTGTTAGGTTTCTTCCTACGTTTCTTTATGTCAAATTTACCTAGTCTGTATACTCCATTAAATTTTCGTAAAATACCTAATTCTAGGCCTCGATTCAAATAACTCGGCAATGATTCCATTATATTATTAGCAGGTTTTCGACATCTCTGAGCTATACAAGATTTTATATTTTTTGGTGTCGCGGCAAAACCAGTTTTTTGCAAAAATGCAATGGCACCAACAATAGCCGTTGCTGACCTTATATCCGGCTTAAACTCACTTCTTTTTGGTTTAATAATAGTTTTTTCTTCTTTTTCTTTTGGCATGATTACGTAAAATTTTTTGTAATAGTTTCAAATGTCAACATTTGAGAATGAGTGATAAAATTTTCATAATTTGTTTATGGTTTTCCATAGAAACGAATACCACCAATGAGCAGATAAATCCAGTTAGCTACGTAATATCATTCTGGTCATTGTGAATCTATTAAGAGGGCTAATCGAACCCGTGTTTGTAAGGTAATTTTTCAAAATTTATTTCTTCCATACGGTTTGGTCAAATTACACCAAGTTTGGAGGATCAGTAGTTGAAAGTGTACTAGAGGGTACATGTATATCTATTTTAATTAATTTTCACTTTATGTAGGGAAAATTTATACTGTAAATATGTGAAATTTGAACGTGATTAGCTCCTGAATTATGATATCAATCGGTAAAATTCGAGGTAAAATTCATACATGTCTTCTAGAATGAATCTTCATAATTATGCTCAGCAAGTTTCAAACTTTTATTCCGTACTATTTGGTTAAAATGAATTTTCTAAATAAGTATCTTTGTCACTACAAATGGAGCAAGGAATTGTTACCTCTATCGGGAATCGCACCTCAATGAAGGCGGTGAATAAAACGTCCAGTGACGTTATAGTCAAGAGCAAAACTATTCAGCGGCGCATGTATAAAAACTTTCTAGAGAGTGACACAGCTATCCGAAGCTTTTTCCCGACTAGGCCTCTTAAGGAGGTGAAATGATAGTTGAATAGGTTTGTTGTGTTGAGAGTATCAACAGATTTATTAAAATACAAGATAAAATAGTTAAAATTAAAAATTAAAATGTATCATTATAAATATCTATATAAATTTGGGATAATTGATCATTTCGCTAACCGAAAAGTAGGTTTTTCATATTTAATATTTGGGCTAATAAAATAAAAAACATTATTAGAATCAATGTTTACAATAATATATACTTATAATATAATGCCTACTTTTGTATCACTAATAAAGTTTATAAATATAAAGACAACACACGTTATTGAGACTGACATAAATCTCACTATAACAAAATCATATGATTTGACCAGTTTGACAACAATTAGACCGTCATCTGGATGCGAAATGTATCCGTTTCCAAAGAAAGCAATAAACAAATTATGACAGTCAGTCAAATGTGACATTTGAAATTATTATAAAAAAATTTTTGTGATCATGACAAAAGAAAAGCAAGTAAAAACCTATAAAATAAAAAGAAATGAAAAGAAAAAGAAATTGGACAGAAGATCAGCCACAGCTATCATTGGCGCCATAGCATTTTTGCAAAAAGCTGGTTTCGCTGTCACACCACAAAACATAAAATCATGTATTACTCACAGATGTAAAAAACCTGCTAATCATATCATGGAAAGGTTGCCAAGTTATTTGTCTCTGGGCATGGAATTAGGAATATTGCGAAAATGTAATGGAACATACAAATTAAATAAGTTTGACTTGGAGCAGAGTAGGAAGAAGCCAAGCAAAAAAAGCAGTGAATATTAAAGTTGTCGAATACTTTTTACAAAATCCAAAATGCAGAACTACTTGCCTACTTAAAAGATTTCTTTAAAAATATTGTGAAAAGTTTTACCGAATAAACGTACCTGTTATCCCATATAAACACTATAAATTTACAAAGTCTTGTTATATTGTATGCTATTTTAAAAAATTATTTTGTTTTATCAAATTAAAATATGTTGGAATTTTAGAAATAGAGATGGTTATTATTATTATTATACTAAAATATTTCTGTATATAAAATTTATACCTGAAACTATGGTGGCAAAAATATTAACATAGAAAGACAAAGAAAAAAGTGAAACAAGTATACTTATATATTTTGTTTACTCTGTGAACGTTTAATTTTATTATTTTATTTTAGGTAGATCCCAAATGACTTTGGTCTGTTCATAACATTGAACTAACCGGGATATTTTTATTTCTTTCTTTGTTTTTCTAACCACTACATCCTTTCACTGTATCGATTAAAACATACATGAAATTGACACTGCAGGATGGGCTTAAATTACAATTCTTTCTCCTTAATGATATTTAGATTTCAACTCAAACCATTTAATTAGTCACTATTAATAGAGGTGATTTTACAAATCATGATCGCATCTATAAATTGTCATAGCAATAACAGAATAGTGAGATACACTGCTAGTATTAAATAAACCAGCGATTTTAGAATTGACAACGCGCATATTCTGGTAATATATAGACAGTTCGCTGGAAAATTTTTCGGAAGAAAAGTTGGTATCATTTTTAAAATTTTAAAAGAATGGAGTTACTTGTGATTGCTATTTAAGGTTTATTATATGGTTGTTAAGTGTGAAGAGTTTGGCAGCAGATGATCTGAGACTTTTTTATTTTGAGTTTCAGAACCAACGTACGTAATCGATTTTATTTTCAACAAATTGTTCTTAAATAAAAAATTTAGTCTTATTCGTAATACTATTGGAACACTAGCTAAAACCACATGTAGTATTTAACAATACATATTTCCATCTACAAATTAATGTTTTGAGTCATTAACCTTCAGTAATAGTATATTATATACCTAGGTTGAGAGGTGAGGTATTATTTACTGAGTGATGAAGAGACATCTTACCACTTCCTGGGACAATGTGAAGCGTTTGGGCGCCTGAGACACCGTATCTTCGCTTCTGAGGCGCTTCTAAGGGAGGGAGATGAGCTCCCTCGTAATGAGTGACATCCTGACCTTCATCAGAAGGTCGGAAAGATTCGATGAGGGAGCAAGAGAAGCACATGGCTGAGGGGACAGCTGGGGGTTGGTAAAAAGGGCCCATCTATGGCCTACTTGCCAGGCGTCAGCCTCCCCCACCATTACCATTACCATTACCATTACTGAGCACTTTTATATCCTGAGGCGAATAGCGCCGAAGGATATAATGTGCAAGGTCTATAATGGCCTTCTCAACCGAAGTATATATAGATTTTTTTTACTACTAACATTGACATATTACCATATTTGATTTGATTAGATTTTGATATTAGTAATTTCCCATTTATTTTCAAATATTTCGAAATATCAAATCTGGGAGTTTAGTTGTCAAACTTACAAAATGAAACTAATGGAATATAATTTTAGATGTCATTTTCCTGAAAATGGACGATATCTAAAAAGTTCTACGTAAAACATGTGAATAAAATTGTAAAATGGGTGAAAATTTTAGTGACAGAGATTTAGAGATGGAAGTGTGTACCCCGCCTGAACTTAGAAAGGTGGCAACTAGTGTAAGTAGCGATTTGTTGCCAGAAAAATCAAAAAGATTGTACATGAATGCATACACTCAATTAAAAATATGGTGTGAAAAAAAAGGAGCTGTTAAAATAACAGAAAATGTTCTATTGGCAGATTTCAAAGGAAAAGCTGACTGCAAAAAAAGTATCAACATTGTAGACAAATTATTCTATGTTAAAATCCACTGTTGCAACAAAAGAAAACATTGACATTTCAAAGTTTTTTAAACTTACAGCATTTTTAAAGCAGAGAAACAATGCTTATAAACCCAAAAAAATCACGTGTATTTGCAAAAGAAGAAATCGACACATTTATAATTGAAGCTCCTGATGATGAATATCTATCAAAAAAGGTACACTTTCAAATTATTTTGTGTTTAGCTTTTTACAAGAACTATATTATAGGCTATTGAGGTAATTGGGGTGGCACGTGCCTGCAGAACAGACGAACTGTGCAATATGAGCCGTATTTGTTTGGCGAATTGAATATCAGTTTCACATCACTTACATATCACTTAGATCAGATCATAAGTAAAGCGTCAAAGAAACATCATTATTCAGTTCAGTTCAGGACACTCCAGTTTGTCAACAAACATAACATAACCATAAAGTTTTTCGTTTTTATATGTTTCTAGTTGTATTATTTAAAATGGATTGTAAGATTGTTTTTGTATGTATAGTTAGAATTTCAACTATGACAATTTTTTTTATAATGGTTTTTTGCAGGAATTATGTTTAAAAAGAAAATATATATGTGACAGTAGTTCTACCGAGAGTTCTACGGATGAGAATTTTCTGGAGTCCTCGGAATCGGATTCTGATTCAGAATTGGATGAGAGGACAAAGCGGACCAAAATGGAAGGGTTTATGGAAAAGGTCGTTCCAAAATATTCGAATGCGGAATTCAGGTCGCATTTTCGATTCCAAAGAAGTGGCGTAGATTTTGTGGAGAATTTAGTACGCGAGGAATTTGAGAAAAAAACAGGACATACAGGAGGCAGGGAAAGTATCAGTGCTAAGACAGGCATACATTTATTTCTCTGGTATATCGCAAACCAAGAAACGTTTCGCCAAATTGCTGACAGATTTAACGTTTCTAAAAGAACTGCCCATGACATTATAAAAAAAGTGGCAAAAAAATTGGTTGATACTAGTGCCCAGTTTATTGTATTTCCTCAAGAAGAGCAATTTCCGGCGTTATCTGAAGGATTTAGAAGAAGAAATAATCTTGTAGGTGTTATAGGGGCAGTTGATGGATGCCATGTACCTATAAGAAAACCTACAAAAAAACCCGCTGGATTATTTTTGCAGAAAGAAATATCCCAGTATTCTCATACAAGCTGTCTGTGACCATAACAAGAAGTTTTTGGATATATATGTAGGTGAGCCCGGATCGTTACATGACGCAAGAACTGAGACTGAGAAAGTCACCATTATATAAATACATGATGGACCATCCTAATTATTTAAAAAATTATTTTCTTCTGGCAGATTCTGCCTATCCATTGTTGACATGGGTAGTGCCACCCTATAAAGACGATGGCAGATTAACCCAGCAACAAAAAAAAATTAATTATCTTCACTCGTCTACAAGAGTCATTATTGAAAATAGCTTTGGTCTATTAAGGGGAAGATTCCGAAGACTGAAATATTTTGAAAATTTGTCTATCGATCTTATAGTGCAGTGTGTCATAGCTGCTTGTGTACTGCACAACATTTCTTTACAAATGGGCGATGAGGGACAAGATATAATAGATGATTTTCAAGATGGAAATAATCCATTCACTGACATAAATTATGTGCCAGGAATTGAAGAAAATGATTTTGCACAGCCTACAATCAACAGACGTCAAGAATTATTTAACTTATTATTTAACAATGAATAAGTTATACAGTGTGTCACATTTAAGAGTGTAACACTCAACATTTTTTAAATTTGATCTTACTTCCGATTTAAGCTTTTCGGTCAATTCTGAACAACTTTTATTAGTAAAATTTCCCGGTAAAAAATGCCTATGTTTTTTGATTTTTTTCAGTTATTTTGGGATTGCAGGAAGTTTCATATTTGTATGGAGGCGAATGTTTTTTGGCCGTAAGTAGATCCTAATGTGTTTTATATTTGAGGAAAATTTTGTTCAAATCGGATAAAAACTAAAAAATTTATAAGGGTGTTACACTCTGTAGTGCGACATGCTGTATTTAGTTCCATTTGTACTTACATAACTAATAAATAAAAATTATATAATCAATATTTATTATATTTTATTAAATACTAATAATAAATTTTGTCTTATAAATATATAACAAATAAATAAAAAATAAGTTTATTGAACTAAAATTGATTGAGGCCCTTCAGCCTTAAACAAATAAATATACAATAAAAAATAAATATTCCTTCAGCCTGTCTTTAGCAAATAGATGTACCTATAACAAAAAATAAATAAAAATACACCATTAACATAAAACTTCGGGGCAGGATTACTAACGGTACACATTTTTTATTTCTACTGTAATGATACTTATGATATAATTTATGTGCATCTTTTCAAATAGGTTTCTAATAACTTAATTTTTTTTTCCTCCATTTCTAACTCTCTTTCCTTTAATTGTAACTTTCTTTCTTCTCTTTCCCTTTTTAAGCATTTCTCTTCTTTGAGTACTTGGTAATATTCTTCTCGTTGCTTTGTTTTAATTGCTATTTCTTCTATTTTGCTTTTCAAATAATTTCTCTTTAAGGTATAAATCGTTTTGCTTGGCAACGTCTTTTTTGGTTTGACTCTGACGGAAGTTCCAGGATTAACTTCACGATTAGGTTCCTCCAGTTCCTCTTCCAATTCCATTGTATGCCCCTCACTTTCATTGTTAACATTATTATTATTATTACATCCGAGATGATATTATTGTAATAAATATTCCTAATTCAAAGAATGAAACATCTAGGAAGTTTGTTATTGTTGAGTCACAATGGATTAATGTTGTTAAAAAATACTTAGCTGACAGGCCAACTGACAATAGAAAACTTTTTATTTTATATCGTAGAGGTAAACATATTAAACTAAATATTGGGCACAATACTATTAGTAAAGTTCCCTATGTCAATATTTGAAATTAGAAAATCCTAAATGTTATACTGGTCATTCTCTAAGGCGCAGCTCGGCAACATTTCTGGCAGAAAATGGAGGAAGGAAGGGTGGAAGTCGGCTACAGTGGCTGAAGGGTATATTGAGGAATCGATAGCTGACAAGAAGAGAATTGCCAAATTAGTACAAGAACCCACCGTACCCAATGAAAAGTACATCTTCCGTTTCCTTTGCACGTCAAGATGTTGTCAATTAATGTTCACAAAATACGAAAACTATTTATAATACAGAAGTAAATATACCTGTTACAAATGTTAGATCCATTAATACAGGAAATGCAGGAATACACATGATTTGTCATAACTGTACAATTAACTATAATTTTAAATAATTTTTTATAATTTTCATCATACCACTTACCAGTGTTGAATTTCCGAGTTTATTTGTTTTTTGCTTAGATTTAAGTTAACAAGTTTCTATTCATTTCATTAAAAATACAGAAAATTTTTCAATATTTACTTAGGTGGTTTTTTATTATAATTTTTTACCAGGGAGAGAAATACTACTTCTCATTAGAGGAATACAGTAAATAATGGCGATTTCTCAGGTTAGTAGTAAAAAAAAATGTTTTTCATAGTGTAAGGAACTAGTTTTCCTGTTATTAATGTTCATGCTCCATTTATAACCTAACTTTAATAAGTACCTTTTTCACTTTATCATAATAGTTTATAGATTTCACAAATTTTTGTAGAATTCCTGAAGAAGAAACAGTAAAGTTTCGAAAGCTTGAATTTCAAAAAGAGTTTTTAGTTTTTGATCACGTGACTGCATTCCCTGGTTAAATTAATTAGTTTTGTTTTTAACTTAGACAGTCGTCTATCCACATATCTTTACTTATATTTCCATCTATTTCATGGACTCTATGAAGTCATTTTAATTTTATGTATTTATTATACACAATCCAATATGTATGTAGGTGTGTAGTATTGGCATCCACAGTCGACAGTTAAGGGGCCTAGTCGGGAAAAAGCTTCGGATAGCTGTGTCACTCTCTAGAAAATTTTTATACATGCGCCGCTGAATAATTTTGCTCTTGACTATACCTTCACTAGACGTTTTATTCACCGACTTCATTGGGTGCGATTCCCGATAGAAGTAACACTTCCTTGCTCCATTTGTAGTGACAGAGATACTTATTTAGAACATTTATTTTAACCAAATTGTATGGAATAAAAGTTTGAAACTTGCTGAACATAATTATAAAGATTCATTCTAGAAGACATGTATGAATTTTACCTCGAATTTTACCGATTGATATCATAATTCAGGAGCTAATCACGTTCAAATTTCACTTATATTTATAATATAAATTTTCCCTACATAAAATGAAAATTAATTAAAATAGATATACATGTACCCTCTAGTACACTTTCAACTACTGATCCTTCAAATTTGGTGTAATTTGACCAAACCGTATGGAAGAAATAAATTTTGAAAAATTACCTTACAAACACTGGTTCGATTAGCCCTCTTAAAGTACTTCATTCAATATCCTACATTTTTAATAAATATTAAGAATATTAAAGAAGACTAAGAGCATTAAAATTCACTATATAATGTCTCATCAAATAATACGCAATAAATCATTTCCAATGTTAATGAAGCTAGATCGTGTATCAGCATTTAATTTACAATGGGCATTGTACCGTGTCATGTTTATATTTTGTTTCATATGTACTTATGAATAAACATAAAAGTAAGACTGGCCTTCTAAAAAAAATAAAATACTTTTCGTAATTCACCAGCATGCGGAAAATTGTATAAATCAGATATTCAGGACTTAGGGCTGGACAAAATGACCATTACCAGTGGCACCGAATAATTTAATTACTTAATTTGGAGGGTAGCCATTTGTCATTTATAATTTAATAAAGTACGTAGAAGGGATTTACACAGTTTGAAACGTAATTAATTCATGTCATATAACCTACATATCTCTGTGGTTAAAAAAAATATTCAATTCGACCCTGCTCCTACAATCCACCATATACTAGATGTTTTGAAGTATATGCACAATGTTTTGTGATTTTAATTAGCTGAAAAACTCGTTATTTTCCTATAATTTCCAACTAATCATTTGTGTTTCTTAAAGGCCATACGAAAAGAGTACGTCTATTGAGGTCTAATTTCCACGAGATCTAATTCTCACGAGATCTGAATACCTCGAAATTATTTTCCCACGAAATCTAACGCATCACACTGTATAACTGTTTGACTTTTAAAAGGTATTTTATCATGGACGCGTACTTAAAAACACTGGTTTCAAAATCGTATGATATTTAAACAATCCGAGAAGAAAGTCCCATAAGATTTAAATCCTACGAGATCTAGTTTCCACCAGTTTATTTATCACTCTGTATATCTGTTCGACTTTCTGAATAGACCGATTTAAAAATACCACGAGATCTAAAAACCCGAAATGAACATCCCACGAGATCTAATTTCATGAGATTTAATTCTGACGTCATTTCACACATAACTTCCAAAGGCGTACTCACATTTTATAAATTCAATTTATATATACTAAAATTTTAAATTCCAGTATGATTTCTCACCAAAACCGTGAATGTAGGTTGTATACATGGGCGCCACCAGGAGGGCCACGATAGGGTAGTTGCCTCCTCTCTGGAAAATGACGAAAGGTATCAAATATCAAGATAATTTCTCGACATATATTATGTGATTTGCCAATATATATTTTTATTTCTTTTTCCTAGTTTGTATAGCAAAAACAGTAAATTTAAGAACATTTAGCAGCCATGTTTCTCATGCTCCCGCTACATACTTAGAGAGATAGACTGCGTGGTCATATGGACTAGTTGAAGTAGATATTGAAGGACAGTTATATATTCCGCCTTTCTTTTTCATTCAAATTTCTTGTAGCGAAAGATCTCAGTGTATATTTATATGAGTTTCAAAATAAGATTATTTGAAATTTTGTGTTACCAAAGCTATTGTTTTTGTTTTGGTTATATTGTATTAATTTAATACCTAAAATTTGGTGTGAATAATGAGCATGAACCTTTATATATTTTTTTATTTATATCAGTTTTTATACATTATGCCACAATGTAGTGTAAATAAAAAGTGCATTGATTGATTTTTTTTAGTTTTATTAAAAAGCAAAATTTTTACATTTAGATTTTAGATTTAACTTTTTTAATGTTTTTCAATAAAAAATTTCATAAAAACATGCATATTATTTTTATGGGACATATAACTCCATACAAACCATTGGCCGTCGCGATCTGATCGCGCGACCTAGCCGCTTAGGGCACGGGGGCTTTAAGTGGCAGCGGGCGTTATTGCGGTAACGTCGTGGATAAATGATATTAAATGGATCTAATCCGAACTATAAAGTATAAAAAAACGAACTAACATCGAAAAGCTCTGAATTTATCCCACACACAACGATTTGGTAGAAATAAAATGATATCCTCATTAGCGACCTAAAGCTTTTTGCGGGTTCCGTTCCTTATAAAATTTGTGGGGCCTAAAAATAATAATTTTATTGGCCCAATTATTGTGTTCATTTCATGTGTCGGCAAAATTATTGCTACATTTTCACAGGCATATACAATATACCTTTTTTAGGTAGGTAGAATATCTGCGTTACTTACCATTTTTAACTTCATACTCAAGAAATTCCACCCTCACGTGCACTATTGTGAATTGATCGCTTTTATTAAATTACACAATTCGCACAAAAGCAATGTGGATCCCAAGGTAAGGGTATGTTAGATACCATTAATTTTAAAAACATACTATTCAAGATTGCACATATTATATTATACGAATTTTGTTACATTTAAAATTTACTTATATTTTGTACTTACACCTAAAGTGTATTCACTTAAACTTTGCAGTATTGGGTTGGACAGTGAAACTAAAATGACTGGTTACGCCGAAATAAGAACATCCTAATTTAATAAAAAATTTCGATTTAGCTATAAGAAAGCCAAACGTCCTAAAAATTTCCGTTGCTTTTTTTTGTGTACCCATAAGAAATAATGTCAGAAAATAAAACAATTTTAAATTCTACCTGCTTTAGAGCGGACCAACATTTTGATACACAATTTTAATATTTCTCTCTATCTTAATATAAAGCAATATGCTGCATTTTGAGCATTTAGTACTACTGACCTGTATAAAAAAGTGATTAAAATATACACCATATTATACTCCGTTCATTCATATGAGCACATAAAAAACTGTTTACCTGCGCTCGCAGAGCAACTCTTTGTCGACCGTCGACACAAATTGTGGAAATGCAGTTATTTAATGGCTAATTTAAACACATATATATATATATATATATATATATATATATATATATATATATATATATATATATATATATATATATATATATATATATATATATATATATATATATGTATATATGTTGTTTTTCATATATATATATATATATATATACAGGTATAATTAAGGCAAGCACACCGGTTGAAATAAATTTTGTCCAAAATATTACACTGGGTGATTATTTTTTTCTGATCGATTGCCACTCAAACCACAACAACTTTTTGTTTGTACGCCACTGGTAAAATTTAATAGAAACATTTTAATTCACGTTCTTTTTAAAGCAAAAAAGTATTTTTGGCTCCTTTTCTTCGAAATTCTTATGGTTTTTGATCAAATTGACATTTTCTACAACGATGCATTTCCGCAGCATTAAATTTGAAAGTGGAAATCAAAAAGAGTTGACTGTGCAAACATGCGTTGTGACAAAACTGTCAGTTATAATCTTGTTATTTACATTTTTATATTAGCGTCGTATTTCTTTTTAATTTGTGATTTACTTTAAATCTTCTCTTTTATACTATAATGCCGAATTTATTTACTAATGAAGAGTATACATTTTATGTATGGTTATTGTGATGGAAATGCAGAAGAAGCTTCGAGAGAATACGAAATAAGATTTACAAATAGAAGACAACCAAATCCTCCTTAAATGTTTTCGATAATGACAAACTTCTCGTAGAGCTAGCAAGCAGCTCCGGGCACAAAATTTACGAATATCCAAAACTAAAATTCTACGCACACTGCATAAAGATCATAGAAAACCATACCATTTACAGCCTGTACAAAATCTGAGACCCGAAGATGGACCTAGACGAAAAAATTTCTCTAATTGGTTAATAGGCTCTACCAGTAGAGATGCAATGTTTTTGCGAAAAATTTTGTGGACAGGTGAGGCTACGTTTACACGAAGAGGTGTGGTAAACTATCACCACTTATATGTATGGGCACAAGAAAATCCCCATGCTATTCGTCCTAAATCATTTCAGACTGAATTTAATTTCAATGTTTGGATAGGAATCATAGATGACAACCATTGTGGTCAATATTTTTTGCCACATAGGCTAAATTCAGCTTTATTTTTGATCTTTTTTGGAAAACAATTTCTTAGATATTTTCGATGAATATTGGTTCCAAATGGATGGAGCTCCAGCTCACTTTGGAATTAATGTGCATGAATGGTGTAACGCTCATTTTTCATGAAGTTGGATAGGCCGATCAGGATCAATCAATTGACCACCTAGATCCCCAGATCTCACTGTTTTAGACTTTTTTATATGGGGATACTTAAAAGACCAAGTATATGCTACGCCAGTGAACACAATAGAAGAATTGAGATTGAGGATTCAAGAGGCTTGCAATAATTTGCTTAATAATCGCCACATGATTTCAGCTGCCGTAAATTCAATGCTTCGAAGTTGTCAAAAATGTGTCGAAGTGAATAATATGTATTTTGAGCAACTCCTTTAATTGAAATTACTGTTAATAAAATTTCATTAGTTATAAATAAAAAATTTTAATATTTAAATGCTACCTGCAATCATTATTTCAAACATTTTTTGTTTAATAAATTCCAGGAACAGTAGATAAAAGAATTATCTCAGATAAATAGCATTTTATAATAATTTAAAACCACATCATTTAAAAAAGAAAAACAAAAAAAAAAACAAAATTATGACGCAACTTTGAAAGCAAAAATGTCACTAAAAATGCCCCCACCCCCGGTATCTTGAACTGTGTTTCACTCCCACGCGACGCTCCTTTTTGCACGAATCACGAATAAACAAATCAATTGGTGATTGATTTTTCTTGTACCTTATAGTTTGGAAAGAGACAATTTTTTGACACATTCAATTGCGTCTATAAAAGTTAAAGCTGTCAATGTGACCGTCTTTCGTTATAAAACAATATTGTGTAGATTTTTGTCTCTAAAATTTTAAATTAATAAAACTATACACGACTCAACTTTATCAACAGTGGTCCTTAAAAGGCACTAGAAGCGTTAAATTGAGGAAATGATCAAAGCTTACAACGGTACAATGCATGTAGTATGCGATGTGAACTATCTACCAACTGACTGAGAAATATGGGATCCAAATGAGAGTGGCGCCGCCCTAGATGTCGATTCCAGCGTTGGCTACGAATTTTAACATACACTTGCGCCTCTTTATATATTCCTTCACTCAAAGTTTTATCATTCCGGACTAACTTTTAACAAATGTTTTCCGTGTAATCAGTTTTGTCATTCATTTTATTATGGTATCTTCATTTGACGCAGCGGATATGTTTTCTTTATATGTAATCTCCTTTATTTATAAATTTACCCGCACGACTATAACATTTTGTAAACTCTTGGTGTATTTAAATTAAAGTAATAGGAATGACCTCAAAATCCTTAAGGCCAGAATTAAAAAATACCTTTTCAGGAAATAGCATCCTGGACGACGGCCTGTAGATTAATTTACTGAATTTAAATATTCTTTCAGAACAATTTCCTCAGTGCTCAACAGAATACTAATGTATTAGCAATAGTCGCTGATCGAAGTGTTTATTTAGGTTGTGATTTCGTTGGGTAACTGAGAAGTAGATATATATTTTTGGTTTATGATAAATATCTAAAAACCAAACGCGCAATATTTAAAATAGTTTTAGGATTCTCTAACGATCAAATTAATATAAAATTTTAATTGTTAATTTATCTCATAATTAAAATTTGTGATCTAACAATGAAAGTAAGTGGGCATTTTCATTATCAGAATGTCAGATCATAAATTTTAATTGCAGCAGAAATTAGCAACTAAAAATTTATATTAATATAAAGTCGTTAAAATAATAGTAACGCCTTAAAATCATTTTAAATGCCTACTTTTTGGATTTTTTAAATATTTAAAATAATCAGAAAACATATGCTTGCTTCCTCTCAATCAGCAGAATCACATATCTTTACTTATATTTCCATCTTTTTCATGGACTCTATGAAGTCATTTTAATTTTATATATTTATTATACACAATCCAATATGTATGTAGGTGTGTAGTATTGGTATCCACAGTCGACAGTTAAAGTAAGTACTTCATTCAGTATCCGACATTTTTAATAAATATTAAGAATATTAAAGAAGACTAAGAGCATTAAAATTCACTATATAATGTCTCATCAAATAATACGCAATAAATCATTTCCAATGTTAATGAAGTTAGATCGTGTATCAGCATTTAATTTACAATGGGCATTGTACCGTGTCATGTTTATATTTTGTTTTATATGTACTTATGAATAAACATAAAAGTAAGACTGGCGTTCTAAAAAAATAAAATACTTTTCCTAATTCACCAGCATGCGGAAAATTGTGTAAATCAGATATTCAGGACTTAGAGCTGGACAAAATGACCATTACCAGTGGCACCAAATAATTTAATTACTTAATTTGGAGGGTAGCCATTTGTCATTTATAATTTAATAAAGTACGTAGAAGGGATTTACACAGTTTGAAACGTAATTAATTCATGTCATATAACCTACATATCTCTGTGGTTAAAAAAATATATTCAATTCGACCCTGTTCCTACAATCCACCATATACTAGATGTTTTGAAGTATATGCACAATGTTTTGAAATTTTGTGTTACCAAAGCTATTGTTTTTGTTTTGGTTATATTTTTTTTAATTTAATACCAAAGATTTAGTAAATAATGAGCATGAGCCTTTACATTTTTTTATTTATATTCGTTTTTATACATTACGCCACAATGTAGTGTAAATAAAAAGTGCGCTGACCGATTTTTTTTAATCAAAAAAACATATTCTTGCTTCCTCTCAGTCAGCAGAATCACAATCTTAAATCATGAACGTGATTGGCACTGACAATTAAGAAATTTGGCATATTTACTAGGTGAGGTTTTCTTAATTAAATTTTCATATCTAGTTTGCTTTTAGGGAATATTAAAATTGCTATAGTCTGTACATTCCGTTTTTTTATGATAAATAATAATTGCGCAAAAGTAAAATGTCGTAGTTATTTATTTAATACTGGCAAAATTATCCGGCTTCACTTAAAGATGTTTTCCTCTCAAATCTAAAACATTTCGAAATATTATTTATTTGTATTAATTCTCTTACCTGGATCGGAATCAATAAAGCGCTTTGATAAAATTCGTACAAATCCCAAGAGTGCAACTTTTCAATAAGTACCAAAATGGCTACCAGAATGTTCCAAATATTACTGTTTAATTACAAGGTTATTAACTGATTTATACCAAAAAAGATACGCCATCGTGTTAGGACGATAGCTAAATAAGGTTTACAAAAAGTACTGGCCGCCACTTTAAAATCCAATCTCCTCTACAGAATGCTTTAAAGGCGTAATAAAAATTATTTGTGGCAATTAATATATTTTTTAGACTCATTGTGGATATTTTTTCAATATATGTTTACTTATGCCTAATATAAGGAATATAGTAATCGTGATTTTTTTTACCTTAACACAATGTCTTAAGAAAAATGAAAAAATAGTTCATACACCTGAATTTAAATCAGCTTTCGAAAAATGCAAATCTATCCTAACTAACGATCCAATATTAGAGTACCCCGATTTTTCTAAGCCATTCATTTTAACTACAGATGCGTCAACAGTAGCGATTAGTGGAATACTCAGTCAGGGAGTAATAGGAAAAGATTTACCTATAGCTTACGGAAGTCGAACTTTAAACCCCGCAGAACAGAACTATTCTGTGATTGAATTAGAGCTATTAAGTATAGTCAATTTTGTCAAATTATATCGCCCGTATCTTTTTGGATGTAAATTCACTATTGTTACCGATCATAAGCCCCTCCAATGGCTCTTTAACCTAAAAGAACCAAATTCGCGATTAGTTCGATGGAGATTAAAACTCGAAGAGTACGATTACAATATAGTATACAAAAAAGGCAAACAAAACACCAATGCCGACGCTCTATCTCGCATTGAAATTCAAGCATTAGAAAATGATTCAATTAAAGGAAATTTTGACAACTTAGATCAAAATAAATTAGACAATGATTTTTCACTAGATCTATATACAGACATTCCAGATTTTAATCCAGCAAATATTCAACCTCTAATAAATTCAAACCCACAATCATCACCTCGTATTAATATCATCCAAGATATTCAATTGAGAGCTGCATCACTTAACAGAGACAATGACGATATAACTGTACATTCATCACATGAAAATCCTGTACTAGAAATAAAAATTTCCGAAAAACCATTAAATTATTATAAACACCAAATTATCTTCTTTGTAACAGATAATATCACACGCCCTTGTATAAATTCTGTAAAACTACATAATAACGAGAAAACTCGATTTTACATTTCTTTACCTAATCGAAATTTACAACAAAACTTAACTAAAACAATAAAAGAATATTTAGCACCTAAAACGTTATACGCTTTACATTTCAGAAATAAGTACAAAGAAATAATAATTAATATCATTTAAAAGTATTTTAAAAACTCAAGTTTAAAACTAATCGAGTGTCCTAATATCTTACAAGATATAGAAAAAAAGGAAGAACAAATGACTAGAATAAAATACCACCATGAAGGTAAAACAAATCATAAAGGTATAAACGAGACAACAAAATCAACTTTAAAAACGCATTATTGGCCAGAGATTAACAACGACATAACGAATTATATTAACACTTGTGAAATTTGTCAACAAACAAAATATGAACGACATCCACATGTATTAAAGTTCAAACCAACCCCTTGTGGAACTTATCCATTCGAACATATCTATATTGATACTTTCAAAGCAAAAAATCAACCTTTCTTAACAATTTTAGACAGCTTTTCTCGCTTTGCTCAAGCATACTCAACTACACTTAATGCAATCGATATATTAGATAATTTATTAAATTTTATATCTCACTTTGGCTTACCGAAAATTATCACATGCGATAATGGACCTGAATTTAAAAATCAATTAATCGAGCAATTTTGTCAAAAACATAAAATAACTATACATTTCACAACAGCATATAATCCTAATAGCAATAGTCCAGTAGAACGATTTCACTCTACAATACTAGAGCAATTAAGAGCATTATATCTAGAACAACCAAATAAGGACATAAAAACACAAATAAAATATGCCCTCATCGGATACAATAATACTATTCATTCAGTAACGAAATTCACACCTTTTCAAGTCATGAAAGGAAATCAAAATTTAACAGATCCCTTTGACTTATCAGACGAACGAATCATAAGCGATTATTTAAATAAACATATCCATACCATGGAAATATTAAATAATACTGTGAATGAAAATAATGAAAAAGCTAAACAAAATTTAGACAAAACAAATACAAACAGACAAGATCCTCAACCAATCGATATTGAACGCCCTGTATATTTACAAAGTGATCAAAGAAATAAATTACTACCCAGATATAAGAAATTAATTCCAATGGAAGATTTAGATAATAAAATAAAAACTTTAAGAAATCATACATATCATAAATCAAAAATTAAACCAGAAAGAAAACTAACACAAACACCTGTTGTTACAGATGATGCTGTGGCCGGTCCTTCTTATGCTACTGATTAATTATACCTGTACACAGGATATTCAAGTAAATACTATAGATAACCCCATACTTCCCTTTTCATTTGGCAGAGCTAAAGTTACCTTACAAAAATACACATTTTACCATCCTATTGATTTAAATCCCATTATAAACTACACAATTACAATAAAAGATAAATTTAATGAATTAGTATATTATGCAGAGGATTACTATAACTCTACCACTGCAACAAATCTATTTCATCATACAAAAAAACGAGATTTATAATATAGAAGAGAAATTAAGTAATATTCAACCACATTATAGACAAAAACGAGGACTAATTAATATTATAGGTAATACTCAGAAATGGTTATTTGGCACACTAGATTCCACAGATGGAGATAAAATATATAAAACATTAAGAATATTAGAAACTAATCAAAATAACTTACATAAAGATTTAACAAAAAATATAGACTTAACTAAAAGAATATTTTCAGAATACAATGAAACTTTGTATAGTTTAACAAACAACCAATACTTGATTGAAAGTAAAATAGACGAACTAACAAATAAGGTAAATAAATTAGCCAATGTAGAAAATATATATGAGCTATTTGGTTCTATCAATTTGATGGCTTTAACCTGCCACACCGTAAATTCAGTCCTAGATGACTTAGAAAATGCGATTATGTTTGCACAACTAAATGTTCTTCACCCCTCAATTATATCAGTAAATAATTTAAAAACTTTAATTAAAGATATTCAAGACTCATTACCAAGTTTTAATAATATACAATCATATTATAAAATTGCCAGTTCGCAAGTTTATTATAGGGATAATCAAATTGTAATATTAATACACTTTCCTGTAATAGATACTGACGATTATGATTATTTTAAACTTTTCCCTATTCCTAGAAATAACCAAATTATAATACCCAAAAAGTCCTTCCTACTAATTAACCCGTCACGAGAATATTTTATGAACAACGATTGTCCAGAAATTAAAAATATCCATATATGTCATCCTCCATATATAATGGAAGAAGAAAGCTGTATAACAAAATTATTAAAAAACCAAGAACATAATTGTAAAACATCCCAAGTGTTACTACAAAGTCCAATAGTACAAGTAGTAAACCCAGGACACATAATTGCTGTACCCGTTAAGGAAACAACCATTCAAAAACTTTGCAAACAAAACGGATTTTTAAAAATTAGCCAACCATCGCTAATTACAATTCCTGAAAACTGTTCAGTCATTTTATATAATCAAGAATACAGGAATACCAAAACTTGGATATTCCATGAACAATTTAGTTTACCCAAATTAAATATTAAAAACGAAACAAACCTACAGACAGAACGACTACATTTACAAGAGATAAATTTAGATGAAATCTCACAATTACAAACTACATATCAGAAAATGAAAATTAAACCACTGGAACAGTTTAAAGAAGAGCAATCTGCCTTACCATTAATTTTAATTGTCTTAACATTATTAATTGTTCTCCTAATTCTAGGATATCTTGTCATTAAAAATAGGCAGAAAATATTTAAACATTGTTCCAAATCAACCGGAAGTGTTGCCGAAGAAATAAGAAAATCAACTTTAGAAAAAGAAGGCATCAATCCCTCAACAGTGGTTCCACCCCTATTTTCGATTTAAGGAGGGAGGAATTATATGAGCCATTATGACGACGTAGTGCTAAGTCAGCTTTAGATAATGGAGGCTATATATCCACCCGTCGCCTCCCAGAAGTTTAGTCTAGTTCCAGGTCTCTTCAAATACAGTAAAATTCTGTTCATTTATTTTTCGGTTACTTTTGTGTTTTATTAAATAAATCATTTTTTTAAAAACATAACAAACGAACCGATTATCATAATTCGTGTGTGTGTGTGTGCGTGCGTGCATGTGTGCGTGCGTGCGTGCGTACGTGCGTGCGTGCGTGCGTGAGTGTTGTGTGTGTATCAGCGATAACTCAAAAAATACTAATGGGAGACTTTCCAAATTTGGCAACTAAGACTGTCAACAACATTTTAGGTTTCTGGACGAATCTCGACGAATTGTAATGAAAATATCTGATGCGGCCAGCACATAACTACTTAATGTATCACTTACCTCAATTAAATTTTAAAAACGTACCTTGAATTATTTCATAAAAATTTTTTAATAATTAATTATCAACGTCCCTCGATACTGTCAGTAATAATTCATGTTACATATTTTAATAATCTTATTGACATTGACACTTTTGTGACTAAATTAGATATTTCAAATGTTAAACTGCCAGATTTATCCTAACCCAATTTTAGGTCAAATGCGTAAAATATTTCAGTTTACATCAGCTTTATTTACGTACTTGGAAAATATATTTTATTCGCTTGATATAGTAGACATGATTTATAATCTTTCATCAAGAACATATTTTTCTGTAAAGTCAAATACAAAAAAAGTTTGGGTCCAGTGGACCCCTTCTGAGCCGACCAAATTTACTCATCACCGAATTTTTTATTGTTTTTGGTCTGTAGAACAAGTGTATCAAATTTGAAAGCATTATCTCAAAAACTGTGGTTGCTATCGCTATACTACAGACATGCAGAGACATTTTTTTCCATAAAATTATGGTTTTTCTTTATAATTCGTCGAGATTCGTCTAGAAATGCAATAAAAATTTTTAATTTTTTTTCCCGAAATTGTACCTTTTTTCTTCTTTCATTCATTATGTCTCTTCTGGTGGTGCCACATTCACCAAATTTAATGTCACCTAAAATGTTGTTGACAATCTTAACTGCCAAATTTGGGAAAACTCCCATTAGTATTTTTTGAGTTATTGCGGATCCACACATAAACACGTACGCACGCACGCATGCACGAACGCACGTACACACGCATGCACGCACGTACGCACGTACGCACGCACGCACGCACACACACACGACAGACACACATACGACAGACAGCATTCGGAAAATAGTCAGAATGGATCAAGAGGGTTTAAAACGTATAAATCAATCAAAATCTCGAGGTCGATAAAAATCACGATTACCATACTTCCTTATATTAGGTATAAGAAAGTAAAAACATTACTTTATGAAAAAAAATCTGTCCGCATATCTGTAGTATCGCGATAGCAGCCACAGTTTTTGACATAAATCTTTCAAATTTGGTACACTTGTTCTACAGGCCAAAGACAATGAAAAATTCGATGATGAGCAAAATTGGCCAAACATTTTTGTATTTGAATTTACAAAAAAATATATTTTTGATGTAAGATTATAAATCATGTCTACTATATCAAGCGAATAAAATATATTTTCCAAGTACTTAAATAAAGCTGATGTAAAATGAAATATTTTACACATTTGGCCTCATAAAATGGGGTTAGGATAAGTTTAACAGTTTGACATTTGAAAGGTCTAATTTACTTACAAAAATGTCAATGTCAACAACAAAAATTATTAAAATATATGACATGATTTATTATTGACAGTATCGAATAACGCTGATAATTAATCATTTAAGAATTTTAATGAAACATTTCAAGGTACGCTATTAAAATTTAATTGAGGTAAGTGAATAATTAAATAGAATGATTTTTTTAGATCAGGATGTTATATACTCGTATAAGAAAGTTATGTGCTGGCCACCTAAGATTTTTTTTTTTTTAGACAGGGCTATTTTAGTAAGACAGTTTTCCGGTTTATATAGTGCATCACTGCATACTTTATGTCTATTACATCCTTTTTTTAGGCAATGCTGGACAGTGGCCTATAAACCTCACTGGTAGGTCGCCAGCGAATACCTAGAGCCATTCCCCACATCCCGCAGGGCTATTGCCGGTAGATCCCAGACTCATGTGCCTTAAGCAGACGGCTTACCAACCATTTGGCTGATTTTGGCAGGTCTTTAATTCCGAAAGTAGCGTAAGCTTTATCCTTCCGAGTAGAGCGATTATTAGGACGACCGAGTAGCCTGGGTACAGTACCAGGCGCTCGTACCGGAGATCACAATATTTAGTCTGCATTTCCTCCGCTTTTAAGGTGATGTTTTTCTCAGACAATCGGGAACAAAGAATTCCAGCAAATCAAGTATTTTTTTTTCTCGACAAAGAACTCAATATCTCCGGAGACGTAAGGTAGCACTGGTGTCTGGTCCAATCCATATGAGTGCCTTAGTGGTAATATGGCACTTGTATACCCACGGTATGTCGAGGAACCTAGGCCGAAACTGCATATATGGGACATGCTAAAAGTAAATGCACGAACGATTTCAGCGCCAGGCAGGTCCTGCTTTTGATTTTAGATACCTCTACATTCCACATGCGATTACAGTATACTAAGATGTTGATAACATTATCGTGGCAGGCTATAATGACTCCCTCGGTCTCCGATTTAAACCCGGTTGGTATTAGAAAGGCCAATGTCAGCCTGGTCAATAAACTCATTGTTTCCATATTCTTATAGAAGACATCATATTGAGGTATATATCGACGTGCTGCCGAAACAGACTTTCCTTTCCTTTCCAGGCGATTTGGCTAAAGCTCAGTAACTGACTCTACATCAGTACCTCGCCGTCCTCCTCGCTTTGTGTCGAATTTGGGACCAAATTCACCTACTGTTCTTTTTGCAGGCATGAACAATTCTGCGCCCACTCCTACAGTTTCATGATGTTTTATAAACTGCAAGAAGGAATCTGAGCTTCTAAAGGTATTACATGCCATACTCAGGTACTACTCTACCATACGTACACTCTAGGTTCAAGAGTCCTCGGTATTCTCGTTGTTGTGAAAGTACACACGCGGAACAAATGATCTAGGATGAATACTTCTATGAATATTCATCATCTTGCGGGTATCTCTGTCTAATTGGCGCAGCTTTTATATCGCCCACTACACTACTCCAATGGAGTAAAGCAGAATCGGAACGTCAAACATGTTGGTAGTAGACATATTGTTCTTCCTCGAAGGTTCGGTGTCTGTACTTGTCGCGGAGAGAGTCCTTTATTAGTTTTACAACCTGTATGTGTCTTTGTTGCACATGCAGGTATGTATAAGTCTCTCCAGCATTCAGATATTTTAGGATGCTTCTGTCTGCGTGCTGTGCGACATCAAAGAATTTACCGCATCGTCCTCTCTTGAGGTGGACGACTGTAAATTTGCCCAACTCGAATTCCATACAAATTGCCCGCGTGTATTCCTCGACCACTCTAAGAGCGTCTTGTAGTTCACGCTCTTCGGAGGCATAAAGTTTTAGGTCATCTATATAAAATAGATGGTCTCCTTTAGTTGGGTGGTCCGCAGTGATATCCGCGGATTTGGCGGAGCCCAACAAATAACGGTGGCAATAACATGCAGAAGAGGACTCAGGGAATCACCCTGAAATAGTAAATACCACCTGTTCTGTTATAACCCGCTCTGCACCAGATGTTATTGTGAAGCGAGTCCTCCAGAGCGGCAGCAGTTTTTCTATACATCTCACTATTTGAGCTCGGCTAGGTGGAGTAGTTAGCTAGATCTCGCGATGGCAACAGATAATTTTTCGGTGGAAATGGTTGCGTGCACGCATTCTTTGATAAGTGTAACCCTTGCCAATTCAGCTTCGGTTTTGAATTCGGGGGTTTTCTAATTTCTGTGGTGTTAATGTTTATGTTTTAAGTGTAACAATAGCTTATGAGATATTGTATCAAATGCCTTGCGGTAATCGATCCAGGCCATCGATAGATTCCGCTTGTATTACACAGAATCCTGTGTAATACAGGGGTCTATCAGCAGGCTGTGCTTACAACGTGCCATGTCAATTTTAATACCCTGCTAATCGTGTATCTGCTGGAAGGCTGGATCAACAGACCTCAGTATCCCAGCACAAGATACACGTCCCTTATTATTATTATTACTACATTATTATTTAGTTCATTTCTAAAAAAATCTTAAGACAATTAATATGCACTTACTGACTTTTTCTTTTCTAATGATAAAAATTTTATTCCTTGGTTTACAATAAACGATACCTAAAAAGTAAAACAAATAAACTGCTTTCTTAGTTAATTAGTTAATTAACTCAAACAGCCCTCAAAAATTGTATCAGAAATATTTCTCGATGTTTTCCTGAATTTTATTCCTCCCCCAATCTTTTCTCAATCTAGGTATCCCTAAGATGCAATAAGCACATAATTCCGCTCAGTGAAATAAAAACGGCCTTTGGAGTGTTTACTAAGTGGTATCGGTGTCTGTAGGGAAACATTTGCCGACCCATGTTCATAGAACATTTTTTCTTTATAATCGTCCAGGGATTCACCTCCTGAAGTTTTCGACATGATTTAGGAACACCCTGTATTTGCCGATACTCTAATTTTCTCTAGATAGCTTAGGCTTAGTTAAAAAATTAACAATTATCTTCAGTATTATAACAAATAAGAAACGGAAACCCCAGAAGTCAGCCCCTGCAGATAAGACATAATCTTCAGCAGTAAAACAAATTTAAAATTCTATTAACGCGACTGCATTAGCAATGAAAATAGGTGCGTTTTGCCAAGTATTAACCTGAATTATAATCAGTGCCTTGACCTGGTCACCTTCTATCACCTGTAATTAATGCAGAATTCTTGTTTTGCTTTGCATAAAAATGTTTTTCTTCGTCAGAGAATATCATTGTTGCTAATTATTAAAGTAATTTTTTGCGCCTTCACAAATATATAATTGAGTTATTGTATCAACATATGTTTTTTGTCTTAATGCATGTAATTTTAAAAAAGACAATATTGGTACATATTTGTATGCAGACAATCATCAGGGATTAAAAGCTGTTTGTAAAATTTCTAAAGTTTTTTGACACAAATCGAAATGACCATTTTTGCTTGTTAATTTTACAAATAATTGAATATTGTCAAAAATAGACTGGTCGAAATTTATTAAGACTCATTGTACGAGAAGGCGTTCCTTCGCAATTATTGCCAGAATCATTTTCTCTTATAAAAGCTTTATTGACTTTTTCCAACAATAGCGATATAAGTGACATTAGAAATCGGAAGTCTTTATGTCACTTTTGGTTGATAAAACAGTGTCTAATAAGAATTGAAAGTAAGCGTCAGACATATTTCAGCTTGAATTTTATGAATTTTGTTAAAGTTACAAAGTTTTTTGAAACTAACAAGAACCGTGTCAGGAAAAATACTGTAAGCAACACATCCAGAAAGTGTCTTCACTAGGCCCACTAGCTTACAGGGCTCGCCCTGGAAATTGCCAGCTCGCCCTGGAAATTGCCAGCTCGCCCAGTAAAGAATCACTTTCCGGTCTTATTACGAAAATAACTATTACGTAACAAGATATGTAAAATAACTATTACGTAACAAGATCGGAAAGTGATTCTTTACTGGGAAAGCTGGCAATTTCCAGGGGCGATGCCTAGCGAGCCTTGAAAGCCGGCGTCCGGGTAAAGACGCTTTCTGGTTGTGTTTCGTACAATATTTTTCTCGCAGTTGTTCTTGCTAGTCTCAAAAACTTTTTTAACTGTAACAAAATTCATAAAAATCAACTGACATGACAGGTGGCATTAGCTTAATTTCAGTGAAGACTAGATTCATCATCATTTTTAATTATTATCAGATACTATTGTCAACCAAAGGTGATATAAGGGATCGGTAAAAAAGCTTTATCAAACCCTTATGTCACTTTACCGGGCTAGACCAGTAAAGATGTATTTTCCACTCAATAAATTGACCAAAAACAGTTAACTTTGTAGACGGTTTCAGAAAAAGTAATTTTCGGCTTGGAAATATTTTTAAGAAACCAAAAAATAAATGCCTACTTCCTTTCTGCAAAATCTCAACCTTAAGGAGAATACTTAACCTTTTTGCTGATTACGCGCTTTTGCTCATATAATATACTAAGGTTGATAAATTGATCCGAGAAAACGCATACTGTGAACACCGTTGTTTAAAAATATGAAACAATGAGTAAAATAGGAACAAAAAGGCAAAAAGATATTTTTCAGTTTTTTCAGAGAATTGGAAAATCAAACAGATGATGAAGTTTTGTTTAAACAAGGTAATATGTATATATGCCGGCGATGATTAGCCACAAGCTACTCACAGATATTCCACCATGTCGGACCATACGGAGTAGAGTTAGAGAAACGGTTGGTACTGCTGAAAAGCTCTGTGCAAGCATATAGGAAGTTCAAATAGGTTTGGGGGAAGACGTAATGGAATTTCTGTTTGTTTTATCCGTATTTGCTTTTGATTATGCTGTTTTATTATCTATCGTTCTTGCGTTCTGTTTGTACCATAATATCGTTTTTTTAAATACTTTACAATATTTTGTTTACTTTTGACTCAGTTTTACTATCTCGATACATATGCTGAACCTTATGGGTTCTTAATATTCAGACGTTTGGGTTTAAGTTTCCAACGCTTTAGCTAATAATTGTCCAAAATTCTTCTACATCTCTTCTGTGTGAGATTTTCTATTTTCTGAGTTCTTTCATAGTGTCCGTGTTTTGATCGTTATTGTATACTTCGGTCACTCCAGGGACAGTGCTGATCTGAGTTTACGGGATGTTTTTGAGATCGCTTGTATCATTGCAAATACTAACCTATTCAAAGTAGTTCTTTTTCTCAGTTCCTCGTTGGGTATTTTAGGGTTTCCCTGTACCTTGTTCCAATTCGTTGGTTGCTGTTGATGCCCCACCTTGTTTGTTATGTATAAATTATCATACATTTTGAGTTTTACAAAGTAATTTAAGATATCCACCTTGTTTTGATTTTTGTAATTATTACGTTCTTTATTATTTAAAATTAAATATTATCAATATTGTCATATTTTTTTCGTTCCGCTTTTATGTAATCTATTCCTGTGGCAATGTTTTTTAGGTTATTTTCGGTCTTTCATTTGTGTGCTAACATGTGTCTCGTTATTTCTTAATTTGTTAACTGTTGATGGTCGTTTCTTCCTGAGACAAGTTGTGTTGGAGTCTCCAGCTGTAATTTTTCAATATACTAATTTCGCTTCCTTTTTTCACAGGCTTTTTCAATGTTATCTAGTCCTAATAGTATTTAAGAAAACCATTTTGTTGTAATTAATTTAGGCAATGTTATGAAATATTTTTTATGTAAAATGTTGTTTATAGGAATAAAACATATAGTCACGACTGGTTCTTTCATTTGTATTTTGTGGCGGTAACATGTATTTCATTGAATATCTCAATACTGGACAGGTATTAATTAATATAAATATGTGTGAATATCACAAACATTTATTTAGGAACATGCTTCCAATGTGCATTTTTTAAATCATTAATTTAACATAGGCTTATTTCCGCTACCAAGGCCTATCACCGACGACAGGAGATAAGCTCATCTGTGTTTGTGTACATACTGACATCTCTAACCTAAAAATTTGGCAATACCCCCACATTATTGTAGATTAGGGATTTTTAACGTGCTCACATCGCAAGTGTATGGAACCCACCACTTTACATTTTCGAAAGGTAAATCGAGCAGGTTCGCGTATTTCCTATATCTCTTCGATTAGGTCCGGCCCGGATTTGAAACCGATTTGTTTGAATGAAAAGACACGCTACTCTTTATCACACTACAGATTACAAACATGCATATTATGGTTATATTTCTAATTTTACTACATGACGAAATTTTTCTACTGTATGTGAAGCCATTAATGGAATAAATATTATAAAAGTGTTGTAGGTATGTTTTCCATTTAAATCAAACTAACAAAAACAAACAAAATAGAGGTAGAAGACATCAACGTCCTGTGCATGTTACACTTGAATAGTTTTATACGTGAACATGAATTATTTAAACTCTGAGCTGTTTACTTTTGTTGTATTCTCTTTGTTAAACTATTTTAATGTACCTATGTGTATGGCATACCAATCAGGCATTATTCTTCTACAATCTAAATATATACAGGCTGAATTTATGGAAAGAAACTTCCGCGGATAAATTTCCACACAGACATCTTCCGAATAGAAAAACAGTTTCACTTTGTGGAAATAGCAATTTAAAACCAGAAAGTTAAAGGTACGTAGATAGCTCAAGAAGATGTAAAGGAGAACATATTGCATTTTGTATAAGAAGAACCCACTATGAGTACTAGACAATTAACTTTCAGAACACATGTCTCCCAAACTACTTCTATGAGTACTACACGAGCAAGAGGTACCTATATCCATCTCATATTCAACCACTTCAAGAACTGTTACCCAGACATAGGCCTCTACGCTTTGATTGCTGTGATGTAATACGTGAAAGAATGCAAACTATTACAGATTTTCTAGATAATATTCTGCTTACGAATGAAACTACATTTACCAAGCAAGGGATATTGAATTCTCACAATGCGCATTTCTTGGCTGACGAAAATCCAAAGGCAGTAAAAGTAACACAGTGTCAGCAGACGAAGTAAATCTTTGGACAACCACGTTGGGAAACATTTTGTGGGATATTTCATTTTTCTGGGTACATTGAACTATAACTTTTTAAACAATAAATTATTTGAAATTTTTAGTGATATCCCAATTAACAGATGACAAATGTTGTTTTTTATGCACGATGGTGCAAACTAGGCTTCATTCATACGAGTAGCCTAGCAATATGCTAGTCAATCTTGAAAACTCCTTAAGCAGTGTAAATGATATTTGCTTATTCTCGGGCCTTATTAGAACTTTCAAATTCTCCAAATTTTGTGACCTATTCCTCTACAGCCTACTTTAGCGATGCCCCTTTAAATGTAAATCTAGTAGCTTTAGATCGGGAGACCTAGTAGGTTATTTTATGGATTTCGTCGAAATATCTAATTTAAATATTCCCTCGATTGAACGCCATATTGCGGACGACACCATCTTGTTGAGGCCGCACCCTATTTTGAATTAAATTATTCACATTAGGAAATAAAGCAACGCATTATAGTAACCCAATTTGATTTTGTTTTGATGCCAGCGTAGAAGGTCAACCCGCATGGTGGCTGTCTCAGTTGGGTGTGTAAAAGAAGGAAGAAGAAAAATAAGATTGGGAGGACTAGCAATCGATATTGATGCGGCTAGAATGTTCATTGAATAAGATAAAAGATTTTGTGTTGATTCGCGTAAAACGATTATTTACATCTGAGTTTTGTTATAAGTTCTTTTCCTTAGTGACTATAGGTTAGTGACTATTTAATCTAACAATTTGTGATGAAAATTAATACCATTAATACCTCTTACATATATCCCCCGCCATGGAAATAAACCACCTCTTGTGTCCACATAAATTATAAAGAATTTCTCACTGTTTATCTTTAATTTTATAAAACTATCTGCTAAGGATTATGTAGAAAGAACTAACGATAAATCAGCATACTAGATGTGATTTTCGGTTATAATGGATTTGGCGTTAGGTAGACAGATTATGATCGTACCGCTTAATGAAAAAATAACACACTCTTATCATGAGGAGAGAATATTGGTGACATTTGACTTAAAAACAGCATTTACTGTGTTAATTTTGATTCATTGAAAGAATAGATTCTTGGTTCTTGTCAATATGTCAAAAATATCTCAACCCGGATAGCTATTCTTTAACATATATGTGATTTACGAGACATTTCAATTCTTAACTCAAATTGTAGTTATTTTCTCTGTGTTTAAATGTTTCAAGTGTATTACTATGTGAGGGGCAATAGAGACGAGGGATGTTTCATAGGTTTTCTCTTTATAGAGTACATTCTTTTCATTTTAGTACTGCGGTCTGTCAGAAGGACTAATGAATAACTGAGAATTGATGATTGTTACTAACATTTTCATCCGTGAGAGGGTAGTTACTTTTATTTTGGACCCATATTCATACCTCGAGTTTCAACCATAGCCTGTTCGACCGTAACCGGGTTCTCAGGTATCCGCATCAGGGGTGCTGCCATATTAACATTCCTTCAGTTTTATTTGTTGGCATGTAATATAAATTTCTTGATCATTGTATAACGCAGAGTTTTTCCCTCGCTATTTTTGATTAACTTTATTTTAGTTCTCAAATGAAACAATAAAATAATAAAAAAATACATATATTTATAATTTAACATACAAAAGCAAGAGGCTCATTCGGGGCGTGGTCAACAAGTAATAAACCCTCAACAACTTAAAACTAAAACACCGAAATCATATTTTAGTCCACTTAAACAGTTTTTTTATAAAGGGCGCCACCCGCCTTTCTTTATTGTTTACAGATATATAATCAAAAAAGTTACAAAGCACTAATGCCGTTGAAAGGGGGAAAGAACGGTTATTCTTCACTAAAATATCTCGTACAGCTCAGTCGCAAGTTAAAAAAAGTCTAGGGGGCTTTTTCCCACTCTAGTTCGGTGGACAGGCACATCGGCCCGTTTATACAAATTGAATTTCAAATTTACAGTTCACACTCAGAAAGGAAGCTGGTGGTTTATTAATTAATAGGTACCTATTTTAACAATAATAAGAAGGGAACCTACCTTCTCACTTAGCTTTCCTATGTCACATACGTCGTAACTTCTTTACCATAACAGCTTAACCAGACAAAATCGTGAACACAATCTCAGCAACGTACACTACTAACTCGCTCAAAGGCCAACTCCAGTCTCCAAGGCAATAAAAGATAACGTACTACGTACTCACACAACGTAACAGACACATCCTATCTCGGCCGTGGCTCGGCACTGGCGCACTAAGGGTCTAGTGGTCGCACAAATTATCAAAGATTTACAAGTTAGTAAAGTCGGTTCTAGAATTTTTAAGGTTGACCTCCAACCAAATTATGCAATTAGCATTAAATAAAACGCAAGTTAATTATATCTAAAAATGGACCGTTACAATTGTTACTAACATTTTCATCTGTGAGAGGATAGTTGTTCTCATTTTGGACCCACACTCATACCTCAAATTTCAACTATAGCCTATTTGGCCGTAACCAGGTTATCTGGTATCCACATCAGGGGTGGTACCATATTAACATTCCTTTAGTTTTGTTTGTTGGTATGTAGTATGAGTTTCTAGTATTACCGGTCAGAATACTAGTGATATGATTACACGCCCTACTCTCTGTTGTGAGTTTTATTAAGATATATTACAACTATACATGAATATATTATCTGTTCATGCTAGTATATAAATGTTAATGTTGACTTGTTGGTTTAATTTGCTAACCCTTATTCCCCCAAATATGCTCTCAATAGTGTATGTCAATGACAGAAAGAAGTAACTCACAACGTAGGTTCGCCATCTTGTAAAATTTGAATATCTGCGCGAAATTCAAAGAAAGTACATATACCTACGGCATACAGGTCTCACGTTGTTTTGTAAGAATTTACGGTATCTTTGAGCACTTACATTTCTGTAAAGTCTATAAAGAACGGCCCAGTGATGCCTAATAATACCTCCCTAAACGTTTACTTTCTAAGATGCGTGTATATATCCACGAAGTGGCGAATACGGTCATTACTATGCGCAATTTACTTTTATCCGTTGAATATTGGCCGACAGTGTATTACAGACCCGAGAATTAACGAACCACTTGACTACAATAACATTTAAAGCTAGTTTGACAGTGGCGCCATTTTAGTACAATTGTACTAAAATTGGTACATTTTTGGTATCATACATTTTAGTTCCAATCAATTCCAAAATGTACTAAATTTTGCTAAACAATCTATAAAATGTTTAAATTTGTAGGATTTTTCTTCATTTATATGTAGAAACCTACATTAGCCTGACATGGATTCGTATGCTGGTAGGTGGCTTATTTATGATGAGCTACTGCTGGTCCCCTTCCACTGCCAAAGGTCAAACGTAAATTGCGCATACTAATGGTCGTGCTCGCTCCTTCGTGGTTTTATCTGTATTTATTTGTAGATATACCGGCGCGATGGAATAGTTGGCTGGAGTCAGCGATAGCAAGCAGGCTGGAAATCTATCGTAGATGCGGATTGAATTCCTACCCTGTATTCAGTGCATCACATTCTCACACTTTCAGACAGATACTAGCGTCTTATTTTATTTCAACAAATTACATGTTTTGCCAGTACAGGACAACACCTACTAAATTAAATTTAATAAACTGCCCTGTTACTTTTTACTTTCTCATCGATCTATAGAGAAATAAAATTCCAGATTATGAGACTGGAAAATAAAAAAATTATCCCAACTGGCATGCTGTCTATGTGTCTGTATGTCAGTGTATCTGTGTGTCTGTGTCGCTGGCCAATTTTTGTGACTGCATTTCCACGTCTCAACGTGGAAATCTGAAAATTTACATATAATATCTGTAACGTCCAAGAACGCACCCTATTGAATATCAGTAAAATTGGTAAACCAGGGAGGACACGTCTTAAGGGGACAAAAAAAAATTCCGTCAAATCAAAAAATATTTTAAATAAAAATTGTTTAGAGTAAGGCAATTTCTCATAATATTAACGTTACTGAAAATAATGGTATAAAATTAATTTCATGGATATAAAGAAATAAAGTTGATCTTGGCAGTATATCCTTATCATGTTCAATTTGAAATGAATGAAAAATAAATTATTTTATTTCGTTTTGTTTCGTTTATTTCGTTTGGTTTTTTGTCTCGTTTATCTCATCTCATTAATCTCATTTGTCTCATTTTTTAACACGCTTTTATTAGCTTCACCTGTATGTTTCCTTGCTTGCTTGCTTGTTTGCTTGTTTGTTTGTTTGTTTGTAACCGACTTTTTGGACTCGATTTTGACCCACTTTAAACGGACAGATTTAATTGAAAATTTGTATACTTACGAAGAACCGATAACAATACAATAATTTGATAAGTTTATATCATTATCCTGATCAGGATCGCCAGTCCTTTCCTCACGTATCCTCTGCGTGAGAGCAAAGGCTTAATATGTAAGTACATTCCGTGATTGACAGTTAGGTCGGTGGTCGAGCGGGCTAAGGCAGTCGACGTGAAATGACAGACTCCTCGGGCTGAAATAAAAAAATGTTTTTTTTTTCAGAAATATCTGCTGGATCGTAAATGTTATAATATCAGCATCAATAAGCAATATAAATATAGTTTAAAAAAACTACAAAACACGCTTTTAAAGCACATCAAACTAAAAAGTGAAAAATAATTATTAATATAAACTGAAAACAATAATGAACGAAAAATACTAGTATTATTGTGAAAAAAGCGTGGGGCGCTTTGTGCAATATTTTTCGTATATCGAGCAACCCACGCTTTTTTCACAATAATACTAGTATTTTTCGTTCATTATTGTTTTCAGTTTATATTAATAATTATTTTTCACTTTTTAGTTTGATGTGCTTTAAAAACGTGTTTTTTTAGTTTTTTTAAACTATATTTATTTCATTTATTTCATCTATCGCATTTGTCTCATTTAAATGAGTTACCATATTAATCTCATTTGTTTTGTTTATTTTGTTCATTTTAATTATTTTATATAAATAAATAAAATAAATAGAAATAATATTTTCAATTAAACTAATTTATTTCTTTAATTTCAAATTGAATCTGATAATGTGACCAATTTTTTTATTAACCAATTTCTTTTTAGCATTTTTACAAATTCCGATTACTGAGGAACTTGCATAAACTTTTTATGTTTGTGGAACGTCTCTAACATTTTTCTGTAGTTGCTTAACTGTACTGAGTGAACATTAAATATTAAAGAAAGATGTACAGAATGTAGCAAAAAAGTAAAAATTTTGTGAAAATTCCGAGAAAATCAGTTAAAAGAAGTGTGTAGGATTTTGACGGTTAACAACTTTTTTATTTAGAAATTATAAACGGATCGGCGTAAGGTCATTAATTACAAAAGCTGGTACGAACTCATTGAATGTTATCATCGAATCCAAATAGATCTAATAATAATAATGAGTCTATGCTTCAGTCATTCATAGAATTGTTCCACTAAATTTGATGACAAATATGAATAGATTTTTTTGTTTCTAAATAAGATTTAAATAGACACGATTAAGATGCTCCTCAGTTTTTATAATTTCCTCCTATTCTTATAATAGTACGGTAATAATAAGCTAGAATTATACTGTATTATACATAATGTCCATGCATAATGAAATTTGTTACGATAAAAAGCTGTATATTTATGTCACGGCCATATACTAATATACTCGTTAGTGATTGGGTTACTGAATAATTTTCCCCGTAGCACACTATAAATGGTAGACTAGTTACATTTTTTCTGATTAGCATTGGGTTTCATTCTATGTGTATAAATAATAAAAAATATGTTACGTTAAATATTTTGTAATTTTTTTAAGTCCAGCAAACCATGAAGAATATATTTTTATACACGTTATTGTAATCTAGTAAATACTGACTAATCAGTTGTGTATTAGATACGCTTAATTATTATTATGTTGTGCAAAACCTATATTATGTATCTAATTAAGTAATTTGTTTTACATGAATTAGTCTGTTGTCAAATAGCAACCTAAAATACGTAGATGAATGATGCAAATAATCACAGGTCCACAAAAAAAAATGTCTTGGTGCCAGGAAAACTAAGTACTGATTTGAGATATTTTTTATGTGCTGATTCGAAAAGTATATCGTGGTCTTTTTCGTAGAAGCTCTAGTTTTTGAGATACATTGTAACAAATTTTGGTCTGATAAAATGCAAAATTAATGAAATAACGGTGTATTCAGAGATCAAAATAGTATTTTCTTACCTAAACTTAGGGTCTAAATAGCCCTGCTGGGTATTCCTCTTGACCATAAAACACAACCCTCAACCACGTGATGCTCCACACATGCTGGCCGATAGTCGACGGTGTTATACTATAGCTCAGTTTGGTATTCAGTTTGGCACTGAGTTTTCGTGGAGAAATACGTTGTATAAAAACTATGGCTTCCACAAGCAGACGTAGTTGTGTAAATCATTTATACGTTTTTTGTTACAACTGTGATAAGTATACTTTGAAAGAAAGCAGAAAATCCATTTCTAACTTTGCGAAAAGGGCATATCTGGCTTATTTTGGCATCCAGGATTAATGTAAGACTCCACATTTCGTATGTAAAACATGCGTTGAACATTTGCGACAGTGGACAAATGGAAAGAGGAAGTGCATAAAGTTTGGAATACCAATAGTTTGGCGGGAACCATTTTGATGACTGCTATTTTTGTCTTGGCATCGATCACAATAATCGGCACAAATGGACATATTTTGATCTGTATTCGACGAGGAGACCTCTATAGCATTCTGAAGAAATATACGTTTCATCGTCCAGCAATCTGCCTATGCTCTCAGATATTGATACATCAACGTCTGAGACAGATCTGGAGAAAGCGAGAGTGATTTTTAAGGAGCTTTTCAAATCTCCTATGTTTCACTCAACAAGAGCTGTATGATCTCATTGGAGACCCCAGCCTTCCAAATTACTTGTCTCCAGATTAAATGAAAATAATCAACTCTATTTAGGTATTAATATTACATTTTATCGTAAGAGAGAAAAGGATCTGCTGTCCTTTTTCTTTCTGAAAAATAACCTGATATTCTGTAATGATATAAATGGCCTTTTAGAGATAATGGATTTATCAGAATACACACCAGGCGAATGGCGTCTTTTTTATTGATAGTTCAAAGCGAAGTTTGTAATGTATCCTTTTACGCAACGGTAACAAATATGGCTCTATACCTATTGGACATTCTACCAGTAGTATGAGACAATATCGCTAGTTCTAAAAAAAATCAAGTATGAAAAACATCAGTGGGTGAATCGCATTGAATCGAGATGGCTGCTTGTCACATAAATTTCTTGGGATTAGCACGGAAAAACTGAGAGCTCGAATTTTTTATGGTGCTCAGATAAGACAGCTTATAAAAGATCCACATTGCACAGAATCAATGAACGAGGTTGAGTCTAATGCCTGGTGTTCGTTTGTTCAAGTAGTTAAAAATTTTCTTGGACAGCATAAGGCAGAGGATTACGTTGAATTAGTGGAAGAGATGCTTTGAACTTGAATAAGCTCGGTTGCAATATGAGCATTAAGGTTCACTACCTCCACAGCAGCATAGATTATTTTCCAGAAAACCTAGATGATTTTAGTGAAGAACAGGAGGAAAGATTCAACCAGGATATAAAAACTATGGAAGAAAGATATCAAGGATGATGAGATATCCACATGATGGCCGACTACTGTTGCAGTCTTCAGCGAAACTGTTCTGGTAAACCTCATACAAGGAAGTCTTATAAAATAAAGTTTTTAAGTAATGATGATTGATCAATGTATATGTCTATTTTACGAAATAAATACCTTACTACGTATTTTCTGACTTTTTTTAGCAAGCAGTTGTAGTAAATAGTAATAACCTGAAACGTATATAGGTTAAAAGGTGAGATAATTTTATTATCTCTTTATCGATTCAAAAAATAAGGCAGATATACCACATCTCAGAATCTAGATCTAATAAAGCAAATCTGACGGCATTTTTGGATTTTGCATCCCAAATTACTCAGAAACACTTAACAAATCACAGGCACCAAAATATGTGTCGGCCTGTGAATTGAAGACCTCGCTGCAATAAGGAGGTAGCTCCAGTTTTGGGTGAAAATGAGTTAAACAGAAAAGAAAAAGAAAATAATGGATTCATTCATTTGATTTTTTTTTGTTACGATTTATTATTTTTATGCTTTTGCAATGTAAAACATTAGATAATTGTGAGGTTCTAATGGTTTTTAAACGATTCAAAATTTTTAAATAATCTGAAACTTTAAGAATCTATAAGTTGCATTTCCTTGAATAATTTTGATAAATAATTTTAAATCATATGGAAGCATCTCGTCAAGATTTGATCCTGTATGGTTATAAATATCTATGATCAGTTCATTATTTTACTGACTTAAAAATATGTTATATGCTTAAACCAGTTATATTAATTTTTTACTTTTTTTATTAAAACAAAAATAAGTTTGCGAATTATTCATTACTTTAAGGAGGGTCGCCCGATAGGATTCGATACAGTCCCTTTCCAATATTTTTAGATTTAGACAATGTTTTCCGTATTGCTTCCGCAATGAGTGTTGACTATATTGGAAATAAATCATATTGGGGTCAGTAATTCATTATTTCTGTTTTATTACCGTTATTTACCATTAATGTCAATACTCTCTTATTAAAATAAGACATTGATTCTTTACTTGTATTTTTCGTTTTTAAGCTTATCCACCGGAACTTGATATACTCGTAGTGTATTTTTTTATTTGCAGTTACAATGGGTATTTAAACTTAGCTGCTCACCTAATCTTTACCTCAAATACTAAGTAAAAATTTTAAAAATGTTTTATTGTAATAAGCCTCTTATTCAATCAGAAACCTCCTTTTTGAAAATTTCTATTTCTGATCGGCTGTATCCCTTAATAAGCCCTATTATTATAACGTAAGAGGATACATCATAGGCCTGATTAGCTGGATGTTAACCCTTGTGTTAACCATTACTGTTCCCATTTGAATATGATGAAATAACACATATTTTAAATAACACATCGAGTAGCGGAACGAATGATATAAATCGGTTTTTCAGGATTGATAACTTTAAAAAACTGATTTTTTTTACCATTTAAAGGGCTGAGGGTTATTTAAGAATACTTTACGACAAAAGTCTGGTAGACATTTTCAACTTACAATTAATTTCGCTTTAATTTGTTAAAATTCTGCTATTGTAATTTGAAGCAACCTATACTGTTTACAAATGTTAAAAAATTGATATTTTTGAATATAAATTTACCTTTCCTAAAACTTCAGGCTGTCCCAGTATACACTCTGGGGCATATACCATATTTAAATTCATATACCATAAGCTTACATGTGGTACAAGCCCTAAAATATACATTGGGCAGCTCGGAAGAACGTTTAGAAAAATAATTGCAGAACATGAAAGAAGTTATGTCAATACAGCACATAGGAAATGAGATATTCTAATCATTTAATTAAAGAAAATCATTAATTTGCAGCTAATTTTCAAATTTTACATACTAAAAATAAAGGTTTAAAATTATCACTATTATAAACTTTAGAAATTTGGGGACGAGCGTATATCCGACTTGACGTGCTCGTATCTCGAGGTGAAAAGACTAAATCTTTCGGAGGCGGTGTCTGTACTTGCCGCAGAGAGATTCCTTTATTTGTGTTACATCCTGGATGTGCTTTTGTTGCACACCCAGGTATGTGTATAGGTCTCTCCGGCATCCAGATGTCTTAGGATGCTTCCATCTGCGAGCTGCACATCTTCAGGGAATTCCCCGCATCGTCCTCTCTTGAGGTGGACGACTGCACATTTGTCCAACCCGAACTCCATACCAATTGCCCGCGTGTATTCTTCGACCACCCTAAGAGCGTTTTGTAGTTCGCGCTCTCCGGAGGCATAAAGATTAAGATCATCCATATAAAATAGATGGGTGACCTTATGCCTCCGGTCGCTGGGTGGTCCACATTGATAACCGCGGGTTTGGCGGAGCCCAGCAGGCAACGGTAGCAGTGAGATGCAGAAGTTAAAAAAACAATTAGAAATTAGGAAACTAAAAAATACTGATAATATTTAAGACTGAGACTAATTATGTTAAATCTCTTCTAAATTATTAGGTTGTTATATTGTATCTTTTTGGAAAAATTTTTTTAACCTACTAATTTTGTACGTTTAAAGTCTAGTTTAAAATTAATTGGCACCTTTAGATTTCGACTTTCTTCAATTTTACATTTATTTCTAGGGTGGTTATAGTTTCAAATATTTTATATATTAATTCATTTTTAGTTGGAATGGTTTGTATTACGATCTCATAGATTTTTTTGAAAATAAAGTTCTAGTTAACATCCAACTAGTACTTATCGCGATTGAAATACCTGGCGTAATTGTTTAAATACCCGTGTTCTGTATTAAGTAATTTAGACTTGTACTCAATATGTGACAAAATGTGCAATTACAAAAAAATAAAATTTTCTGAAAATCACATTTTCAAGTTTATTTTTGTGCTCATTATAACACCAATCATCAAATTAAGTTCCAATTGGTTAACTGTTTTCAATAATTTTATTTATTTATTTACAAGTATATGCATAGAGGTTGAAGTTGTCTACGCGAATATTACAATATTAAACAGAGGTTCAAAGTTAAGGAGTGGAAGTTCTACACGTTGCTCAGTTATTATTTAAATCTGTCAAGCCACAAACGGTGCATGGAATTTAAGGTGCGCTAGTTTAGATGGCACTGAACTCGATAAAATTTTTTTAGGTACCTCTTTGATTTTTATTTAATCTTCAATTAAAATAATACGGATTGGTAAATTCATATACAGGGTGTCCGTTCACAGGTGGTGATTCCGAATGAAAAAATATGAAGAAAAGTTCGTATAAATATGGGTCCGGATACGTTTCCTGAGGGAACTACACCCCTTTGAAAATACTGCCCAGAAGGTGGTTTTTATTTAATATCTCTGAAACACTTCGACCCACAGCTAACACTCTTGTTGTTGAGTGGTAAGAACATTTGCCTCGCAGTCCCGGATTCGATCCCAGGTCGACGAACTGGGACTTTTTTATAAAATAGAAATTAATAGGATATTGAGTTCATTGTCTCTAAATGTGTAGCCCCCTCCTCCACAAGGTACCTCGAGGCATCTCTAGGGATACAGAGGGTTGTAGTGTTTAAAAATATATTTCGCTTCCAAGCGACGAAAACATTAAAAAGTTGGCAGTGGGCTATGCGTAGAAGAGAATTTGTTTCTAATAAGAGGTTAAGACGTTCCATGAGATCTAATTCTTACGAGATTAATTTTCACGACATCTAATTCTAATACCCATCCTGTATATCTGTTTGGGATTCCGAATCAGTTCCATAAGATCTAATTCCCAGAACTTCTAATTGACTTAATACGCCAGTTGTGAAAATAATGCGGGGTTACATCTTGAAAATAAAAATATATTGATTTTAAAAGTATTATGGGATTTGCTGTAAGGACAAACATCCATGCAAAAATGTATAGAGACGTTATTCTACTGGAAAGTGAAACTGGATTAACAATTTGATCTCATGGGAATTAGATCTCGTGGAATTTCATTTAGGGTTCTTAAATTTCGTGGGAGTTTTAAATCAGTCTATTCGGAAAGCTGAACATATATACCATATACAGTGTCATGAGTAAACTGGTTGAAATTAGATTTCGTGAGATTTAGATCTCATGGGACCTTTTTCTCGGACTCTTTAGATCTCATGGGATTTTGAAATCGGTGTTTTTAAGTACAAAACACATTCGGAGACCTGAATAGGAATACAGGGTGATGCGTTAAAACTAGTGGAAAAATAATTTCGAGGTATTTATATCTCGTTGGAATTAGACCTAGAATACATAATTTCAATTATTCTGTTCTTTGAAGTGATTCATATTTGTAACATTAGGATTTACTAAGATTCGCAGTTACTTTCAGGGCTATCAGAGGGCCATACTGACGACGCGACGCAAAGATACAGAATCACGTGTCTGAATGGTATAAAATTTTGAAGTGATTGTTCAACTTGTGAGTACTTTTGTTTTATTTATTTCTGGTTTTACTGAACAGAGTAATTAGAATTAAAATAACATCGAATCAGTCGTACTGAACATAATGTGCATATTATCTTTTTTATAATCCAAGTTTCAGCGCTTTGGCAAATAGCCAGGAAAACAACTATCTGTGATACGTTTTTGTAAAAATTAGTAAATAACAATTAGCAAAAAAAAATTTGCGCGTTATTATATTTTCATTTCATTCCATATTTTAATAGAACTTTTACCAAGAAAATGATACCTAATTTGTTTTAAATAATAATTTTAATCGTCTGGTAAATCTAAAAATTCTTCATCGAGTTCTATGTGATTTTGTGAGGGTTGGTTGCAAATGCTCATTTTAAATGGATCGAATGTGCACAGCAACGAATGACAAACATCTTCATTGGTCGCTGACCTGGAACATTTTCAAGAATGATGCAGTCTAATGTTTTTATAATCTTTGTTTCTAGATTCTTGGGCATATTTAGATAGCTATCCAAAAGGCAAAATAGCACTGTATCTAATTATATTCTCTCCGTTAATCAGAACTTTGTGAAAAGAGCATGTAATACCAATTATATTTGCTTACATAAAGTTCAGCTGTAGTGCGTCCGAAATCAACAAATTTTGTTGCATTAATTTTCTTACCACAAAGATGGTAAACTGCATGGGCACCTAATAATGATCAGATAAACAGGAAACAGTGGATTTTTGTCACTAAAGACATATTTTATTATGTATATACATTTTAAGAAATAAATTATCAACAGTGACGTTACATGTTAGAAACCTGTGATTCTACCTTGCTTCGAAAATTTTCCATTTTCACATATAAATGCATAGAAATGCAGTATGGGTCGTATTGCATTGGACAGAGGGCCAGAAAATTCAAAACGCGGTCAAAAATAGATATTTAGAAAAGTAATAGCATCGTTAACAGAATTTGCAGGTACTTAGAAAAATAGATAATGCATGTTTTCCCGGAATAGAAGGTATTTTCGTTCAGCTACCTGCTCACAAACACAGACTTTCTTATAGCGTCCGTACAGTAACTTCCGATCCAGTAATTTCATCTTTGCGGCAGTGCCCACCACGAAAATATTCGAATATATCTTCTGAAGTGATTTCGTTATTAGAAGCACCGTCGCTGGAATCAACGGAATCAGAATCTCCTAGAGTTCCACTGAGACGCGATGGAGCGAAATTTCTTCATCTGACGAGGAAGACGAGGACGTCAGTGACAGATTTTTAGTATTAATCTTAATATTATACTGTATTTAGTAATAGGTAACGCATTTTATTGGGATTCAATTATTTTTGTTTGTAATTTCTTTGTTTATAAATAGTTTATTACTCAATGATCAAAAAGTCTAGTAAATTCAGTTAATAAACTTATACTTCCCTAAAAGTTACCCCCGGGTAATTTAATTTTTTTAATTATTTTTTCTATGTAAAGTCTAGGATTCTAAATTCCTTTAGCCCATTCTCAGATTTTCGGCCGCTTCTCAAATTTTCTGGCCCTCTGTGCATTGTATGGATAGATAGACTAGCTATCACAAGTAGTACTTCACTTGATCCGGGCAGACCTGACAAATAGTTAAAAGTTTAGTCGAATTAATTTTTTTTTTAATGTTAACATGGGTATGAAGAAGCAAAGTAATGTATCTTAGAAATAAAACAAAAAATTTCTAAAAAAGTAGAAGACATACTCTTTCCATTGATATACAATACGCTCATAAAAGTTAAAAATCTATAACTTTCATCATATCTTTGAGACATACACGCAGAACTTTTTCGCGAGTGACTGAAATGTTCGACTTTGAGGTCGTCTACAATAATACTGAGAACTTTAAATAATAAAATATTTAGATAAATAAAACTTCAATATAGCTACTTTATTATAAAAATAATTTCCACTTTCAAGGAAGATAAGAGCAAAAAGAATTTTTGGCAGAGCCTTATATGGAGCGGGACCACTGCGCATCGTCTCGGTTTCGAAACGTATTTACGGGTCAAATGGTTGAAATTAGTTTAACCCTCAGGGGTTGCCGATGTCCTATCTTAGAAAATATTATCGGTCGATAGTTGCAAAGGTATAATGGTGTTAGAGAACAACATACAGGATATATAGGATCAGGGGTTTTTCAGCTTGAAACGATGAGACATTAAACCCCATATTGTTTTAGTAACTGACTAACCCCCGGTATCATCACATTTTAAGGGACTTTTAACTTAAAGGGATTTTTAGTGACAAGGAAATGTATTGATATAATAGCCATTAAACCTAATTTTTATTTAAACATCTATATGATTGCTATCTGATATTTATACTTTGTTTGTATCACATTGTCTTGTCACTAAAACACCCTTTAAAATACAAGTACCTTTAAAATGTTAATAATATCGGGGGTTAATCTGTGTTAATCAATATGAATCTGAGTTAACCTGGAACGTGTCCTTTTCGGCTCCTTGTTTTATCCAGGAAAAATTGAAGAATACGATTAAAACGAGTAAAAGCAGGGACAAAGATTGACAGCAAAAAGATACAGATAATCCAGATCCGAATTATATCCAGATACAACTACAAATAGAACTCGTTTCGAGAGGATCACAAATTAATTGAATAACACACGAAATCAACATTAACATTTTTAGTTAAACAGACTGGCAGGAGGTTAGGTACCTGGGAGTGACTCTAGATAGCAAACTGTCATGGGGGCCGCATATCGACAACGTCATCAAAAAGTCGACTGCGACCTTCTGGCAATTGCGCCGAGCGGTAGGTAGGTAGTGGGGCCTCAACCCACGGATCCTACACTGGCTGTACACGGCGGTCATCAGGCCTAGGCTCCAATATGGATCAGTGGTCTGGTGGCCGAGCGTGGACAGGGCGATGACGTCCCGAAAGCTGGCAAAAGTCCAGAGACTAGCCTGCTTAGGGATCACTGGCGCAATGAGGACGACACCGACAGCTGCTCTGGAGGTTCTGCTAGGCCTGCCAATGCTTCCCTCGTGGATAAAGAGGGAGGGCTATGGCGGCCTATCTGAGAATGCGGGATTCTAGGAGCTGGCAGTGTTCAGGCAGAGCTGAAGGTCACGCAGCAATTGCTGGACTGACGGAGAGGGAAATCCCTCTCTCTGTCCTGAAGGTGAGAGAAGCGAAAGATCAGCTAAGGTTGGAAAGGAATTACACTCTCACTCTTCCTAGTAGGGAGGAGTGGAGTAAAGGAAGAATTGACTTCCGCCCGGACTCTCTGGTGTGTTATACAGACGGATCTCGGCTGGCCACTAGATCGTCTTCCGGGGCGGGAATATATCTGGAAGGCAAAGAAGTACAGGAGAGCTTTGCTCTAGGCTCGTACACCACGGTCTTCCAGGCAGAGGTTTACGCCATCCTAGCGGTGGCAGGTAGGGCTGAGGTTAGGAATGGGGCGGAACAGATAATATATATCTGCTCCGACAGCCAGGCTGCTCTAAAGGCGGTGTGCTCCCCCAGGACGAGATCAGCTCTCGTCCAGGAGTGTGGGGATGCCCTAGAAGAACTGGCCAGGCATAAACAAGTGAGACTGGTATGGGTCCCGGGACATATGGGAGTTCCAGGCAACGAGAAGGCCGATGAATTGGCTAGACTCGGAGCCGAGGAACCCTGTCACGGGCCTGAGCCTATGTTAGGTATTTTAAGAAGGCAGGTCACAACGGCCCTCGATGAGTGGGCCCACGAGACAATGAGGACGCACTGGAGGACCAACAGGGCCTGCAGGCAAACCCGAGATTTTGTGATGGGGCCGAACAAATCGAGATCGGCCTGGTTGCTGGGACGAAGTCGTAAAACTCTGAATCTCTTAATCGGTGTTCTGACAGGCCACTGCAGACTTAAGAGGCATCTATCATTGATAGGTATTGAGGAAGACCCTACATGTCCAAGATGCAGGAGTGATGAAGAGACATCTTACCACTTCCTGGGACAATGTGAAGCGTTTGGGCGCCTGAGACACATTATCTTCGGTTCTGAGGCGCTTCTAAGGGAGGAGATGAGCTCCCTCGCAATGAGTGACATCCTGACCTTCATCAGAAGGTCGGAAAGATTCGATGAGGGAGCAAGAGAAGCACATGGCTGAGGGGACAGCTGGGGGTTGGTAAAAAGGGCCCGTCTGTGGCCTACTTGCCAGGCGTCAGCCTCCCCCACCATTACCATTACCATTACCATTAAACAGACTCATTTGGTTTCAAACGATTTTTAAACGAAACTGACTATCGCGGGATCTAATTATGTTACCTAGTGTGCTTCCGTATGAATTTGCTTATTGAAATAGAGTTGCATGTGTAACTGCAAGATTATACATGTATTTTAACTTTTCTTTTTCTATGGCAAACAAAATTAGTAAATGTTCCATCTAGAGAAGCAAAATCGTTGAGAGAAACGCATTCGAAATCAGTTAAATTACCTATGTATAAGTACATATTTTTCATGAGAATCTATAATAATAATAGTGGCATTTTTTAACAATAATTTTTTTTCTTATAATAATTAATTGTCGATGATCACACTTGTATTCCAAAAAATCCATTGCACTATTTCCTATACTCGATGATTCACAAAAACATCTCAAAAACAATGAGTGAAAGGACAAACTTACTTGAATTAAAATAAATTTAAAACATTAGAAGGAACCAAAATCAGCAAAAAAAATATAGCAATCCATTTTAAAAAAAGAAACTTATAGTGTGCTTAGTATTTGTGTGCGTCTATATATAGCTGTCATAAACTGTATAATTGCATCTTCACAAAGTCGTTTTTATATATGTATCCAATTTAAAAAATTAGGTACTATAATCTTTTTTTTAATTTAGGTATATTTCTTTCGGACCTTTAAATCTAGGTACGTCAATCATCTAGATAAATTTTCTATCACTATATTTTTTTAATAATGATAAAATCTACACGGCTACTTCACTGTTTAAATACTCACTGTTGGTCAAATTATGTGCCCAAACAGTAATGTTAAATACACAAGCATAATACGCGACCAACGTTCAAGTCTTTTTTATAATAGTATGCGCCATCTGTTAGACCGTAGATGATCTTTTTAGAATTACTGAAGTTCTCTTTGAAAAGCATTCTCGGTTTAACGGAATCTAACATGGATGTCGCCGTCGGCCCTTTAGCAGATTCACTTCGACGGATGTTCGGTATTGTGACTGCCGAATAATTTTTTAAAAGACACCTAAAGGAGAAGAAAGGTGTTGATGTTGTGTTTTTCCGAAGCAAAAAGAAAAGTCTTTGCCATAAATTATTCATATTTATTCAATGTTTTTGTAACGTTGAAATACCCACAAGATAACACTTGTGTCGACACATATTGTTGAACGTTTTCTTGTGTTCTCTAATAAATGTAATCCACAGGAGCAAAATCTGCGCTTTGAGATTCGCGAAGAACCTGGTTTCCTGACGTTTTGACCAGTATCGGTGAGAGCTGAATACTCTCCTTATTTAGCTTCGGTTCTGCGAGTTTTCCAAATTTTTTTACAAACCATTATCTACATTAGCCACAAAAATGGTTTAATGACACCAGCAACAAACTTCACTCCCCTTTTTTTGACAAACATCCGAAATATGTCAATTTAAAATTTTCAATCTGAGGAAATTAATTACTTTAAAAAAATCCTCAGTTCCCACCACAATTAACTTTATAATTTTTAACTATCGATCTTTCCATTTCGCTTTACGCGTATCATAATAAAATTTTGTATTTAGTCATATTGTGTGTTATATAAACACAGTTTTCTCCCTTGTTTCTAGTGAACATATGAATGTGTTATATGAATACAGGTGTACGTGTAATAATTATAATTAGGGAGTTTGGATGTCATTCCAGAGACGGATTTTTAAACCTAATACTCGTACTGTATTCCGAACAACACGTGATAAAAGAATAATAAGTTAAATTGTAAATTTTGATAATGTACTAACACACTAATTAAATTAATTAATAAGCTTTTGCATGTAAAATCGGCACCTGTGAACGGTGGTCAACCGCTAAGAATTATACTGGCACCGATGAACGGCCGAGAATTATGTGTGTTTGTAATGTCGAATTGCGAATATCGGTTGCGTCCCTAGGCGACTACCCGCTTATTCGCCTTCTATTAATTTACATATTTGTTCTATGCAATTTGTAATTTGTTCAGTTCGAAAACACTCTAGCTGTTGTTTGTACGGCGCATATAAATAATTTTTTTATTTATTCGATATTTTCTGTTTAGTGTATTAATGGATATAAAAAATGGCGAGTGAGTCCTTGTCTTCAGAAAGAGTGATGTTTTGTGTGTTATGTATAGTGTGGGGCATTAGAATCTCATACGTAAATCCAGTCCAATTATTAGTAAATTCACTGTGGCGAAACACGTGTCGTTGAAAAAACACCTAACGTTAATTGGCTTCCATTAGCTGGAGATGACGCCGGGAATACGGAGCACTGATAATAGACGAGAGAAGAAATATAGTTGTTGAATAATGTCTGGCGCCACTTAAAACGAGAACATTTGGAAGGTATAATAAAAAAAATGTAATTGGTGCTGTGATGCTAGTAAACCGATAAATGTCATGTAGGATACTTGGTGTGAATAGCAGAATGTATTGGAGAGCGCTAGAGTGGTTAGAGATGTGCTGCAGCGAGATTTTAAAAATTAGAAACTGCAATGAAATTAGAGGAGACCTATCCGCTTGTGTAAGTGGCGTCTAGGGCGCGTATAACAGTCGCAGTCGGTAATGAGTGTAGTGAGTAATGACTGAATATCGAGCAGTTCGACGATAGGAGACGACACAGCCCTGAAGCTTTGAAGTCACAGAGGATAAATCAAAAGTACCATAAAATTCGGAAAATTGGCTTTATCGTGGCTCTTGGGCTAGATGGAAACCAGTGCAAAACTGCTTTATTCAGTACTGATAGTCATGCTTTATAGTCTTGCTTGGGTTCCATGCTCCAATATTGATATGACATAATCTGGTTCCACTCGTAAAATGTATTAACCATTTTCCTAAATACGGCGACGACCGTCGGCGTTGTGTCGCTAATCATAATCTTAAATTTTTAATTTCATTAAATAAGCAACTATATTGCTATATCGGTACATTAAAACACTATGATAATTAAATAATTTATTATTTTAATACAATACAATTGAGTATGTAACAAATAAATAATAATATTCCACAAAACCTTTGGTCCCTATATGTTCTAATCTTGCAAACAGTATAATTACCAAGACGATTAGCTCATACACAAATGAAAAACAACCACCAGTCAAGGTTGTACTTGATGAAAGTGGCTTTAATAACTCCGAATTTATACATCAGATAATTTAATGATATGATAACATAAATAATTTATACACGCCTAAATATTAGTTTATATAATTGAGCTTTAAATACACTGTATGACTATAACAGACACTATTTACAAAAAAGTAGTAAAAAAACTACTAACAATACTTTATATTACAACATATTTTATGCCTTCACAGCTCTTAACCCCTTTTTACCACCAAAGTTCCTAATAGCAGACAACAACTGATCCCTTGGATCCAAATTAGGCTCTACTGGTTTTGAAACATGCTTTTTTAAATTTACTTTTGGCATCTGTGGTGGAGGAGGTGGTTTAATAATATCAGATTTAGTAACATTTGGTAAAGAATTGTATGTGTTATTTTTTTTCATTATTTATTTCCACGGAATCGTGGGGCTTGCTTTCATTATACGGGTTTCTTTCCATTATTTTACTAGACTCAGTCCTTCTCAAATTGGACTGAGAAAAAGGTACATGTTTATTAGTAGTATAATTATTATCTTTATCTTTAGGTTTAGCAGGAAGTGTATTATAACTAGCCGGAGGGTTCCACGACAATCGATTATTTAAAAGTGCGTTATCATTTGTTTTAAATCCTCGAACTACAGGAGCACCAGTTGGTTTGTAACTGTTTACTCTAAATACAGGTTTTGCTTCTCTTTCTGCGTCCGAGTTATTCTGATGGTTTAAATATGTATTGCTGGATAGGGTTTCTGAACTTTTATACATATTAGAAAACTTATTCTTTAATTCTGATACTGGCTCCATTCTGCTCAATGTATGTGATTTATAGTTATTAGTCCCTTGGTAAATTTGCGTTACTGACGTGTTGTTATTACTGCCTACATCCTTATAAGGCTTTTTTAACTCAACTGACCTTACTACTGGAACTCTAGATATATCAAAATCTGAATCAAATGCTACTGAATGTGGCCGTTGAGTTGGTTGGTTCCTATTTATATTTGAAAATGGTTTTCTGTATCCAGCCGCGGTGGTGTGACTAATAAACCTCTGGCTATCGATTGATTTTTGATTTTGTGAGTTTAAACTACCTATTTTTATCACAACATTGCCAGAATTTTGCATACTACTAACATGTTCAGTACCATTTACCTTAATACTAACATTATTTGGTTCTTTTTGATCAAAACCGTTAATTCTTATATTAGCTCCATTATTAAATGTTGGAGTCGAGTTAATTTTGGTTGATGATGTGTTATTCTTTATTTCTATACTATTATTGCTTGTAATATTATTGTTAGTTGTATTTACTATAAGTTTAGAAGACACATTATTACTTAGTTTATAATCCGCATCTTCTTTAACACTAACGGGAATTTTCGGGCGATCCGACCACGTTCCCATATTTATCGATGGAGGGCCGCGGTACTTATACGTTTTTTTCAGGAGTAGGAGGTTTTTGCGGTTCTTCTTTCGGGACAGATTTTGTAATAATCTGATGCTTGAGTTCTTGTTTGGTGATGGTCTTTTGGGTTCTTTCTTTTTGATTTAGATTTTCCATAGATGAAGTAGGGGTGTTGAGCTTGTTTTGAATAAGTTTCATAACCTGAAAAAAGTTAAATTGCAAATTGTAACTCAAAATTATTTTGCTAGTATGGTAGGTGTGTAAGTACTTGGAAAATTAAGTTTCAAAATACATCCGTGTTGATTATTTAATTACGAAAGTTTCCGATATGATCCAGAAGTGAACAATGAAAATGGTTAACAAATTCAGTTTACAAACAAAAATATCAAAAATTTTAAACGAACACGGTTAATATAATGAGTGAGATATTTTATACACAATATGACCCAATGAAAACTACCCACCACAAATATCTCATCAGAAACCAGTTTATGTGAAAAACGCAAAAACACGTGAACAACGTGGGTTCTTTCAAGCATAAAGACTTGTCTTGATCTTCTCCAAAATACCATTGATATTTCATTACCGTATTTAACGTCGATGGATTTTTTCTCTGTCGACATTTAAATACCGAGTAATGGCCTGTATTTGTTGATGATTTATAGAATAAGAGGTTATAAAAAATTTATCAGTTTTTCGTGACTACTTTTTTCTTATAAATATTAAAAAACGTTCTTTGGATATGTTATTACAGTAGAAAATATGAAAAATTTTAGTTTTTTTAACCCTTTTGATTACCGACTGGCAGACGGTAACCTTTCATCGCCGAATTTTCACGCCATTGCTTTAACTAGTTACCCGATGTCAACAAATTAATCGCAAATACAAATACATATATTTTTTTAAATCGGCACCCGTATTAAAAAAAACCTCGAAGCTTGTCCAGGAATTCCGGAATCCCCACGATCTGTATTAACAAAGTGAGGAACTCGGTTGCAAGCGGCGTTTTATTATAATAAATATTTAAAATTAAATCTGCAATATTCACATTCAACCCCAAACTTTGACACTATAAAGGAAAGTCAGCAGCAATTTAACCATGCATGACATGTGCATTTAAGATTTGCTCATAATACATAAAAGTTACAGTATATTATGAACAGATCTATTTCAATCCATGCAAATGGGGAACAAGTAAATGGCATTACAGGCTAAAGATATTTTGATATATTTGCCAAAAATTTCTTTAAAAACGAATAAAACAGCCCAACCTTAAAAGCCTATGGCGATTGTACAAAATATGTCAACTCCGGTTTAACATGAGCCCTTTGTCGAGCAAGTACATTTGTTGTACATCAGGTAGTCACTTGTCTCAACGTTTAACTTGAGCCGGTAATTGGGGTTATGACTGATTAAGACTTTGATTTTAACCTCAATGTTTTTAATTAATATTTGTTTCAACTCTAATCATTTTTTGAAATAATAAAGAATCAATCACTTAGAAAAAATAATAGTTCCATATAGATTTTTCCTCTTTATAGGGTCGATTTGAAAACTTTTAAGTTTCTTTAAACAATTTAAAAAAAAAAAATTTTTCCGCCTGTATTTTTTCCGAAATTCATACAGGTTTCTTCTAGATTCTGGCTGGACTATAATATAAATATATCTACCTATTATTTACGTTTGTACTTTTATGATATGTTGGCGTTTCATAAATACATTGAATGAATATAAACTAATTACGAACTAATAAACTGAAAATAAGGGCAGCTTATTAAACACATTAATTAAATAAAATCTGCATTAAGGCAAAGGTATCGATATAACAAATGGCTTTCCATACGATGTGATACTGCTGTAAAAAGCAGAACATAGTAGATAAGTAACTCAGAAAAATTGTTACTTAATAAAATGTACGAAAAAAAAAAAAGAGGCGTGGTTATGAATTAACAAACAGAAATAGGTATTTAGGTAAATTATTCTGATTCTGATTTTGACATCTAAAATGTGGGACACAGATAAAAAATGCCGACCGGAAATGCTTTTGACACTTGCAATTCGCATGCGCGACTGTTACCAACTGTTGTTTTCTAAAGCTGAGCTTAGTGTGATCTGAACCGCATTTGTACAATAGGTGGCGTAGTTAGGCTCAGATTCAGTGGAGCCGGAGCTCAGTTAAGCTGTGGTTCAACTTTACACTTGTACGATTGGCTCTAAGTGATGGAAATGCTACTCATCCACAATAATATTTTGCATACGCGAATATTGGATGTAAAACGTTCATTTTCATTACATGTAGACGTTTGCAGGAAAGTGCAGAAATGTACGAGAGGATAATACAGACGCTTTTTTAATGATGCAGGTGTATACTGAGAACCACCAACAGCCATCCATGTAAAAAATAAAAAGGTAATTCCTTGTAATTAGTTGTATACATTAAATGGTCCGGTAACCTGGCGTATTGCTGAAATTTGCATATTTAACCGTCTTTATTAATTAAATATTCGAATAATTTTCAACTCATTTTTTAATTTTTCTTTAATATTCGAAAATTACGTATGTATCCATTGTATTTCTAATTGCCCAATGAGAATACGTTGTTTAAACGTTTATATAATGTTAATTAATGTTATATAAACATTTAAACAACCACATGTTCTCACTAGGTGAAATCACATATAGTAAAATGTCAGTTGAAAATTTTAAATTTTCACTAGTGGGGGGTCAGATGGTTAACGGTGAGAATATTTTGATGCTTATTAGTGTCCCCCTTTATACTGTTGTTGACGTGTCTTTGCATTTCTCCCACAAATGAGTTCCTGAGCAGATATTTGGGGTGGATAGTTATCGTTGGAATACACTGAATACAAAGAAAATGTATAACGTTAATTCAAATAATTTTTTTTGAATTCCCTTTAGAGAAAAATAATTTTTACACAAGATCAAAACTTTATAAAATTATCTTAAAGCGGCGTTGGCCCGCTCTCGTCACCAGGATTGACGACATAAAACTTTAAATCGCTTTTAAAATTTGTCTATTAATGAGAAAGAAAAATGAAACAACGTCTTGAATACCATATGGATTTAATGTATAAAATTACAGACAGTACTGATGCGTGGTTTTTTTTGTTAACAAGAAATATGACATATGATAAGAACTAAATAATTAGAATTCCTACTAACAAAAAAAATACGCATCAGTATTGTTTGTAATTTTGCATACTAAATCTATATGGTATTTAGGATAACTATTTGTTTTTATTTTGCGATATTACTAACAAAAATTTTTAACAGAGATTTACAGATTTAAGTTGGATACCGGGTGGAAACGCAGCCTTAACCCATGCAGAAGTAAAGTGTGTTAATGATTTTAAGACATACTCTGCAAACAAAATTAGGAATACCTACGCCTGAAAATGTTAGGGATTAAATAGAAAAAATAACAGCATTAAAAATGTGGATTTGCAAAACAAGTTAAAAGTTCTGCCCAAAATTTAAGAGTGATTAATATGAACAATTAGTGTAGACTGTATCCACAAAGTGAAGGGACATATTTATACGGAAACCCAAATATGTTTGATGCTGTTTTTTTATTTTTATGCATATTATCAGGAACGCTATTGAACGTTCAGAATTATTAACTAGCGTATAAATTAATAACCCTTTTCTAAGTAAACACGCTGTATTTTAGTACCTGTTATTTCAATCACCCAAAATATATAATTATATAATAATTATTATTCAACCTACCTCTAAACTTTGAAGACCGGACACATCAAATAAACTATTGCTTCTAGACATACTCTCTTCTTTTCTTGTATCAAGTTTTTCTTCCCTGTATTTATTTGAATTCAGAGTTAGATGCGATTTTGATCTAGAAACTGGTTTGGAAGGTGACCAACAATTCTCCGTTGAGAAAGATTCCGATCTAAATACAGCGGATATTGGTCCAAAACTTCTAGGCATTGCCGTTTTTGTTGGTCTGTAAAATTTATAATCTTTTTCTTCACTTGAATGACTTGACTCATTGTCCAAACTACTTTTTCTCATAGAAATATTTTCCATAGATTTCCCAACATAAGAATTGCTCATAGTCGTAGAAAGAGTACTTGTTTCCACTAACGTCTTTGCTTTATTGTAGTTTTCCGTATTACTTCTTATTGTATCATCCTCAAACACCTTAATTTTTTGTTTAGGTTGGTCATATGTAGAAATTTTAAAATTTGGTAAGGTATGTGTAAAAGCATTGGTTTTCTGATGTTTCGGCTGAACCGTTTCCTTTGGTAGACTAGATTTACGAATTTCATCATATGTTGACTCAAACTGAGTCAAAGAACTGGAAAAAGTTTCAGCTTGAAAATTGTTTGTATCTACAGTATCAGTCATTTTTAGACTAGTTGCTAACTCTCTATTATACACTAAAGACTTACGTCTTTCTAAATTTTCCAAAGAAAGCGTATTAAGTAAAGGTTTTTCTTCCTCACTTACAACACTTGTTATATCGCTAGTTACTGTTCCTTTATCTGATTGACTATCTTCGATAGCTTTCAACTTTTCGAAAAGTTCTGGTGAAGTTACAACGGAATCTTTAAAATCTGTAATAGATCGAGATTCGGAATTCCCTACATCAGCAAAATTAGCTGGACTGGAATCTTTAAATGCTTTTGGAGGGGAAGGAAGTTGATATTGCCAGTCTATGTCACTTATTTCAGTGTTCTTTGCGTCTTTTAGTACGCCTGGTTCAATGACTTGCTGTTTTACTGGTAGGCTAATGGGTTCTGAGACGGGCTTCCTTATAACCTCTTTCGCACACTGCTCTATTGGTACCTTTTTAGGTTCTTTTATAGCTTCCTTCGTAGGTTTCCTTTTTGACTCTACAAAAGTATTTGCGCCTATAAGTTTATCTTCCTCCTGTGGAGAAACGGTTTTCTCTATTTCTTTACTTTCATTTATAATTGGTGGAGGAATAACATTTTCCACTACTTCATCAACTTCCTCATCAAAAACTGGCGGCGGCGGTGGTGGTGTGATCGACCTATTTATTTCAGATTCTGTTTGTATGTCAACGTGATTTTCTTGTGCTATACCACTGTCAGTTGAACCAAAAGATTTTTCTTCGGTTTTAATTGGTTCGGTAGTAAAGTCTTGACATGATGTTTCTGATACCAAACTTGGTGATATATTTTTCGATAACTGATTAATTGATTCTGAAAAATAAAACAGCTTTACTTAATTTTTTTTAGCAACATTATTTTAATACATCTAAGAAAAATCAACAAACAAAAATAGAAGATCAACAAAGCATACTAGAAAAAGCACAAACAAGTAAAGGAAACAATTGCAAGAACTTTAGTTAAAAACAAATAGCACATGAAATGTTTGTTAATCTAATAAAATAGTGTAATTAGCTTTAGAACGAATAACAGCTGAAAACAAACCAAAACGACAATAACAAAAAAACGTTTGTAATTTTAAACACCAAAGGTAATACAACTCCCTATATCCTTGAAGGTACCTCAACGTACCTTGAGTGAGGGAGGGCTACACATTTAGAGACAATGGACACACACCCAATGTTCGAGTATGCTAGCATTAATTTCTGGTTTAGAAAAAATCCTAGCTCCTCGACCGGGAATCGAACCCGGGACTCCAGGGCGAGAGGTAAGTTTCCTTATCACTCGACCAAGAAGCCACACTAATGAAAATAAACTCCAGTTTCACAGCATAATGAATTAATAATGATAAAAGACAAGGTAACTACACACTAACCAAAACAGAAATGGCATTAAAAGAAACATTAATTACTAAAAGAAACATGCCTGTATCAGAAGTGTCACCAACCACCCATTTATTTTTAGGATCAAGAGACATCAAAGATATGTCATCTAAATCTTCAAGATTACTCCACTTTTTCATACCACTACCAAAGTTAAAAAAACCAGGTAGACTGCTTAAACTTCTTAGACTGCTTATGGACTGATTTTTTTGCATTTCAATATCCTCGAAATTGTGTATTCCAAACAACTGATTAAACACCTCGTCACTAGTTTTTGCACTCTTTGATTTAGATCCAGAGAACACTTTTTCATCTAAATCGGAAAATTCATCGTCAACGAAATTAAAACATTCTAAAGCTGAATTGATGGAATTTCGTGTAGAAATGCTACCGGTTTTACTGTCACTACTTTGCCTGCTATAGATACTAGCTGTTTCAGCATCGAAGTTTTCTATTAAAGAAGATATTTGAAATCGTCTTTTGCCAAAACTATCAAATTTTGAAGGGGATACCTTTCTTTCTTTATTTGATTTTGGTATTAACGCTACCACTTCCGGAGGTTTCTTTTCGCCCAAAAACTCTGGAGAAGAAAATATTTTTTCGTGCGTTACTTTTTGAAGTTGTGAAATATCTGGCATAGATTTTGTAATATGTTTATTTAAATTTGTACCAGTTTCATAATGTGGATGGATCTTTATAAATTCTTCTAGTTTTTCCAAATTGTTTTTGGTATTTTTCTTTATCGCTATTGATTTCTTCATTAGCATTCGATTTTTCAGTGTCTGATTTAACTTTTGAAATTACTTCTTGGATTTCATCTATTTTTTTCTTAGGCTGAAGGTCCACAGTAATTGTATTCGGATTTTCCAATTCCTCATTTGCAACTTCGTTTCTTTCACTTTGAATGATTTCCCCTAACTCCTCTTTAATTGTTTCATTAACAACATACTCGTTCTCTATTTTAGTTTTACCTATTATGTCACTAACATGTGATGTATTTTCATCATTAATAAAAGCTGAACGATCGTTTTTCTTGTTTGATTCAACCAAAATACCAGGGCCACTGTCTATTTTAGTTTTATCTATTATGTTGTTAACTCTTGATGTTTCTTCGTCATTAATAAGAGCTGCGTCATTATTTTTCTTGTTTCTTTCAGACAAAACAGGATTTTGTGTTTTTGAAGAACCAGTGATTTCGCTTCTAGGACGGGGTTTCGGAGGTGCTTTAGCCTTACTTCTGGGTAAAGGTACAGGATTATGAGGTTTTACTACATTTTCCTGTGTTGTATAATGTGTATCTAGCATGCAAAATACAAAGCTGTATTAGTAAAGAAAGGTTAGGTTACCATATACCATACAGTTCCAATCAAAAATTGAAATACCTCAACCAGAAAAAATATGAAATAGAGGTGCAAAGTTAGCAAGATATTATCAGGGTTAGAACAAAACGATACTTACTGCGTTATTAGATTAATTTTTCGAGAAACTATGGTGTTTTGGGAATTGTATTACTGTTTCATGAGCGACTGATAGTTACCTTTCTCACGCAACAATGACTTAAGGCTAGGAAGTTTCACCTTGTTTAGACTTAGTTAATTGAGAGTTACTAAAACGGGAACTACTCGTTTTGAAACGTTCCCTCTAATTTTCAGTATGCTATGCGAATGGTAGTGATGAGCCATCACCGCCCAGAAAGACGGCATATTCAGAAGTAACCGCCCATGAAACAACACTGCAAAACCCGTGAAACTACCGTTTAATACAATTATTGCCTTTTTTCTCTAATTCGTGGAAAAATATAATGCCCACAGGTTTCCAAGAAATACTTATGTAAATAACAATATTTTAATTTAAGTTCCATTATTTTTCATAAAAAACGTTATAAATAATATTTCAAATAGTTCGTGACATACTCAAATGCAATATATTTAACAATAAATACAAAATACCTAGCATGTGTCTGTCTTACCAAAGTTTTCAGCATATACCTAGCGTAGATACATAGTAATGATAATAATTAAAAACCGCACTTCAGGTAGTCATATCAGTTACGGACTTACCTATAACTTTCGTACAAATAATGAAATGAGAATAAATATTGTGAAACGGTACACGATTTTTTTAGGAATTAATTAATAACCTTCGTTCATGTAATTTTATTGTATATTACTAATTCCTTGCAAAAAGCAACTCATTTATGTACTGAGTGTCCAAGCTAAGATGTTACTGGGGATTTTCTCGATAATTTTCAAGACAAATTCCTAGTTCAAAAACTAATGTGTTGTAGTTCTTCTGATGCCACCAAGAAAAAACAATTGAACATCAAATAAACAAGTTATGACCGAAAACCGATTTTTTTCAAAAAAATAAAAATGGCGGATTATAATTTTTTTTGTTATAAGGTATTACTGAAACAAATTTCTTACGTTCAGTTTTTTATCATCACTTCCGGTTTGGCTGGAATTGAATTTATTTCCAAACATTTTGATTCTTCCAGAATATTCTGGTTGCATTCAACAGAACATTATCTATTAAAAATACATAAACTACTTTTGTGATACCTCTAACTGTTTTCGAAATATTAGTAGCTTTTTGGTTTTATCCCCGTATCTACCACACAGCACGCAGTTTAAGTAACACCACAGTTAGCTGTGGTCAAGTGTTAGAGATAATACCATTATTAGGACCAAATCATATTAGGCAGGTGTCAAACTAAGACAACTGAGAAATAGTCAATTTCGATGTCACTTGTCACATTGCATGATGTATGTAAAAACTGAATATACGGAATTTGCTTCAGTAAAACCCTATAACTAAAAATTTAATAATGCACCATTTTGATTTTTTGAAAAAAATGGTTTTTCTGCCACAACTTGTTTGTTTAATGCTCAATTGTTTTTCTTAGCGACATCGGATTCCTCGGAAAAAACTACATCACAGTTTTTGAACTACAAATTTGTCTCGAAAATTATCGAGAAAATCGCGAGTGAGATCTCAGCTGAGACAATCTGTACGCGCGTAATTAATTGACACAGTGAAGAAACAAAAAACTTTTAAATTTAGATGCCGTCATGTTACAAATATAATCTTTTATATGTAGAAGATTAGTACTTAATTACTGAAAAAAGTCTAAAATAAATTTTCCTTAATTAAACCCGTATGAATTACCTAACTAAATAACAAAGAACTAAATTAATTGTAGGTTTGTACGATCATAATAGGTCTGTTATACATTGAAAACGCTTATATGTCGCAGTTCAAATAAATAAACAAGCAGACATACGTGTAAGACAGAATTCCCTCGGTGTCTCACCAGGAACTGCATCGATCGATATAGGGAAAAATACGCACCAGAAAATTTTGAAAATTTAGAGAGCTACTAACGACAGTGTGGCCAATCTAACTAAAATAATTACAAGCATCTGGCACTTCCGGTTATACCGAAAGTCTATACCAACTTGCTTATTTTAAACGGAACACTCTATATATTTTAGGGTTTTCGAAAAGAGCATAAAATTCTGAGTCAAAAATATGTAGGATACCCTATGGCTAAACCTAGCCCTTTCAGAAATATTTGACATTTTAAAAAAACTTTGACAGGTGTACTGGTTTACAATAACCTTTATAACTTTCTTCGTGTAAAAGATACTCATTTACTTCTTGGCATGCAGAAAGGCCATAAAGTGAGCTATGCTCTACAGTTTAAAGAAATTCAATAATAGTATACCAAGTGTTCCATTTTTGACGTTACATTTTGTAAACTTCAAAACGCGAAAACTTGCTTAAGTCAAATGAACTACCCTGTATTTTTTTACATCAAGCTATGTATAATTAAATTCCTTTCTTTTCGAAAACTCTAAAATATATAGGGTATGCCATTTAAAATAAGCAAGTTGGTATCGACTTCCGGTATAACCGGAAGTGCCAGATGCTTGTAATTATTTTAGTTGGATTGACCACACTGCCATTAGTAATTCCCTAAATATTCCAAATTTTCTAGTCCGTACTTTTCCCTATATCGATCGAGGCAGATCCTGGTGAGACACCCTGTATACATCGCAACTGAAGAAACATGTAGCTTGTGGCTCCTACGATCAGTAGCTTGCGATTTCATTTCGATAGACAGAGTCTTAGGCATTTTATTGTGTTATTGTAAAAAAATTTCTCGACCGGTTCCTTCCCGAAGTACCGTAGACCGGTGGATACAACTAGAACTAGAATTTAGTGGCATAGAACTTTGCAAATTCTGTAAAAAAGTTATCTTGTGTACACGGAAATCGACAATTTTAAAACTTTCAGTATTTTAAATACATTTCAGTTACGTCTGTAGACGTGGAATGTTTTTCAGACTACAAATGGATAACTCCGAATCACTTAGAATAATAATTAATAATATACTTTTATTCTAGTACCAAAAAGTAATTGTTGCAGTGCAATAGTGTTTTTTTTTTTGCTAAATGTTCAGCATTCATCTAATTTTGAACATTACAAAAATCACTCGTTAAAAGTATATGGTAAGATATTGTCTATTTTGTATTGTATATAATTATTGACACGAAAAAATTGATGTGTTCGCACATGAGCTGATTCTGCCACTGCTATTCATGATATGACTACCCGAGGTTTCTAAAATAATATTCCTATGATCAATTTTAGTATACTTTAGTACTAATATTTAAAAACAAGTTAAGATAAAAATCCTTTTTTAAGTTGTGGAATGTATGTCACTATCACGAACGCACTCAAATATATTCTTTATTTTTAATCGAGGTTATTTCAAACTTTCAATATGTATACGACACCAAAAGAATATTTTACTTTTTTTGAATGCTTAATGCATGTTTTTTATCACTAAAGTTTAAAACAATTAACTTAACATTAAATTAAAACACAAATAATAATTTATTTGGTACTAATCTGAAAAACTAAATAGTCATTTTTAATTTTTGTAAACGGTTTACCAGAACTGGTTTCTCATAAAAACTTGACAACGTTTAGTGTTGGTAACACATTTCTATTTACTGTTTTGTCAAAAAATTAACTGTACAAAAAAACGCAAAGCATGAAACATTATGAATATGATTAGAAATATTTTTAAAAACAAATAAATATGATTAGAAAAATATTTAAGATCGTTTTGCTAAAAATTTATAGTGTTCTCTCTGATTATTTTTATTTATTTAATTTAATTAAAAATAAAGATAATATTTGGATTTGTATATGAAGAGACAAAACATTATAGATTAATATCAAAATTTAAATAAATTCTGAACTTTTACTAACTATAATTTTATCCAGTTTAGAAAGAAACTGCTTCCAATTTTCATCATTTTTGTTTCTAGAAACTATACCATTATGAGACGGATGACTTTCTAATGTCCTGTCATGAAAATCTTTTTCGTGAAGTATGTGATTATTTTTAGGCAAATTAATAGGATATGCAGTATTTTTATTCAATTTATAATCAAATTTACTCTCTTCTAAATTCGTTAAAGAATTTATATCATCAACTTCTATACTACTACTACTACTACTATTCATAGAAGTTATGATTATTATTTTATCATGTTCAATCACAGTATGTTCTGGTGAGTCTTCAACGAAACTAGATTTAGTGTGTTCTGGATATTTATTTAAAATTGGAAGAGTAACACTGAGATTCTTCCTATCACTTTCATTAACGTTACTAATTTCATTTTCAGTTAAGTCTTCTAAAGAAATACAATTACTGTAATTTGTACAGTCCTTAACAGTTGGTGTTGTATCTTGATTACCCTCAATCAGAACTACTGGAAAATTTGTATTCACATTTTCAGGCCTTGTTGAAAAACCTGTATTAAGATTTTCTGAATTACTTTGATTGTTACTCTCATTATCAGTTGAGAATATAAAGGCAGATGTTTCATCTACGGGTATATAAATTGGTTTAGAGTCATCAATATTTTCAATACATTTTTTGTTTTCTAAACATGTTGGGAAAAGGTCAGTGTCATCATTGTCTAGGTCGACAAAATTGCAATTTTCTCTATAGTTTTCATTTTCATCGATACAAACTGTTAGAACATCATTTGATGGATCTAAGAATATAGGTCCAGTGTTGTTCAGTTCCGTTTTACTGTTAATATCTACCGCATGAACAATATTATCATTTTCAAATTCAGATTCAGTTATCTCAACAATATCGTTCTTAGCGTAAATTTGGCCCAGAGTAACAGTTCTTTTCATTTTAAATTTACTTTCATTCAATTTATTTTCAAGAAAATTATTTAAAGAGAGTAGATTTTTATTAAACTTTATGTTAAACATTGCGTCGTTTGCACCTCTTTTCAGTTTTAGAAAATGAGAAGAATTTTTAAATGATACAGTGCCTACTTGTGATATATTTGTATGATCCTTACCTTTCTGTGTGATAGCAGGTTGACTAGCAACTACAGGACTAGGTTTTTCTAAAATTACTGAAGAATTAGAGGAGTGTATTACAGGTGGGGGAGGAGGAGCAGCTTTCTTTTTTTCGACCTGAAATGAAATAAATTAACTTGAAAAACTCTGAAAATTAGTAAGTCAATATTAAACACAATACAGATAAAATCACGAAGGGGCAAACAATTTACGTTTGACCTTTGGTAGCTGAGGGGATCCGCAGTCGCTAAGTGGTAGCTCACATAAAAAATGAGCCACCTAGCGGTCAAAAGCGTAATTATATGAATTCATGAAAGCCTATTGTAGGTTTCGTCATATAAATGAAGAAATCTAGCCTGGCATGAATTCATATAATTATACGTCTGACGTTTTTATATTGCATTAACCGCGTACACCGCTTTGCATTATTTTCTCACTGGTCAAAGGTAAAAAGGGGAAAAAAAAAAGCGGGGTTCGCTTTTTCGTAATTTTATCTGTAGGAGTTTTTAAATTATTATATATTTTCTCATCCTCTCCGATTGAACATTTGGCAGATAGAACAGTAGATGGATTTAAAAACTCTTACATTACATATATAGCTATCGAAATCCATCGGTTAAAACTAATTTCTAATCTTTATAGCGAATAAAACAGACATGGCCTGCATGTTTGATATTTTACATTGGTCAGATGAGAAGACAGACACAAAAAGATGGAGAAATATATCAACTATACCAAATACAGACGAAATCAGTGTAGAAAATTATACAAAATCAGGCTATTTAATGCCTTTTGAGGAATACTTGATTTAAGTTAAAACAATACCATTATGTTTAGCTTAAATTTGTTTAAAAAAAACAACGTAATACCCGTATATATTACTTAAGATTAATCATTGTATGTGATAAAAATTAAGCCGTTTTTTTTAAATTCATTCCTTTTTCAGCGTTATATGACAAATTCTTTAACTCATTTTAATTAACTCTTTGTAAATATTTAAACAATTTTTATTGTGTTTAACTTATATCGCAACCATATTGAGAGAACATGCTAAATATTTATATTTAAATTTATATACGCATTGCAATAATTATTCACACATTTTAACTACATTTTCGTGGAAAAATACAATAAACAAATATTAATGTTTAATATACAGGGTGTTCACAAATGTTTGAGTAAAAATGATTCTACTGTATTATGTACAGGCGTCAGGTGGTTTTAAACATAAAAAAAAACATAAAACACACCACACAAATTAGACAACCCTCAAACCAAAGCCAAAGCTGTACGGACAGGAGTTACACAGTTGAAAAAAACGCAGACACATACAATCAAACCCTTTGACTTTGCTCAGAATCGAAACCGGGATTTGAACCCGGGAGTCGATAGGCAGTAAACCATTTCCATTCCATTTTAATAAATTTATTAATTCTTTTATTTTACATTGTTATATCATTCATTTTATTTAACATGAATGCTTTTCAAGTCGCGTTACATTCGCGTGTGCCGCAGTAGACATCAACCCAGGCCACTGGTATAGCCTAAATACCTTTGCGGTCATACTTTTTCTTGCGTTTTGTCCTTTCCTGAAAACAGGACGATTGCCTACTTCACAGAATGCTTTAAAAATTAAACTTTGCTACATGTTCGTGTTTGTGTGGTTTCTTGAGCCTATGCAGGAAAAATAATATAGAGAAAACCTGCTCAGGTTTCTTTTCATTACTTATAAGCTATTGACTTGTTCTTTTGCGGTGAGGGGAGGATGGTTTAAGGGAAGTTGGTTAATGGTAAAAGGGATTTGTTATGTTTTGGTACGTCATCCGTGTGTTAGTCTAGTTATCGTTGTTCGTTGTAGAGTCGTAGCCTTTCGTGTATATATTTGTGAGTATGTTGTACGTCGTCATAACGTCTCAGGTGCGTTATGTCTCTGGTCAGTCTTGATGTTTGTTTTTAAGAATTTCGTTGCATTTTCATATACCTGTGGTTGTATATAGTTGATGTTTGCTAGTCTGTGTAGGTCTTCTATGCGTATATATCCGTTTGAGTTCGTGAGTAATCTAAGTAATTTGTTTTGTGTTGTCTGTAATCGTTTGTATTGTGTGACTGAAATATGGCTCCAGGCCGCACAAGCGTAAGTTAATGTCGGTCTCGGTATCGTCTTGTATAGTAAGAGTTTATTGTCTTTTGTTAAGATGCTACGCGTATTTATCAGGGGGTATAGTCTGCTAAGTGTTCCGTAAGTCTTGTTAATTGTGTTAGTTATGTGTTGTTTAAACTTCTGTCCAATGTAACTCCAAGGTATGTTACGGTATTTCTTTCGGCTATTGTTTTATTATTAATTTTTAATTTGTTTATAGTGTTAATATTCGTGCATTTTCTGGTTAATGTGATAATTTCAGTCTTGTCCTAGTTTAGTTTTATCTTCCATGTCTTGTACGTTCGTCACTTAACGCTCTGGCCCACTGCGCTACTGAGCTCGGTAGCACAGTGAGCCTAGAACATTTTTAAAAAGTAATGATATTTAAGATTGGTAGTTTTGTAGTTCCTAGTGAACACATTAATTTTGCGATCTCGTAACCCTTTTGTACTCACGCCATTATTTTCCAAAAATGAGATCCAAGAAGGAAAGTAAAAATTAAGATAATCTACATATAACATTCAAATATAACGCATTTAAGTTCATTTGTTTTCTGATCCATCGTTCGAACTTCTCAAAGTTCGCTACTAGAAATCTTTAACTGAAAGTTTTTACTAGAAATGTGTCAATATTTCAATAATTTTAGAAAACAGTTTAATTATTATAGCCCAGTCCCCATGCAGAAAAAAATAACGGCCAAAGCTGGGATAAAATAATCCTTATGTCAAATTTTGCGTAGAAGTAGGTTTTTGGTAGTAGAAAAGTATACAAAAAAGTTTTCATGGTTACCGCAACATAAAATGGCATCAAACCCCCAAAAAAATCTACTGAAAATAACTAAAAATACAAAAAAATCGTAGAGGTTAAAACTAAATAGCATAAAATTTTACCAAAAAAATTTCCTAAAAAAAATTTTCTGTATGCGACCGTTTTAGCGCAAAAAAAAAGATTAAAAAACTAAATGTTAAGGTTAGTTCTTGGGCATCAGTTGGGGGTCAGTAATCTGCTGAGATTGCTGACAATATACATTTGTGATCTTTAGATATTATGGGTCGCTGAATTCAAACTGATATGAGAATTTTGCAAACTATAAAATTCACAAATATTACAAAAAATGTAAGATCAACTCATTTTCTGTCCAGAACATTTGCACATTTTTTACCACCATGATATCAAAAAGTAACATATAAAGATCCCAAAACGAAAAAAACCAGCTACATTAACAAGTATATTCCAAGACATAGATAATTTAATGGGGTAAACTCTAAAATGACAAAAAAGGTTAGATTTTGTTTTCAATGCAAAAAATAAAAGCTACATTTATGACAATAAAAGCAGTACTCTTTCCTTTTAAAACAGTTTCATTTCCATTAAAATCCAATCATTTCTTGAAAATTTATTAAGAACATTCTTTATCTAGAATTTTGTGTTCTTTAATTTTCATCTCTATCATTTTTCTGTATTAAATAATAGTTATTTATTTTTCAGTCATTTTATTTTCACGTTAACCGAATCATATTAAGCATTGCTGGACTATTTTCACGTTTCGTGAAATAATAAACATTCACTTTTTACACTTGTTGTTTAAATAACTATTATTTTATCGATTTTAAGAGAAAAAGATATTTTTCTTAAAAAGCATTTTTGCGTACTCGATTAATAGGATTACTGTTTGCAGAAATAGGATTTTAAGTATAAGATGTTCATATAATTCAATAATGTGAAAATGCCCCAGGAATAAACCCTTATGTTTAGTTTGAACGAAATGCCAAATAAAAAAGTTGTTAGTAAAGACTAGATAATATAATAATAAAATAGTTCAAAAGTGTTGTTTATTGTATTAGCAGGCAAATTATTCATCACTGTTATACAGTATATGTACTGAATCTTTAGACATGGGTCTCTGAAACGGCAACGTTACAATGTAAACCAGAGGCAGACAAGCCGTCACTCGTCAGCGTTAGCATTAGCAGAGCAGTATATCGCACTTGGAGCCCTTAGTGGCAACGAAGCAGTATGCAGTCAACACTCTCCTGCATATTTAAACTCAAATTTTCATACTATCTATTACATTAAACGCAGTCTCTGCATGCGATCAAAATCTAATATGTATACTACCATTGGTTTTAAGGACGGTTTAGTTATTTTATTAATAGTATTAAAAAATGGTTATGTACCAACTTCCATAAAGTAAATTTCCTATCCAATGAAAATTAAAAGTATTTTGTATGTAATGAATAATTTGGTAATAAAATAGTAACCAATTTTGAAACGTTATTGGGTAAAATAATATAGTTACCCTAATCCCGTCTTTAGAAACTGTTTTATCTGGTATTTTGTTGGAAAATTAATAGTAAGCGTTCTTCATTATTGGGTTGTTTTTACATATGAAATTGTTATGGACACCATGTAGATAAAATCTAATTTTTGCTGACAATCTATTCAAGCAAGCAAAAGTTTTCACAAAGAATGATATTTTCTCTTAAAATCAAAAATAGACAAGTTTTCTTCTTTTCGCATATCAATCTGGGGAGACTTTGTAGAAAATTATCCCTTATGTACGAACCTCAAATGTTGTTTGCTTTTATCTCTAATGGTAAGAATGATAAAAGCCTCAAGAATTTTCGGTGGATTTTTGCCGCACATTAATATAAACTGAGCGTCAATTGAAACGTTAAGGGAAAAATTTCACTTCAATTCTAAAACATTGTAACTGCTTAACGCATTTTTAAAACGGAGAAAGAATTAGAAAATATAATGTATGGACTATGGCACGGAAATTTTCATAGTACCTTCCCATGCAGAGGTGGAATAATATAGGGTGAAGAGAAAAACGTGAGGTTTTTGTCAAATTGCATTCTAGTGGCATTTCCGGGAATGCAACTACTGTTGACACTTTTGGTGACTGGCATTTTAAAAAAAGATATCTTTCCTCGGTACGTTTTTGAGTTGTTTCAATATCTTAACTGTTTAGTTTGCCTTTGGACTATGTTGATCTTCAACATTTTTCTTTATCTTTAGCATTGGCGTAACTCCCATAAGTAATCTACACATATTTAGAACAATCCACAAAAATCTACGAACAATATTTACATAAAGTTATTCCAAACCTTTAGTAAATGCAGCACGTTGTACTTAATATTAGTATGTAATTTTGATTAATTGCATGTCCTGCATGTTAATTATAAAATTAATTTCAGGTAATTTATAATAATACCGTGTCGTTATGCTTACTTTATCGTAATAAATCATAATTTTGATTTAATAAAACAAAAAATGCGAGAAAAATACTCATGAATTTACAACAAAAAAAAATTCAAATGGTACACACCTTTTACTTGAGTTTGCACTGCTTACAATAAAGTGACGAAACTTGACACATATGATAGAATAGATGTAACTTCTCTCGAGGATGATTAAAAACTAACAAAGATTTCACTATATTATCGCGTTGCCACTCCTGTTCGTCCTACACTAACTAATATTAAGACACTCTGTGTGTATTATCCTAAGTAATAATCCAAAAAAGTGAAAGTGCACTTAGCAAAAATAAACATTCAATTAAAAAACTTTCGACAAAACAACCAATCAATTCTATTAGCACATGTTATAAACTACGGATATTTAAACTTTTCTCTTGTATTTACTTAGTCCTTATCACTTGCATACACCGTGAAAATGCTGGACAAACTATTTACGAACTAGACCTGAACCAGATTTAGTAGTTGTGCAACCCACTCTTAGACCTGCCCACATGGGCAAATACCGATTAATAAATATAGGTACGTATGTTCCAACCACACACTCAACTGTAGTTAACTATAATAATGTATTTATGCCTGTATTAAGACACATTAATGTGGAAAAAACTGCAATTGGATATGCTATAAAAAGTTCTATTAAATTGGCGCCCAACTGGGGGCTGCTGGAATTCTTTTAGTGGGCGACCAAACAGAGCTGTTTCACTAGGCGATCCTAAAACGGGGCAAGTAATGATACAGGTTTGAGCTTTAATTATGAATGATTTATTTAGTCACTAGTTTTAATAAGAAATACAATACCATGATTTTGAGCAATTTTATTAAAATGTTCATCTAAGTTGTCCCCCCCCCCATAACAATAAAGTAATTTAAAATTAAACATTGTGACATGCGGAATAAAAAAGTTATTTGGTAATGAGTGGATCCACCGCGAATTAAAATGCACTCATTCACTCTCATAGGCATGCTGTCAATGACATGAACAACATAGGTTTGCGATATCTCATTTCAAGCCACTTAGATAAGAAGCCGTAGATCATTCAAGTTGTCCGGGGGATGAGATAAATATCCCACTATTTGAACAATCATATTCCAGACATGCTTGATTGGAGATAAATCGGGTGTCTGTACTGGCCACAAAAGCACCACCACATTAGCTAGATTAGAAGTTTTTGTAACCCATGCCATATCAGGACGGGTATTATCCTGCTGGAAAATTGGATTAATCAGCTCTTATTTAGCAATCCAATGGGCTACAGTACGTTCTTGCTACCTGCAATGAAGACTAATGGTGACCTGGTGCCATAGCATATCCCACCCCAAATCATCACACCCTGGGTAAGGACTGTCTGACGTTCAACAGCGAATTCCAAATTTCGGCCTTCTGCACGTCAGTGTCTCATTCCCTTATGCCCATCATGGGCCCACAAAAAATCGAGCCTTATCAGTCACCACTGAACAGTGAACAATTCATTCTCCTTATTATACCATGAGAATCTGAGTGTGCATGATATGGAATAAGGGCTAGGCACAAAAAAAAATCGATAGGAAATCCAAAACATCTAATTTGGCGATATACTGCCGCCATTGATATCCTCCGACCTAAAACCTCTATCCACTCATTGATTTCCCACAGCTCGAGTCATGGGAAAACTATCTCGTAGGGCCAAAGTTTGTAGATGGCGTTCCACGCGGTGCGTGGTTGTTCTTTGGTGTCCGCGTTTTCGCTTATGTCAATTTTCTCAAAGAAGCTTGAACGGTATCTTAATTCTGTTGCTACATTACGGTCCACGCGATTGGCAATATTCCTTATTGGGCCAGAAAACGTTGTAATTTTTTGGTTATCTCTTCTTAGTCATAATGCAATAAAAATTTTCTGGAAATTTCAAGAAAAATTCACAAGGAATTCATGGTGTTGTGTGTTTTTTATTCAGACCAGTATACATTGAGAAGTTTTGTTAATAGCCATAGTGATGGGTACATTTCTGGGAAAGAAGCATATGCATATATATATATATATATATATATATATATATATATATATATATATATATATATATATATATATATATATATATATATATATATATATATATATATATATATATATATATATATATATATATATATATATATATATATATATATATATAACGTGGGTTTTTTGTTTTGTCTTTGAAAAAAAATAAATATTTGGGGGTTGGGGGGGGGGGGGGGGGGGGGGGGGGGGGGGGGGGGAAAAATAAAAATATATATATATATATATATATATATATATATATATATTTTTTTTTTTTTTTTTTTTTTTTTTTTTTTTTTTTTTTTTTTTTTTTTTTTTTTTTTTTTTTTATATATATATATATATATTTAAGTTTGACGGAAAGTTATGGACGGCACATTCGTTTTTATTTTGAAATTATACAAATAGTTGAAAAATCGAACTAATGTGATACACCGGCAACTAGATAAATTTTCCCAATTTAATGAATTTTTGTTATTCAATAAAATGGATACAGATACTGTTAAAAAATAGTTATTTATTTGTGGCCTTCTATAATGTTTCTTCTCACTTTCATTGGGTTGCTACTGTCCTATAAATTATTTTTAAAAAAATGTTGAATGAACCTCTGCGCCAAAACGATTAGTCAGATGTTGGTTTTTGAAAAACACGTTTCGCCTATCCAAAAATATCATGTTTGACACTGCTAAAAAAGACAATCTTTTATTAAATAAATTTTGATTAAAATATTTGACATTTAAGTTTAATTTTCAGATTAATATTTTTTAAGGAAATTTTTGGATAAGAAAAAATTTTAATTTTTTTTTTCAAAAAACCAACCTCTGATCCTTTTGAGGAAGAGGTTCATTTAACTAATTTTTATAAATAATTTATAGGACAGGGCTTAATATCTAAAGAAGATAATAAAGATTGATACGTTGTTTGAAAGGAAAAAAATCCTCTCAAAAAATTATAAACTATCTATTGTAAATAGGTTCTTGCGGAGATACAGAGAAAATTGAGGTGATATGAGTCGAAAGCATGGAAGTGGACCACCAAAATCAATTCGAAAGATAGAACATATCAATTTAGTGGAAAATATCTTATGTAGTGATGATATGTCGAGTAGGAGCCTAAGTGAGAAATTTTAGGACAAATTGGTATATCTCAATCTTCGATGAGAAGAATCGCTGAAAAATACCTTAATTTACAAACATTTTGGAGATTAAATATTCCAGTATTAAACGACAATGAGCGGCGGAAAAGGATGTTGAGTAGTGCATCACTTTTCAACAGGTTTTGCATCATAGAAGCTGTAGGTAACATATGGTTTACCGACGAAAAGGTATTTCATAATTGGCTAACCATGATAAACCAGCAAAATAATAGGCTGTATGTCAAACTAAATATATGGCTACGAGTATGGCTGTGGTCTACAAGATCTCAGCTTTGATATAAGCACATCTAAAAATCGAATAATGAACAAAAAAGGAGTGGAATTTTTGTTCGCCCACCCTATACTATAATAAAAATGTTATCAGCTTCGCTAAATATATTTGGAACCGCAATCTCATTAAAGAAATATGTCTACGTCAGTAATGCCTAGTAATTACCAATAAAATAATTAAAATTCGCAATAAAAATAAATAAATGTAATAAAACAACTCAATATTAAAACACATACCTATTAAATACTAAAAATATAAAAGTACCTACTTATTTATTTAACACATGTTTACGTAAAAACTAGTTTTTGCTATATGGTGCTTCAGACACCTGTTGCACCTCCGTTTTGTATAATATGGGCGGCAATTTAAATAAAAAAGGTGTAATTAAAACACCTGCAAAATAATTGTTACCAATAAATCAATCAAATCGGCATATTAATTAAAGCAATCCTCTTTCTATTTTGTGATTTCACCAAATCGACTATCTAATTCATGTATTGGGCAGTAGGTAAGCTACATTTACAACTAATTTAATGGCAAAAGCAATGGGATTTATAAATGGGTTTTAGAAGCTCTTTCATAAGATGAAATCATGGTCGTGCGATAATTATGTCACAGAACACTAAACAGTGGTCCTACTAAAAAAATAGACGTAATTCTTCAATAGTTGGATGCAGTGTCTGATGGCAAGTGTGACTACGAATAGATAATTTCTCCATTCACTTCTATGGCAACTTGATTTGCGAATGGTGTATGTGTACGTGTACCACGATGCAAAATTTTGTTGGACAATTAAAATTTTAAAGAGAATGAATAGATAAAAATTATTTTGCAAAAGGCATGTTAACTACTTATCATTACTAGAATTTCTATGTTTTCTACTGAAAAACTTCTCCTTCTTGGAGTAAACACACTTAAGTAGAGTGCAAATATTACATATACCGATGTAATATTATTTGCAAACTCCAAATCACTTGCAGGATTTTCCTCAATGATACAGTGTTGCCAGTGTTAGCGATTAATCGTCAGATTTGGCGATATCCATAGAGCACTGGCGATGTAGCGACCATTTATGATAATTGGGAGATTTTCTTGAGGATCCAGCTCTTTTTTTATATAAATATTTTTCTAGTTCATTATTTTTTCAGAGCTGATAATTAACCATATTAACCGATATACTGTAAGCATAGTAGACATAGGCTTGGTTTGTAAACTCTACACTATTGCACTGTTTGCAGTAAACGAGTATGGTTAGCTAACTTCATCGTACTTTGTTGTTAATGCTATCTTTATTAACTTACACTTTATCGCAAAAAGTGTAAAAGTGTAAAGTTTACGAATAGAGTTATAGTAGTTGTTTTCCTTTCTACCGCCAGTCTTAACTGAACTAAGTGGTTTTACGGTTACGAAGATTGTGTCAAAATAAATTAATTTTTCGTTTACGCAGTGTAACTATAAAACTACTTAAGTTAGTTAAGACTAGCGGTAAAAGGCAAGCAACTACTTAGTGCCTACTTTAACAAGTCATGTTGGTAAGGAAGTGTTCTATACTACGATTATAAGTGAAAATGACATGTCAATTTACTGATTCTCATAGCGAGCTATATCCATGTTCACGCGTTGATATTGTAACAAAAATATTTCACATATATCCTGCGCCGTAATTCAATTAAATGATATACATTTTGTGTTGTAACTAATTTTCCTAGCCTTTTTTTGTAATTTTGACTGTTAATAAGGTTACAGTTCAAGGTCAGTGATCGAGACTGAAATGATGGGCAAGGGAAACGGTATGGGATAATGACATTTTAAAGGTTATTTTAGGGCAAGGGAAATTAAGAAGAATAACATAATTTTTAATGCATACTGTCGTACACGCTAGTATAAACTAGTATGCAGAAGCGAATACAGTTTGAAAGTCTAATCTTGACTTTGTGCGTTGTTCGTGGTATGAAATGTTTGTGAAAATCTACCATGATACAACGAGAAACTTCGTACCCTGTTATGATTTGACAGTTTCTTTACTGTAGTTTAAGATGTCAATTTATACCACTAGCCAGCATATTGGTGCACTCTGCAGTGGTAGAAACTGGCTATATGCATATCGGTCATCATCATGTCATTAACATATTTTGTTATTTATTAAATTGTAATAAAAAAACAAAAGTTGTTAACTTAAAAGACGCGTACCAGCATTGCTTTTTTTACGATTACACCACTACTGATTGGCAAGGACTTATCCTTATCATATACAAAAAGTGGAAGGTTTATAGTCCGGTGATGACGTTTGTCGAGAAGAATTTTGTATATGGTTGTTGCAGTGTTGCATGTGTCGATCAACAATATATTTTAAATATTGTGTTGTTTGTTTAGTGACGAAGCTTTACATGGGACGGGGTTTTTAACGTACATAATAGACATATTTAGAGTGACGAAAATCCCCAGGAAATAAGTGAACGGATACATCAATAATAAGTAATCGTTCAGGCGGAAATCGTCGATGACAAGCTAATAGGATCTTATTTATTACCTGACAGATGGACATGAATGCTTGAATTTTTGAAATAACGTTTTACCTGACTTGAAAGATGAAGTAGCGAGAAATCGGGTATCTTCAAGATGAGGAATCACCACATGAAACTGCCAGATTTCTTAACCGGAATTACCCTAACCGATGGATTGGAATAAACGGAGCCGGATCTTGGCCAGCTAGATCTGCGGTCTTAATCCTTTTGATTATTTTGTGAGAGGGCAATATTTGTGTTTTTCCTGTACCAGAGCAAATACAAATATTTAGAACAGTATATAAAGCGATTAAAAAGTTCCTTTCAAAATGGGATCGGTTTAACATATTTTGGACTGAAAAAGCAAAACGAAAAAGAATTAAAAACTGGTTGGCATTTTCAATTTAAAGGCAAGAAACGGTACTCCTATCAAAAGAGGCGAGGGAAGCATTTTCGACAATGACTTCAGTACACAAAAAGGTTCACCCTAGGGACTATACCTATGAATTAAGAAAAAAAGGAATATCTCAAAATTATTGGAGGAACAGTAACGAGCAGGATAGAGAAAGATAATAATTACGGCAAACATAATAATTTGATTTTGTAATTTGAAATTATACGGTATTATTGTACCTATTTTTATTATTTTATATGCATTACTTTAGTTCACAAGAATATATTTTATTTTTGCTGCATTAGGTGTAAAACCTATTTTTAGAGTTACCTGATTTCGAGATTTTCTAAAATAATTTTGTTGCTATTTACTTATAAGACGGTAAAATACTTCATATGGACAAATTACGGAATTACCAATACTTGCACAATATCTCAAAAGTATTTAAGTTTATTGAGGTTCAAAATAAAACAAAAGAGGGTTTAGTGTCATATTCTCCCAAAAAAAAAAAAAAGCAAGTATGCAGCTACAAACACCTGTTTCGGAGTTATTGCCCTTCATCGGCGTAGCGTAGCTAAGGAATTGGATCTGAGATGGGATAGATCGAGGCCCCATTTGTGGCACATGGGAACATGAAGGCACTAATTGAGTACTGTGTACTGTACTTTCCAGCCTTATTTCAGTTATTGTTCCTGATCTATGTCATCCTAGATCCAATTTCTTAGCTACGATACGCTGATGAGGGGAAATAACTCCGAAACACGTGTCCGTAGCTGCATAACTGTTTTTTTTGGAGATATGGCACCACACCTTCTTTGATTTATTTTGAACCCCAATAAATCTATCTTGTTTTATTTGTGTGTGCCATATGGAAACGGGCAGTACACATAGAGATCTATGTGTCGACTGTGCTCATCGAGGCCTAATTGTAGAACATGGGAACATGAGGGCACTAATTGAGTACTGTGCATTGTACTTTCCAGCCTTATTTCAGTTCTTGCTCCTGATCTATCTCATCCTAGATCCAATGCCCTATCTACGCTACACTGATGAGGGGCAATAACTCTGAAACACGTGTCCGTAGCTGCATACTTGTTTTTTTTTTTTGGGGGGGATATGACACTAAACCTTCTTTTTTAAGTTTATTGGTAGCGAAAAATCTGTGCAATAATTGTAAATTATAGAAAATTAATTTAATTAATTTTACCTGCCTATTGTATTTTGTCTTATTTTATTCTTTTATGAAATATTTTAATTACTTTTTCTCATTGATTGCAACATTAATAATGTATCATTACAATATTTGCAAATAAATTTTAATCTGAATCTTAGTAAATATTACAACCAACGAAACGCAAGAGAGAGAATTATAAATATGCAATGACTATGCATTATGTACTGTGTTCCTAGCGAAGTTATTTCGCATAATATATTACTATTTCTATATACTTAGATAATACATACAATTAAAATTGTAAAGGAATATGGAATTAAACTAATATAGAAATAATATAATGTAAACATTAGATGTTTCGATACTGGTGCAGTCAAGATACTCAAAACAGTTTGACATTATGGCTCTCTTTTTATAATAATTTAATAAGTACAATATTTGATTTAATTATTCTTGTAGCGATATTGTAAAAAAGCTAATGCAAGACATTAGAACATATTACACTTTATTCGAATCAATTTTGGTTGTTAGGCAACCAACTTAACATTTATATACATGATATATAATCTAAACTGTGCCTAATCTTGGGCCTCCAGACATTTTAACTGCATCTTCAGTGTTTTCCACATTACAGGAATTTTGAAGTTTCCGCACAAACCTTAATTTTCTTAGTAAGAATCAACCCACCACAAAGAATCAACGATGTAAGTTGACGTAATATAATAATAGTAATGTCAGCAGTATACCTCTTTTTCTTTGCAAGGTGTCAAACTACTTAGTACTCTAACGAAGAGTAAGTAAAGTTATTAGCGATAATGGAACAAAAGTCATGATGAGTTGTCAGTCAAAAATAGAAATGTCTAAGAGCGCGTTTATGTTGAAGCAGCGATAAACGACAAGAGCGACGATAATAGCGAGGCAGTGGAACACGATGCACTGACTCGTATGTGAGTGTTTATATTGAAGTAGCGAGCAAAAATAAGCTTAGCGATAAGAGGATCGAAAACAACAAATTTGTATTTCTTCGCTCTGAAAAATTAATTAGCGAATTAGGAATCATCATCCCCATTCGTATGTACAAAGAAAAAATGTTTATACTTTCTCAAGTCACTATATTACTGATGGAATTCTTCAAATTTTAATCGTTTGGTTTTAATAGGATGTGCAGAATATTGACGTTTTTTACATAATTTTTTTCGAGGATACCATTTTACGGCATTTGATGATAATTATATTTATTCCTCTAAATCACTCATTTTTAAATGCCAGAACATTGCTCTCATCACAGCTCTACTATAAACACATCAAAGAAAGATATATTTGATTCGCTTTTATCCTCACTCTTATGACTTTTATCGCTGCTCCAACATAAATGCACTCTAATGCACCTCACTAAAAAATCACTGACGTAGTTTTCCACGAAACTCAGTTTTAATCACCTTCAGATGATGCCTATTATCCTCACTTTTATGACTTTTATCGCTGCTCCAACATAAATGCACTCTAATGCTCCTCACTAAAAAGACACTGACGTAGTTTTCCTCGAAACTCAGTTTTAATCTTCTCCAGATGATGCCAATTTGGTTGGCGAAACGCGCATCGAGTGCAGTGTGTTTTGGTGTTTCTTGGAAAACTACGTCAGTGTTATCTTCACATCAAAGGTTCCAACCCACTCTAGACTTTTCACCAAGAAAAAGAATAAAAAAAATGATGTGCATTGTATGAAAGTATTCCATCTAAACAAAAAAAGTAGGAGTTACATTGGAGTAATTTTTTATCAGTTCATACTTATACTCTATCAGTTCATACTTTTACTGCAGAAGAAGTAGCCTCCAAAATCAAATGTTTAGATTTTATTAAATACGCGGGACCTAATGAATTACCTCCTTCACGTAATATTTCAAGGTTCAATAAAACATGGTTTTCTGTAGCAAAGTATTGAAATATGTATTGTTATAATGTAGATATTTGAGAGTTATGTATGGAACAACACATCTGGTAAATGGCCGCCACGGCTTTGCTGGCACATGCGTACTCTTTTGGCGAAATTTTGAATAACGGTGTTGTGGCGATATTTCGTTGATATAGCGTCTAAATTCGGCCTTCAATGCTTCGATGGTCGCGGGTTTTTTGGCATAAACCTGTGGCTTCAGATCACCCCACAGCCAAAAGTCCAAAGGTGTTAAATCGCAAGAGCGTGGCGGCCAATTCTGGTCACTAAACCGAGAGATGACACGACCAGGAAAAGACTCGTGCAAGAGTGTCAATGTTTCACGGGCGGTATGGCAAGTGGCACCATCTTGCTGAAACCACATGTCGTCGAGAGCAATATCTTCCAATTGAGGCACAAAAAACTGGGTTATCACAGCACGATAACTTTCGTCATTCACCATTACTGCATTACTTGCATCGTCTTCACAAAAAAACGGCCCAATGATTCCTCCAGACCACAATGCACACCAAAGTGACACGTTTTGGATGCATTGCTTTCTCATGAATCATTCGTGATTTTCTGAGCCCCAAATGTGGCAGTTTTGCCTATTAACGAAGCCATCGAGGTGAAAATTGGCATCATCACATGATTTTGTCCGCAAAATCGGCATTTCACTTCTTGTTGTTCAAGAATTGGTGAACTCGCTTCGCTGTGCATGGTCTGTTAGCAGAAGTTGTTGAGTCAATTGGACTTTTTAGGCATGGAGATGCAAATCTTTAGTGAAAATACTCTGAAGAGTGGCTGTTCTAACGTCAAATTCTTGTGCGCGATGACGAATCGATGTCCCTGGACTCTCGGCCACGCTCTCGCAAACTGCCGTGATGTTTTGTTCTGAACAATCTCTACGAGCTCGTGTCGTGTGTTTCACATTAGTAACCGAACCAGTACTTTCGAATTTTTCGATTATTCTTTTCACAGTAGATGAATGAGGAACATTATTTCGACCGAAAATTGGACGCATTTTACGAATCGTGGCAATCAATCTTTCACTATTTTGATAATAATGTTTAACAATCAGGACGCGTTGTTTTATCGTGTAGTGCTCCATGTTTACTAACTCCCATCTGTCTCCTATCGACCTGGCATGTCATAATCTTGTGACATCATGACAGCCAAACTGGCGTCCAATTCAAATCTTGCGCTATTATTGAAACACCTTTTAAAAGGCTGTGCGACCCTTATAAAAGGCTCAACTCCTTTAAGCTTAATTTTTCAAAAATCTTTTGACAGTATTATATTAACCACAGCCTGGAAATTCTTAAACTTTATACCAATTTATAAACTACAGAAAAATATCATTACTTCCACCATTCCAAAGCTGTTTGAATCCATCCTAACTGATAGACTATTTGCCACTTATAAAATCTACATCTCAGCAAATTAACATGGTTTGTATCAAGGACGTTCAACGGCAACTAATTTCGGCGTATACCATGAGTACCTACTCTCATCTATTGAAGTTGACCACCAAGTAGATGTTATTTACATAGACCTATCAAAAGCATTCGACACATTTTGCCATAAATTGCTTCTATGGAAACTCTCAGAAATTGGTATATCGGGCAATTATTTGAAATGGATCAGATCGTACCTGAGTCATCACTCTCATCGTGTTACCGTACTTAACTCAGTTTCTTGTAAGGTGTCTGTGACGTCCAGTGTCCCACAAAGGTCTCATAAGGCACTCTCAGTACATTTACGACACCTAATTATTCATGCCACACTGAGATAATTGAAAGGGTTCAACGTAAATTCATCAAGTATTTGTTATTTAAACGTCGCGGTCGCTTCCCATATGAGAATATCTGCTACGATACAAGACTACTAACTATGTGGTATGCAGAGCCTCAAAAACAGGCTCTCCTTCTGTTTATTTTTATATTGGTAAACAGAACGACCTCCTGTCATCATCTTCAGGACGGTATAAGCTTTTTAGTTCCTGCTCGACGGACACGACATACCACTCTCTTCCACGTAAGAAGACATAGGACAAATTATGGACAAAATGCATTCGTTGATCACCTCTGCCAGAATTAACAAATTTTTTCCTGATTTTGATACTTTTAACATTAAACTGTCGGCCCTTAAAAGATGACTAAAATTTGGCAGTGACTAAAAATCTTTTTCTTGTACTGTATTGTATATTTAAATTTTTTTTATGTAGTGCGGTATATCTATTTAATCAAATATTACTGACATTATTTTATTATATTCTACCTTCTCTTATAGATACCTAAGTGTACAAAGTGTAGTATTAATTAGATTAAGTAATTTAATGTAGTACCATTTAGGATTTATTTTCTGTAGTGTATCTATTGAATAAATAAATAATTCTGGACTACATACTAGTCGGACGGAGGATATGCAAAAATCTAGAGGTTATTATAATATCAATGTGGATATTTGAAGAAAAATAAGGGCTAAGACTTAAAGTATAATTGTTATATAACGCAGTAGCCACTATTATACGCGCCTGTGACTTGTGGCTCATAATAAATCTAGCTTATAGCTAAGTAGGTACAAATCCAGAACAGAAGTTAGTCTCTTTAGATTTCACAGAAGATAGACTAAATCGAGAGCTACAACTAACGACATTTTGAGATCCAATTCATTGTGCTCAAACAACACTTAAAAATTGGCTTATAGATAGATTCGTATGTGGGGAAAATCGTGAACAGGGTTATTCATTATAAATTACCCAACCCTTGTCATCGTTATTATTGCCTATACAAAAAAAGTTTTAAATAAAAGTTGTGTGGTTATGATTGAATTTTGTTAAAATGCTATCAAAAGTACAGTAGCGTGCAGATTTCAGGGGAAACAAAAAAATAACATATTTTTTTAAATAGAATATATATTATTAAATTTTTGGAATGATAGATACTTTGTCCCTGATTTCAAAAATATACCATATATTACCCTTAATATATACCGTTTTTGAATTATTGAACGTCGAATATCTTAGTTAAACTAGTTACTGTAAATATGGAAAAGTTAACATTATTAAAGTGAACTATGAAAATGACAATTATTATATTTGATAAGTGACATTTCTTTAATGAAATATTCAAAATGGTTTATAGTGAGGAAGAAAAAGCCAAATATTTATACAAAATAGATAACAAAGATTTATTTAGGAAATTTAAATTTAAAGAAATGATAACCCATAAAAGATGTTCGATGTGTCCACCATTATTGTCAATGCATAACTGATAACGTCTTCTTATATTTATAATTGCACTGGAAATGGCTTCATTATTTACATTCAGATTGTTTAATTCAAGTGGAATCCTGTCTCTAATGACTTGAATACTATTATTATTACTATTGACTTTCTTTTAGAAGTCCCCAAAAAAATGAATCCATAGGGGTCAAATCCGGACTGCTGGGTGGCCATTTAATAGATCCATTATTCCCTATCCATATTGGGAATACGTTATTCAAATGATCTCGAACGGGTAGGACACTATGCGGAGTTGTCCCATCCTACATCCAAATCATATCTTCAAGTTCGGCTTCCGGAAAATTCTGCAAATGAATATTTTCTGCTTCTGGGATAATTATTTTCAGATAGGTAACTCCAGTTAAAGTATAATCATAAAATATAGGCACAACAACTTTGTTTCTGAAAATTCTACACCAAACGCTAACAGTTTTTCTTCCTGATTTTTTTATTTGTCTTACCATTTTTTTTCTGTTGTGCTTGTTTTCCTACAACCTTCAATTTTTCCTATTAAAAACTGTTGCCGTAGAAAAGGATGATTCATCAGTCCATAATATTTTAGTAAAAAAATCGGGATCTTCATCCAACTTGTGAATCATCTGGCGGCAAAAGTCCAGCCTTTTCCTTTTATGAACCTCTGTTAAAACTTTTACCGGTAAAATTTTATATGATCTGTAGCTGTTATTTTTTAACGTACGTTGGATTTTGGAATAACTTTTACCTAATTGATCGACTGCATTATTTACACTACATTCAGAATTTTCCAAAAAATGATACAATGTTTCAAAAAAGTCTATGGATGGGATTACCTTCGAAATGAAGCAGTATATCTAGGCTGTTCTTCCTGGTTTGCTTGAACTACACGCTTTTTTCTACTGGAGGTATTATTCACCTTTCGGTAAATATTGTTGAACGTATTTTCTGATGGTGTTGGACGATTTGGATACAACACCCTATATGCTCTTTTTGCTGCACGTTTATTTTTGTTATTTTGTATATGACAAGTAAATATTTAGACTTTTTCTTCCTCACTGTAAACCATTTTGATTATTTCATTAAAGAAATGTCACTTATCAAACATAATAGTTGTCATTTTCATAGCTCACTTTAATAATGTTAACTTTTCCATATTTACAGTAACTAGTTTAACTAAGATATTCGAAGTTTAATAACTCAAAGACGGTATATGGTAGGGGTAACATATGGTATATTTTTGAAATCAAGAACAAAGGATCATTCCAAAAATTTAATAATATACAGGGTATCCCATTTAAAAAAATATTATTTTTTTTGTATTCCCTAAAATCTATACACTACTATACTTTTGATAGCATTTTAATAAAATTTAGTCATGACCACACAACTTTTATTTAAAACCTTTTTTTCTATAGGCAATACTAACGATGATAAGGGGTGGGTAATTTATAATGAATAACCCTGTACATTGGAGTAAAAGTAATTGATTTACCTGTCAACTGCTAGTATAGGAGACTATACACTATACAGGCCCCTAATACACAGAAATAATTTACAGGAGGGGTTCAGTTTTCGTTGTTCCCATAATGATTTTTAAAAAGAATAATGAGTGAAATAAAACATTGGATTCCATGATCTTTTACTCAAAGGTGGTACTCAGGCAGCTTTAAAACAGCTCTGAAGCTAGAATCTACAGATTTATAGGGCTCTAAGGTGCATCAGTGGTGAAGAATATATCAGTTTGCAATGTTCTACTTCTCTTCGTATGTTACTGAAATAACAAATTCGATCTGAGATAAATCACGACTGCTAAGATATGGAACATTAAGGTATTCAAATTCCAAGTAACTTCTTTCTATAGATCATAAGCACTTAAAGCAGTGACCGAAATAATCTTTTAATATAAGTTCTATCAAGATTGGGGCTAAACGAGTTGTCGATTATGTGGAGATGAGGAAGACTCCCCCTGAACCTTCACTCAGTGTATTTCCTTGTAACCTAAACATCAAATGCCTCAGTTAATATGTTTTTGTGGATAAAGGACTTTAACGGATTTCATCTAGTGCAATGCTTGTGATGTATTCACGTATATTGAATGCTACAGTCGACCGATATACATAACGATCTTTCAGATGTTAAAGTCATTTGCGACAATACCCTCAAAAAGTACACACAATGACTACAAATAAATATGCAAAAATTTTAAACTTTCAAAACGTATCAAAAAAACCTTTCAGCAATTGCCGTTACATTTGGGATGTTAATTTGTACTGACAATAGATGTTACAAAAATGTTAACTTTTTTGTAACCAGATGATCAGTTTTTGACTACTTGCGCAGTATTGCCGACCAAACAGATTACGTAAAAACACATATTGCCAGTACAGATAGATACCTAAAAGAGTATCGCAATAGCTGAAAGCATTCTTTTGTTATTTAAAAAAATTTTCAATTTTCTTAAGAACTTCGACAGCGACTTAAAGAAGAACTTTTGGGTATAAGTAAATTGGGTTCAATTATTTTATTTAGGTCTCCAATTATGTGCTAGTTTTTTGTACAGGCTTTTTTAATACATTAATAGTTTTAAAACAAATTTTATAGCGCATGTTTCCAAGTAATATATTAGTAAGTTTTCTAATTTTTTTCAACATGTTATACCGTTTTAACAAATACTAAGCGCATGACTTAAAGTTATCCAGTTATTTATAATGTTAGGTTACAAACCGTCCAAATGCACTGAATAGTCATATACCTAGTAAATGAATCATAGACTGTGTTTGACACAGATAAAATGAAATTACAATGCAGTTATATCATAATAAACCTTACCTGCAATTCCTAAGCTGGTTGTTGACTTAGAATGAGACGACATCTTAGATAAGTTAGTTGTACTTTGACTATGTTGCTTAGAAATTTTTTCGATATCGCCTCCACTGACAAAGGCAGATTTCGGCCTCCTTGGAAGCGAAGTATTACAATTTTCACTCAGAACAGACGCCTCATGATACCCAGAACTGTCAGAACTATTCCTCGAATGACAAATAGTCAAACCATTTTCTACTCGTCTGGATTGCAACTCTGTGACTTCGTTTGCGTTTTCAGAAATGTTGCTTGGGGGTTTGTCTACTGAATTTTTTCGATTGTTTTCGTTTTGCTGTGGAGGTTTGGGAGCAGGTCTTCTTTTTCTTTGTGGAGGTTTAGGTCGTTCTGGCGGAGGGTCCTTTTTTAGGTGGCGTTATAATTTGTTGTTGTACTGCTGGAGGGGTTACTGACCTGGAATCGTCGCTGTGAGTTGGTGATATAGAGCGTGTATCGCTCGAAATTGAACCAGAACCCATGCTCTGAAAGAAAAAGGCTTAATTTAGCAAGTACAGTTTAAATAACAAAGTATTGTAATGGTACAAAAAAGGTATATTAGAACAAATGAAGGAATACAAATAAACTACTGGACAGTTGAAGTGGATCACTAAGAAATTTCACCAAAATCCGTTATAGGATATTTTCTCTGAACATGGTGTAATTTGTACCGGATTTTCTTTGTTGTAAAGGAAAATTTATGGCAAATAACATGATGTTTCGGAAAACTGCACTGTTTTATTTTTAGTACCCTATAAATGATGTAATTTTCAAACACCTATCAAACGTATGAACAATTCTTTTGGAATCATTTTAATTTAAAAAATATATAAAAACCACAGGTAATACAACCCCCTGTATCCCTGAACGTACCTCAAGATACCTTGTATGGGAGAGGGCTACACATTTAGAGACAATGGACACACACCCAATGCCCGAGTATGCTAGGATTAATTTCTGGCTTAGAAAAATCCTAGCACCTCGACTGGGGATCGAACCCGAGACTCCAGGGCAAGTGTCCTTACCACTCGACCAGAAAACCACACCATTTCATCACTTGATTCCCTAATTAATTTTGTTGAAACGTATTTGGAACTTTTACTCTAGCATTCATAATAGGGGAGCTTGGAAATCGGCAAAAATCGATTTTTTTATTTGTTTCTCAATGAATATGCATCTTCTTCACTCTAACGAATAGACAGCGATGGATTTCTCTAGAAAAATGATTTTAGTTGAATCTGAATATACAAAGGTGGTGTTGATAAACGACTATTGTACTGATGTTTGAATTTAAAGTCATTTTCTTCACACGAAACTTATTGTATTCTTGAAAATTGATATTCTTGTGCATAACATCTTTTTGAGGGGTTGGAATATTTGATATGAAACTAAAACTGACGTACACAGAGAAATTAGAAGAAGCCCTAACAAAGCACCAATGATACACCATAATTAAAATTTTACTGCTTGTAAACTACACACACTGCCCTAGATAACTTCAAGTGGATTAAAATGTTTTTCTTTTCACTTTAGACAAGTGCTGGTCGAATTATAAATTCCTCTAGGTACATTCACTATTCAAACACTATAAAAATATATTTCGTTGCTCACTTTCTTGGAAAAAATATTTATACCTACTAACTTAATCACAGAACACTTTGAAATCACATGATTTAACTAAATACTTATACCTAAAAATGGTATTGCGCTGTATTTTGGTAGTTATTAAGTGCTAGCACTCACCGACTTTCCCCTACGAAAAATCAAATTAAACACACCACCCCCAGTTTTGGTGTGCATCTGTTTTCTTTCTTCTTCCTTCCTTAGCGCCATAATATCACTTGTGGAGAAGGCTTGGTTCAGACTAACCGTTCCTTTCAAAACAACGTATATTTCTGTTATCTGATAATCACTCAAAGTCAACTTAGGATCCAACACCTCATCTAGGTTACCTGTAATGAAATAGAATTTATTAATTACAAAATTAATTGTGAAAGAAAAGAAACTAGAAATTTTCAGGATAATTTAATTGTACTAGAGGAGCATAAAAGAATATATATTTAATATTTTTTTGCTCCGTTACACAAATGAAAGGCTATGATAATGTTTACTTAATGAAGCACGATTGCAAATTAATTAATTACCATTCTACTAGGTTCCATTTTCTATATTCAAGTTGCTAGTGAGAATATAAAATTATATGTAGATATCACACGTTCCTTTCTACGTACTACCTAATAATACTATAATTTACAGCGTTGCGTAACAGATCATAAACATGTTTTAATTACAATAAATCAGTGAAGAGAATATTTATCTTTAAGATAAGTTGATAACAGCAAAGCGAATTAAAAACACAATTGAATTAAAAATAAATCTATGTCACCATATAAGAATAAACATGGCACAAAATTAACAATTCGTTTTAGTCGCTTGTGCCGATTTTTTGAGATCGGAAATAGAAGAGAGAAAAGTACAACTTTCCTGCCCAAATGTTTAGTGCCATAAATACACGAGGGCGAAAAACGCACTTTCTTTCAAAGCTGTACAGATGATTTTTTCTTCGTTCGTTCCTTCAGAAGAATATTACAAAAAAAAAAAAAAAAAAAAAAAAAAAAAAAAAAAAAAAAAAAAAAAAAATTTTTGGGAAAGGGAAAATTTTTTTGGGGAAAATTTTTGAGTGGATGGAATATTACAAAAAAAAAAAGAATAAAAAAATATTAGACAATTCATTTATATTTTTTCTGCAAAGTTAACTATTTTTGATCAATTTTTTTGAGTGGAAAATACACATTTACTGGTCTAGCCTGGTAAAGTGATTGGTACAGACAACAGCATAGTAAGTACCTAATTAAGCATTCTAGAGAATGGCGTCTAACATCTATCAGTTAAATTTTACGAATTTTGTTCACAAAAGATTTCAAGTTAAAAAGGTTTTTGAGATTAGCAAGAACGGTTGTAGAAAAAATGCTATACGTAACACGCCCGGAAAGAATCTTTACTGGGCTCTCAAAATATAGCATTGGTCCCATGCTCCAATTGTTAGTTAGACATAGCATAATCTACTAATAACACTGGTCGACACAATTTTTTTAACATAGTTCATACTACTGTTTTTATATTGTTAACTGAACAAATATCCAACAAGTCCTAATACGTACCATTTTTGTGTGAACACAATAGATCTTATTATAATGCTAGGTAATAAATTTTATGATGGGTCGGCAATTTTAGAAGAGCAAGTTTGGTGGGACATTTTCAGTATCAATCACATTTTCATCTTCCATAGGCGCAATTGTATCCGTTAGAAAGTGTTTTCATTGGTCTACATAACTCTGTTACGACAAAAATGTCCAGTCAAACGCGTCGAAGTTGCAAAACTCACCTGACAAGTTTGGCCACATTTTTGGAGAATTTCTTGTGAAGTCGCAAAATGTGCAAAAAACGTATTTTCTATATTTTGGTTTTCTAGTCGGAGATCAAGACAAGCAATGAGCCCCCCACGTATGTTGTGTAAATTGTAGCGTGTCACTAGTGCAGTAGATGAAAGGGAAAAGAAAAAACATGCCATTGGTATGACGAGGATCATCCAATCATTTCGATGATCAGATATTCCAAAAAAGAAAAACCAAAAATCAAATATCCGAATTTGCCATCAGCCCTAAGACATGTTCCTCACAATGCATCGGTAAGTCTGATGCCAACTGCGCCTTTAGATTGGCAAAATATTGTTTTAGGAGGTAATGGAAATAGTAACGACTCTTCCGACAACCCAGACCAGTGTGCCGACCTTTTGTATATTTCAGAAAGTTTTAGTGGCCCTCATTTAATTACTCAAAAGGAATTGAATGATTTGGTACATGACTTGGAAGACTGTCAAAATGACAAGCAAAACTTCTTGGTTCCTGATTTAGGGGTTTGGAACTTGCTGACTAAAGAAACAAAGATTACAACTTTTAGAAAAAGAAATGCCACATTTTCCGCATTTTATAATATGGAAAATTCACTATGCGCGTGTATTGACATTGATGGAGGAACTTAATATCAAGCATTCCCATTCTGAGTGGCGCTTATTCATAGATTCCTCCAAATACAGTCTAAAAGCTGTATTACTACATAATGGCAATTTAACACCATCTATACCAATTGCCCATTCAGTAACAATGAATGATGATTGTGACAGTATGAACATCATTTTACATAATATTAATTACAACAAATACAAATGGCAAATATGTGTGGATATAAAAGTAATAACCATTTCAGTAGGGCTTCAAGGAGACTTTACAAAATATTGCTGTTTTCATTATTTGTGGGACAGTCGTGCAGTACAAGAACATGGGAAAGAATTTGGCCAGAAAGGAAAGAATTTAAACCAGGAACCAATAATGTTAAATATGTGTCCCTTGTAGACCTTAAAAATATCCTTTTACCACCTCTTCATATTAAACTTGGGGTAACGAAACAATTTGTGAAGACTAAGAATAAAGAGGGTGAAGGATTTAAATACTTAAGAGAACTTTTTCCACAATTGAGTGACGCCAAACTTAAAGAAGGCATTTTTATTAGTCCTCAAATTAGAAAATTGTTTGACGATGCAGATTTCAAAGGAACACTCAACAGATAGGAACTCAGCGCTTGGAACTAATTTGTAAGCGTAGTCGGAGGATTTTTAGAGAACAAGAAGGATGAGAACTACAAGCAACTAGTACGCAAACTTTTAGATTCGTACCAAACGCTTGGTTGCCGTATGTCTTTAAAAAATTTACTTTCTGCGTTCTTAAAAAATTGATTGAAGATGAAGTTATTTTGTGAAAATCCATTTTGATTTAAAAAATTATAAACACTATTTATTACTTGTCTAATTGTCACTTTATTTGTTATTTTACAACTAGTTTCATCCGTTATTAAACTTTTTCAGATAACCTGCTGTTAATAAAAATCACACCATAATATAATTTACTATCTTGAAAAAATCCCTACATTTAAAGACATAACATCTGTACAAATTTGAATTATATTATCAACCATAAAGTGACCCATCATTCTATTCAGTTCAGCTTATATTTAAATGAAAATAAAATCTGTGTATAATTTAGTTTACTTGAAAATGTTCGAATAGGATGAAACTAGTTGTAAAATAACAAATAAAGTGAAAATTAGACAAGTTATAAATAGTGTTTATAATTTTTTAAATTCTGTGTTCTTATTTAAATTTTTTCCTGAAAATTTGCGGGCGGTAAGCGACGAGCAAGAAGAAAGATTTCATCAAGATATCAGGACAATAGAAATTCGTTACCAAGGACGATGGGATTCAGCCATAATGGGTGATTACTGTTGGTTCTTAAAGCGAGACGATTTGACCCACCATAAAAGAAAAAAATAACTGAGCATATGTTTTTCAAAAATTATTCTCTATTTTTGTAGATATATCTATGTCATGTACATCATTGATATATAGCAATAAATAGATTAGTAAAATTAATAATAATATTGTTCCTGTCCATGTTTTATTAATGTAACACGAAAATATTACGTCATTTCTGTAATCAGAAGGCTTTACTCCAGTGGTATATGCTATTCAGGTACATGTTACAAAAAATATATTTTTTTGTCCGTCAGTGACAATTCACCAGCCGCCGCTAGAATTAAATTGAACTTTGTTCACTTTAATTTTATTATTTTATGCTAGGTCCCATAGTGTTTACACACTTAAATGTTTTTAAATGTTTTGTGTTTCATCACAGAAAAATTCCCCTGAATAAGATAAACACAGAATTGACTGATATAAATTACAGTTGTCAGATAAAACAAATTTAAAAATTGAGTTCAATTGATTATAATTAGGTATACTTTAAACACAATATCTTAGAAATAATGTGCAAACATTTTACACTATATTTTAGAAGTCAAAATAAGCAAAAAAGTGTCATAAACATGTGCCCAAAAATGAACTGTTTCCAAGATACAGGGTGTGTAAAGTATCGACATAAATAATGTAAGCCAATCTTGAAGGCTATGAACTCCTCATTCCTTCAGATTTTTTTTATGCGTACTACTAGTGGGTACAAATATAAATAAAAACCTGATATTTTGATAAAACCTACAAAACTAATACCTAAAAAGCAAAGCGTAGTATTAAAAAAATGTATTACTAAATAAAGTAAGAAATAAAATTACTACATACTGTTAGTGGAAATTGCAACGATATTAATACTAAATATGTCTAAGTAATGTAGATAACTAAATATACATACAGTGTTTGAGATATAACATAGTGTAATGAGAGACAGAACACACTTAGCTGAATTGAAAACACCCCCAAACTTGCCCTTGAATGTTAACCATTTTTTGAGTTATTTTATGATTTTTGACTAAAACTGTAGTCGACCATATCTATGGCACGGCTTTAAATATTTGAATAAAATTTGGTACAAATACTATACTCTTTTAGTCTCATCAAAAGCATAATTTATTTTGGAAAATTTCCAGGACCGGACTCAATTTTTTTTAATATTGATTTCGGTACCGATAACACTTTTTTGGCAAATATTAATAAACGTTTAAAAATTCATTGGACCAGTGCGGTGTATAAAATAATGTCTATTTGACGACACGTTCAATAAATTATGAAAAATTGAAGGACCACAATATTCCTCTAGGTAACACACTATATTAATTTTACTAAATACCCTACAGCAATTAAGCATTTATTGGGCAAGAACTACATATTTATTGAAAAATTAAAAAATCGTGCTGAACTCGCTTAAAATTACAAGCATTTATTAAAAGTTGTTATTCACACTGTGTACAGGGTCATTACGCGAAAACGTCCTTTTTTGAAATAACTTGGTTATTTTTAAAGTTGATAAAAAAGGCGTAAAGACCTTCATTAACTAAGTTTTTTCGCAGAATCCAAATTTTAAATAAAAAAACAATTGCACATCTCGTTTAAGGAATATGCCATTTCCCATTGTTTTTTTAAATAGAACATCCTATATAATTTAAAATATTTCGATTCTCCTCATTTTTCTGATTTCAAAAATATCAACATGTCATTGGATATTTGGATTTTATTATTAAAATATCGTAAACGATTCTACTAAATGTAGTTACTTTTGAAAAAAAAAAGAAGAATTAATTATGACAGGTACTGATATTTTGAAGAACAGCACTTTGAAGAGTAAATTGCATCTTTATTTCACAAATGCTGCTATTTTGATTCCAAAAGCAACTACGTTGAACAAAATCATTAACGATATTTTAATACCAAAATCTCAAAAATCTCAAAAACTTTTTGGGATAACATGACATGTATGGTATTTTAATAATCAGAAAAATGAGGAAAAACGAATTATATTAGATATACAGTGTGTTCTATTAAACAAACTGAGTAAGATGTTGTATTTCTTAAACACGATGGGCAATTGTTCTTTTGGTTTAAAATTTGGATTCTGCAAACATAACTAGTTGAGGAAGGTCTTTACACCTTTTTGAGAACTTTAAAAATAATCAAGTTATTTCACAAAGGGACATTTTCGAATAATGAGTACATCATTTTTGAAGTACAATAATAAAAGGCTAAAAAGTTAATATTGATAAGAAGGGCTTGTTATTTGCTTTTTTTTATATGCAGCGTTTCTAAGCTTTTTTTCAGTTTTAAATTCTGTACATTCTATTTCTTTTATGAAAAAAAAGTTAAAAATGAGGCTTGTATTAACAATCACAATTAAAATTAGTTATTAAACACCTATAAAAAAGAACATTAAAATATTAAAGGCGAAGGTTGGCAATTTTATTTTGAAAAAAATAAAATAAATGGAACTTATTAGGCAACAATTACAAACAAAAAAAAACAAATGATATCCGATGTAATTAATTAAATTTTTGATAACCACTCCGCAGCGTCAATACATTTTTAAAACGATTTAAAAAAGTTTTGCATTGATCTTTCAATCATTTCAGGATTATTTCTAATATTATCACATACCTAACTAATAATTTTTCTAGTAACTGTTCCCATGTATCTCATTGTACACCTCTGATTTGAATTGGCCTTATAAAAAATAGTCCAGAGGTGTAAGATCAGAAAACCTTGGTAGCCAGTTAAACGGAACTCCCCGACCGATCAATATATTGGGATAATGGATTATGCTGATTGAGATGATCTCTGACCGATACAGAAAAATACACCATTATTCTGAAATCATGTGCTCCTAGTAGTGATACCTTGTAATAAATCTTAAAAAAACGCCTAAGAAATTTTAAATAAACTTCTAACCCTTCTACACGGCCCTATTATGTGGTTAAGATAATGTTTTTGTGTATGGTTTTTGTAAGGGAAATGGAAGAGATGCAAAAAAAACGTGTAAACGTTTTTCAAACCACCGTATAACCAAATCATATGAAATTTTCAAAGCTATTCCAATTTAGTAATGAACATGTAAAATTTTTTATTACTGTGTTTCAAAAATAATGAACCACAAATTTAAATAAAATGTATTAATCATGGAATTTTAATCGTGTCCACTCCTGCATGTATCATTAATTTTTTAATAAATGTGTTTCTTGTCTAAAAGAAAGATGTTAAATTAGTGTAGGGTATTTAAGTAAAATTAAGTCATAAACGGTTAACATTCAAGGTTAAGTTTGGAGGTGTTTTGACCTCAATTAAGTGTGCTCTACCTCCAATAATACTGTCACTTTAAATCTAAAACATTCTGTATATTAGGATTATACAGTTGCTAGCGCATCTAACTCATAAATTGAACATTAATATGGGGACGGGTTCAAATCCCGTTTCTACAAAATAATTTTAATACATTCTCAGTTCTACAAAAACTGTGACTATTCATCCTTTTTACCAGTAAAACATTCATGGGACTTGAAAAGCAATTAACAGCAATAAAGGCTTGATGTATACTAAAGCAATGGTCACGATGCAGTCACGTTTTAGTTACCGTTCGTAAAATATTCTTCAAAAAATATGAATAGTAGTGCAGTTCACGATTTGGTTCCATTTACCGAATATCAAATTAAAGCAGTTCATGGCTCCCCGTACTAACCCAAAAGGTTCTATCTTTATAGAGTTTGATGATATTCCAATGCTCTTAAGAATGTATTAAAAGAATTTGCTTTCATCAACAATTAAATAATAATGAGGCAGTACATAAAATTCTCCTTCTCGTTTCCTATCAACTGAACTCGGATGAACTCGATACTTCTGATTCTTTTACACCTCTTAACTTTCTTCTTTCTCTTCATTCAATAAAATCAGTATTATATAACAAGTCTAACGTAAACTAATATTTGGGTAGTTTACTAGATAGTTTAACAAGTATTCAAAATTATTGTTAATAAATGCTAAAAATGAATCAAGGACTTAATCAAACAAACAAGTATATAAGAAAGCGTAAGTTATTGAAATTAATGAGACTTTACACCACGATGGTCTGGTTTAAAATGAGAGACTGTTGAGAACCGGTGCTTGACCAAATCTTGTCCGCAAATGTGAATACCCTGGATATCGTAATTGAACTGTGACCGTCCCGTAAATGAAGCGTCACTGACCCTCTAATGTGAAACAAGCCTTAAACAGAGCTGTGCAAAAAAAATACTTAAGTACAATTACAATTACATCATAGAAAACGTATTTAAGTACAATTACATCTACTTTCAATTTTAAAAAGTACTTAAATACAAGTACAATTTATTTTCCGAAAAATGTATTTAAATAAAATTACAATAGTAATTAATTACATTTCAATTTAATACAGGTAATTTTTTTAACGTTTCTCCAAAAATGAGGGAAATTGTAAATTGTATAAATAACTAACGAATTTAATATTTTTTAATTTGAAAAATCAAGACACTATACTGTGTTGTACTAATAGTTTTCATATGTATAATATGTTAAATATTTATAGTTACACAAATGTAACAGTAATGTTCCTCTTTTGTCACAATGTTCTGTTTAATGGCAGGATTATTTTCAATACACCTACTGATGTTATGTTATAAAGAATAAAACATATATCTTTACAATTAGGGTTTATACAAAAACCGACATTTGAAAAAAACCGGTTTTTATAATTTCAGTATTTCAAAAACGTGTTAAATCGGTTTTCAAATGTTTACTAAAAAAAAAAATAAAAACAAAATGTAACAAACAGTAAAAAAAATATTTATACTAAAATTTTTGAATTTATTTAATATTTATGGAACTACCAAAATATAACAAAATAAAATATACTCTATTTATAAAAAAACTAAATAAATAAAAAAAAATTAAAGTACTAAAAACTGTTCATTTAATATTTATTTATTTACGAATTATAAGAAAAAATATAGGTTACGTCATCCCCAAATTTGGCAAATGTAACAATATAAAAATAATATAAAATTCGAATAAAAAATATTTCTCCTTCTGTTCTCCACAAGAAAGACCTGTTGAATTTTTATTCATAAAATCCATAGTTACCAAGATATCTCAAAAATAAAACAAAAAAATACAAGATGGCGGCAAGTTTTTTCGAATTTCCCCCACCTGAAGCGAATGGAAGTTTTGGCAGGTTAAAAAGGACGTTATTGTCTAGATATTCTATATCCAGCTAGATTTACTAGGCTATAAAAACATTATGATCCACTCTCAGTGTATGGAAATCTCATCTTTTGTCACCTATTATTGAATTTAATTTTATAGTTGTGGTTAGTTTTTATTTATTTTTCTGTAACCTTTAACTCCCAGTATCTCAGTAATGATGTGTTTCCGGACTTTTTCTGCTATTTATGGATTGTGAATCCATCACACAATTTTGAAACACCCTATATAAAGGTTTACTAATTTTGTTAACTAATTTTTGTCTAATTTAAAAGAAAAATTACTTAAGAAAACGGCATCCGCAGGGGAGACTATTAAAAAAAGATGATGAAATTAGTCCCTAAACATTCACAAGTAACGTAGATAAAAATTGTAGGTATTTAATAATTTATGATCATTTTCTATTTTTAACTTTATTGATAAATCTGTTATATCATTATTTATACATTATTACAGTATTAAACTTGTTTTTTATTATATACAGGGCGAGTCTTAAGTGTGTATTTATTTTTAAACCACCGATTCTTGACATATGTAGAAACCCTCTGACACATTTTGTTTTTAATTCCCACGTGTAATAGTTATCGACTATCAAAAAAAAACGATAAAACTGTTTTGGAACTGCTGGTTACTGGAAACATTCTATATCTAACCTAAATTGATGTAATGGACAGAAGCAACGTTGCCGCATTTCTTATGCAATTCTCTCACCTAGGCGCGATTTTAAAATCGTGAGTTAATATAAGTTGGAGGTTACCTAGCATTATATTTTCACAAAAATCGATGAGATTCTAATACAAACCACTTCAACTAAAAGTTACTTTAGCATAAAATATTTGTTGCTATAACCACTTCCAAAACAAATGTAAAATTAAAAAAAATTTAATTCTAAAAATGTGAGTTTAGCTAACCCACGATTGAAAAACCGAGCCCTATCAGTAAGTTCATTCCCGAATTTATAACAACTTTGAATGAAATAATTAAAAGAAAAAAAAAAAAAAACCCAAAAAAAAAAAAAATTCCCAAAAAACGAAAAAAAGGGAAAGGGGGAAAAAAAAAAAAATTTTCCACCCACCAACAAAAAAAAAAATTTGGGGGGAAAAAAGAAAAAAGAAAAAAAAAAAAAAAAAAAACAAAAAAAAAAAAAAAATTTGGGGGGGGGGGGGGGGGGGGGGGAAGCCCCCCCCCTTTTTAAAAAAAGGGAAAAAAAGGGAAATATTTGGGGGGGGGGGGGGACTCCCCCCCGGGTAAAAAAAAAATTGGAAAATGGGGGGGGGGGGGGAAAAAAACCGCCCCCCAATTTTTAATTGGCCCTCAAAAGGAAAAGCACGGAAGGTGCAACACAATAACAATCAGGTGATGGAAAATAGTCACTTTTTAAACTGGACATACCTAACAGTTTGCATTTTTTGCCTCCATAATACTCTGGACGTTTAGGAGGATAGTATACGTCATTTTTTATAAAAAAACTCAATTTTTTCTTAGAAAACAGCACTTTATTCGGGATAGGCCTACATGATAATTCGCCATGATGTCAGATATTTACTACGTTTCCATGGAGTGCTGAAATCGACTTCAGTTCAATACCATTCATTGTTTTCATGAAAAGTATCTAAAATTATTTGAATTCCCGTTTTGAAATTTCAACATTTGCCAGCTGTTAACTATCATCTTGGGGCAGGTGTCTTTTATCAGCTGATGTTTTTGGTTTGTTGGAAACTATAATTTATCACTACATATTTTTATTTTAAATAAATTAAGTTTAACAACCACTCAGCCACAAAATGGAAAGTTTGAAAAGGTTGTAATTTATTGGTTATAAAATAAAGTTCACAGTGCGCATGTTTAGAATCAATACAATAGCCGTTTTCAAGTAGCTGGATTGAGTTGGATCTCGATATGATCCCAGGAAAAGTTGAATCGACCTTGGGATTGAAATCGAATTCAATATCTGTTATACCTGCTAATAGGTGTGTCCACAAAAAAAAATTGTTAAAATCATACATTTGAGCTATTACCAAAATTTGAAATTTTTTGGAAAAGAATCATAGCGACTGTCCCGTGACTATTAATTGGGTTGACGTCACACAGTGCGCTGTGCTATTTCTATTGGAAGGAAAAGATTAATTTAGTTACAATCATAGATTGGAGGTCTTATTAACAATAGTTCAAATTTATCTGAAAAAAGAATCATAACAGCTCCCGCAAAAAATTATTCCTCCCTTGCTTGATAATTGGGTTTGACGTCACATGCTCAATGGATTGGACGATTTCTATTACTAAGGATAGAATTTTTTTGTTTTGTTACAGTAAGTTATTTTAATACCGATAAATTTATTATTTTCAATTGAAATTAAAATTTTTTGCAAAACAAAATTTATAGTATTAATGAAATCATTTTATTTTTATTTGAAAACAGTGCAAAAAATAGCAGCTATTTTTTTGTGGACGCAACTCTAACGCTGAAAAAAAAGTTACACTTTTAAAATACTAAAATATTTCTGGGTTAATATCATCTTAACTAAAACAATGCTAAATAGCAACATTTAAATGCAATAATAATGGCATACGCGCAAAATATACGATCATTCCATACTTTAACGGGGAGATGTAACCTATGATCTTCACACATCTAACCACGCACCTAATCAGTGTTGCCAGACATACCATTTTCATAGTATTTATACCATTATTTTGCCTTGTGTACCTGCACTTTTTTTAAGTAATAAAACCATTATTTATAAATGTCTACCATTTTACACCAATATTCACAAAAGTTAATAAAAAAGTCAAATTTAGGTCATCAGCTCAGTCAGTTCTTCTATTAAAAACGAGTAAACTAAATTAAATTTTATATCATGTACGTGGATCTTTATAAATAGGAAGCTCGCATAAACAGCGCTAGTTGTGCAAGCCCAAATAAATAATAGTCTTTTGCTGTTTTCTGTTGTTTCTGTGGTAAGATGCTTTTTTCAATGCTCAGTTAGCTAAATTAACAGTCAGTTAGGTTAACAGAAATTTTTTGAAAAGCATCATGATTTATTTATAATGACATTTATAACCTATGTGAAAATCTCATACATCTGGCAACACTACACCCCATATAAAAATCAGTGTTATTGACAGTTCGCGAATGTTCGGGTACCTGTCTGCATTAGCATTTACAAAAATGTGTTTAATACCGTTATTTATAGTTTTTTGTGATTAAATTTGTGATTCGAAGTTTTGAGTTACTATGTTACCGAAATTTATTATTTATAATTTGTCCCTTTGGTGGTTCATTTTGTGAAAAGTAGTGATTAACCATAGCGAATAATTTTATTATTCTAATGCTGGATATGTTAAAGGCATATTTTTAAATAGATGAAAATGCTAGACAAGCAAAACGGCTATGGAATGCTATCCAAACGTCAAGCCCATATGATATGTTCATGTAGTAACTGTTGTAAATCTATCTGTTTTCCGTTCTTTTAAAGTTAAAATGATTATTTTCAACTTTGATTCATTTTTAGAAATGAACCATATTAAACTTAAACCATAAATTAGAGACAATAATAATAATAATTTAAAATACACAGCAAAAGTATTGCATTTTTAATACTTGGTGCTTACGTGACGAGTTCTGTTTATTTATAAAAAAAGTGTCAGGATTACCTAATTTTAAAAGGAAAAATAGATAAACAGATACTTTTAACACCTTTTATTTTAAGAGCAAGCTACAAGTGACAAGTGTCGCTTTCCACAAAGGACTAATCAATCGCGCCTTGGCCGCCTTGAGGTTTATTTCTTATTTTCGGCCAGTACGTACAGATAGGATGCTTTTTTAAAAAGAGCTCAATATTTTATAAACTATTACATTTGTTTTGGTGCGACGTCTACACTGATATTAAATAAGTCTAATATCGTCTTACAAAGATAATAAAACAAAATTTGATTCGTCGGAAGCAACTGATCACGAACGGCTTTACAAAGATATCCAGTGACTATCAACATGTCAGTTGCTGGAGGACGAAAAAAATTATCAGAAATTAAATTTTTTTTTGTTCAAAAAAATTTTTTGACAGTGCCAATCAATTGCACACGACGAAATATATTAAGGGTTAAAATATAACTACGCATTTAAAACTCACCCTGTATATTATTGCATGTAAGTTGTTTATTATTTTCATAAGAATTCATAGTGATATACAAAATAATTTGATCACCTTAGTTTGGTAGTCTAATTTGTAACAACATTTTCCACCACGTGTACGTATTGCCTCCCTGTTGATGAATGTTTGTTTCTATTCCCGCAAGTTACACAGTAAAAAAAAGATATTATCAAGATATAACAAAAATAAATTTTCTATAAAATATGTTTGTACTATGGATGGTTTCGAAGAAAACTCGCTTTTCCACAGTTCCTACGTTATACGTTGATGATTTTTATTTATTTAATTTTCATATTCGTTTCCACACCAACGCGCAGACTATACCTATGAAGCGTTTCTTGTTTTTGGTATTTCCCGTAGGCCCAATTCACTGCATTTATCATAATCTTCGCCTGAAAGTTAAATTTGTCATACTGCATCTTCTACTTTATTAATACCCTCATTTTCTTGGTCGCTCTCCTGTACATTTTCTGAATCGAAAGCTTCGTCGTTCCTTTTAGTTAAACATCTATGTCTTGGTCATGATGTGTTACATGATTGTGTTGACAACTAGAAATAAAAGATAGAACATCGGAGTTAGACTTTCCTGTTTGATCGTTTCTGAGTCGCTTGCTTAATGGTGGGAATGGTAAGCACATCTCACCAGTGTTCTTCCGATTCTTGTAGTTCCCATACCCACTGCTAAATTTAGTTACACGTTCAAAAAGTTTTGACGAGCAGCTGTTGACGGAAGATGTGAGATTAGACACACTTTTTGATAAAGATTTTGCGAAGCAGTGACATCTTAAATCGTCCTACGAGTTTTCACCGCTCCTCGTTTCGTAATTTTACTTTACGGTGCCTGAAAAATAATGAACGTCTTACTCACTATCTAATATTTCCTTCAAATGCGTGAAGGTACATTCCTCTTGCTAATGCTTTGAACTATTTCTCCATCATAAGAAAAAATATTTAAAAAATATTTACATAGAATTTAATTCTGTTTAATGGTGATAATCTTTCTTAATACATGGAGAAAGAGACATTGTCAGAAAATCTGATTTTTTTCGTTTTTTCCATTTATGTTGGTAAACGTAGACATCACATAAGATGCAAAACACGTTCCACCTTTCTTAAATTTGTTCACTAATTTCATTAACTCATTAAAATTACGATGGAATATCTAGAACCAATTTCACAAAGGATGAATCAATAAATTTCCATATTTTAACTAAAGCAGGTTTGCAGTATAATTAAAAGGTACTACTAGAACTCGTACTAGCGCAATGAAATTTATATTACGACTGTGTTCTGTTTTACAAGGAAAAATACATGTCATATTTATAAAATAATCTGCCTAATGATTTGTAAGTAAAGCTGCAATAAAAATGATTTTAGAAATTTCTCTCTTGTCATGGGAAAGTGCATGTTAAAAATTGGGTTAAGCACTTTTTTTTAATACTTTACACTGTAAATTATGGATAAGGCACATATTTTTTAATATACTGGAGTTTATTTTTTATTTTCCCACCGATCGCATACTATTTTCATAAATATCAATTATTTAGTGAACGAAACAAAATGGCGAATTTTAATGTTCTAGTTCATCACCTATTAAGCTTCCCCTCTCGGTAAGGAGAGGTTTGAATAGGAAAAGATATTGATTGAGGATATAGCTAGCTGTAATTTTAGTTGATAAAATAATTAGTAAACGTAAATTTAAAGAGACACTTTGAAATTCCTCGACCTATCAAAATGAAATGGAAAATCCGAAATTTGTATCGATTTCATACGATCCTCGATTCATCCGTGATATTGATATTATTTTTAAAGATATAGGTATAACAGTGGTTCATTCATCGGGAGATAGTCTACAACTTTTAGGCAATCCAAAAGACGAAATTGAAACAAACGAAACGTTGGAGATTTACGAACTTAGCTGTAAGGATTGGAATTAATAGTATGTTGGACAAACCAGACGATCAGTTCGAACTAGATTCAATTGAAAAAGCATATAACTTCAAAAATCTTCATATAACAAATCTTCATATAACTTATTAACAAGAGCACTTATACAAGACAATTTATACAGGGCGCTCACTCTTTAATTACACACTGCAAGGTTTAGCTAAAATTCAAGTGAAATCGGCGATTGTTAACACAGAACACATCATACTGATATTTGGCCTATTAAAGACTTACTGTTTTCTGAAAAATTGCGCTTTTTTGAGATATTTTATCGGTGCGAAAAGAAAAACATATAGTTTTATAGTTTTATTTCAATTCGTAAGTAAAATACGTTAAAATTTGTTATGAGGTTAATTTTCCAAGAACCCTCTGTATAAATTCACTCCACTCAAAAACTTAGTAAAGTATCAATATATCATAAACATGATAAATTTTGAGTATCTTTCTTATTTTTCTGTTCTCTAAGTGTGGTTAAAATTCAGCTCCATCTTGTATTTAAGTACTTAGGTGCTACTATTAAACTTTGATTGGCAGCACAAAGATAAAATTTCTGCTTAAAAAAAATCTATAGCTATAGCTTTTGTACCATAAATAGATCAATATTATTATTGATATGGATATTTAGATCTCTCTTTTATTGATTGACTGGGGTAACATCAATAGTGTAAAAGATTTTGGTTAGGACAAATTAATGCAATTTATTTTTTGTTCCAGAAGTAATTATTCTTATTAAAAAAAAAATGAAATAAAATAACTTTTTTCCGTAACCGACTGGAAAATTACCTGTTTTTAGTTAATTTTTTTGAGTTAAAAATACATATTTACTGGTCCAGCTCGATAAAGTGGCATATGTTACTTTTTGTTGTATCTGATAACAATTAAAAATTATGAATACAGTTTCCTTTGAAAGTAAGCGTCTGACATCTGTCAGTTGAATTTTATGAATTTTGCCCAAATTGTCAGCTCCCTCAGTAAAGAATCACTTTCCGGTCTTGTTGCGTAAATAACTCTTTCTGTAACCGCCTAGAAAGTTAACTGTTGTTGGTCAATTATTTGAGTGCAAAATACATATTTTTACAGGTCTAGTTCGGTAAAGTAAATCATGGATTGGTAAAGTCTTTACCGATCCTTTGTCACTTTTGCACTTGGTAGGGTAGGTGCCCAATTAAGCATCCTAGACAGCAGTGATCTGATAACAATTAAAAATGATTAATCCAGTCTTGTTTGGAAATAGGTATCTTACATCTGTCAGTTGAATTTTTGAATTTTATATACAAAAGATTGTAAGTTAAATTGTTTCAGACTGGAATAGTATGCATAACAATCAAGGAATGGTGCTCATTTCATTACAAGTATGAACAAACAATATACAAAACATACTTAAGTCATATTGCTATGACGGTACTGTCATAGTTTCTTCAATTATTATACCTGAATCACAAAAGGCTGTACCTGAATCACAATAGGCCTATTGTACACTAGTTGTTTGGCAACTGGTGGGAAGTAAAAAAGTAGGTGTACAATGTACAACTAGAATTTACTAATCAATGACACCCATATATTGAACAAATTTCCTAGTAGTCGGAAAAAAATATTACGCAGTACGCAGCATACCAGGAAATCGTCATTAATGAATTCATATAGACTTCCATGGTGAGCGCCAGAATCACTCTCTGATTGTTACGTAAATATATATAGCAATCTGAAAGCATTTAAAAAATAGGTAATGATACAAATTAACATTACATTAATAAATATTTATGTACACAACATTTTCAATAATACTTTTAACATGTCATTCCAAAATTTATTATAGAGCTAAAAGTTTGGATATTTTCAAACTGAAACCACCAATTGCCATTACATGAAACATCAAACAAACGTATTTTCATTTGTATTTAAATCTGCATAAAAAATAGATTCATGTATTAATTGTTGTAGGAACAAATGAACTATTCTAATTTCTCTGAGTTTTCGAGGTTTTTCAGGTTTTCTAGTTTGGCGGGAATCTAAAACCTCTTATTAATAATTATTAACATTCACTCAATATTATTACCTCAGCGTGAAAAAATCTTGATAGTTTTACTTAAAATTGTGTTACCAAAATGCGCTGGATTCTACCAACAATGGACAAACTATTTGCTAATAAGTCTATAACTATTCCATTTGTAGTTTTAAATCAGAGGATTGGTCTTCATTTCCTTAGATAAGACATTTGTAGTCAAGTTTTTCCACTAGTTAATAAGTGATGTTAATATTATGCGTTTTTAAATCCTCATTCAAAATATATTTGAGTTAATATGAGTTGAAAAAATCTAATATTAAACGGACTAGTTATGAAAATCTGTAACATTCTTCTAATAGTCATTTAATTTTTGGTTATGCTATACACATTAGTCATTTATTTATTTTTTCATAAAAAATACATGTTATACCGACCTGGATGTTTAAATTCGTACTTCATAGGATCTAAATTTTTCTCCTCACAAACCTTCTTCATAATATCTTCCAGTAACACGTTTCTACTGACTCTGGTGACATATAATTGGTTTCTAGGAAGGTGAACTTTCAGTCTAAATGTACTCTCGAAGGGTTGATGTCCAGGTGGGACATTTTTTGGCACTGGAAGTGACCTAGATTTCGGTATAACTTTGATGTGTTGTGTGTCTAAGGTGCCTATGGGTGTATTTGGTTTGTATGGGAGAATTTTGTCGCTGTGTTCTGAAGAAGGGGCCATTCCTAGCGCTTGAAGGGTATAATTTGACAGTTGCAGATGATGGTTCGTTGTTATTTGTACAAGAAGGTCCATCATTGGAGTACTGAAAAAATGTAAAAGAAAGCATTAGATTTAATAATAATTACTGTTATTAATTTATTTTGTAGTATCGGTTGATTTATGAAACCTTATTGCATAAGGGCGGAAACAGTGTGAAATTTTACAACAAATATAAATTCTTGCCACATATTCATCATTTGAGGCGCTATTATGCAGGAAGTTATGGTAAATTAACCATTGAAAATTATTTCAAGCTATTGTGGTATTCGACCGGATTCTTTTACACCAGGCGGTTTAACTTAAAAACCTCGCAACATTGTGATACTTTCTACCATGTGGAATAAAATTAGTTATTTCAACAAATTACTTAAACTGCTGAAATTTTGGAAAATGGCTGCAAAAGAACGTTTTTTTATATAACTCATATTTGGTTTAAAAGGATGCTTATGTAATACCCAAATAATTATTTCATTATTTTTTCTAGAAACGCATAATAGAAAATGTGTTTCAATGTAAAATTGAAGTGTATAAAATACTAAAATTCTTATAATTTTCCATAACTGTTTATATACAATTACCTCTATAAAAGAATTTTTTTCAAATTATGAATATTTTCAAAATATGTAATATACGGGGTATTGTATTCAAAATTTTGCAGGATCGAATTAGTTCCTGATTGACAGGAAGTGATATACATGTTTTTGCATTACTGCGTCATAACACTTTCCATCAAGAAGAAAGTTCCAAATAACTAAAATTATTAATAAAAAAGCTACAGGGGTTTATCAAAATTTACATGAACTGAAAAAGGACGAAGAAAATCATATAGCTCCAAAACGGGTAATTTTCACAAAATTTTCTGTTTAATCGACAATATTAATAATTTGTCCTTTAATCATTTGAATTATGTTTCAAGGTTCCAACCGCCGAAAAATAATTTAGTATCTCTGCGCCGCGCCGTCTCATTTAAAGTTTTTTTGTGTCAACTACACTGCATTTACAAAATTCTTATCATAGTGAGTGATATGCGTATCCCTCGCAGAATTAATTCAACGCAGGTCGGGGTTTTTGTCCGCTGAGTAGTTATTTTCTGTAAATCTTATTCAAACATCTTTATCACTTTCGAGATAATGGTCTGGAGACTTTTAATTTAAACACCCTGTATTCGAACTAGTCCTTTTTCTTTGGTACTCAGAAAATATATAAATTTTTAAATAGAACTTTATTCTCTATCTGGAATGTGCTTTTTTTGTTACTAATACAATGATACCATCAACAACATTTTGAAATAACAAGATAGTAATTTTTTTTGTAACATTCATTTCGGTTATTCTTTTTCGTTATTACTGATGGAAACTTCATAAGCTATAATTAATAATAAATCACTTATGCATGCCTTAGTGATCTATTAATTTCACCTACTCACGATGGCTGAGCTGGCACTTATTTATTTGGATAATCTAGCAACTAAGTGCAAAACCCGCAAAATATCGTAATCTTAATAGGTATAATATGCTTCCTCATTATCACATATCAGGTCAGTGACAAAGTATCAAATTTGGGTGTAACTAACGATTATGCATTATTTTAAATAACAGGCCTGCAAAAATAAATTTTTTGAAAGTTGGTGAAAATTGTTTTTAATACGGATTTCAAATATGACCATCATTTTTTTCGATCACGTAAGGATTTTTCACAATAAAGGTATTAATTTAAAAACAATTACGCAAAATAAGATTTTTGTTAATTAAAGTTTTATTAATACAAAGTCTTGACAAGTGAATACAATTAAAATCTACTTGAATATGATCCAAAAAACATTTAAAATTATTATAAATCTTTATGGTATCATTTCGCTGACCTTGAAGGTCAACTTCTTTAGGTATTTTTCCTCTTATGAACATTCTGCGAGTCGTCTCTCTTAATCATCCAGCAGTAATCAGCAATCATATTTACATTTCATCTTCCCTGGTATGTTCTTTCCATTTACTTAATATCCTAGTGGAATCTGTCACCTTGCTCTTCACTTAATGCCCAAGGTTTTCCGGAAAATAGTGCAAATGCGAATTTGTTTTTTTCTCCCTTAAATATCTCTTTCATATTACATCGTTACATTATTTTTGATCGGTATGAAAAATACAATATTGCCTTCATTAAAAAGCTTAATAGGGATTTATAATCATGCAAACAAATTGTTGGCAAAAATGTGTCGCAGGACATAGGCATCATAATAAATGTAATAAAAGAAATTAACTAGTAATAAGAGCAATAAACTGTTACAATTTATAACAATGTATACACAACTTACCCTCTTAACTAGCTTGGATATCACAAACCGGAAAAGATCTGTAAAAACTTTGCAGCATCATGTATTCTATGAAATACGCGAGGACGTTAAGGAGATTTAAGAAACACTTTTTTGGTACTTGCTAGTAATGCATCTACCTCTGGAAAACCTTGTCGAATAGTTTTTGCCATAAGATGTAAAGCATGCACTTTACACGTAACATATACCAACCTACAACCGTGTTCTTGAAGAGAACGGCCTACCAAACACATTGTCGCGGCACCATCGGTCACAAATATCAACACTTGACTTTTTGAAGGTCAAATTTTTCTAACGTCTCCAGCACCACCCGCGTAATTGTTTGGCCAGTACAATCAGTCTTTTTGCTAGCTAGTAACCATGGAAACGTCTGTTTAAGAGGGCCTAGTACACGTACTATAATATTTAAAACAGATTTTTTTTTACGATCTGTCGTCTCGTCAACACATAACCACAGCCGTGTATTTTTTAGCACACATTTGATCTTATTTACAATGTCTTCGCTTAGAGTTGGTACATAGTTACGCAACGTTGTGCGACTTGGTAACGTCACCTTGGGATTGTATTTATTTCAGAACTCCTGAAATGGTTGTTTATGGAGTATATGCAGCGGAACATCACAGGCAATCAACATTAAGAGTAAATTGAACATAAACTGTGTTGTCAAAGGCACGTCATTTTTTTAGTTTTATGTTGCACAGAACTTACGCTTACAATCACGTTTGTCCCAGCACATCAGGTCGGTCTGATACACCTTACAAACTATTATAGTACCATTGTAGAATAAATCCGGGAATTCACGCCTTACAATGCGTAGACACGCCTTCCCTACTCCAAACTCCACCGCGGACGTAAAGACAATTTTTCTTTTCAAAATAAAGAGATCATTATTTTGAGCGGGTATTTTGAAGTTTTTCCTGTGTACATACAATCACCCACATGCTCTCTGTAAACTGACTTTCTTAATTATTAACAATGTTTTATATTTTATGAATTATAATGCATTTGTTTCTGTGCAGGAAAATGCCTCCATGCACAATGACAAAAGGTGAAAAATGACATGCGCCGCCACAATACCGGCAACCAGGAGGGCCAAGCCGTACCTGGACGCTATTGTCGTCCTGGCTGGATACTATTTTTTGTTAACTATGTCCCTCATGTTATATTGTTTCTTTTTATATATTTATGTATGAAATAAATAAAATAAAAAGTAGCCTTAATTACAAATGTATATCAAATAGGAAATAAAGCTGATTAAATAGGAATTGGGAATTCACTGATAAATTTATTCACTTTGTCAGCGTATGACCGTTTTTTACACTTTTTTGACATACTTTATTATTAAATTAATATCAAGAATAAAATACAACAAATAAAATTATCAACAATACAACGCAGAGGAATAAATTACGTTTTACACACCACGTGGCATAACAATAGACTAAAATCAAATGTTAGTATTTGCTAAAAGAGTAAACAAGTCTGGCTTACCTATTTGGGTATTTCTCTACCTGGCACCGCCCATGACTTGCGGACCGATATGCAAACTCTACAAATTACCATTAAATTTGCTCGATTTTGTCTAATATCAAAATAAACATCGCTTATTGTGAAGAAACCATACGTGATGGATTTTTTTCACTATTTTTCCAAAAAACTATAAAACTACCCAATACGCCACTACCTCCACAGCCTATACTAACAAGACTGGGCATTTGGCTGAACCCAGCATCATATTGTTGATCCCAGTCTGCAAAAAAGATTTAGAACTGATCCACTAAAGCATTTCACAAATCTCTCTCGCTTTAGAACAACTTGAACGTCGACTAAAAACAGGACAGGAGACATCGTTAAACACATAAACCAAAACTATAAAGTATTTTACACAATAATTCTGGTTTTGTCACAGTTCATCGAACAGGCCTACTACTTCAGGGCAAAGAAGAGGATTGTTTAGGGCCTCAAATAAATACGGGCTCTTTACGGCTATTTTAAATACACGCCAATAACATCTGTCGAAATTGACCGCTCGCTTTCAGCATATAAATGGATTTTTTGCAGACAGTCGGTGGATTTTAACAGCAGAACATATCGAGCAACTTTTAATAATACGCTTCTCTTTGTAGTGTGCCTAATGTGCAATTATTGTAATTTATAGTGTTTAGTTGTAAGTAAGCTATGGAGTTTGTTTTTGAACAGACGTTGTCAAGAACAACGTCAACAGACAAGAAGATAGTGGAGACGAGTGGAAAGAAAAACAGAGTTTTTTTTTTGGGGGAATTAGAAACCAAATGTTGAGTAGCTGATGATCCTTGGAAGGTGTTAATGCCAGGCTGGAGCCGGCAATTGGCGATGGATCTATAAGTTTAAAAAGTGAAAAGCTGCAGAAGATTTATGGCAAGGTTGGTGAAAAGTTTAAACCTAAAACATTCCGTTTTATGGCATTCTATGTTTGTACCTGAACCTGTTATGTAATATAGTAAATTCTGTCTAGAGAAAACAGTCTACATTTATATTCACCTGATTCTCTTACTCACCCCTGATTTCATTAGTAACAGTTTGTTAATAAATAGTGAAAGAAACCCGTTTCATAATCGGGTAATCTACAACTTGTAAGGAATAATACTGCAGCAATAACTGTGAATAAGTGTGCAGTGCAATGAAAAGAAAATTATTGGTGTAAACTACTAGTGCCAGTGCAGTTTCACTTAACTACCTCCACCAGTCATTAGTAAGACCTCTACACTACAAGGTAAGCCACTGAAAATATTAGTTTGCAGTAATATTTTAAAAAATATTTGATGTTAATTGGTATAGAAATTAATAACAAATATTCCCTTGCGTTGATCCTGTTTTTGAAGTCATGACGTCGATATCCCAACTCTAATAATGGTATAATGAAAATCAGTTAAGAATGTAGATTAGCAGTGACGCAGAAATACTGTGGGCGTTAACAGTGATTACGCTTTTCATAAATCAGTGTTGTGTAGGCACAAATTTTACTTTGTGCTTTTTCATCTCATTGTCATTATCATAATTCAGTTTCACTTGGAGAAATAATGTGTGAAAATTACTGCTTTTCTATATGTTCCATATTTTAGGTATTTACATGCAAATGACCATTTTCTTAACGTCATTATATTTCTTTGCATACGTTTTTCTGACTAATTAGTGGCATTGAATAAAATTTTTTTGAAAATGTAAAAATTATTAAAAAAAATCGTGTGATGTAAATATTAAAAATAGAATGGAAGAACCCTCTAGAAACGACTGAGTAACAAAAATTTTATTATTGACCTGCGATTAAACCGACAAAATAAAAATAAGTAAACAAAACAAAAACAAATCTTTTTTAGAGGCAGAACATAATCAAAACTTATGTGTCCATACTGATTTAAAATTTTTTTTAACACACTGATAGTTTGAAACTAAAACGTATTTTTTTTCAACTTCACTGGAGGAAATGTTGAGGGTGTTTTGTGGGTCCCATAATAATGCATTTTTTTATATAAATTCCATGAGTCTGGATGTCTTATCCACACTACATTTTATTTTTCCCTACCCAAGCAACATTTTACCAACTACCGACTACTTTTTCACTAATTCCGACGTCAGAATTATTACAAATAGTAGTCGAGTAATAACTTAAATTTTGTAGTTGTAATACGACGTCGAACCAAATATTGCGCCGAGGTATTGTTATATTTTGAATAACTTACCAACGTTGGTTAGACGTTGACAACTGACTAAAATAGGTATGGTTAAATTTTGAGTAACCTACCAACGTTGGGGGAGACGTTGGTGACTAACTGAATAGGTCAAGTTTGTTATGGAACACTTGCCAACGTTGGTTAGACGTTGGTTAGTGGCTTAATAGGTTTGGTCCTTTTTAGTTATTAACCAACGTTGGTTAGACGTTAATGACTAACTTAAGTAGCTCCGATTAATTTTTCGGTAATACACCTACTTCTGTATAACGCTGGTAACCGACTTGATAGGTAGCTACATTCATCTCAAGTAACATTTTACCGACTACCGACTACTTTCTTACTAATTATAAGGTCAGAATTATTACAAATATTAGTCAAGTAGCGTCTTAAATTTTATAGTTATGATAAAACGTCGGAGCAACATAGCTTGAACCTCGCAAACCTACTATTTACATCTAGCACATTTACCAACATTGGTTTGATGTCAGAAATCTACTTAATACGTTGAGTGTGTTCTTAGATTATTATCCAACGTTGATTAGACGTTGGTAACTGATTAATTAGATTTAGGTAATTTTTGGGTAACATTTCAACGTTGGTTAGACGTTGCTGACTGACGTAATCGTCTGGCAACGTCGGTTGAACGTTGATGTTAGGCTTTTGGTCCTTGGTCTAACATAACCTCAAAATCAATGTCGATAATTCAGGTATTGATAGATATTTAGTAAAGATTTATACACCAACTGCAAGAGACGGTCGATATTATCGTGATTGTTTGGAATGAACGTTAGTGTTAGTGCAGATTTCTGCACCAAAGCCTACTAAAAGTTGGTGCAGGTAAAATTATTTAACCGTGAAGTCGCTATTAGTAAAAATAGTTACACTTATTCCGCCAACGCCATATTTTCTGGTTCCACAGAAGGAAATAATAGGCGGCCATGTTGATTATGTGTACAATTATTTTAAATACACAAAATTTGCCTTTTTTTTCAAATAAAGTAAGCAAAAAAAGTTTTTATTTACTCGTAAAATTAATTAAACAATATTTCAATTGCGCTTTCTTTGGAAACGGAAAATATTTTTTGAAAGCAAAAAAATAAAAATAGTACTTTCGTTCTTAAAATAAACATTATTCTTATGGGCTCACTATATTTTTCGACCTACTTTATATATATGTATCAATAAAATTTCTTTCGTTTCAGTTTTTACCCCACCAGATTTATTAAAATTTTATTCGAAGTATTTTGTATATAATACGTACGCAATGATAAACATGGCTTATCCATTTTATATAAATAGATAGGTACGACAAATAGAATAATATACAAAATTGCTTAGTTTCACTAACTACACCTGACTTTTGTAGGTCAGATAAAGGGCAAATTTTAAATAAGGTTGGTAATAGGCTGACAACCAACTTAAGCCGACGTAAAATTTGGTGAACATTTGGTCGGTAATCACAACGACTAAAGTCGGTCCTCTACGTCGAATCGACCCATATTTTATTGACCAGATTAGTACAAATATGGGTCATCCCGACGTTTTGTGTACGTCGCACACCGACTTTTAGTTGCGAACAGCAACGTCGGTTCGTCGTCAGAATGTTGCTTGGGTAGTCTTTTCCCAAGAAATTCTGTAGCATTATTTTTCGAAATAGAAAAGATTTTGTTAACGTGTTCTGATATCAAACGACTGGCGACGGGGTGTAGCAAAGTTGCAGAAAACACACAATGTGGAAACAAATCATGAAAGTTGCAGAAATGTTTTCATTTTATCTGCAAATTGTTGAAAAACTTATTGTTTTGTTTATTTTTTGCTGACTTGATATGAACCTAGCATAATACCTCACGAACTTAATTTATGTAAGTACTGAAAAATTTGTTCCTCCAAAAAAATTTTCACAATGAAAGGAATAAATTCAATATAATCTGAACGTGATTTTGCAAAAAATGCTCGGACATGTCGATTTTCAAATTTGAATTGGCACATTTTGAGACATACGGCAAGTCAATGTCACTTCTAGTTGTTCCGGAAGTGACATTAACTTTGTTATTTTAAATGTATTTTTTTAAAGATTTTATGAACGATAAAATGACGTTTCCAAAGATGTAGTAAACAGGTTTTTATTATGAATACTTTTTTTATTATTTAAAAAAAACTTAAGATACTAACTTGCTACCCTATGATTTTTAAGTTGTCAAAAATAATTGAAGTTTCCAGTATCAGGTGTCTGTAATTTCAAGTGTCAGTTATTTATCACAAAAATGAATTTAACGGAAACAGAGCAAATTCAGATGCTCGTGATGATTCGGTTTGGTGATAGAATTCGTACTCAGGAGCAGGTATATATCTAATTTAATGAAAATCATCCTCACCGCCTACCGAGTAGCCAATCATGTGAGTAAAATTGAAAAAAAAAAAATTAGGCAGTTTGGCCATGTTAGAGACTTACCTAAAAGCCGACCAAAAAAGGTATTTAAAGATGCTAAGGTAAATGTTCAATTACACGTTCAAGAGAATCCCCATGTGACAGAGAATTCTCACGAAACTATGATTTGGCAACGGGATCAATATCAAAAATTCTTTGAGCAGCTAAATATCATCCGTATAAAGTACAATTGGTGCATGAATTATCAGAAGACGACTTTGATCGAAGAATTCAATTCTGCGAACAAATAAATGGAAAGCACAATGAAAATTTAAATTTAATACAACACATTATTTTTTCTGATGAGGCTACTTCCTGCTTAAGTGGTCACGTAAATAGTCAAATTGCAGATACTGGGCGACAGAGAATCCGCATTGGGTGCAAGAGTTCCACACACAATATCCTCAGAAAATTAGTGTATGGGCATCAATTGTCGAAAATCAAATTATTAGGTCTTATTTCTTTGAAGGAGCACTAAACGGAGACCACTATTTACAATTTCTTCAATTGGAATTTATTCACGCTTTAGCTGTTCTATTTCACAACCCACAGGACCCTGACGAACCAAATGATATGATTTAGTTTCAACAAGACGGGGCACCTCCACATTATGTAATTGCTGTTTGTCAATTTCTAGATGCAGCATTCCCCAATAGATGGATTGGTAGAAGGAGACCTATTGAGTGGCCGCCAAGGTCACCTGATATAATCCCTTTAGATTTTTTCTTATGGGGTTATTTAAGGTCCAAACTCTATGTGAATCGACCTAACAATCTAAATGTCCTAAAAGAAAGAATACGCCAGGAAATCCTATTAGTCTCACCAGAAATGATCTACAATGTCCAACGAGAAATAAGTATTAGAATTCAAATGCATTGAAGTGAACGGGCAACACATTGAATATGTAATAACTTAGAAACATTTTTATAAAGTTAGTACAGCAAATTAGTAAATCAAGTTTTTCGTAAATAATAAAAAAAGTATTCATAATAAAAATCTGTTTATTGCATTTTTGAAAACGTGTTTTTATCGTCTACCAAATCCGTACACAAATACAGGGTGTTATATTTAAAATATCAAAGTTGATGTCACTTCCGGAACAACCGGAAGTATCATCGACTTGCCGTATGTGTCAAAATGTGCGTTCTCTGCAAAACTACGTTGTTCAGATTATATTGAAGTTATTCCTTTCATTGTGAATGCACTATACGTTTATTCTTCCAATCCATAGCAAATTGTTTAATATTGGTTACTTGTCCATGGCCAATATTTCCATATTTCTAAAAATTTCTTGAGCAGTAAAACCAATAGAAATAGTTATTGAGACCAGGTCAACCCGAGCAGATCTTCTACCAAATAAAGTTAATCACCCTTTATTGAATCATTAATTAATTGTAAGAATGATTGTTTCCACTGAATACTCTCCGATAAATTTGATAAGGGCTATTTTGAATCACTTATTTAATTTCAGCCTATTCCCGCTACCAACACCAATTGATAAAAGTTGGAAAATCACGCTGGGCTAGCAAATGCCAAAAAATTTACTTTTGGTTACAGTGGGAAAAGTCCTTTTTTAAGTAAAAGAGTATAGTCTAGATTAGGAAATCTGAAATAATATTGAAGATGGTTTTTGGAAAATAAACCAAACAAGAATGCGTTAAAAATAAATCGACCGATCAATTTGAGGAGTGTGAAGAACATAATATATCTATATGAAGTTTATCTACATGTATGGTTTTGGATTGATTATTTTATGAACATGCATCTAAACTTGCAATCTCAAGATTGTCACTGATATAAAACGCATTAGTGTTGTTAAAATATACTTAAAGCAATTATACTCGAGAGGTAATTTGTCATCGAAATAATCACCAGAAAAATAAGAGACATATATGACGAGTTTATTTAATTTTGAATATTACCGCCCCAAAATAAAAACACATTCCTAAATTCGATACTCTATTTAAAAACCTATTACTATACACTGAATAATAAATGTCGTAACTGAAGCTTGAACTTTGGTTTTAATTCCAGTGGCGTTACCGTAGTGGTATGAAAATAACTAACTTGGTTATGAACAATTCCTGGTCATCTAAAAAATATAATTAATTACCCAGTATTCTACTGGAAAGTAAGCCTCTGTGCTTATGACTTTTCGTCAAAAGATCAGTCTGAAGGTGTTTTTTGACAACTAATATGAGACAAAAAAAATAATAATATAATTCCCTAACGTCTCGGGAACGAATCTGTTTCCTATTTCAAAGTTATTTATCTTTTTTTACAATATCTTAAGCGTGAGACTTGACATATTATTTGTTTACGTAATATCCGTAGATACTTACATACAACTGTTTAGTTCTTTCCGCCAAATTGTTTTCGATTAAATATGGCATCGTTACCTGATTTGGTGTTAAAATGCATACCAAAATATTACCCAGTTTGTTGTTTTTTGTATCCGTACTTTCATCAAAAGATATCCATTGTTTTTTATCACGTAATTCCAATCGTAAGTTATTCTCAAATTGTTATTTTACATAAGGAACATGAGGGCGTAGTCTTTCCCTTGTAGGTAGTGGTCACTTAGGTGCATAGTTTTTTTCCAAAATAACCGAAAATATTTATTGTTAAGTACATATGGCAACCTGCCAAATTCGCCTTACACACAAAGCACTTTATTACTGGTCCATCGTAACTTAATGCAGGAAACCGTTTAAGAAATTTGTGTATTTGATTTACAAATCGCATAGCTCCCGATAGGCGTGACATTTTACAATACGTATATCACCAACACGCATCGACGGACATCAAACAACTAGCATCTGTGGACTGTTGTGTGATTACGCGGCATTCACGTATCCCCTACGTTGACCCTGCTACCTGCGGTAGAGAATTCAATCTCGACGTTCCAGTTCTAGTCATAACGTATGACTTAGAGTCATTCTCTTTTTGAATAAGATGGTCCCAATAGACAGTTGGAACAGTTCCAATGAATTCAAAACTAAGCTGTCGGAAATCTAAAAGACTTTGTTGAAATAAACCTATTGTGATTTTTTTATTGATATTTCATAAGCACCTATTAGAACAATTAACATAAATTATTATACCTCTTTTTCTGTTCACTGTTCCATTTCATTTCATTATTACAATAGGTAAGATGCACACAATTTTTTGATATCGTAAATGGATAGACCACTAAAAAAGGTGGTTTTTCATATATTAATTTTTTTTTGTTTGGATTAAAGTTTAAAAACATTATTAACTTTAGCCGCGAATTTAAACACGTTTGAACGATGCATATCTCCCGCCAGGTGTGGTGTGACGTCGGACTGCATAAGTTTGCTACAAGTGAATACTGTTACACTCGTAGTTTGTGTTTACAAATTAAAATACGATGTTATATTTATGGTCTACCATGGAGAGTGAAAAGAAAAGGAATTATAAATATTGTAATATATCTAAGTGTACAAATACAACAACAAAAATCTAGAAAAGTTAAATTTGTGTCTATAAAATTAGAAATAAATGGTGCATTACTATGAAATGGGACGACCGAATCGTTAAATAATCGGAATCTATACGATTATATTGCTACCAGGAACATTCTAATGGAAGTTTTCTCATTAAAACCAATGATTTAACATGATTTTCTCTGTATCACATAATGTAAGGAGTAATTACAAACACATAATTTTTCTCAGTAATAACGTATTCTGAGACGAAAAATAAAAAGTTAATATTAAAATGTTGCATAGAAGTTTGTTTATATATTGTGGTTAAGTACTTAAAAATGTATGTGTATATGGATATCTAACTACAGAAAAATGATAAAAGTGGGCATAAAGAAATTTATTGTTACGAACAATGAATGACAACTTTAGTACCCCTAATTTCAGCACTAATAAAAAATAAAATCATTACAGAGCCACACAAAAAAAAATTTTGGGTCTGGGAATCAGACCTTGTTTACTATATGTTTTCAGAATCGCTGAATCCGAATCTGGGGTCCGTTTAACCCCATTATGTCAGGGCTTTGCCATAACCTCAATAATTTAGGCTTTTCAGTACTATTAAACGCATATAGCCCTGTGACTCAAACTTTAAACACAAAACTCAAGCTGTTAACCCCGAAAACCCGTAACCTCACCATCCCATAATCCTATCATCTGAAGCCCAATATCTATGTAACAGCAATAATTACACTCAACCTCTGATATCGCGACTTGTCAGGGCTGATGATTTCCTAAACCTAAGCTATTAAATCCCATAACCTAATAACTCTGCATCTTCATTCTTTTCATTAAACAACGTTTATCCCGAAAACGAAGGTGAGACCCTCGGCATTGGCTTTACCCAATGTACACCACGAGGAGATTGCACGATCGGATTTTGTACATATTGTAGCCCTTAGAAGAGCTGTTAAAAAAAAAATTAAACAATGAATAAATAAATAAATAATTTAATCGATTAATCAATGAATAAAATAAATAAACTAAATTCTCTTCTCATCAGAAGATCGATGCAATGCTTTACGATTTCTATTTTCTTTGGTGTTTCTCTCTTCAGAGTCCAACAGTAAAATGAATCGACTTGAGAAAGCAGCCTGGCTCAGTTTCAAAGACGTGACACGAAACTTTTTAAAGAATGCGAAAAATCCACAGTATGAGAAAATCGGGAATCATCAGCCCTGACAAGTCGCGATATCAGAGGTTGAGTGTAACTATTTCTGTAACATGGTTATTGGGCTTCAGGTTATAGGGATAAAGGGTTATGGGGTGGTGGGGTTATGGGTTTTCAGGGTTCACAGCTTGGGTTTTGTGTTTAAAGTTTGGATCACAGGGTTATATGCGTTTAATAGTACTGAAAAGGTTTTTTGAGGTTATGGCAAAGCCTTGATGTGATGGGGTTAAACGGACCCCGGATTAGGATTCAGCGACGCCGAAAACATGTAGTAAACATGGTCTGATCTCCAGACCCCAAAAAAATTTGTTGTGTGGCTGTGTTATTATTAGCAATAAACTGCTCAGTGCTGATCATGATTTTCGGTAAACTGTTGACCTGAGCTTGCACAAATCCACTGGCCATCATTTTCACCATCAGATAAATTATTATATTAATTATTTTTTAGGTAAATATAAATAAACGCGAGATTTAACAGTCGTAAACTTCCAGTTTAATGTATTTCGGTAGATTATCAAAGCCGAAGTCCTGCGGTATGACGTCAGGCCAATAGGATAGCGTTCGCGATCACGTGGTTTTGTTTGCATAAAACTTTAAATTTGATATCGAATTATTTACGAAACAAATATAAAATTTTTTTTGTTATATTCTCAACTTTTATAATACATTTCAAAATATCTTATGTGGCCAGCACATAACTTTCTTATACCAGTATATATCATCCTGATCTAAAAAAATCATTCTGTTTAATTCTTCACTTACCTCAATTAAATTCTAAAAACGTACGTGTATGTTTCATAATTTTTTTTTAATAATTAATGATCAGCGTCCTTCGATACTGTCATATATGTTAATAATTTCTTCTTATTGACGCTGACATTTTTGTAACTAAATTAGATATTTCAAATGTTAAACTGCCAGATTTATCCTAACACCATTTTATGAGGTCAAATGCGTACAAAATTTCAGTTTACATCAGCTTTATTTAAGTACTTGGGAAATATATTTTATTCGCTTGATATAATAGACATGATTTATAATCTTTCATCAAGAATACGTTTTTTGTAAATTCAAATACAAAAAAGTTTGAGTCCAGTGGACTCCCTTCAGTTGGCCAATTTTGCTCATCACCAAATTTTTCATTGTCTCTGGCCTTTAGAATAAGTATACCAAATTTGAGAGATTTATCTCAAAATCTGTGGTTGCTATCGCGATACTACAGACATGCAGATAGATTTTTTCCCCATAAAGTTATGTTTTCTCATTATAATTCGTCGAGATTCGTCCAGAAATGCAATAAAAATTTATAATTTTTTTTTTTCGAAATTGTCCCTTTTTTCTTCTTTCATGCATTATGTCTCTTCTGGTGGTACCACATTCACCAAATTTAATGTGTCACCTAAAATGTTGTTGACAATCTTAATTACCAAATTTGGGAAGTCTCCTATTAGTATTTTTTGAGTTATCGCGGATACACACAAACACACACACATCCACAAAGACACACAATCAATCAAAATTTCGAGGTCTATACTTTCTCATATTAGGTATGAGAAAGTAAAAATATGACATATTATTGGTTTGCATTTATACATTCATTTATTTTCTCATTTATGGTGAGTTAATATTTTTTCAATCTTGATACTTTTTTGCTTCTAAGATTATTTTTTTTTCTAGAAATGTATAATACATATCGTGAAAATAAAATAAATTAGTGCATTTCTAAAATGCCATGCTTCTTGCCTATTATTCAAATTATTTTGTTATACTACGTGCTGGAAAGCTGCTTCTGACAAAAGTATGACGAAAATGCAAATAAAAACAAAGGGTCACTTAGCTTCGGCATTAAGTGTAAACATACCTTCTTTCCACTGCCATTTTGACCGCGCGGCCTGATGGAAGATGGACAGTAAGGTCCATGGCCCCGGCCAACATGTCAGGTGGAGTGTCCTCAGTAATCTGCAGCATTGTCACGGCGCCGCCGCTGGACCTGCAAAGAAACATAATCAACCATTAGTCATAGTTAAGTCTTAATAAGCAACTGAATTAATTTATTATTTATTTAAATCGAGTCATAAGTTGTGACATTAATAATGGATTAACGACTATTGTGTCCACACAAGTGGAAGTTAAACACAGTTATGGATCGTTGTACTTAAGAGAACCACTTTTTTTCTAATACAAATAAGTATAAAGTTAATACAGAAACTGTACCAAAAAAAGTTTTAAAATCAGTGGTAACACATATTCTGTAAATCCGAATCTGATAGTCTAAAAAGCAGAAAAAACTACGTATCTATTTACAGTTTTGCTATCTTAATTATTATACAATAAACATATACTAATCAGAATATCATAATTATATGATGTTAATTAGTTAACCCATTTTATAGTCAACTATACGAAACCTGTAGTTAATAAAATATGATAACTTCAAGTAATCTGTGTTCATGTCAGGGAAAATGCAAAATTAGTGAACAAATTTGTGAGCAACAATGGGACACGGTGTCCCAACCAAAAGTAGGCAACCTGAATAACTTTGGAGATAAAAATTTTCTGAAAAATTGGTGAAACACGTCGACCTTGTTTCCAAGGGGGACATATTTTAATGTAATACTTGTATACCTATCATCATCCCTTTACCCTACACGGCCACCCCCTCAAAAAAATTCAAATGGCAAGGGGGTCGAGTGATACATCTTTTGAAAGGTCTTTCAATTCTCTACATAACTGTGTATTTTCTTTAACTTTTGTCTATTCGTTCCTGAGAAATAATTATTTCATTATTTTGGGTTCGGGAAATAAAAATAAAAGAAGCAGTTTAAATTATCGTATGTATTGTTAATAATGACCCCTACCGACTTCCATACATTAGTATAATCTGTCTTGAAATTCTGTACGAACATTTCTGAACACATCTGGAGTCAATAAACGGCATTCTCGAACAATTCTTCCACGTAACTCTTCCAGAGATGCCGGTTTTGTTGCAAATACCTTCGATTTCAAATGTCCCCACAGAAAGAAATCCAAGGGAGTTAAATCGGGTGACCTAGCGGGCCACTCCACAGGACCTCTTCTTCCAATCCATCGCTCAGGAAACCGATTATCCAAAAATTGACGGACTGCTATAGCAAAATGTGGGGGTGCCCCATCCTGTTGTGAGGGTGAATTTTCACTATAATTCTTTTGTCTCTTTTTTTTAAACATTTAAAACGGAAAAAAGCACCAGTGTTGAAAACTGCATAAAAAAGGTGCTCTTAATAAATTTCGATAGGAGCCATCATTATGAAGTTATTTGTATCTTAATATTGCAATACAGGATATGTATACAATAATGGATAGGTAATTACATACCTCTAAAAAATAATTCCACAATATTTTCAATTATTCTTTTGTAGAGCAATTGAAAATATCGCTTTATGCATTGAACCATGTAATTTATTGACAAAACCTTTTTTTTTATTTACAACAATTTTCTAATTAATGTTACTTTAAGTATGTATCTTAAGTTTAGAAGATGTTGAGGAATAAAAAAATAAATTGGTTATTTATAAACATTTGCAAAGGGATTTGGCGTTAGTTATTAATAAATTCGAAACGTTGTAAGTTTAAGAACTAAAGTTTTATTAATTAATTAGTCTAGCTTTACATATTTTGACAAATTATTGTTAACACCTTTTAATTTGTAGAAAATATAAAAAACAATTGGCTAAAAATTGCAAGCAATCATTTATCTAGAGATTATTTTACATTTATGCCGATATTTAATATTTAAATATCGGGAGAGAAGATCAGCAACTTTGAAAATTAATCAATTTATTAATTAGTTAAGAACATTAAAATCACGCAAGTTAATCCAATCGTATAAATTTATTCATCATATATGTCAAGTTTAATGGATGAGGTTTTCAAATTGTTTGCCATTAACTATAACACGGGACGAAGCCTTGTTATAAAGGCATCTAAATTTCTGATCAGGAATCGATATTATCAGTATCACCCCATACGAAAAAAACATTTTTTTTTTCCAAATTTAGTTATGTATAAAATGTAAGTTGTTTATTTGAAAAATATTTCGCGAAAATATTTAAAAAATAATAATTTAGATATAATTAGAAAGTAGCTCGATTTACTTTTTTGTGGAGTGAATTTAAAAATATAGGGACAAATGGCGCCGACTTAAATTTCTTTTAATATTGTGTATCTACAATGTTTAATAGAGATATTGCCCACGAAATTCAGTAAGCTGTATTAACTGAGTAAACAATAATTACAAATTAAATCAAATTGAATTAATAAAATCCAATATAAATTACAGTGAAATATAGCAACCAAATACATGTAATCTAGATAACAATGCAAAGTCTTCATTTCAGTGCTCCATCATAATATGTAATGTATTAAAAATAAACTTTATGAATTAGAAATATTTTTATCCTTTGAAAATGTGGACTTAATTTGTAATAATGAAATAAACTATGTAACAATTCCTAGATACAAAATTGTTAATTTTTATTGTAGAAAACATATACGTGGTGGGAGTTTTAATACTATCAAAAAATATCTATTCCACAGTTGAAATGACAGATATTGTAAATTTAAGTGTTGATAAAATTTTTGAATGTGCTGCTATAACATTATCAATTTCTGAAATTAATTATTGTATATTATGTATTTATAGAACACCAAATTCTGATGTTAATTTATTTTTTCAGACTTGAGGAAAGTTTAAATAATATCATTAGTAACAGTAATGTAAACAGGAGAATTATTTGTGGTGATCTAAATATAAATTACCTTTATGAAAATAATGAAGATACAGCTGCACTAAAGGACCTTATAAATTATTTTTATATGCTTTCAGTTTTTAAAGAATCAACTAGAATATATCAAAATTCTGAATCTGCTGTAGATTCTATACTAACAAATTTTAATAATAATATAAGTTACGCAAATATCATACATACTAGATTTTCAGATTACTCTGCCCAAGAAATTATTTTTCCAATATCTACTATAGATTCAGTTCAACAAATTAAAATTAGATCATTTACAAAAAACAATATTATGAAATTTTAAAAATTCCTAGAGGAACAAACCTGGCAAGATGTACTAAAGGAACAAACTGCTGAAAATAAATTTATATCATTTATAAATATTGTGAAAAATTATTATATTTGTTTTTCATTTACCACCAAAAATATTAATACCAATAAGAACAAAATTTGGCTAACTTTAGGGCTACGAGTATCTTCTAAAAAATTAAATGAACTTCATCACATGCTAAAAGGGGTCTTATAAATCTTGATTATTATAAACGTTATAAAAATATATACCGTAATTTAATTACAGAAGCTAAAAAAATTCATTTTGTCAAATTATAAAAAACTTAGAAAATACGTGTAAAACAGTGTAGAAAATAATAAATAATAATAACTAATATTAATTTAAATAAAAATACAGAAATAATTATAAATAATAATTTGCTTACAGATAAAACGGAAATTGCAAACACTTACAACTCATATTTTATTAATTTACCAACATCTATCACCTCAAAAAATCAAAACAATAAAAAAAGTGAAAACAATATTCCTATATTAAATGATACTATTTTCTTAAAAGATGTAACTATTTCTGAATTAATTAAAGCCATAAGTAATTTGAAAAACTCATACACAACTGGTCATAATAATATTTCAATTTCAATAATAAAAAAAGTGTAAATATTTGTTAGCGATACCGTTATGTCACATTATAAATTCTTGTTTTACACAAGGAACCTATCCAGATTTTTAAAAATTTCAAAAGTTATTTATTTGTTTAAAAAAGGCGATCCTCACGATAGACCCATATCTTTATTATCAGTATTTTCAAATATATTTGAAAAAATCATTTTCAATAAAATAGTAAACTTTTTGGAAACAAAAAAAATATTTCCCCCTAATCAGTATGATTTTAGAAAAGACCATTCAACATCTACAGCTTTAATAAGTTTTTTAGGCTATATATTTATATATACATAGCCTAAATATATATATATATATATATATATATATATATATATATATATATATATATATATATATATATATATATATATATATATATATATATATATATGTATATATATATATATATATATATATATATATATATATATATATATATATATATATATATATATCACAACCTAGACATGTGGCACAAGGTCATTGCATTATTTGTGGATCTTTCAAAGGCATTTGACTCTTAGGTAAATTGGAATGTTATGGTCTTCGCGGGCAATGCAAGTCTTTTCAAATCATATCTCTCAAATAGAAAACAATTTGTGGATTTCTTTGGAGCCAAATCTACTAAACTTGACGTTAGTATAGGTGTACCACAAGGCAGTGTTCTGGGACCTCTACCTCTATTATACCTTAATGAGATCAACATATAACAGAATTTCACTGTGCATTTGCAAAGGATATTACAATTGCAACAAGTGGAAAGAATTTAGAAAATGTGTTTCGAACTACTTTATAAACAATTATTTAATCATAGAGAGAAAACTTTTTTCATGCAGTTTCATCCTGTGAGAGCAAAGTACATTGCCAGTCCTCTTATATGGTTTGAAAATAAGTCAATTCAACAAGTGAAAGAATTTAAATTATTAGGCATACATATTGATGATTAATTTTTTTTTCTGGCTTCGGTCTCTGGCTAAGAACATTGTTAAATTTTAATCTGTTGTGTGTCTAATGTCTACATATATGTATATTTTATTGATTTTCAAATTGATTGGTCTTGTAATTGTTATGCCTACAGACGTGGATTTAAAAAAAAAATTCTGTTGTGGAATTTTTACATCATAATTTGGCTATTGAACCCTGAAGAAGTTTAAGCATATTAAACGAAACGTAGGCAAGGTAGCGTTTTATTTTAACCTATTGTCCTAGCTCCGACAATTTCAACCTGTAGAAGATTTTTCAAGGACACAAATTTCATTTTTTAATTATTATAATCATTCGTTTGATTTTTAACTTTCACCTGTTTATAATATTCTATTTGATTAGTATTGAAGCGTGCATTATATTAAAAAATCGTAAAAATGTTAGCGTTTTAAAAATAATTTAAATTATAAACAATGAATAGCAATAGTAAATCAATAACAGAATCATTTTCTTCGCAAATACGTACCTTTTATTTTGTATCCAAATTAAAATAGTCTTGAAAATGTTTGATATAACAAAAAAAATAATACCTATACAAATTCACGAAGTCGTTCAAAATTACAAATATTCTCAAATAGTTTTCAGCTATCAAAACAATACTTAAATAAAGAAAATATGTCAACACAGGTTCGGCCATATCACAGGGCGCATTATCTCATTGGTTGATTAGCTGGCGGCAATTTTAAATTAATCCAAACCTTTATAAATTTTTTTTGTATTTAACTTTTTTTTAAATCCAACCACTTATTGATACTGATTACATAAATAGTGTAGAATCATATACAATAAAAAGAAATCCAACTTTTAACATAGTGGGACATCCCCATTGCAATTAAGTACCCATAACATGAATTAAAATATATAAACATCCTTTATTGCAAATCTATGCATCAAATTCCATTTATATTGATTAATTAATGATTATTCAAGAGATATATAAGCATTCTTAATAATTAGAAACGTTACCTCATTATCAATAATAACAAAACAATGCCGATACCATAAACCACATAATGTATTCTACGCAAGGTAATTTTGTAATTTTCAAGTAGATGACTAATGTTCTAAGAGCCTAGATAAGGTCAGGCCACAAATACCCACATAATTAAAATTGTTTTCCAGCTTTTTTTATATCAAGTGCGAGCCATTTTTATAATATGTATCCATTTTACAACATACAGGTTTTTCTACTAAGTGGTTATAGAAGAGGGCACTACTTGAAATCAAAACTGATCTGTTTAATAAAGTTAACCAATGTTGAAAATGGAATAAAGTTACATTAACAGAAAATGCAAGGTACCATTATTACCTTGTTTGTTAAATTTAAAAAAAAAACACCAATGTAGACAGTACTATGAAACGGGTCTAAAGTAACGCGACGATCAATCATACATGCCTGCCGGAACATGGATCAGTAACTGGCAGATTTAGTGACAATGCGTAGCTAATTTTAATTACATTTTATAACCGGATGTTGATAATAAAATTCAAACTCCTAAAACAGTATACCATAAATCAGCCACCAACGAGGAAATCAAATCAAAAGTAAAACAATCTTTACAATTATCAAGGAAAACAATATATTCACTCTCTTCAAAGTACAAAATTGAAAGATGTTTCAATTTATAACAAAAATATAAAAGTGGTGTTGAAATTTATTCAATATCGTTCAATATTGTAAATTCATTAACTTCATGTACCCACAAGCATTTTCTACTATTCTCTATAACGATTTTCATTCTCTTTTCGATAAAAGTAATATTCTAGGTTTAGTATCTTGTCATTTTTACAGTATTATTTCATAAATTTGTTATTTATGGGTCTATATGTCAAACAAAAAAATATTACCATAAAATCCCTGCCTCCATGAATTATAATGGACAAAAGCTATCTAATGGTCAGTTAATTTGCTGACGCATTTGCTTTACATTTTCATTCGTTATACCCTCCCCCCCTTCTCAGGATACAAATATCAATACTGATTGTCTTAAAACCAACGATAATCTTGTAATAAAACCAAAGATGGCTATGGCATAACATTGCTGTTTTTATGCTGAAAGACTGTGCCTTAGCCTCTGTTTACCCGCTAACCATTATATTTAATTTAATTTTATAAACTTGCAAATTTCCAAGCATATGGAAAGTTTTACGACTTTGTCCTGTTTTTAAAAATGGGGGTAGATATGATGTTTGCAACTATCGCCCTATTGCTATTTTATGTAACTTTTGTAAGATCTTGGAGATTCTTTTGCACTGCTATATATATTATCATGTAAACAATATAATTTATGTTAATCAACATGAAGTCATGAATGCTAGGTCAACTACAACTAATTTGTATAACGCAATACATCTCAAATATCTTAGATAAACAAGGCTAAGTTGATGTTGTTTATACGGATTTCTCCAAGGGCTTTGATCGACTAGACCATACAATTCTAATAAATCGCTTAGACCAATATGGAATATTCAGATGACATAAATCTATTTAGATCTTATCTCTCCAAGAGAGTATAGTACGTGCAATATCATGGCTATAACAATATAGATGTACTGTCAGGAGTTTCACAAGGCACCATCCTTGGGCCCCATTTTATTTAATATATTTTTAGATGACATAGCATCCTCTCTCAATATCCGTTTTCTAATGTATGCTGACGACATGAAATTTTGTTCTAAAATTGACTCGTATGATGACTGCGCTCGGATACTGGATGTATTAAAACAAGTTAATGATTAGTGTATTGCCAATAATCTACCTCTTAACATTAAGAAATGCAATGTGATGTCATTCAGTTGGCAACTAAATCCTTGCTTATCAAATAGGCAATGTGTGCTTGGCTCGACCCTGCTTTATAAAAGATCTTGGAATTATATTTGATAATAAACTGTCTTTTAATGAACATGTTAACGTAATACTAAAATTAACCTATAAAAATCTTGGATTTGTAATAAGAAATAGTAAAGATTTGGCTGACCCTAGCACAGTGATACTCTTGTATAACGCATTCATATGGTCCCGCCTGGAATATGCTTCCATAATATGGTGTCCAGCATATTCTGCATATGAGGAGCAAAATTCCAAAAGGATTTTTATCCACGACATGATATGACAGGAGAACAAGAAATTGTATATTCTTTATTTTTTGTTTTAGTTGATAATTTTTGCATGCTGATTCCTTTAAGGTGTCTACAAAACATGTACACATGTCTTAAGACAGGAACGCACGTTCATGTACGCACTTTTTGTACGTGGTATTCATATTACCTACACAACACTTAATTCTATTTAAGCAGCAACAAGACATGTTCGACGGACTTTTAACTGAAATTGTGTCTACACACTGGCGTACGTGAACTCGCTTTTTGTCTCAAGACACGTATGTGTATCTGTAAGCACCTTTAAGTAGTATTTTTAACATAATTGTGGAAATCGATCACGTAAATTAACAAAGATTATCACGCCATTACATTGGATAAAAAAGCAGTTACACTGAACGTATATTCCGCAATCCTCTTCATTAGTCACATTTAGTTTCGGCAATATTTTCTTTGGTTTGATCCTCTTCGTTCAACAACACTGGATAATAGCTATTTTAAATCGAAGAAGTATGTTGATAAAAGACAATACGTCTGTGTGTGGAAGTTAACTAGCATTATAATACTCTACATACATATATGTATAAAAAGTGTTGTAGTGCGACTTATCTTTATAACTCTCGAGAAAAGGGCAGCGCAGCGCCTTGAGTTGTGAGGTACAACAATAATTAAGCCGCTGCTATCTTAATTTACAACACAAGTATATGTACATATTAATTAAATATAGGTACTTAATCATTTCAAATTTCAACTATACTTTCTAACATTTTGACTTTAAAGTGTATGTATTTTCATGTCTATTATGTTATGTATATTTAATCAATTTTTGCTATGTATCCATTTTGTTATTACTTTTTTTAAATAGACTATTTGAATTAATTTGTTTTATTTCAATTGGCAAAATATTATATAGTTTCGGTCCCAAGTATGTAAAGCATCATTGTGCTATGTTTTTATTAGTTTTAGGCAATCTGGCAGAATTAATTTTATATCTAGTGTCATGTTCATGTTCAATTTTTACTAACCCTTTTTTATTTTTATGTTGCTTTACTTAAATTATTTGGCAATACAATTGACGCAAATCAAATATTTTGGTTTCATTATAAAGATCTTCTGTAGGGTAAGTAAAAGGTTTCCTATAAATTATTTTCAACACGTGCTTTTGTGCTATTTGCAGGTTATCAATAAAATTATTTGTAGCACCTCTCCATCCAACTATGCCATATGTTAGGTGAGTTTCAATTAGGGAATAATAAAGGATTTTTAACTGATTAATTTTTAGTATATTAGAAAAATATTTAAATTTGTATAATAAAAACCTAATTTTTTTTATAACATAATTAATATGTATATCCCATTTTAGATGGCTGTCTATATATAGTCCTAAGTATTTTATGTGGGTGACTGATGCAATATCTATTTTTATACCCTCTTCTGGACCTACATCTATGGTAAATTTGTTGTACGTTGGTAGGTATTTTTTATATGATGTGAAGGGAACATAGTAAGTATTTGTTAAGTTTATGGATAAAAGTCTACTATTGAACCATTTTATTATTTGTTTAAAATCACGTTCTACTTTTGTTTAAGCGTGATCCATGACTCATCCTCATAAAGGACCACTGTGTCATCAGCGAAACTTAGTATGCTACCTTCACTTTCCAATTTATACAAATCATTTATGTAGATGTTAAATAGTATTGGTCCTAAAACGGTTCCCTGAGGAACTCCATATTCGACAGTGTGAGAGTCACTGAAAGTATCATTAACATTCACAGATTGCGTTCTATTTGAGAGGTAATTACACATAATCGTATATGGCGTTCCTCGGAAACCAATATTCTGTAAAACGCGCATAAACTGGACGTGGCTAACCGTGTCAAACGTTTTTTTCAGGTCTACAAAAACATAAGCATGGTTTTTTATCATTTACTGATTTATTTATTTTTCCTGTTAATTGAGAAATTGCATCACTAGTTGATAATTCTTCTCTGAAACCATATTGTTTATCTGATAGAATGTTATATTTTTCAAGATAATCGTTAATTCTTTTTTTTAGTATTTTCTCGAAAATTTTTGCCACGTTAGATATTAAGGAAATTGGCCGATAATTAGACACGTCCAGCCTATCCCCACTTTTGTAGATAGGTTTAACAACAGCGACTTTGAAAGCCGTTGGACACTCGCCGGTATCGAATGTCATATTTATAATGTGTGCTAAAGGGGTGGATATTTCAACGCATTCATATTTCAAAGTCTCAGACTTCAAACCATCTAGCCCTGGTGCTTAATGATTTTTTGAACATTAAATTTAAATGGGATAGAAGTTCATTTGAGATTTCAATGGCATCATAGGGAACTTCTTAAAGCAAAGGAAGAGACATGTCATCTGTATCTCAGCAGAAAAATGTTGGTTATAAAGTCGTTTTGAAATTTTGCTCCTCATTATAGACAGTATCGAAAACATTCAACGTAAATTTTCAAGTATGTGTATATCAAGGATAATGAAATTTACCCGGCTATTGACTTCCCACATGATATGCTTTTAAATTTATATAATTTTGTGTCACCGAAGGAAAAAAGATCCATACACTTAATCATTTTTCTGCACAAGATAATTAAATATGATTTTGATTGTCCACAAATATTCACAGCACCGTGACTTTAATGTACCAAGATTATTAGTTTCGCGTTCTCCTGAAACATGTCATCTGCCCATTCCTCGAACTAACCTATTAAAAGCATTTCCACTGTTTCAAGTTTACTCTAACTATTCAGAGGTTAAAGACAGTATTGATATCTTCAATTGTAAAATAAATGAAATCAAGAAAAAAATGTTAACAAATTAACAATTTACTTAATAGATCTGGACTACTTAGTGTATTAATTAATAATCCCAAATAGCCCGCTTTATTGATTAGTGGGTCACAGTTCACTGAACTGTGACAATAGTTTAGGTATAAATAAAGTACATTGTTAGCATAAGGGTAGTTTTAATCATCTCCAGATGATGCCAACTTTGTTGGCGAAACGAGCGTCGAGTGCGGTATATAATGTCTTGGTGTTTCGTGGAAAACTACATCAGTGTTATCGTCACATTAAAGGTTCCAACCCACTCCAGGACTAGTAATCTATTATTAATTCCGTTTTTTTTACATTTCCTCTCTTTTATATTATTAGCTTCTAGTCCTTTTATGTTAAATTAATTGTGTTTAACTTTTTTTCTATGTTTGTCCGTAATCATTTCTGTATTATGTTATATACTGATATTTTAAAACTATGTTTCATTAAATAATGGATTTAAATATAACAACGTAATTGATAACCACGTTACTGTGGAATAGTGTATTTAAATAAATAAATAAAAAATTTAATAATTAAAATATGAAGTAGTTATTTGAATAAAATTAAACTGCAATTTTGGGTCAGAACTTCCTCATATAAATTGTGTTTTATAAAAAAGTCAATTTTCTTTTAAAAATTTATTTTTTTAAGTTTAAAAGAATTAATTTGGGTGGGATGTCACTAATATTTTTTTTAATATTGGGAGGGGGGGGGCAGTAAAAAAAAACAAAAACCCCAAACATCTTCTAGTTTCTTTTGAATATTTTTGAAACTTTATCTCAAAACTTGCTGCTATCCGAACCACACAACAAACAACAGAAAATTGTTTACCCTTATTCCGTCGTCCAAAATACACTTTTTGAACACAACTACCTCACATTGAGGGGTGAGGATGTAATATGAAACACATTCTTAGTTACTTCATCCTATCTGTACAATCATCAATGAAATTATAAGTGCTAGGAATAAAGTCATCTCTCAAACAGCGACGTCTTTGGATCCACCACGTATGTAATCTATAAACCTAAAGTGGATATAAATAAGGACGCAATGAGATAATCAATGATTACAACCCGTGGTTCGGTAATTGATTATCTTATCAAATTATGTATTCCGTTGTTCTGTTTATTGTGTTGTATAACCTAACTACAAGTCTAATCAATATAAATATTCTGTTTATTCATTTTATTGACTTAAGACTATTAAAAACAATCAGTGTTTTTATCGCACATAAAAAAGCATTATGTGATAGCCTGATACTAAATAAATGTAATAGATTACTTGCATTCATATAAAAAGATATAGCAGAAAATATAGAGCAAACAAAAATCATCTAGAGCAGTCACAAATTGAAAATATGTGTTAATACTTTTTGAAATGATCCAAAGTCTGATTAAGCTGCCTGATTGTTTAACATACTGTTGAATTTTAATAATTTTGTGAAACTTCGATAAAGTGAAAAAGAAATTATTTGTCTGCAACTAATACAGAAAAATATGCTCAACCATATCCAAAATGTAAGACGTTTAAAGCCCAGAGAACCAGCTGCTTCTAGTGCATCTATGGAAATTACATGAGTACGAAATGAAAGACCGTTAATTTTTTACAAGACTGTGAATGCATTTGATATTTCCTTTATAATATATAATACAGATAATAAGGAAATTGGCCGATAATTAGACACGTCCAGCCTATCCCCACTTTTGTAGATAGGTTTAACAACAGCGACTTTGAAAGCCGTTGGACACTCGCCGGTATCGAATGTCATATTTATAATGTGTGCTAAAGGGGTGGATATTTCAACCGCTACATATTTCAAAGTCTCAGACTTCAAACCATCTAGCCCTGGTGCTTAATGATTTTTTGAACATTAAATTTAAATGGGATAGAAGTTCATTTGAGATTTCAATGGCATCATAGGGAACTTCTTAAAGCAAAGGAAGAGACATGTCATCGGTATCTCAGCAGAAAAAATGTTGGTTATAAAGTCGTTTTGAAATTTTGCTCCTCATTATAGACAGTATCGAAAACATTCAACGTAAATTTTCAAGTATGTGTATATCAAGGATAATGAAATTTACCCGGCTATTGACTGCCCACATGATATGCTTTTAAATTTATATAATTTTGTGTCACCGAAGGAAAAAAGATCCATACACTTAATCATTTTTCTGCACAAGATAATTAAATATGATTTTGATTGTCCACAAATATCACAGCACCGTGACTTTAATGTACCAAGATTATTAGTTTCGCGTTCTCCTGAAACATGTCATCTGCCCATTCCTCGAACTAACCTATTAAAAGCATTTCCACTGTTTCAAGTTTACTCTAACTATTCAGAGGTTAAAGACAGTATTGATATCTTCAATTGTAAAATAAATGAAATCAAGAAAAAAATTTTAACAAATTAACAATTTACTTAATAGATCTAGACTACTTAGTGTATTAATTAGTAATCCCAAATAGCCCGCTTTATTGATTAGTGAGTCACAGTTCACTGAACTGTGACAATAGTTTAGGTATAAATAAAGTACATTGTTAGCATAAGGTTAGTTTTAATCATCTCCAGATGATGCCAACTTTGTTGGCGAAACGAGCGTCGAGTGCGGTATATAATGTTTTGGTGTTTCGTGGAAAACTACATCAGCGTTATCTTCACATCAAAGGTTCCAACCCACTCCATAACTGGTAATCTATTATTAATTCCTTTTTTTTAATATTTCCTCTCTTTTTTTTATTTGCCTTTAGTCCCTTTGTGTTAAATTAATTGTTTGAACTAACTTTTTTTTCTATTTTTATCCGTTAATCATTTCTGTATTATGTTTATATGCTGATATTTTAAAACAATGTTTCATTAAATAAAGGATTTAAATATCGAATTGGTAATCACGTTACTGTGGAATAGTGTATTTAAATATATATATAAAAAATTTAATATTTAAAATATAAGTAGTTCTTTGAATAAAATTATATGAAACACATTCTTAGTTACTTCATCCTATCTGTACAATCATCAATGAAATTATAAGTGCTAGGAATAAAGTCATCTCTCAAACAGCGACGTCTTTGGATCCACCACGTATGTAATCTATAAACCTAAAGTGGATATAAATAAGGACGCAATGAGATAATCAATGATTACAACCCGTGGTTTGGTAATTGATTATCTTATCAAATTATGTATTCCGTTGTTCTGTTTATTGTGTTGTATAACCTAACTACAAGTCTAATCAATATAAATATTCTGTTTATTCATTTTATTGACTTAAGACTATTAAAAACAATCAGTGTTTTTATCGCACATAAAAAAGCATTATGTGATAGCCTGATACTAAATAAATGTAATAGATTACTTGCATTCATATAAAAAGATATAGCAGAAAATATAGAGCAAACAAAAATCATCTAGAGCAGTCACAAATTGAAAATATGTGTTAATACTTTTTTTAAATGATCCAAAGTCTGATTAAGCTGCCGGATTGTTTAACATACTGTTGAATTTTAATAATTTTGTGAAACTTCGATAAAGTGAAAAGAAATTATTTGTCTGCAACTAATACAGAAAAATATGCTCAACCATATCCAAAATGTAAGACGTTTAAAGCCCAGAGAACCAGCTGCTTCTAGTGCATCTATGGAAATTACATGAGTACGAAATGAAAGACCGTTAATTTTTTACAAGACTGTGAATGCATTTGATATTTCCTTTATAATATATAATACAGATAATGCCCTACTGGTTTAGAAACTAAACTACAAATTTCTATTTACAATCTTTGATAGAGAGAGATTTTCCATTCCGTTTCGAATATTCTGAACATTTATTAAGGAATATCTAGTCCAGAACCGATTATCTCCAGACAAACAAAACTAGTATCTGAATATAGAATGGATTCCAAGGCTGTCATAAGAATAATTCAAGGCAACGTATGAAGGTATACTATGAATGTACAAAAAATATTCCCTAAGGACTTGTAAAACACGTTCACTTGTATGGCCTATGGCCTTATCGATATTCTATGTAAATTTGAGATTATAAGTGTTTCGAAGGTTCCATTACAATGCCAAAAACCGCTGCAAATGGGCCTTTTCACTACTTCTTAAATCTCAAAACAAATATGTTTATTTGAAAGCTAACTGATAGATATTCACGTTGTGCAGCTTTGTTTGAAATATAAGTCTCCCATTGTTTAATAAAAAAATAAACATTTATTATGGCAATTTGAACACTCATTTGACCTTGAAGCTGAGTGACGTCACACAAACCGGAATCATGTTGGTAGCATTTGTCAGAACGCCTAATACTACTAACATCACACCACAACTGACACATTTTACATTGTTTACAGTTAGTTTTGTGGTTATGTACTGTGTGTTCATTTACGAATCGTGTTTTGCTTTGTTTCTGCACATTATTGGAAGAAAATGGAGCCAGGATTTTCTAAAGGAAATGCAGAAAATCTGCCGAAAGTTGACTTTATTATGGTGGACGAGTTTTACTTGTCAAATTTGGATTATTTATCAGCAGAAGTCAGGAATATTAAAACAAAACGGTAAGTCATTAGTAATCTTATTTTCGTGTAATTTATATATAAATATAATGGAACTACCATTATTTTAACATGCAATTGTTGTTACAATATTTTTCCAGTTTTCCGATTCTTCTTTTAACTGTAAAATTTCAATAATTTAGCATCAATTTCTAAATATAACTACTTTTCTTACATCAAAATGATCTTCACAACAGTAAATGTTTCTGGTTTTCGTCAACTGCTTCTCAACTTTGATTATTTTAAACCATGATTTTCGTCTATTTTCATCTGGTGGAACATAAACGAAAATTTTGATTGAACAATTCATGTTGTTATTTGTACATGTTGTACATTTGTACTAAAAAGAAACGACTGTCAAAGTCAATTTCGACATCAACTGTCAAAAAAGCAGAGAACCAACTTTGCAATACACCGATGTGTCATGTTCAAGGTCGTAGTCCCTTTAACGTCACTAAGGTGAGTTGCGTGACGTCACGTAAAAGCGCGCGTTTATTTCCGCACTTTTGTTTTTTTTTTTCGATAGAAATCGTGCTCAAAAAAAAAAAAATACGACAAGTTTTTTTTATAAAACACTATCACATAAAACAATAAAAAAAAAAAATCTGTGAAAAGGCCCATTATTTGGGGATCAGAACTTCTTCACCGTAGTAAAACTCGATGTGTGGTGGTTTGTAATAAAAGTAATTTTTAAAGTTTCAGAAAAGTCACATTGGTGGAATGTCACTAATATTTTAAAATTTGAAATGTCAAAAAAAAATTTTGACATTCCAAATTGAAAAAAATTTCACATATTTTTTTTTGACATTTCATATTTTAAGAACCGATTTTGCTCATCAATGAACTCAATCTCTTCCTTGACCTCTAAAATGTGTGTATCAAATTTGAAAGCTTTATCTAAAAACTGTAGCTGCTATCGCGAACCAGACAGACAGACAAAGAGACAAATTTTTTTTTCTGAAGTTTTGTGTATCGTCATAATTTGTCGAGATTTATTCAGAAACGCAATAAAAATTTTCAAATTTTTTTTCACAAATACATACTTTCCTCACTTTGAGAGGTGAGGAAGTAAAAATAATAAAAAAGAGGACACCTGAAATTCCACCAGCCGCCACTGAACATAATTAAATAATTTAAAACTAGGCGTGATTGATGTGGTATTGTATTTAAGAAATTCCTGTCTAGGTCTACGGTCCATTTAGATAAGAAGTTCTTGAAAAGTATGTCAAGCAAGTAAAATACATATTGGACTAAGGTAAACATTTCCAACTGAAAGTCGTGAATTACTAAAGGCGATGAATAAAAACCTGTTTTGTTGTGGGTTTGAAAACGATCAGGTTGTAATTATTAGGAACAGGTGATAACCTTGAGGTGACATTGCATGCACACGCTGCTTTGAAGATGATGGTACCAGACTTTTGTGCAGCAGCAATGATTCAAGTGACAAGCTGACAAGCACAATATCATAATGAGCTTCTTTAGAGGCCAACAAGGTAATAGAGTAAATATGGATAGGTAACTTTAATTGTTCATTTTCTGTTTTATTTTTATGGCAGAACTTGATAACATTATGGTCTAATGATTGATATTTTTGAAATATGGACGGATAATCTCCTAGATTATTCAAAATTGTTATGTTATGACCGGCATTACAAGTTGGTCGGAAAAAGTTCCCGTTTGTACATTTTATTTATATATTACTTAACTATTAGTTTTATATAACGAATATTTAGGGCATTTGTTTTAATTTAATCATAAATTACACATCTGTGACAGGGAATATCGTAAACGCCATAATCTCAGTGGCGGTTCGTGGATCAAGAGAGAGGTCAATTAGAAAAGTTTACTTTATTACCTACCTTTTAAAGTGATTTAAATTCCAAGTCGATCCTCCGGTATTTTTGAGATGGAAAGTGGTCAATTACTGTTTCATTAAAGTCTTTTATCTTTTTTATTAATGCCCATTCTATGGTAAGCATAGCTAAAGAAGATAACCTTTCCTGACCCATGGTATTTCTTAAAAATGTCTTTATTCTTTTTAAGGTGGAAAAACAACGATCACTTTCGACGGTAGTCATAGGGAGAGTACACAAGATTTTTAACAGTTTGACACTTTCAGAAAAAGTATTACACAAATTATTATTAATAAAAAGCTGTAACAAAGCAACTGCACCTTCACTATTGGAAAAATCTTCCCGGCTATATAATACTTCTAATTCAGTTTTAAGTTACAAATGATTTATGACTGGATACTCCGTTTTAACTAATTTAAACATATCTTGAGGGAAAGCTTTTTTTTAAATCTTTAAATCGATCTGCGTGAAATAACTGAGACACTGCTAAATGATTACTGAAGCCAAACCGGTTTTTTGATCTCAGATGTAATTATATCACAAACTTCTAATGAAATTCTCCTTTTTGATTCTTCCGTTTTACATCTCTGGGCAGACTGCATGGATGTCTCCTCCAAATAGTTATACAAAATTTTATTTCTGATGTCTTCAATTTTACTATTAAAAACGCCAAAACACTTATTTACTGTTATGACATCGATATTACATTTTTGTAATTGATTGAACAATATATATCACAATGAGGCATAACTAAATGAAAAAAATTTAACCAGTAAAGAAAATGTTCATTTTGTAAGTAGTTTTTTAAACCAATAGCTTGGTTTAGAGTGTTCTTTTCTTATTCATTATCAATGATTTTTTTCTAAACAATCTAATAATTCTGTTCGATAGGTATAAACAGTCTCTATGCACTTTGTATTAAAATTCCATCGTGTTGGGAGTCACTTTAGGTAATCTCACCTTAACAATATTATCTAACACGGCTATTCTTTTTGGCGATTTTCCAAAGAATGAAGAAAAGCTATGTAAATTAGAAAAAAAAATTATGCTTTATCATATTAGGTTTTAGACGGCCACCACCTTTGAATTTCACTCCGTCTTCATAACCCAACATATGTCCTTCTTTTAGTTTTAATATATTTCGTACAACACTCATATTTAATAGTAAACACCAAATACACTGTTTTACTTAATTTCACGACAAGTAGAGATTTACTAATAAAATGTTCACAAATAAAAATATTAAAAACAACGCGACAGAATTTACCGACCAACGCGTACCTAGTCAGCATTAAGACTGCTCTACTGAACTTCGTGCGTTATCGTTTCCGTAAAATGTGTCAGGGACATTGTCCCCGCCAGTGTTTTCTGTCTCTTTTGCTTTCTAACGATTCGCGCATAAGTCTATTTCACTTTAATTCGTTGTAAATTCGGTCCGTAGCTAGCTTTGAGGACAAGTTGTGGATTGACCCAAGATTTTTTAAATTCTATAAATGAATAATGTAATGAATATGAATGTCTCGGTGCTCGGAGGGGATACGAAATCCTGCGATCTAGATATTTGAATAGTGTTGTGCATAGAATGAACTAGAAACTTTAATATATTTTTTAAGAATATAAAAAATATATATATATATATATATTTTTAAACTTCAGAAATCGAATACTCTATTTTTTTATTTGTATGTGGGAGGTCATTGACCAAATGACCCTATAGAAGAACCGCCAGTACATAATTTGTGGTCAAAATACAGGGATAATTTATTGTATATGTATAGATGGTGCTTAAACACACTAGTTGGTGTTGGTTGAATTGAGATGAACTTATGTGTAAGCTGCCTGGCAGCTAAATACAACATTTTTAGAATTATAAAACCATCATTATTGTTTTAGGTGTAATTTATCTATTGATATTACATTGTTCTTCCTAATTTCATTAGAGAAAATCCTTAATTAAGATTCTTTGCTGGTGTCAAATAATTTTGATTTGTCTGTAACTGTACCGTAATAATTTATATTTTTGTCTCTTTGGTTAAAATGAATATAATGATTTAAACAATGATATGGAGCATTTACGTAAACATAATTAAGAAGAACTAAATTACAATTTAACAGAATATAATTTCAAAGTTGTTTGCTCTCTTCAATGCAGGATAGATAATTGTACGTCGAAACATAAGAATGTCTATGCTCTTATGATATGCATAGTTGGGTAGGCAACAATCGCCATGGACATTCCATGTGTATTGTGTCAAACGTTGAATGAGAAAATAACAGCAGTTGGTCCTTTGAAGGTGGACTAATTGTAATTTGATTGTCGTCGCCGGCCAAAAAATGACCAAAATGTTGTCCAAAATGACCAAAATAATACTGAACCAGTTAATGGATATCGAAGAAGGTGATATATAAGGCTATTATGATAATGATGAAAAAGAGTCCCATGACGTGTAATATGCGATGATATTTTTCATTTTCATTTTCATACGCTGTTCTTTTCACAAAAATAAAATAAACTTTTCTACCTTATGGTTTTTTTACAGCTTCATTACCTACCAAGTCAGTAAAGGTATTTTTGTAAAGCCAAAAAAAATGCAGTTTATCCCGCAAACACATTTTTGTCTTTGGAAAATGATCAAAAATAGATGCTTTGTATATGATGATTATGCGATTTTTGTTACAATTTTTGCGAAATTTACTTTCTCAATAAATTAATCCACAAACATGTAATAGTTTTCTTTTTGGGAATTACAAGTAATAGACAAATTACATATAAAAATCTGCTCCTCAGTTGTTAACACTGCAGCAACTTAGCGAAGCACTACAGGAAGCGTTGGATAACATTCCTCAAGAGGCCATTCAACACATAATTGCATGCAACGTAGATTTGAGAGTGTAATCAGAACTAGGGGAAGTAATACCCGTTATTAAATAAAGACATTTAACTTCATAATCGCCTATTTTTTTGTACTCAGATTCTCGTCGGACAATTTTTATCCTAAAATTGAGGTTATCCTTCTAAAATGGCTAACTTTTTACGCAAATAGGTTTAGAAAAGACACCAAGAAACAATTTTACACGTTTTGTGTCCCACTTTTTCTGCTGGTGATTGTATTTTTCTAATAAAGTGTGTGTCCTTTTTCTTTTAAGTTTGCTCCATATGATCGCGGCTTGTTGTACATATTACAAACCTTGAAAAAATTATCCTATAGTTGGTGTTACAAAGTTACAAAATATAAAAACTCCTATCTTATTTAACTAAAATTATAATAAGTCTGCAAAAACAAAGTTCATTACAATTTACGATTGTTTATTAAATTATTAAATACGTCTGGTAAAAACTTGAGATAAGACTAAGACTAAATACCTGTGTATATTAAGGTATATTTAACTATTCTTAATCTCCATTTATTTACTTAGTGTGTTATTAATTTCACAATGTTGCTAAATATTTCTGGAATATTACATTCTTTCATATTTATTACGAATCTAAAATCCGAAAATCGAATATGTGGCTTAAAATTTCTGCCAAATACCGAATAATGAATGAAGTAATATTCAGCCTCTAATATTCGGTGCCGAATACAGCTAAATATTCGGTACCGAGTTATCATCAAATATTATTGAATAAAAAAAAAATAATATGGGAATGTCACATTATGGGAAAAAAGTCACATATTTTATGTTATACGGGGTGTTCCGAAATTAGTGTGCAATATTTACCAGCTGCTTCTACGGCCAGAAATAGGAAAAAAAGTCCATATAAACATTGGTCGAATAATGCTTCCTAAGGGAGCTACAGGCCCCTAAAGGTGGGCCCCTGAGAAAGGTTTTTATCGAATATCTCCAAAACCACTCAAAGTCAAATATTGAAAATTTACACAGCCGCTACTCTTTTTATGTGTAATAAGATGAAATAGAAATAATACGAAAATTTTATCTAGGGCTGTCCCAAACTGGGGGTTGTGGGGTTAAAATAACCCCAACTTCTTTTGTATGTAAATTTTTCAATTTTTGACAATAGAATATGAAATTTTGGAGTTTTATACGTAAAAAAGGTACTCTTCATGAACATCAATAAAATGCACCGTTTTTGAATAATATGTACTTGAAAATTTTATAACATGGTATGAGATAGGTATTGGGAATCTAAACTAATTTCTTATTAATAGTAGGCCATGAATAAAAAAATAATGCTTCATGCCGCTATGATATAATTTGATATTAGAGCTTCAAGGTTAATAAATTTGTATAAACAGTTGTATGATATAAAATCCTAAGAACGCGTATCGGAAAAAAAAACGTTTTGTCCCCTTTTCTATCAGTTATTTCATTTGTGCGCCTTTAATCACGATTTTCATTAAGTCGATTTAAAATGCCAAGATTTACAGATAGGGAAATGACTGATATGCATTTTGTGTACGGTTTTTGCAATGGTGGTGCATTAGCCGCAATAGGGAAAACCCAGAAAAATACCCCATCGTAGAGTACCTGGGAGTCGAATATTTGCAGTTCTTCACCAGAATTTGGCAGACCATGGGGATTTTAAAAGGTCTCGAGGCGCGGGAAGACCACAAGGAAATCATCGTATGGATATAGTTTTGAATCATTTAGAAAAATGATCCACAAATAAGCATTCGAAGAGTTTCAGAAATTGTCAACATACCTCGCTCAATAGTTAATAAAAAATGTAAGTACCTAGATAATTATTTATCTTAATTAATAATTTCAGATAGAAGAATGACGATAATGCAAGGAATACACCCATACCATTTTAGACGCGTGCAACATTTAACGGAGGCAGATTTTTTACCACGACTCCAGTTTTCTCAATGGATATTAGCGAACCGAAATATTCTTCATAGCATATTATGGACTGATGAGGCAATGTTCACTGGGAACGGAGCTTTTAATATGCACAATATGCATCATTGGTCGGATGAAAATTCACGAGTTGGTCGGCGCACAAATTTCCAACATAGATTTTCAGTGAATTTATGGCAGGAATCATTGGGGATCAAGTAATTGGCCCAATAAAATTCCCAGTCGTCTTAATACGGAAGAGTATTTAAACTTCCTCCAAAACGACCTTATCGATTTATTACCGTTGAATGTTCGACACGAGAAGGGAGACATGAGGGGGGGGGGGGGGGGGGGGGGTTTTTTGGGGGGGGGGGGGATGTGGCCCCCGGGGGCGGGCCGGGGGGGGGGGGGGGGGGCGGGACAAAAAAAAAAAAAAAAAAAATTTTGTTTATTTTTTTTTCGGGTTTTTTTTTGTGTTCAACAAAATATGCATTTTCAAAATGACGGACGCGCCTACCTATTTTCGGCGCAATGTTCGAACTTGGTTACCATCGAGAAAATTTCTTTAAACAAAAAAATTTTTAAATATTTTTAAAAGGAAAGGGGGAAATTAGGGGGGGCCCGGGGGTTGGGTTTTGGTTTGGTGTTTTGTGGCTTGGGGGGGGGTTCGGGCCCCCCGCGGAGAAAAAAAAAAAAGACCCGGGGGTTGACCATAGTAGGCTCATCCACGCAGGTGAATTGGTAACCGTTAGAGAGGTGGACCTAGAGCTCGGCCACCATCACCGTAAGGATCGCCGATCATCGAGATCACCAGTCTATTGAAGACACGAGAATTGTTGGATTTTTCAAGGTAGGACCTTTCAAATCTATCGCAGAAAGTCAGGTCAACAGTCAGATTTTAAGCCGACAATTTTGCGTTCAGACTCTACCGAAGAGACCCTGAACATAATTAAGAATTTAAATTGAAGAATAATAATTAAAATATTTCTCTAAAAAATTCCCATCACATTATCCTATAATTTTTATAATTTTAATTTTACTTCTAAGAATTATTTTATTTAACTGCACTATTGTATCGTACAATTAGTTGCTTGTTAAAAACAAAGACCTATTCAAATACCTTATATTTGTATGAACCCTATTGTTATTTTATTTTAACTTGATAATATAATCAATCCATTGAAGTCTGACCTAAATATTGCATTTTGTATACCTGCATATAAAAATAATTATATCGCAAATTTCTTATCACATGTATATATTTCTTGGATACTAAGAACCATTTGTTCGCCGTATTATAATATACATATATTATTTAAAAGAATAGTATTGTAACTATTTTTAATTTTTAATAAATTACACACTGTATGTTCGATAGAGCATCGCCTGCTTATTTATAAGTAGTCTCCGATCCCTCGTTGTTTATACAGAGTTGGTGTAAAGTAAAGTAATTTTCCAAGTCACAAAACTATTCTACTTTTATAAAATATAACTTTATTATATATCATTCTTGCGTTAGTAAAACACAAATACAAAAGACAATATTAAAGAAATCGCTTCACCATAGATTCTTTATCAGAATTATTAGAAACATCTTTAAAAATATCTAAAATGCCTGCAAATCAATCCACTTCTAGTGAAGGCATTTCTCATCCAAATTTTGCCATATTACAAGCTTATGCAAACACAATTAGCAATTATAATGGAAACGAAAATACACTTGAAATTTTTATCACATCTTGTGACCAATTTATAGAACTTTATCGCTCAAATGACAATGTTTTAAATCAATACCTATTGAGAGTTATTTTAGGAAAAACTCACAGAAAGAGCTCAAATATTAATAAGCTCAAGATTAGAATTAAGATCCTGGGAACAGATAAAAAATGCTTTAAGATCAAGTTTTGGTGACCATAGAAGCTTAGATTGTCTAGAACAAAATTTATTGACATTGACACCTTTTAAAAAATGAACAACCTGTCGAATTTGCGCAAAGAATACAATTAGCTCGCAGTAAAGTCGCTTTTAAAGTTAACAGTTTATCAGAAGCTGAAATGCCCATGGTAACAAAATTAATTTATCTTAAACAATATGATTCATTATCTTTAAAAACTTATTTACGTAACTTACCTGAAAGACTTCAAGATAAAATAAGTTTACAAAAACCAGACTGTCTTGAAACAGCCATGTCATATACAATTGACGATGAAAATTTTAGACGTACCAAAAATTTAACTACTACTTTGCAAAATAAACCTACATTAAATTCAAAAAGCACCTTACCCGTATTTACAAATGCCTCAGTTTAAACAAACTTTGCCATTCATACCTAAAGCTAATTATAATAATAATTATAAAAATAATTATGGTAGTAATTATAATAATAATTATAACCAAAATCGAAATAATTTTCCTCCGCAATTTCAAAGACAAATGTCGACTAGACCAGTATTTCCTAGTCAACCAATAGCCATACAACCAAGACAAATTAATCGCAAATTTCCTACAAATCAACAAGTTTTCGGAAAACAACAAAATGTTTTTAGACCTAACCAAAATTTAAATCAAAATCAATATGTCCCAGAACCTATGTCAACTCAATCAAGAATACCCACACAAGTTAGTAGGACAAGTCAATTTAATAGACCAAACAATTTTTACCAGCCAAGTGGATCGTCAAATTTTATGCCTAAAGAAATGCATAATTTTACAACTAATAATGACGATGATGTTGATTATTTAAATTACGACAATCAAGGTCAATATCAATATCAATATTCAGATATTGAGGACGTAAACCATTTAGCCTGTCCAGACCTACCATTTGATTATACCGCTAATCATGAACAATTTGACCATGCTATTAATTATGAGCAATTTGACTACACTATTAATGGAGATGAATTTGATTATACTGCTAATCAAAATGACCAAATAAATCATACACAACAAAATCAAAATTTTCACGAGAGCCCGCTTTCGAACAATCAAACTTAGTAGAAATGAATTCAGCTATTGTAAACTCTTTACCATACGTTCAAATATTTAATCCACCAATAAAATTATTAATTGATACAGGAGCTTTCACATCAATACTAAAACCATCTATTGCCGAAATTTATTATCCAGAACTTATTTATCATAACCCCTCTAGTTTAAAAAACATCACTAGGTGAAAAAGAAATCAGATATCGAGCAACTATACCTGCTTTTCCTGATTTTTATAACGATCATCAAATCAAATTTTTACTTTTTGACTTTCACGAATATTTTGATGGAATTTTAGGATTAAATGATTTAATAAAAATGAACCTATCAATTGATATTCCTAATCAAAGATTAATTAATGACGAAATTGAAATACCATTTTATTATAGGCAACCGCACGAAACTTCTTTTACATTTGAAGTACCACCTTATGAAACACTAATAAAAAATTATCCAGTTAATATCGATTATGGAGAAATTATAATACCTGAATGTACTATTAACAATGATGAAAATTTATTGTATATCCCCGAAACAGTAACAAACGCGAAAAATGGACGCGCATGTCTTGAAATTTATAATTACAATAATAAAACAGTTTCAATGACTCTACATGAACCTTTAATATGTTACCCTGTTAACAAACATTTTGAAATTTATAATTTTGACATTAATAATTTTGAAATTCCGAATAAAGAACAAAATTCTTTAAAAACAAATATTGGCAACTTAATAAGAACCGATCACATGAACTCCGAAGAACGTTACGAGATTTTAAAAATATGTAATAAATTTAAAGATATATTTTATATCGAAGATACAAAATTAACATTCACAAACCAAATTAAACACGAGATTAAAACAGTAGACGAAATTCCAGTACATACAAAATCATATAGATTCCCACACGTACACAAACCTGAAGTACAAAGACAAATTACTAAAATGTTGAACGACGGAATTATTAGACCATCATCATCCCCCTGGTCCAGTCCTATTTGGATTGTCCCCAAAAAAATTAGACGCCAGTGGAAAACAAAAATGGAGAATAGTCGTTGACTATCGTAAAGTTAACGAAAAAACCGTTAATGATAAATATCCAATACCTAATATTGACGACATTTTAGATAAACTCGGTAAATGCAATTACTTTTCTACCCTCGATCTCGCGTCTGGGTTTCATCAGATTGAAATGTATAAAGACTCCATTCCAAAAACAGCTTTTAACGTAGAAAACGGACACTACGAATATGTTCGCATGCCGTTTGGTTTAAAAAATGCTCCAGCTACTTTTCAACGAGTTATGGACCATGTTCTTAGAGATTTACAAGGTAAAATCTGTCTAGTATACATGGATGACATTATTATTTTCTCAACTTCGCTTCAAGAACATATTTCTAATTTAAATAAAGTATTTTCCAAATTACGTGAATCACAGTTAAAGATACAGTTAGACAAATCTGAATTTTTAAAAAGAAACGTCGAATTTTTAGGACATGTAATTACGCCAGAAGGTATTAAACCGAATCCTAACAAAATTATAGCAATTCAAAACCTATGTCAACTCAATCAAGAATACCCACACAAGTTAGTAGGACAAGTCAATTTAATAGACCAAACAATTTTTACCAGCCAAGTGGATCGTCAAATTTTATGCCTAAAGAAATGCATAATTTTACAACTAATAATGACGATGATGTTGATTATTTAAATTACGACAATCAAGGTCAATATCAATATCAATATTCAGATATTGAGGACGTAAACCATTTAGCCTGTCCAGACCTACCATTTGATTATACCGCTAATCATGAACAATTTGACCATGCTATTAATTATGAGCAATTTGACTACACTATTAATGGAGATGAATTTGATTATACTGCTAATCAAAATGACCAAATAAATCATACACAACAAAATCAAAATTTTCACGAGAGCCCGCTTTCGAACAATCAAACTTAGTAGAAATGAATTCAGCTATTGTAAACTCTTTACCATACGTTCAAATATTTAATCCACCAATAAAATTATTAATTGATACAGGAGCTTTCACATCAATACTAAAACCATCTATTGCCGAAATTTATTATCCAGAACTTATTTATCATAACCCCTCTAGTTTAAAAACATCACTAGGTGAAAAAGAAATCAGATATCGAGCAACTATACCTGCTTTTCCTGATTTTTATAACGATCATCAAATCAAATTTTTACTTTTTGACTTTCACGAATATTTTGATGGAATTTTAGGATTAAATGATTTAATAAAAATGAACCTATCAATTGATATTCCTAATCAAAGATTAATTAATGACGAAATTGAAATACCATTTTATTATAGGCAACCGCACGAAACTTCTTTTACATTTGAAGTACCACCTTATGAAACACTAATAAAAAATTATCCAGTTAATATCGATTATGGAGAAATTATAATACCTGAATGTACTATTAACAATGATGAAAATTTATTGTATATCCCCGAAACAGTAACAAACGCGAAAAATGGACGCGCATGTCTTGAAATTTATAATTACAATAATAAAACAGTTTCAATGACTCTACATGAACCTTTAATATGTTACCCTGTTAACAAACATTTTGAAATTTATAATTTTGACATTAATAATTTTGAAATTCCGAATAAAGAACAAAATTCTTTAAAAACAAATATTGGCAACTTAATAAGAACCGATCACATGAACTCCGAAGAACGTTACGAGATTTTAAAAATATGTAATAAATTTAAAGATATATTTTATATCGAAGATACAAAATTAACATTCACAAACCAAATTAAACACGAGATTAAAAACAGTAGACGAAATTCCAGTACATACAAAATCATATAGATTCCCACACGTACACAAACCTGAAGTACAAAGACAAATTACTAAAATGTTGAACGACGGAATTATTAGACCATCATCATCCCCCTGGTCCAGTCCTATTTGGATTGTCCCCAAAAAATTAGACGCCAGTGGAAAACAAAAATGGAGAATAGTCGTTGACTATCGTAAAGTTAACGAAAAAACCGTTAATGATAAATATCCAATACCTAATATTGACGACATTTTAGATAAACTCGGTAAATGCAATTACTTTTCTACCCTCGATCTCGCGTCTGGGTTTCATCAGATTGAAATGTATAAAGACTCCATTCCAAAAACAGCTTTTAACGTAGAAAACGGACACTACGAATATGTTCGCATGCCGTTTGGTTTAAAAAATGCTCCAGCTACTTTTCAACGAGTTATGGACCATGTTCTTAGAGATTTACAAGGTAAAATCTGTCTAGTATACATGGATGACATTATTATTTTCTCAACTTCGCTTCAAGAACATATTTCTAATTTAAATAAAGTATTTTCCAAATTACGTGAATCACAGTTAAAGATACAGTTAGACAAATCTGAATTTTTAAAAAGAAACGTCGAATTTTTAGGACATGTAATTACGCCAGAAGGTATTAAACCGAATCCTAACAAAATTATAGCAATTCAAAAATTTCCAATACCAAGGACAGCTAAAGAAATAAAATCTTTTCTAGGCCTTGTTGGTTACTACCGCCGCTTTATAAAAAATTTTGCACACATTACTAAACCCTTAACACAATGTCTTAAGAAAAATGAAAAAATAGTTCATACACCTGAATTTAAATCAGCTTTCGAAAAATGCAAATCTACCCTAACTAACGATCCAATATTACAGTACCCCGATTTTTCTAAGCCATTCATTTTAACTACAGATGCGTCAACAGTAGCGATTAGTGGAATACTCAGTCAGGGAGTAATAGAAAAGATTTACCTATAGCTTACGGAAGTCGAACTTTAAACCCCGCAGAACAAAACTATTCTGTGATTGAATTAGAGCTATTAAGTATAGTCAATTTTGTCAAATTCTATCGCCCGTATCTTTTGGACGTAAATTCACTATTGTTACCGATCATAAGCTCCTCCAATGGCTCTTTAACCTAAAAGAACCAAATTCGCGATTAGTTCGATGGAGATTAAAACTCGAAGAGTATGATTACAATATAGTATACAAAAAAGGTAAACAAAACACCAATGCCGACGCTCTATCTCGCATTGAAATTCAAGCATTAGAAAATGATTCAATCAAAGGAAATTTTGACAACTTAGATCAAAATAAATTAGACAATGATTTTTCACCAGATCTATATACAGACATTCCAGATTTTAATCCAGCAAATATTCAACCTCTAATAAATTCAAACCCACAATCATCACCTCGTATTAATATCATCCAAGATATTCAATTGAGACCTGCATCACCTAACAGAGACAATGACGATATAACTGTACATTCATCACATGAAAATCCTGTACTAGAAATAAAAATTTCAGAAAACCATTAAATTATTATAAACACCAAATTATCTTCTGTAACAGATAATATTACACGCCCTTGTATAAATTCTGTAAAACTACATAATAACGAGAAAAACTCGAATTTACATTTCTTTACCTAATCGAAATTTACAACAAAACTTAACTAAAACAATAAAAGAATATTTAGCACCTAAAACGTTATACGCTTTACATTTCAGAAATAAGTACAAAGAAATAATTATTAATACCATTCAAAAGTATTTTTAAAACTCAAGTTTAAAATTAATCGAGTGCCCTAATATCTTACAAGATATAGAAAACAAGGAAGAACAAATGACTAGAATAAAATACCACCATGAAGGTAAAACAAATCATAAAGGTATAAACGAGACAACAAAATCAATTTTAAAAACGCATTATTGGCCAGAGATTAACAACGACATAACGAATTATATTAATACTTGTGAAATTTGTCAACAAACAAAATATGAACGACATCCACATGTATTAAAGTTTAAACCAACCCTTGTGGAATTTATCCATTCGAACATATCTATATTGATACTTTCAAAGCAAAAAATCAACCTTTCTTAACCATTTTAGACAGCTTTTCTCGCTTTGCTCAAGCATATTCAACCACACTTAATGCAATCGATATATTAGATAATTTATTAAATTTTATATCTCACTTTGGCTTACCAAAAATTATCACATGCGATAATGGACCTGAATTTAAAATCAATTAATCGAGCAATTTTGTCAAAATCATAAAATAACTATACATTTCACAACAGCATATAATCCTAATAGCAATAGTCCAGTAGAACGATTTCACTCTACAATACTAGAGCAATTAAGAGCATTATATCTAGAACAACCAAATAAGGACATAAAAACACAAATAAAATATGCCCTCATCGGATACAATAATACTATTCATTCAGTAACGAAATTCACACCTTTTCAAGTCATGAAAGGAAATCAAAATTTAACGGATCCCTTTGACTTATCAGACGAACGAATCATAAGTGATTATTTAAATAAACATGTCCATAACATGGAAATATTAAATAATACTGTGAAAGAAAATAATGAAAAAGCTAAACAAAAATTTAGACAAAACAAATACAAACAGACAAGATCCTCAACCAATCGATATTGAACGCCCTGTATATTTACAAAGCGATCAAAGAAATAAGTTACTACCCAGATATAAGAAATTAATCCCAATGGAAGATTTAGATAATAAAATAAAAACTTTAAGAAATCGTACATATCATAAATCAAAAATTAAACCAGAAAGAAAACTAACACAAAAACCTGTTGTTACAGATGATGCTGTGGCCGGTCCTTCTCATGCTACTGATTAATTATACCTGTACACAGGATATTCAAGTAAACACTATAGATAACCCCATACTTCCCTTTTCATTTGGCAGAGCTAAAGTTACCTTACAAAAATACATTTTACCATCCTATTGATTTAAATCCCATTATAAACTACACAATTACAATAAAAGATAAATTTAACAAATTAGTATATTGTGCAGAGGATTACTATAACTCTACCACTGCAACAAATCTATTTTATCATACAAAACGAGATTTAGAATATAGAAGAGAAATTAAGTAATATTCAACCACATTATAGACAAAAACGAGGACTAATTAATATTATAGGGAATACTCAGAAATGGTTATTTGGTACACTAGATTCCACAGATGGAGATAAAATATATAAAACATTAAGAATATTAGAAACTAATCAAAATAACTTACATAAAGATTTGACAAAAAATATAGACTTAACTAAAAGAATATTTTCAGAATACAATGAAACTTTGTATAGTTTAACAAACAACCAATACTTGATTGAAAGTAAAATAGACGAACTAACAAATAAAGTAAATAAATTAGTCAATGTAGAAAATATATATGAGCTATTTGGTTCTATCAATTTGATGGCTTTAACCTGCCACACCGTAAATTCAGTCCTAGATGACTTAGAAAATGCGATTATGTTTGCACAACTAAATGTTCTTCACCCCTCAATATATCAGTAAATAATTTAAAAATTTTAATTAAAGATATTCAAGACTCATTACCAAGTTTTAATAATATACAGTCATATTATAAAATTGCCAGTTCGCAAGTTTATTATAGATAATCAAATTGTAATATTAATACACTTTCCTGTAATAGAAACTGACGATTATGATTATTTTAAACTTTTCCTATTCCCAGAAATAACCAAATTATAATACCCAAAAGTCCTTCCTACTAATTAACCCGTCACGAGAATATTTTATGAACAACGATTGTCCAGAAATTGAAAATATCCATATATGTCATCCTCCATATATAATGGAAGAAGAAAACTGTATAACAAAATTATTAAGAAACCAAGACAGTAGGTATTGGTAAAACATCCCAAGTGTTACTACAAAGTCCAATAGTACAAGTAGTAAACCCAGGACACATAATGGCTGTACCCGTTAAGGAAACAACCATTCAAAAACTTTTAAACAAAACGGACTTTTAAAATTAGCCAATTATCTTAATTACAATTCCTGAAACTGTGTCAGTCATTTTATATAATCAAGAATACAGGAATACCAAAAGACTTGTATTCCATGAACATATTTATTTACCCAAATTAAATATTAAAAACGAAACAAACCTACAGACAGAACGACTACATTACAAGAGATAGGAATTTAGATGAAATCTCACAATTACAAACTAACTCCTATTACTAATACATGGTACAACACTCAAATTAGAGTAACAACATCATAATGAATAACATAGTACACATAAGATATACACCCATATATACATACACTCATATACATGTACACATAATTCTTACATATACATAGAATATATACATATGTGCAAAAAAATTAATAGTAAAATGATAGAAGTTTTAATCTAAATGCAATATAGACTTAATTTTATCCTTATTGGTACAAAATATATCAATATCATCCTGTACAGACATATAATTTGAACACATGGAATATATAGGTGAGTATTTAAGTAAATTTGTATGTAGCATATTTAAAAATAAAATGGGTTCATGAGTACGAGTATAGAAGATTAAAGTATGTATATGTAATTTAACATATTTATTTAAATTAGGACAGTCAATCTGGTTGTTTAGGATTTTATATAAAAACATAACTGAAAAATACATTCGGCGGGATTCCAAATCGTTTATTTGAAACCTGTTTAATAATTCAAGTTGAGGTGTACCTCTTGCTGGGTAAGTTCCATCATTCTTATACCAAAGGTACTTACTAAAAACTCATAGAGTTTTTTCAAAGTTAAGTTTGTAAATTTCATAACACGGATTCCAGTTTATGGAAGCATATTCCAATTTTGACCTGACAAATGCGTTAAAGAGTATATTGCATGTATTTAACTGACAATTGTTTAATATGTAATTAAATTCAACGGGACTCATTTTTCTCGTAAATACATAATTACATTTAGTGATATTTAAATGTAATCTATTTTTATCACACATAAGTTAATTTTTTGTAAATCCTCTTGTAGAATAAGACAATCGTCTAAATTATCAATGGCAGAGTATAGCTTGCAATCATCAGCATACAGCACAGTACTAGATCGTAGTTCCAAGCTAATGTCATTTATAAACATTATGAATAATAAAGGTCCAAGAACGGATCCCTGAGGAACGCCTGAGGTTGCTTTTATTTCGACAGACTTGAAACCACGGTATTCCACAGTAAGTTTCCTCTCGGACAGGTAAGAAAAAAAAGTTTATAAAAGCTTCGGTAAGTCCGAAATTGAACATTTTTTTGCAATAAAATACCGTGTCGAAGGTTTTTGAGAAGTCAGATGACATCAACTTGGCCACCACAGTCGAGTGTCTCTGCTATAAATTGAGTTATGCATGTCGTAGTTGTGGACCTGCCAGATAGAAACCCATGCTGGTTAATGGAAATTTGGGATTTGCGGTGGAAAAAAAATATTATAAATTACAGTCTCAAATAATTTACTGAAGTTACATAGAATTATAATAGGCCTGTAGTTCTCTATAGCGGATTTGTCTCCTTTTTTGTAAATGGGACATATTTTGGGTTTTTTCCATAAATTGGGGAAGGTTCCAGTTTGAAGCGACAAATTGAAAATAATTGACAAAAGTAATGCAGAACAAAATAGCGCAATCTCTCAAAAGAAATGCGGGTATTCCATTTGGGCCAGTAGTTAATTTCGGTTTGACTTTTTTGAGTGCTTTTAATACATCTTCCTCGTAAATTTTGGGAACAGGAAGTTGTGGAAAGTTAATATTTGAGTAAGTGTCGGCCATATTAAAATTTGTAGAAGTCGTGAAGGACGATTGAAAAAATGAGGCAAATCCATCTAGTATATTTTGGGGATCACTAATAGAGACATTATTGTGAGATTGGGAATACTAGTAGAATTTTTCATATTGTTAATATAGGATCAGAATCGGTTTGGGTAGAATTAATCTATATTTCAATATTCTCATGATAATTTTTTTGCGCAGTATTGGTTTAATTTTTAATCTTTTTACTTAATGATTTAAAATTTACATGAGTATTGTTATCACCAATTTCTTTGTAAATAAGCCTTAAGTGTGACTTTTGTCTGATATCTTTAATTATTCCACGATTGTACCAGGGGGGTTAGGAATTGCTGACAGGAGTAGTTCTGGGAACACTTTTGAAAAAACAGTGTCCAGTTCTTTATACATATAAAGAATAGCGTCATTAGCATTACTGAAAGATCCCAGATTGGTCCAATCTTTGTTACAAAGTCATTATATAATTTAGGGAAAGTCTGCCTTCTTAAAGGTGTAGTTTGGTACCGATTTACTACAAAATTTTAAGCTTTCAGAGTTAATCTTAAAAGTAGTTTCTAATGAGGGGTGATGTTCATCTTCAGGTAATAATGTGTTTTCAGATTTTTTAACCTGCACTCTAGATCTACTTAGAACTAAGTCAAGAATACGATTATTCGAATTTAAAACTTCGTTAAATTGCTTTAGACCCATAAATTCGTTAAAGTTAACTAATGCCGTAATGCATTTATTAATGTATTGAGGGTTGTCCAAATGATTTATGTATTCCAGTATATTAAAGTCACCCAATATATCAGTTCATTTTGGTTATCCAAAAAAGTAGATTTGTTAGACACTCAAATATAGTTTCGTCCTTTCAATACTATTATTAGGGGAATATAAACAACAATAACATAAACAGAGCAAGATAAAAAACTTATTTTAGCGCCTACCATATCTACATCGGGTAGTAGAGTGATAACGCAGCTTAAATCCAGAGCAATCGCATTATAACGTTTCTTAAGTGCTAACAATACACCACCGCCTCTAATAGTATGTCAGGTCAAAATTATGATCTTTCCTAAAAACAGTATAATCGCTACTAAATACTATTATTAATGGATCCTGGTTGTCTGTGCTCTGAGATACACATATAAATATTTTAATAGCTATTTATAGGTTCGAGAGAAGCTCCATATTTTATAAAAAACTAGTTTTGGCAAATCAAAAAAAAATCTACAGAATTCTGCCATGAGACACTCTATAATTAATTAAACATTTTTATGAATACATGGAGTCTTTAGAAGATGCTAAATTTTTTTCGATATTTTAATGTCAAAGCCAACTATGATTCCCATTTGAAATAAAAAGTTGGACTTGATATCTTAAAATTTAGTTGTGACCAATTTTTTCTGAAAGGTGTTGAAATGACGTCCACATATAAACAAACTTTACTCGTTGACAGGCGAGAAAGTAAAAACATAACCTCAATTTATCCGCGAAAATCGTCAGTCTTTAAATTTTAACTAATTTTATGTTTTTATATAATTTGGCAAAATGTTGATTGCTTGTTGATATTAATAATTACATTTAAATTAAATAACATCATTAAAAATAAAAAACTGTCTGATAGCTTAAAAAAAGATTTTGTTTGTATTTTTAAGAATCACTAATATTACACAGTGAAACATACCTTTTGTTTTGAAGATTAACTATCGTTATTTCTGAAAAAAGATTTGTTTTTTATATACAAAAAATCAATAAAATAATGAAAACGGTAACAATCAAACTCAAAAATAAACAAATCCAAATTTGACTGATGATATGCAGAAGAGGAAATCATGAAATATGTGACAATGACGCTAGTCAAAAAACGTTCGATCAGATTGATCGATATTATTTTCGCTTGTTACTGAGACTTACGAAATCAGGCCCTCTCTTTCTTTTTCGCTAAGGAAGTTAGGTTTTCGTATAACGCATCAACAACGTTAGTCTGAGATATTCACATATATAGTCACATATAATAGACTTCCTTACGCTGTCTCTCTCGTTTTAGTATTTTGTAAACGAACGCTTAAACAGCGTACGTTGTGGATTAGAAATAAATTTATGACGCCTATGAGCCCATAGGTCGAATAAACGACTTGTTTACAACCACTTTGTTGGAGGATTGTAGTGTAGGATTGGTTAACAGTGAATCTCAAACAGTAATATAAATTGTATCATACTGTTTGAGAACTGCTGCCAATTGAAACGAATAACATTATTTTATGGATTTGATTCTAGTTACAAACTTAGACTTCTATTCTGTAACTCACAGCGACATGGTTAACCGTCGTTAATAAACGACTGGCCATACAATAACAGACGAATCAGATAATCGTATTCTCTAATAATAATTTTATCGTTATTAAATGTTTTATCGTTAAGAGGACGTCATTGGGAGACAACAGCCATTCAAGGTGTCTCTGATGGTTATTTGAGCGACAGTTTTGTGTTTCCTAACCTCATTTATGTTATTGACAAAGACTATGGAAATAAGTGTATTATTATTCACCTTTCTGCAAGAAGGTAGTCCTTGAAGAGCCACCGGAGCAATTCAGTTTTAGTATAATTTGTGCCCAAGATTCCTCTAAAATATCCTGTTTTGCCGATTTGTATTTATTAATACGGACCGAGATATTGTTTTCCAGCTCTTCCATAGTATATTGCAAACTGCTACCTGAGTGGTTTTATTACTTCTTTTTCTTTTTGTTGTTGGTATACATATGTTCGATGTTCATAATTATTCCTTTCCAGACAAAGATATAGGAAAATCACAAACTGTATATTTGCCACTGATACAAAAATCAATATATTACCTAAGAATTTTTCTTTAAGTTTTGAGAACGGAATCAGAGAGTTCCGAAACGTCAATATTTATAATCTAAAATATTTGACATTTAATTTTAATTTTCAGGTTAATATTTTTTAGAGATATTTTTTGCACAGACAAAAAACTTTTTTTGAGAACCACTGACTAATACTTTTGGCGTGGAGGTTTATTTTATAATTTATAGGACAGTGGCCTAATCATTACCCAAAGAAGCTGCGAGAAAACACAAATCATCGATTTGATATCTTATTCAAAATTAAATGTCAACAAGTATAATGGAAATTTGACAGGTTAGGTACAAAAAGAATCCCGAGAATTTAACTACTTATGTACTGCCCATTTTACAAAAATAAAACAGTTATCGTTATCCAACTGAATAACGACAATCATCTCAACGACACTGGTTACTGAATTCGAATTTTTACAAGATCGTTCAAACTATCGTTATCGTTAAGATAAGTAAACGACAATCGTTATTATACGATACGTTATGTAACGATATTTTACAGAATAGACCTTTTATAGCGGCCGGACTATATTATGCCGTGTTGATAAGTTTCGCGTTAGCATAGTGTTCCAAACGGGTAATAATACTTTGATATCCACTTTAACAAAATTAAAACTAATAAATTGTGAGCAAAATTAAAAAAACTATATTTAGCAATTTTATTAGAATTTTATCTAATTTATACGTTACTTTAAGGTATATTACATGCAGGTATATTTTAGAACAATAGATATGTGAAATTTCAAGTGTTAAATTGTTTTTAAGAAAAAAATTATGATAAAAACTAGCGTTTTGGACCGACCTCAGATCTGAAAGCGCGTTCTTAATTTGGGCCGGTATAAAATGTCTAATCCATCTACCCAAGAAGTGGCGCATTTTCCGCATTTTTACGGGCACAAGAATCTTGTCAATTTATTGATTGCGAGATCGTATCAACTAGTATTCACTGAACGATTCAATTAAGTGGAGATAAAACGTAATATCACTCTCGGCTTTCACAGCAGCAAATCGGCCAAGTTCAAGTTCACTTATATTGAAGGCAAACATATATCTTTTCAACCTCCGACGTCGTTGCAAAGTAAATGAATAGTAAACATTGCTCTCGGAAGAAAGGACAATGTGGATTGCTTTTCTGTCACAGCGTCATTAGTTGACAAACACATAAACTGTTTGATAGAATCTATAGGTATATTTTACAGGATATTCCTTCATATTTTGACACTAACATACAAGGTTTGTTCCTGCAGATGTGCAAAAATTGTAAACACAAAACTTTTAGAAATTTTCCTAAACTACCCGAATTCTTTAGAAAAAAAAAAAACAAAATATTTCAAAGTATCATAAAAAATTTTAAAAAATATATATACAGTGTCTTTGAGTGGACACACCCCCATAAAAACATTATTCATGGATATATTTCAACCGGACTTTTTTTAAGTTGTCGATCTCTGAAAGTTATATTTTGTAACCACGAGGTTTTTGAGGAAAAAAATTAGCCTACTATGATTTATCATGTTAGTGATTTTTTTATTAACAAACTGAATACATCATGATGTTCAGCACCCTCTGAAACGTATTTGTGCTAAATTTCGTGCAAAAATATTTACTCGTTTATTTCTTATGGAAAAGCAATGTTTTTAGGGAAGAGAGTTGTAATTAGCTTTTTTGAAATAGAATGCAATGGACTAACAAAACGAATGAAAATTTATTTTCAAAAATGAGTGAATGTTTACATTTACATAATTTGCGTTGTATATTATAAATATTTAAATGAAACTTGTTGTGAAAAACAAACTTTTACTTCAATTGTAAATATAATTGTTTAAAAACCTACCATTTAGAATTAACAAGTAACTGTTTTTAATTTTTGTTTTTTCTACGAGATCTCCATTGAATCCAATTATTTTTTTTTCTTTGAAAAACATTACTGTAATATAGTATCTGTTTCTAAAGTAGATTTGATTTATTAACAATGTTAGAAATTTGAGCATCAGTTAGTTAGTGTGCTGTGAATTTATTTATGAAAATTTAGACTGACAATTACAGTTCTCACAAAAGTACGTGTTACATGTTTTAAAATATTTCTTACTGTTAAAATTTAGTTATTGATATTTCATTATTTGTTAGTTATTGTGTTGTTATTGCATTTATTATTTTATTTAATGTGATGGATAGAGTAAAATTATCTCTACAAGAAAAGGTTGAAATTGCTAGACTTGTGAAAGAAGAAAATTCAACATACGACACCTAGATCGCCCACCGATAGCATATGGTACAGTAACCAAAATAAACAGATTATTTAATGAGACAGGCAACGTTTCAAAATCAAAAATACGACGAGCTAACCATTAAGCAAATGAAAATAAAGATGCTATTATGGCATTTTTTGAGGCGATCCTACTTCAAGTTTGAGAGGAGCAGCACAACATTTAGGATTAGGAAAACAGTTGAAATGGAAATACATGAAAAATAACAAGAAAAGGCCAGTTAAAGCTAAGTTTTTAGACACATTAAAAGACGGAGATCGGGATCATCGGTTGGAGTTTTGTTATTGGGCTTAGCGTAACATTTGGAACGTCAATAATTTTCTTAAAAAAAGTTATGTACACAGACGAGGCAACATTCGCAACTAATGGGGTTGTGTCCTCACAAAACACTCGTTACCGCGCGGAAGAAAATCCACATTGTATAATAAATTGCAAACGGCAATATTCCCATAAAGTAATTGTTTTTTGTGGAATTTTAAATGAAAGAGTAATAGGTCCTTTCTTTTTCCGATAAAATTTAAATAGTTATATCTTCCTAAACTTCCTAAACATTGAATTTTGGGAGAGCATACAAGACTTACCTGTACAAGAGAGACAGGATATGTATTTGCAATTAGATGGAGCGCCTATTCATAACGCGATAGTTGTGAGGCAATAGTTGGATGAGCACTTTCCTAATAAATGGATAGGTCGAAATAGCCCATTAATTCGTTGACCCCCTAGGTCACCTGATGTCACCCCCTTGATTATTACTTTTGGGGAACAGTAAAATATAAAGTTTACAAAAACAGACCCAGAAATCTGGATGAACTGTGTAACCTTATAAGTGAAGCTGGTAAGTCGTGCGGCTATTCAGTAGTACGATAGCAGGTAGATATCTGGAAAGGCAAGGACCGGCCGACGGATAAATCGAAGCCAGCCGCGATACTAGTTCATTGTTATGTGTATTGTATGTTGTTGTATTGTTTATAATTTTATTTGTTGTATTTTATTGTTAATATTAATTTAATAAAATATGTCAGATGTGATCAAGTGTAAAAACCGGTCATACGCTGACAAAGTGAATAAATTTATCGGTGAATTCCCGGATTTATTCTATAGTGGTGCTACAATAATTTGGAAGGCGTGCGAGACAGACTTGATGTGCTGGGGTAAATAGCAGCATAAAAGTAAATAAAATGGCGTGCCTTCGAACACACAGTTTATGTTCGATTTACTGTTAATGCTGATTACCTGTAATGTTCCACTGCATATAATCGATAAACAACCATATCGAGAGTTCTGGAATAAATACAATCCCCAGGTGACGTTACCAAGTTGCGCAACGGTGCCTAACTATGTACCAACTGTACGCGAAGACATTGTAAATAAGATCAAATGTGTATTCAAAAATACACGTCTGTAATTATGTGTTGACGAGACGATAGATCGTAAAAAAAAATTCTATTGTAAATGTTATAGTATGTCTACTGGACCCTCTGATCGTAAAACACTTACGCTGGTGGTGCTGGAGACTGGAGACGTTAGAAAAATTTGATCTGTCAACAAGTCAAGTGTTGATGTTTGTGACCGATGACGCCGCGACAATGCGTTTGGTAGGCCGTTCTCTCCAAAAACATGGTTGTTGGTTGGTACATGTTACGTATAAAATTCATGCTTTACATCTTGTGGCAGAAACTATTCGATAAAGTTTTCCAGAGGTAGATGAATTAAAAGCAAGTACAAAAAAGTGTTCCTTAAATGTCCTAAACGTCTTCGCGCATTTCACAGCAAGTGTCCCGGTATTCCCGAACCACCACAGCCGATTCTTACACGTTGGGGAACATGGTTGAGGGAGCTTTTTATTATACTAAATATTTACAAGAAATAAAAGCTGTCATACCACAATTCAATCCTGACGAGGCTACAGCTGTTAAGGACAGCCAGACAAAATTCGAAGATGTTTCTGTTGAAACAGCTTTAAAAACTATTCATTTTCTAATAGGTCCTCTTCAAGTTTCATTAGGCTTCTCTTGACGTCTTGATTGTTGTCTAATAAAATATTTTCTAAATTGACTACCTGAAGGGCTTTACTAGTTTCCAAGTTTGTTTTGAAATCAAAAGTTGGAATATCTAATAATTTAACTTTATTTAAGGAATCTTGATTTTTTAGGGTAACGTTATTAAACTGCAAATAACAATTATCTGATATAGTGATAATAAATGTTTCTTGAATAATTTGATTATGAAAATCATTTATACAATGAGTCTGAATTTTTGTTTTACTAAATAGAACAAGTATCCATGTGTTCTTGTTGATCTTCGTGAAGATTTTCTTCGTTAGTTGAAACCTCGTAGGCTTGCAGGACGTCAAATTTCTGTATGGGCTTAACAGTTGGATTATACAGGGCGGTTCTTCAGTACTAGGGAGTAAATTATTGCTTTCACATATGTAACTTTCGTCCTCCATAATTTTACAATTTTTTGGTATTGTGTAAAATTGCTCAGAGATTAGGAGGGAATTATATGTGGGGATGATAACTTGATAAATATTTGAACTAGGTAAAAGAATAGGTAATGAATATATTCTTCCGAACTTATACAGGGCGTCAGAAACTAGCGGTACCTCTATTAAAAATATTATTTGTGTCTTAATAGAATAGGCTTTTGTTGATATGAGATTTTCGAATGTTGGTATATTTTGTAGTTGAGGTTCCAGTGTTAATTTATATGGATATATTTCTGGTTTAATTTGGATGAATTCACCCATAAGTTCTTTGGGTGTTAAAATGTTTGAATGCATGAAATTCAATTTTGCAAATGATACAGCTGTTTGTTTATTTGTTAAAACCCGTATCGTTTCGTTCAAAGAGTTTACCATTTCTATAAGAGTAATATGCATAAGATGTAGTTTTTCTCTCATAAAATTTTTTGCTTTCAAATATTCTGTAATTTGATTGATTTTTCTAGTGTATGTTGATTGTGTATTAATCCATAAACAGTTTTGTTAAAATTGTTTAGTGCTCTTGTGGTAAGCGAGATGGCTTCTTTTTCGGTTTTTATTATTTTTCCTTGATTTTTCTTGAGTTCTTCAATTTTTTTGTGGAATTGTTTTGCACTACCCAGGGCATTTATTAATCCACGTTTACTTCTAGATGCAGTTGGTATCAACTCTTCTATTATTTCAGTCACTTCTTTTATTTGATGTTCTATTACAGTTCTAAAATTATGAGTTTCTACGTTATAGTTTTGATAGAATGTTTTATAAGCTAATTCTAACTGATTTTGAGTAACAACTAGTCTTTCATATTCTTCTAAAATAAGGGATAAATTGTTTATTTGCGTAAGCGTCCATTTATTTCCAATTATTTTTGCGTTTCCTACTTTAAGCGGTAATAATCCTACATTTTATTTAATTTCTTGTATATCAACTATAGCCGTTACTGTGCTAACAGCGATCCTGAAACAAGACTACTAATATCAGCTAAATGCACTATTTTGTTATTTTTAGTTTTTAAGTGTTCTGTTTCACATTTATTGTGCTCTAGTAATTTTATTATTTTCCAAGGTCCTGTAAAACGTTTAACCGTTTTATTTCTATTATAAATCCGAGTATATATCGTGGCTCCTACTTTAAAAAAGTGTCCTCTTTATTTTGTTTTTGGACTCTTTTTGTTTTTCTTGATATAATTTGTCATGAAGTTTATTATAAACTTCTTCCATGGTTTTAACATGTGGTTCACCAAATCTTGGTAATATTGCTTTGTGTCCAGCATATCGAAAGGGTTTCTTGAGGCGGTGTGTTCTAGCACCTTTTCTGGAGGTGTTAATCCCGTTGATGTATATATGTATAGTATTATTGTAAGCAATAATTAATTGCTTGTTGTATTTTGTCATTTGCCGATCCATCTAATAATCTATAATGTTCTAGTGTGTTCTAGAGTGCAGCCGTTCAATCAACGCATTCGATTCGTGGTGCCTTGAGGTCGTTACATGTGTTTTAATTTTATGTGCTTCTAGGAATTCTTTTACGACTGAGTTCGAAAATTCCGAACCTCCGTCACAGGTGATTTGCGTGGACGTTCCATAGTGTTTGATGAAATCGAATGTTTTTCTGCTATTTCTGTTCCATCCACTACGAAGGTGTCTATGTGTAAATTTTCAAAAGGTTTTAGAAATGTTTGTGTCAACAAATCTTTGATGGCAGGTTTATGTCTTTCATACTTGCTACTACGACATTTGTTGCACTTATTTATATATCGTGTCACATCATTTTGAAGGTTTTGCGAATAATAATTATCTTTTAATCTTGTTAACGTTTCTAGTTCTCGATGGTATATTTTACTTTTATTGTAGTTCCTAATAGCCTATAATCTATCTTCCATTGGTACATTTATTACCTTTTTTGTGCATCTGACTAGTTTAGATCCTCAGTCTGAGAAATTGTCGACATAAACTTTTGTAAAGTTCTGGTATATTTTTTCTTGGTCAAACCACATATGGTATGTTTTCTTTCATGTGGTGTACTCTTTAAGAAAGTTTAGGATAATATTATAGTTTTCATCTTTAGGAATTTGTGTTTCGATAAAGTCTTTATCCTCTAGCCTGCTTTTTTTTGTACGAATTCTGTTTCCAAATCCTGTACTGACAATTATTTGATTTGGGCTCGAATTTATTATACTTTCTACGATTTCTATGCTTCTGGTGGGTATATCATTAGCGGTCGTATGTGCAGTTTGTGTAATATTTTCTAGGTCTTGTATTAATCTATTGATTTCTTCACTTTCGGGTTCGATATTAGGATTATCTGTAATATCTCGTAAGGCATCAGCAAAACCAGTATCATCGATTTGTGGTAATATTGATACGTCATCCGTGTCTTTGCTGGTATTTTGTATGGTCATTTCGTGAACGGTTATTCGTGATAGGGCATCTGCAATTACGTTTTGTGGTCTTTTGTTATAGATTATTTCAAAATCGTAGTTTTGAAGTTTAATTTTCCAACGTGCGAGTTTGCTGGACGGTTATTTAAGTGAAAACAACAACAAGCAACCAGTTTACTCAGCTTGCTAATATTCGAGATATAAGGAAACCGCGGAGGCAGTACAAACCAAACCTATGAAAACAATAAACTAGCCAAAAAAGAATAACGATCCACCACTAAAAAACCCATCCCTGGTTCTCAAAGGAGTACCTAATAAACACCAGGAATTTATCACTGAGATTAGCAGGAATGTTAAATTAGGTTTCTATGTCAAATTCGCCGCTCAAAGCACTTTATTGTACATATACTATAGCAACGAATTTAACAAGTACAAGGACAAGCTCAACAGCAGCGATGTGGAAAACTATTCGTACACAACTAAAAATAACAAAAACCATACGTTCGTCCTAAGAGGCTTACAGGGTGGACAGTCACTACACGAGATCAAAAATGATATCATGGATAATTTTGATATCGAGATTATTAACCTATTCAAAATGAAAATAAAACGGAACCCTCTGTACCCAATGATAACCAATAAAGAAGTCACGTTAGAAAGATTGCAGAATGACATCAAATATGTACTCTATACCAAAATCACGTGAGAATAATTTTCCAATGCCGCAAATGTCAAATGTGGCGCCACGCTACCACGAACTGTCACAGACAAACACGCTGTGTCAAATGCGTAGGGCGCCACTGGATCAGGGACTGCGAAAAACTAGCTGACGTAACTAGAAAGTGCGCCAATTGTCAAGGAGCGCATACAGCATGCAAATTAGACTGCCCTGCCTATATATTTCGAAGCAACTTAATCAAACGAAATATATAAAACCGCCAAGAAGAACCCAAATATGTCGCCGCCCCCTTGCCCCAAACCAACATTTGGGGACAAAGAAAGAACAACCAGGAACAGGATAGAAAACAGGAATCAAAAACTAATAGCAAAAACATCGAAACTTCCCAAACAGACGTATACCAACGACATACAGTAACTTTAGAGACTTCAACATACTTACACGAGAACTAGACGAACTCAACAATTTAATAAATTTAAAGGAGATAATAAAAGCTATCTAAGAATTAAACAAAATGCTGCTGGCCCTTATAACTCCAATGCAGGCGATTACAGTTCTACAAGATTTTTCTGCTAATGTATTACCTAAATTTAACATTCTCCACTAAATGCCTGCTTTGGAATTGATCGACCTTATTAATAAAACCAATGAATTACGCGACTTGTTGACGACAAACGACATAGACATTGCTTTTTTGACCGAGACAAAACTAAAGCAACATAAACTCAAATTTAATAATTATCATTTTTATAGGACCGACAGAATTGGGAGGAGAGGTGGCGGCGTGGCTATCTTAGTGAAGAAGGACGTCCCCTATATTCCGACCCCGTCCCTAGTTCCAATGTCGAAAGTGTTAGCATACAACTAGGAGACGGCACTACCTTGAAGGCCGCTTATAACCCGCCACGGAATAGAATGACCGAACAGGATCTAAACACATTATTTGCTAATAATAAAGTTATTCTTGTAGGAGACCTAAATGCTAAACATGCCGCCTGGAGGAACAGGAGAGACAATGCCAACGGTACCGTCGTGCAAGACCATGTCCTTAGGGAGGGTATTGCGGTGGCATCAACGAATACTCTCACCCACTTTCCCGACAATAATTACACCCCTACATATATAGATCTGATTTTAAGTAAGAACCACATGCACGATATTAACCCGCTGTGATGCAAATTTTAAATCTTCTCTCAAATAAATAAGGGCGGAAATGCTTGCACACCCAAAGTATGCAGTACAATTCTTTTTCCACCGTTCTGTATCTGGTTTCGGTATCACTTAGGGTTCTCGAAGCTTACGCCACTGGTTTGTCATTTGCCGGCACCCCCTGACTTAGGACGCATCCAGTGCCATATTGCTAGCATCAGTAGTCAGATTAAATTCCTTACTAAAATCAGGAAATTGAAGTATTGGGTCAAGCCATAAATCTTTTTTACATTTGTTGAAAGCTGTAACATATTCTTGTGTGTGTTCAATTTTAGCTCCTTTTTTTTAAACCCTTTGTTATCGGTTTGGTTAAGAATTCGCTTATAAATTTTCTATAATAGCCTAGCAACCCTAAAAAGGATTTTATTTCTTTTGTCGTAATAGGTATGGAGTATTTATCTATAACTGATTTTTTTCGTTATTTGGTTTTATTCCATGTGGCGTTATAATGTGCCTTAAATAATTAACTTCAGTGCGTAAAAACTCGGACTTATCTAGTTGTACTTTGAGGTTGGCAGCTCTTATTCTCTCGAATACTTTTCTTAAGCGTTTTATGTGTTCTTACAACGAAGTTGAGAAGATTATTATATCATCTAAGTATACCATACATTATTGTTCAGTTAATCCTAGTAGTATATGATTCATTGTACGTTGAAATGTGCTTGAACTATTTCGCTGGCCAAAAGGCATCCTTAAAAATTCGAACTGTCCTTGAGGTGTTGAAAAGGCAGTTTTCTCTATACTATTTTGGTCGACTAAAATCTGATGAAATCCACTCGCAAGGTCAAGTGTCGTAAAGTAGTTGGCTCTACCCAATTTGTCCAGAATATCTTCTATATTGGGAATTGGAAATTTGTCTTCGATGGTTTGCTCATTCAGCTTGCGGTAATCGATAACCAGTCTCCATTTTCTCTCATTCGATGCATCTAGTTTCTTGGGTACCACCCATATTAAAGATGACCAGGGTGAAATAGAGTATCTAATTATTATTTTGTTCTAACATACTGTTAACTTGTTTTTTTTCACTTCGTCATTATGAATTGGTGGTAGTCTATACGATTTTGTGTATATTGATTTTTTTGTCTGTTGTTCTTATAACATGCTTAATTTCGCCTGTGTAGCCTAATGGTATTTATTTACAGTGAAATTGTCCCGAAATTCGTAACAGAGTTTTCTTAGTGCATCGTATTCTTCCTGATTGGTATGATCTAACCTCAGATTTTTTAAATTTTGTTTTAGAAGGTTATCATGATAAGTGGGTGGCTGACAGGGCTCTTCTTGATGGTTTATTTCGATATTTTCTTCTATTTCTAAGAGATTGAATGGTTTCTTAAATTTTCTTCGTGATATTCATTAGCGTTTTCGTTTTCAGAATAACACATATAATTTTCAGGTGAATCATTTTCATAAATTCTTCTGGATAATTTTGGTTCTCTTTGTAATAAATTACTTCTGACGTAAAAGTAGGTCGTGGTTGAAATTGTCTTCGTAAATTTCAGGAAGGGTTTATTTTTTTTGTATTACCTGAAGATGTGTCCATCGGTGCGGGTTTCGGAAATACTTTGTTGGAATTTGGCTTAAAAACATTAGTATTTCTTGCATTAAACTGTGATTGGAAATTTTGATTATTATGATTTATTGATTGATTGGGAAATCTATAGTTCCAAGGCAACTATTGTGATTGGTTTGATTGCATATAATTTGGTTGTCGCTGAAATGTTTTAAAATTAGAGTATGTTGGTGGTTGCATTGTAGAATGATTTCTATTAACTTGAGGATGTCTTGCTATGGGTTTTTGATTATTTTTCTGTGCATTACTATTCATTGCTGTAAAGCGATTTCTTACATAAGAATAGTTTTCTTCGTCAATAGTCATTCGGAGTGCTTCTTCAAGGGTTGTTGGAGACTTGCACCTGTGTATTCGACTTAACTCGGGGTATTTTCCTTTGAGAACTGTTTGTAATGCAATATCATAAACATTGTGGTTTTATATATTCAAATGGTTGGTACTTCTGTGATTGCTATTTTTGAGATAATTAAATCTCTAAGATCTTTACATCTTGTCCCAAATTCTAGAGGTTTCTCATTGCGTTGTTGAGTCAAAGTTAAAAGTTCTGTCGTAAGAGTATTTTCTGTACGTTGGTCTCCAAATCTTCTATTATTTCTTCTTTAATTTGTTCTCATGTGATGATTGGATTTGTCGCTATTATTACTTAAGCTGGGCCGACGAGTTTGTTTTTGATTGCTTGAAATAAGGTGGCGTTGAAAACTTTATCAATTGTTTTTTTCAACCTGTCAATTGTTGCTTGAGCTGACGCCTACAGTTCGTTGGTCACCATTAAAAGTTGGAACAGAGTCAATGTGATCTCTAAATGTTGTCATGATTCGTTTTTCTTGTATATTTTCGGTATTTCCCGTCGATAATATCGTGCTGTTCAATATGTCCGTTATTTGATCAATGTCCGTCATAAATTTAAATAATATTAAAATATTTTTATTCGGTGCAGTGGGAAATAACTTTATTTTAAAGCTATGTCACTGAGTATAGAATATTTAAGAGCTTATGTAAACGGAGAGGTTACTGAAAAAAATTAATTTCTAGGATAAGAATTTGAGCAATTTTACTCATCAAATTTTTATCACGTCCACTTCTTTTTCCTATGTAAATGTTGTTATAACTAAAGTAGAGGTGTATCTGAAATCTTGAATAATCCTTATGATATTGTGAAATGTTGATTTTTCTTAATCTACGGTGAAGCTTCAGAGATTTTTATTCTAGTCTTCTCTTGAACCAGATGACGATTTGAGTCTTCTAGGCTCTGGAGTGGTTTCTTGCAGCGAAAGGTGTCTTCGGATGGTTAATCACTAAACTGAAAGTGAAATCGATATGCACTCGATACACTAATCACTAAACTGAATATAAAATCGATGCACTCGATACAGTCCACCCATCCGACTCGAAAGACTGCGCCAGTTATAAAATAGATCTTTAAATTTAATTTTTTTAAAAATATTTTATTAACACGAGTTAAAATAAAACGCAAGTGTGCGGTACAATGCTGTTTTAATAACTGACACAATCGTAATAAAGTTTTACAGTTGAAAATAGAGCAAATAGATAACGGGGTAACAAATTCCATACATAAGCATAAATGTGTATTTATACATCGTGTAACTCCCGCCGCACGTTTCTGCCAGCTTTATCTATAAGGCAGGACTGTCACGAAATCCCTGCACAAGAAATGAGTAGGGTTAGTTTAAATAATAGAAGACGAATTGAAAAATGTATTCGACACAATGGAGATCTCGTAGAAAAAACAAAAATTGAATACAGTTACTTACTAGTTAATTCTAAATATTACGTTTTTAAATAACTACATTTACAGTTGAAGTAAAAGTTTTTCGAAGTTTCATTTAAATATTTATACTATACAACCCAAATTATGTAAAAGTAAACATTGTCACTTATTTTTGAAAATAAATTTTCATTCGTTTTGTCAGTTCATTGAATTTTAACTCAGACAAAGATAAATGCAACTCTCTCTTAAAACCCCCCTAAAAACTTTGCTTTCCATAAAAAACAAACGAGTAAATATTTTTGCACGAAACAGCACAAATACGTTCAGAGGGCGCCGAACATCATGATGTATTCAGTGTGTCAAAAAAAATCGCTAACATAATTTCCTGATTTTTGGCTTCTGTAAAATAAGTCATAGTAGGCCAAATATTTTTTTTTCAAAAACCTCATGTCGTTATAAAATATCACTTTCAGAGATCTACAACTTAAAAAAGTCTGCTTAAAATCTATCCATAAATAAAGATTTTATGGTGGTGTGTCCACTCAAGTGAAGGCACACTGTATATTAGTGCATTAGTGCAAGGGTACAATTTCGTGATATAAAATGTACAGGGTGATCAGTTTAAGTATCTCACTCGATTTCATTGCTTGATTTTTCAGTTAGGAAAAAAATCTAGGACTACACATGTATTTTGTTTTTGAGTTATCCAAAATCGGAAACAATTATTGAATGTCGAATAAAAAGTAATAGCCGAAAACCTAAAAAATACAAAAATTGACACCCTGTATAATGCGGTAATGGACATGTGAAATTCTATTGACTATAGATGAGTATCGCAATCAAAATTTTCACTTCCGGCTGATAAGGAAATTACTTCAACTTTTTTTATTTTAATACACTTTGTCTATTTTGCTCAGTTTAAAGAAATTTTTTTCTGAATTCAGAAATATATTATCATTATATTTCATATTTAATAAGATATTAGGGTTTAAATTTAAAATAACACAAACATATCTCTCAAAACAAAATTATCTATGAAAATAAACAAAAACTGTTTGAAAACATTATCATTTTGTTGCAAAAAGAGGCGAAGTCGTTTGATCAAATTCTGTCTACGTCTGCTGTAAATAATGGGGTTGTTAATTAAATCTACATATTTCTTGTTGAATTTTTTAACTTAATCAATGCCTTCGCCTCCATTTACTTACAGCAAAATATTAATGTTCTAGAACATCTGTTGCAAATAAAATTGTATATCGAATTCGTTTAATTTTTACTTTTTTATACCTAATGTAAGGACATATTTGTAATCGTGATTTTTTTCAACCTCGAGATTTTGATTGATACATACGTTTCGAATCCTCCTGAATCCATTCTCCTCACTATTTTCCGAATGATGTCTGCCGGTTCGTATGCGTGCGTGCGTGCGTTTTTTCGGCCATAACTATTTTATTTCACATTCAATTGTTTTTTCTTTTTCGAATTCGAATTCCTCAGAAAAAAATACATGAGCGTAGTTCTTAATTTTTTTTCTTAGGTGAAAAATCAAACAATGAATTCGAGTGAGACAGTTAAAATGATCACCCTGCAGAGTTTGAAAATGTAACGAAAAATCGCTATAAATCTGCCAGTAGACATTGTTTAAAAACATGATAAAAGGGACATAGCAATTTAACTTTCCTATCTATCTACAGGGTGTTTCTAAAATAGGGTCATCAGAATAAGTCAAAAAGTTCCTATACACTTGTGGCATAAAACGCACACCTAGGAAGTTAGAGACCTTTAAAGGGGTTCAGATGAAATTTGTTTTTTTCTATTATTTGAAGAACGCTAAAAGATAAATAGACAAAACAGAAAATAAAAAATGATATTTTCTAACAGAACACCACCACGTTATTTTATTGTATTAATTTTGATCCTGACAAATTTTTTGTTGCCTCATTTTTAATTAACCTACTACTGTAGTAAGTAGTTATGTTTTATAATAAAATGAAAATACATAACTCCATAAATCAGTTTTGCTATAATTTGTATATCTTTGTCACCTAAATGACTAAATACCAATAACATTTTTTTGTTAGAAGAAACGTTGAATTTAGATCAAACACTAAATTTAAAAAAGTCGTTCTATTACTTACTTATGTGTTCCGTTTTTAGAGCACTCCTCAACACAGGTCCCATGATCGTCGTAATTTTTACAAACAAAACACGCCCTTGGAGAGTTGGGTTCGTAACATCCCAGGCATTCTCTATGGCAGCTGTCAGTATCCCTCTTCTGGCATTGTTCCGAATTCCAACAGTAACCTGGAAGAAATCAAAATGTTAATAGAAATACATAATTTATAACACAATTTGCCGCTAAAATATACTGATTTACAAAAAATTGCAATACTTTAGTATGCGTGGAAATATAAAAAAAAATAGAGCAAACCAAGAAATATATGATTTAAATATGCTGGTAGAACTCACGGCCTACCTTGATTTGTTGTTAATTTTATCTTGAAATTATTATTATTGATTTAATTCATATAAAGGATACAAACAAACACAAAGGCTAAATAAAGTGTTCATTAATGCATTATTAAAAGTAGTGTTTAGTACAAACAAAAGATAAACAATAAAATATAAAAAAATAGGTAACTAAGTACTAAATAACCTAACAACACTTTCATTACTAGGGGACTACTTTTGAGACACAATAATTGAAGATATTTTAATTCTCTAATCCACTGGTTTACTCAGTTTTTAATTTTGTTAATTCGTTTTTTTGAAAAGACACACTGTATATAAAAAACAGTAATGTATATAAAAACCAGTAATGGAGCCAGATTATGGCCCTGTGGCAGGGCAAAAGTGAACACGATTTCACCAGATTTGAATCCATTAATTATTGCAACTTGTGGACTGCTATGGTATGATACCACCTTGAGGCTCTATTCACACCATAGGTACGATTATGTTCCTCTTACCCTTCAATCACAATTCGGTCACATTCAAAGTGTATACACACTTGTTTGATTTTGTGTCGCACAGTTCCTACCAGACCGCTAGAGAAAATGGTGTGATTTTCCGTCTGTAATTATTAAACTTTATGAAAAATGGCGAGTAAATTTTCTAATATGGATCTTGTGCTATGATAGCAATAGCACTGGAGAAGAGGAAGAAGAGAATAGAGAAGAAAATAAACCTAAAAAAAGACAAATTTGGACTCACCCAAGTGTAACTGAAAGTAAAAGTGAACAATAATTTTATACATTATCTCCTCATTTGATCAACGACGAAAGTAAATTTTTCTCGGATATGGGCATTGGAAGTTTTGAAAGTTTAGTTTCGATAATCTATTACTCCAAGGGAAATGATAATCGTTTTACAAACCAAAATTAGAAACAACTACCACAGCACGCAAAGTGGCAGATTATTGCCTGTTGAATGTTGGTAGCATGTACACTTCAATTCACACTGGCGGTTCTTCCAAGGAAAGGGATGATTACGCTCCAGTCAAATATTCTCTCAAATGATCGCCAGTTAAACGAGAGCAGACCGTAACTTATAATATGTATACATCCATTTAAGTGAATTTGAACGAAATTGGATTATTGGCATGAGGGTTACCGGTTTCTTCAATTGGCCAAACTGCTGACCACATGAACCATAGTTTGAACTTAGTGGTGGCCAGTGACACCAGTTTTCTAGGCAACCGGTTAATCGGTTATTCGGATAACCGATTATTCGGATAACCGGTTATTCGAATATTCGGTTATCCAAATAACCCCGTTATTAGAATAATCGACCATTCGGATAGTCAATTAATATGCGTTTCTTTTTCTCTCAAATGTTGTTGAAATCTGAAACTACATACGGGCAAGTGGCCACCGACGCCTGTTTAGTTTAGAATTTACATAAAATCTTATATACTTTGTATTTTGTCTTCTGTCATAATTTGCGATTATTTATAGACATCCACAACACTAAAAAGTATAGCTAGACTTTTGTCATGACATGACTCATGCATGGCGTGCGCCGTGCTCGTGCTCTAAATAAAAGCAGGAAAAACAATCCTTTGCACTTTTTTCTTTGCAGTTTTTATTTTCAACTTCAACGTCTCGTATACGAATATGCAAAATTTATATAGAATTAGAGATCGGGAGGTAACGGAATCCTCTGATTCCGTTCTCAAAATTAGAGACAAATTTCTTTTATTTCTTTTTGTAGCAATTTCAAACACGGCAGTTTTTAGTTCATATGTTTCTATAGCATACTCCTTTTGGCGTAGAGATTTACTTAATAAATGTTTTTAAATCATTTATAGGACAGTGGCCTAATACCCAACGAAGTTGTGAAGAAACATTATAGGATGACACAAATAAATAAGTATAGACAATATACTTTAACTCTTGTGATCGCTAGTTAAATATACATGTGTGTGTGTGTGTTGGCGTTAAATTCACCAATACTTTCAGCCCTCTTATTATTATTAATTTTGGATGTTACCGATCTCGCCAAAATAACTAGTACATAATAGTTCTATAAAATTGTTGTTTCGATTTTTTTATATTAGTACCTACTGATCTACTGAAATGAAAATATCACATTTATTTGTCTTCTAAAATCTAAGTTATGAACTCAATCTAATCTATTTTCTTATTAATCGGGTTTTCAAGTATACGATTAACTGGTTTCCGGATAACCAATTAACGGTTTTCGGATATTCAATTAACTGGATTTAGGATAACAGATTAACTGGTTTTCGGATAACCGATTAACCGGTATTCGGAAAACCGATTAACCGGTTTTCTAACCGAATAATCGGCTTTCGGATAACTGAATAATAGGTTTTTGGATAACCGATTATCCAGTTTTTTGATATCCAAATAGTCGATTATTCAGATAACCGATATTCGAGTAACCGATTATTCGAATATCCGGTTACCCGATTAACCGATTTTAATCTATATTTGGAAATTGGTTTCTGAGGAAACCAATTAATCGGTTTCACTTTTTTTCCGGTTTTTTGCCAGCAACGGTACTTAGATCAGGACGTCTCACAGAGGTAAAAAATACCAGTTTATAAGGCGTTTATAATAAGTTATGTTTATTTCAGAGTAAGAAGCAAGAAGAACAAGTTTCTCGGTGCTATAGTTTCTCTTTTGCACTTGTTGAGACACTTCGGAAAAGTCTTTCTTAATGCCGATTCACATTTTTGTGCATTCCCGTTGATCTTTTTTTGAAGCTGCATGTAACATTCGCACATATCCGATTCACCCTTATGGGTGACTACGTATGTATACGTACGCGGGATGTTTACGCCTAAAATAAAAATAATAATATTTACATCAAATTAACAAATTAGTAAAACCTGGTAATAGCACCAACTGTTATTTTTGCAACTAAAATATTTATGCTATAATTTATTAAAAACTCATTTCGGCGTCAGATTTAGAAAACCTAACATGACATAACCTAATCATCATATTTCGAACTTGTCTTGTCGAATCAGTGAGTACTTATGGAATTGTGACGCCGCTCATTACTGAATAACTCTTTTGCCTCACTAATTTGTGTATTGACATTTTAATTGTTTTCTTGTCTCACAAATATATCTTTTGTAAACATTTGAATAACAACATATTTTCACGCATTTTAAGTGTTGAGAATCAGTATAGTCGACGCGACAGTAGGACTATCATTACATTCTAATGATAGCAGCGCGACCCTAATATCACTTATAATTATTTCTTTTTACGCTTGACGACACTGAATTGAAAGAACGACATGAACGTCAAACTTTAATTACTTAATTCCAGTGCTTTATTATCCTAATTACAGAAAATTGGTAAACAAAATATAAACGGCAGCTTGGGGGGTCTGTTTACCAGTGCAATATAGGGATAATTAAGGAAGAGATCAAGCCTGTAAGGAAAATTCTAAAACGCGTATTAATAATAATAATAACAATAATAATAATAATAGACCGGACGGTCCTAACAATGATGAAACTGCAATGGTACATGGACGCTTTAAGTGGACGAGGGAACTTCGGGATGACTTGCTGACCTGCCGCGAGAGTAGCGAACCTGAGCGAAGGGGATACATGGCGCGATTGCATGCACTTTGGTGCGAAATGCATCCAGAGCATCGCGCCTTCTCTCAACAACATCTGAGAGATCAAGTATCCTTTCTGCTCAGGACAGGTTACGTAAGGGCACCCCGTCAGCTGGAAGAACTGCCAGCCGCAGTACCACCGCGGCAATTACCAGCTGATGGGGAACATCCTTTAGAGTTCACCGGTGTAGACTTAAGGACGAGGGTTAGCCTTAACACCAGGGCTAACCTAAAGCCACAAGACCTGGCTAGAATGGACGCGGTCATCGATGAGGAAATTCCGGAAGATGTAGACATCTGGCAAATCAACTGTGCCGTGTACAACGCCGCGAAGCAACTCGTCCCCCGTGAGAGGTCAACCAATCACGGGGGTCGAGAAAGCCAAGCGGCGTGTACAAAAATCGAAGGCAAGATACAGTCGGCCAGACAACACGCTTCTCGGATCCAGAGTGTGGTGGAATATAAGACGTCTGGTAGAGTTTTTACTCCCAGAATCCGGCGCATAGCAGCCGGATTAAGACGTCAACACCATACTCTAAATCTGACAGTGATGCTTACCATCAAGCAGCACTGTCTAGATAGGATCCGAGCGCTCATGGCGATAAAGAAAACATTAAAAGAGGCGAGTGAGGAGTATGGAACAAAACAATTTGTTCCGTACGAATCCTTCCCGCCTCTTTCAAGAGCCACAGCGTGTTGTCGACAATCCGCCGACTGTAGAAGGTGTCGAAACCTTCTGGAAGGGAATCTACGAAACGACGCGTCCATTCAATAGCGACACTCCATCAATTGCACACTTCGAGGCTCTGTGCCACATACATCGTCAAGAGCCAGAAGAAGTGTGCCCGGCAATCAGTACGGTGGAAGTTCAACAAGCACTTGTTGGTACCAAGAACTTCGCTGCCCCGGGCCCAGACGGCATTAACAACTGGTGGTGGAAGAAATTTCCTTCCACTCACCGCCGTCTGGCGCGAGTTTTCAACTCATGGTTGAACGAGGGGCAGCAGATTCCGGACTGGTTCGTCGAGGGACGTACTGTGCTTATCCCCAAAAAGGGGGATCTTTCCGACCCGAGGAATTATAGGCCGATCACTTGCCTCAACTCCTGCTACAAGATATTTACACGTATCTTGTATGCTAGGACACTGAGGTCTGTTGATCCGGTCTTCCAGCAGATACATGAACAGCGTGGTGCCAAGAAGGGCATGGCAGGTTGCAAGGACAGCCTGCTGATAGACCGCTGTATTACACAGGATTCTGTGCAATACAAGCGGAATCTATCGATGGCCTGGATTGATTACCGCAAGGCATTTGATACAACATCGCACGAGCTATTGTTGTACTTGCTCGAATGTCTTGCGGTACCAGCACCACTAGTGAGATGCATAGAACAGCTGCTGCCGCTCTGGAAGACCCGCTTCACCATAACATCAGTTGCGCAGCGGGTCACGACAGAGCAAGTGGCATTTAGGAGAGGAGTTTTCCAGGGTGACTCCCTGAGTCCTCTCCTCTTCTGCATCTCACTGCTGCCGTTGTCTGTTGGGCTCCGCCAAACCCGCGGATATCAATGTGGGCCACCCAGCGACCGGAGGCATAAGGTCACCCATCTATTTTATATGGATGACCTTAAACTTTATGCCTCCGGAGAGCGTGAACTACAGAACGCTCTTAGGGTGGTCGAAGAATATACGCGGGCAATTGGTATGGAGTTCGGGTTGGACAAGTGTGCAGTCGTCCATCTCAAGAGAGGACGATGTGAGGAATTCCCTGAAGATGCGCAGCTCGCAGACGGAAGCATCCTAAGACATCTGGATGCCGGAGAGACCTATACATATCTGGGTGTGCAACAAAGGCACATCCAGGATGTATCACAAATAAAAGATTCTCTCCGCGGCAAGTACAGACACCGCCTCCGAAAGTTTTGGTCTTCCGAACTTTCGGGGAAGAACCAGGTGTCTGCAACTAATATGCTTGCCGTTCCGATTCTGCTCTACTCCTTCGGAGTAGTAAAGTGGAGGGTAGATGAGCTGCGTCAATTAGACAGAGATACCCGCAAGATGATGAATATTCACAGAAGTATTCATCCTAGATCGTCCGTTCCTCGTGTGTACCTCCCACGTCAACGGGGGGGGCGAGGACTCTTGAGCCTGGAGTGTACGCATGGCAGAGTAGTACTGAGTATGGCATGTAACATACTCAGGAGTTCAGATCCCCTCTTGCGGTTCGTAAAACATCACGAAACTGTAGGAGTGGGAGCAGGATTTTTCAACTCGGTCTCGCATTTGACATCAGGCGAGGAGGCCGGCGAGGTGCTGATGTTGAGTCAGTCACCGAACTTCAGTCAAATCGTCTGAAAGCCCGAATTAGAGCTGCCGAACAGGAAAATCTGTCTCGACCAGGCTGACCTTCGCCTTTCTAAGGTCAGCAGGGCTTAAGTCGGAGACCGAGGGATTCATTATGGCCTGCCAAGATAGTGTTATCAACACCTTGGTCTACCGTAGCCGCGTGTGGCGTGTAGAGGTTCCTGATATCAACTGCAGGACCTGCCATCAGGCGCCGGAATCGCTCATGCATTTACTTTCTGCATGACCCATATATGCGATTTCGGCCTACATCCACCGACATAACGCAGCCTTACGAGTGCTATACTACCATCTAAGGCACTCGTACGGGGTAGACCAGACACCAGTGCTGCCTTACGTCCCCGGAGATATTGAGTCCGTTGTCGAGAACGAGAAATGCCGGATTTACTGGAACTACTCGTTCCCGACTGTCAGGCTAATCCAAGCCAACAAACCTGACATAGTCCTCCTCGACCATCAACTCAAGGTGATGTATGTCATCGAGTTCTCGGCACCTGCGGAGAAAAACATCACCTTGAAGGAGGAGGAGAAACGGACCAAATATCGCGATCTCCGGTACGAGCTCCAAGTGCTGTACCCAGGCTACTCGGTCAAAATGGTCGTCCTTATTATCGGTGTACTCGGAGGGATAAAGCCTACGCTGCTCTCGGAACTGAAGATCATACCGGCCTGCCAAAAATCAGCTGAGTGGCTGGCAGGCCAAATGCAGAAGGCGCTCATTCTTGGTTCTCTCCGTCTGCTTAGGGCACACGATTCCGGAGCCTACAGTCACTAACCCTGCGGGATGTGGGGAGTGGCTGAGGTTAATGTGCTGGCGCGACTCCCGTGAGGCGTCGGAGGCCACGGGAGGACTGTCCAGCGTCGGGCAACCGAAAAAAAAAATAATAATAATAATAACCGGCATCGGGAAACCGAAAGAAAAAATAGTAATAATAATAATAATAATAATTTGTCTTTATTAACATTAGAAATTTATTACATATTCATATATAATATGCTATTCCATGCAACCATCTGAATAGGAGAATAATATAATATAAATAAAACAGTAATTACAATATAATAGTGTATACAAAATACAAGAAAATAAATCAAAGATCATACATAAATCTATGAGTAAATAAAGAAATTCAAACAAAATCAAAACTACATATTACACATTTACATACTGGAAAAAATGTATATGCCTGTGCATACAGCAAGATAGTAAAGATTAAAATTAAAGCATATACATACTACATTTAACATTTTCAATTGCCAAATATATGGTTTTTTAGACTTTTTTTTGAAAGAATAAATAGATGACAGTGACTTGACATTATCAGGTAACATATTAAAGACCTTTGCAGCGTTGTAATTAAATGATCGCTGAAACTGGGCTCATTTATGCTAAGGGATACAAAGCAGGTTACGATGACGAGTAGAACGCATGTGTAGATCACTATTTTTAACTAATTTGGCTGCTAAGTCTTCAGGTTTTTCAGATTTTAATATCTTAAATATTGCACACGACATATGGGGCTGAAATCTTTCGTTAAGAATAAGCCAACTCGATGCCAATATACTAGCCGAAATGTGGTCGAACTTGCGCAGACCATAACTAATCCTCAAGCACGCGTTTTGAATTTTTTGCAAACTCTCCTTATCTCTGGAATGTAAAGCAGGCCAATACACAATATCAGAGCAAGATAAAGATGACAAGATGAAAGAATCACATAATTTTAACTTTACGTCCGAGCTAAGAATTTCTTTATGAGTGTACATCAATTTAAGTTTGGCAAATGATTTTTGAACTAGTTGATTTACATGTTTAAAAAGTTTAAGGTTTGTGTCAAGCCATATACCCAGATTTTTACAAAAATTACTAGGTAGTAAAAGTTGGCCATTAAGTTTAATTTTAAACTCTGGATCAATTGTGACATCCTCCTTCTTACTTCCAAATACAAGCATTTCAGTCTTTGACTCATTTAAAATAAAACTATGTGCTAACAATAACTCAAAAATTGTCTAAATCTGCATTAATTTTAGACACGGCTGTTGAAAGATCATTAAATTAAATGAAATATATACCTGGGTATCATCATCATATTGGTAAGAGTGACAATGTTGAAGATATTTATTAAAGTCTGCCGTATAAATAGAAAACAGCAAGGGTCCTAGAATGCTACCCTATGGTACACCACGAGTAATAGCATTAAACGCAGAAATTTTATAATAGTCAAGAATAACTCTTTGACGCTGAGCAACAAGAAAATTAAAAAAAATTAAATTGCTATATTGTTAAATCCAAAGTATTTCAGTTTCGTACATAGTGTAGCATGCTGTAAGGTATCGAACGCCTTGCTAAAATCTAAAAGAATTAAGAAAATATTAATAACATCGGTTTCTTTAAATACATCATCAGTTATTTTTAAAAGAGCAGTAGTAGTATTATACTGAGCTTTAAAACCAGATTGAGATGTTGGTAATATACTAAGATCATTGAGGTATGTTGTTATTTGATCTGAGACTATTTTTTCAAGGATTTTAGAGAGAGTATGTAAAATACTAATGGGACAAAACTGACTTATAAGGGAGAGATTCGGTACTTTTGCCACAGGAATTATATTAGCTTCTTTCCACGCTGAGGGAAACGTGATACTAACGAGACATTTGTTGACAAGGAAGGCAATGTGGTTACTTAAAAGGGAGTTACCAGCAAAATCATTTTAGATCAATGCCACATGCATTAGATTTTAGTTTAGAAATAATTTTATCAATTTGCTCAGAATTGACCTCTGTAAAGGAAAATTCCCCTTTATTTAAGGAAAACGACTTATTTTCATAATTATTAGCAATAAAATTATTACTATTATTGGCATTAATATTTTTCGATGGAGTTGAAAATGCATCAAGAAAATCATTTGAATTACCAATATTTGGAGCAACGGAATCACCATGTGAATTAATATTAAGTGATTTCAATAATTTCCAAATATTTTTTGGCTCAGTTTAAAATTTGTAATGCAGATACGCTTTCTTTTCAGCTTTAATACACTTATTAATAAAATCCCTTAATTCTTTATAATCATTCCAAGCGACATCAGTTCTTGTACGTTTGTACTTTGCAAGAGCCTTTTTTTCTAAGTTTGATTAATAGTTTTAAATTGTCGGATAGCCATGGCGCAGGAGGTTTAGTTATCCTAACAGTTTTCAGTGGTGCATGTTGGTCAAAAATATAAATAATATTCGCATTGACAAACTATTTGATCGAGAATCTATTTCATAAGAATTGTCAGGTTTTATAGATTCGAATTTGAGATATATTTTATACGAATTTTGTGATTTTAAAGGTACGAACAATCGTAGAGACGGCATAAAACATTTCGTATTTAACGTTTATTTTAAATGTTTAAAATAATATTCTTTCTACCAAACATATGATTGGAGGAGGGACCTATACACCGTGATTCTTAAAGACCTGAAGACGACAGGGCTCAGTGAATATATGACTGTGAAATAAATTCCATAACTTGGTTATTCCTGTTAGAAAAAAATGATTGTTAAACTAATATACTATGTTTATGGGACCATTTAAACTATATACTACCGGTCATCTCTTCATGCGAAACCTATGTTTAATGTAGCAGACAGTGATGGGATAATAGAAAACTGGTAGGCGACGAAGACAGTTGCTCTGCACTACTGTCACACGGTTGATTTTGACATTCGCTTGCCCACTATATCACGCCCGCGAGCACCCTTAGTGACGAAGCAGTATACAACCAACTCTCTCCGGCATATTTAAACTATAATTCTCTTAGGGCCAGTTGTACCAACATTGTTCAACCAAAGTTCAGCTGAACTTGGTTCAGAGTCCAAGGATACCATTCTTGAAACAATTGTAACCTTAAATTTAAAACCCAGTTCAGCTGAATTTTGGCTGAACCACATTCATACAACTGGCCCTTACTTTTTATCTCATTAAACGCAGGTTTCGTATGAAATGGAGACCAGCAGCGGTATATAAGACAAGTATCGTTTAATCCAAATAGCATGCCAGATGCGTGACCAAAATCGCCATCTTGAAGACCCATATTGCCATTAGTGAAACAAGAATATCAATTTTCTCTCGTGTTTTTTGAATTAATTTATATATTCTAATATAGTATTACTAAACATTAGCAATTATCAAATCTGTTTCATAATTTCTACCTGGAAAATGTTTACATTCTATTCCTATTGGTGCGACGTCATCGGTTAGTATATCTCCGCGTGGTGAACGGTACACCACCTACTTTGAACAGTAATTAAGTACGAGTGGTTTTTTCCTAAAATGATTTAGTTGTGTTCGGTCTGTGATTGATATTGTAGTGCTTATTTAATTGTTATTTAAAATAAGTTTTAACCATAACAAGTTTAATCCCGAGGTTACTCGGGATCGCAGGGTTTTTCAAAAAGTGCTTTGTTTTGTTCTGTTGAAATTAGAGGAATAAAAGCACACAGGTACGTAAGTGACATACCTATAGCTTGTATAAAAAATAAGTTAGGTTAGAAGTTACAAGCTCTGTTTTGGTTCCATTTATTACAGTTTTAGAACTGTTCTTGTCATGCGCAAATAAGTTCCTGTCACGAGCAATACACCAATAGATATATTTCTAATTTGCGTATAATGGGAACTGTCCCAGAACAGTGAAAATTCTGAACCAAAACAAAGCTACGGTAAATGTTAGTACAGCTAACTAAAGTAAGAAAATAAAAACAAAGTTGTATTTATATATGTTGTGCGCCCTCTGCCACGCAGAAGACATCATGAAGCATATAATGCCTGATAATACATTTGTTCATTTATCTTATTTACATTATATTCTTGCTTTTATATTTAGTCTAAATCAAGCAAACATATTATTAACAGTACATATTGTATGCACATTTATATTTTTAATATGTGCCTCTGTTCGCTTTTAAAAAATTGTTTTTAAAAAATAAAACGGTAGTTAAACGAAACGTAATTGGCGTAGTCGGTAGGTTATACTTACATAAGACATATTATTTTACTAATATTTCAGAAACACTGAAGTTATAACTTCAGGTGAAAATGTTCGAAAAGAATTCCGAACGTGTGGAAAATTTATCTTTAATAAAAACAATTTTTATTAAAGATAAATTTATTTTACCAGTCAATGCACTTGAAAATGGTTTAACTATAACCGATTTGCAATAGCAGAATAACATTGAAAAATACATTACTCAAGCAAACAAATTTTGTATACCTATTAAGTTTTAAGTTATGCAAAAGAATTAAAATAAACGCTGAAGCCTGGAGCTGCCCCTGCTTTGTTTTGATTACGTTGATATGTAAACATGCTAATTGCTGTTTACACATCGCTGCACTTACCATTAAAAGTTTTTTTTGCATTTTAGATATATTTCTAGTATTTCATGCCGCTCTTGGTTAGTATAATATATTTTCAAAATTCTATCATAGTAAAACACTCCGCGGTACACAAAAATATATTTACATTAACTTGCAGTGACATTTCTTTAAATTCCATTGTTTACTCCATGGCATCCTTGAGAAAATTTAATGCAGAATATTATGCAAATGGATGAAGGAAATAATATACAATATGTATACATCATTGGATTCAGGAGTAAGCGTAGATTTTGATTTTGCAATAATATACAGGGTGTTCTATTTAAAAAACAAACATCTAATTTATATCTCGAAAACGCGATGTTCGATTGTTTTTTTTTTCTGATAAATGCGTTGATTTCGCAGGAAAATTTTGTTTTCTATCCCAGATTTGCGAACCATATGCCAAACACCGCTCCGCGAATGTAACTCTAAGCATGCGGTCGTGTTGCTAATTACTGAGGAACAAATGCTTAATTACGTATAATATTGTTACGCCACTGGACTGTGCAGACTGGTTAGATTAGGCTGGAATTGTACACGAACGGCCGGGAATATTCTGGAGTGCTCTAGACCGGGAGAATGGATGTATAAATAAGACTCACGGTGGGCCGAGATTTAGTCTTAAGTTGAACGTGAACGAGTAAAGAAGCAATAAGAAAGAGACTTATAAGTGTTCTAGTGTGATTATAGTTAAGACAGTAATTACTCTATTGTTATTAATTGTTAATTAGTAAATAAAGTAGTGAATAAGTGTTACCTGGACTTTCAATCAACGAATCTACGAGCAGAAGTGTTTGTGTGGATAGCAAACACGTAACAATATTATCTACATATATCCCGAATTTCTGCCATAATACTGGCGGCCGAGCTGGTTGCATATATTACAGGTATATAAATAAACGCATACATATCAATGATATATCATGTAGGCTCTGGAAAATATAGAATTTTTTTATATAACGCTCGGCTCTAAAAATGGCATATATTTCCACTGTTTACTCATATTTATGACACATGGTCGAAAAACGCGATTTTTCGTTCTATTGCGGAAAATTGTCGGACGAGGCGAAACCTGGTTCAACAATTGCATGAGTACGAGAAACATCGCCTGTCATACATAGGGTTGCCAAATACCATATACTTTGAGTATGAGACTCATATTTTCGGTTAAAATCTTATACTATTTGCAAGATTCGTCCAAAATCTCATTTAACTTCTCTGTCTAACGCCTATAAATGGGTATTTGTTTTAAAGGACAACGAATTACCGAATATTACAATACTAATTTCGTAGGTACGTTCTTTGCATGACGGCCGCCAATGCTTTTGTTGGGAGAACTTTTCTGTCATGGAAATGAAATGGAGCGATGTAAGGAATAAAGCAACTGTGGAGCAGCAGTCTGAACTACTCATTAAACTTAACTTTAACATGAACTGTAAAGAATTCTTTAAGTATGTTTTTACTGATAAAAAACTTTTGCTTTCTGTTCAAAGCAGCCAAAAAGTGTTTAAAATATTAATAAATTATGTTTGTCTTTTATTTACGCAAAGTGGCTCCGTGCGTATACGTTAGGCTTGAGACTAACGAGTCTCGGGTTTGAATCTTGGCTAGGACATGGATGTAGCGTTTTTAAAAATACCGAGACGGTAGCATAGTTGGCTTGAGCATTGTTGTGTGGTAGAACACGGTCTAGTCTATCTCACCTGAGTTCAAGTCTCAGCTGCGGCATCTGACAAATGTCAGAGGGAATGGTTGTTGTGGTGTGTCTGTCCTGGTTGAGTGGTGAAATAGCAGTGTGCTAGCTAAATTCCGCCAGGACGTTAATATAAATAAGACGATAAAAAAAAACCAGGTCAAAATTATGTTGAAATTTAAATGTTTAAAATATTAATATTATATGGTTCTTGTTTTGTAATATGTATTTTTCGTTTATATACTTGTTTTTGTACACTCATACGCAAATTAACATCAACTTATACTATACAATTTTTAGAAATCTGGCAACCCTAGTCATACACTATTATTTATTGGCTTGTATGAAAAAAATAACAAATTTTTATTTATTATATTTATTTTAACTGAAATATAACACAAACACTACAAGTTAGACAAAAGTGTAGACAAAAATTGTACCCTTATAATGATTCCGTAACAGAGTGTATATTGTATATACATGTGCCACACTTGTAATTACGGAAAGTTTCTTACACATGTCAACGCGTTCTGTAACACAATTTTCACACTTCTATACGGTTGTGTTATAAAATTTACTATACTAGTAGAAAAAATTCTATATTTCTTGTAACCTGATTAGCTATGGCTTCTAATACAAAGCATACAATTGTAATAAGTGTACAATTCGTAAGATATTTGCTTGTAGTTACAAGTCCTGTTTAATTATGTAACACATACACACATTTTAATTGAGCGACCTGTTATAACGGAGAAAAATTCTACAAGTGTTGTTGTAAACCTACAAGAATTGTCAAAGCATGGAGCATGCTAATTGGCGAAAATTTTCAAGTATTCAACGTCCTTGAAACTCACGAAAATGATTATGATCCTCTTCCACCGCGTTCTCATAACTTGAGACCTATTGAATATGTGTGGGAATTATTGCGTAGAGTGAAAACCACCACTGGCTCCAGAGAACATTAGGCAAATGTCAGACATTCTTCCCATTTTATGGGCACAAATGCCATAAGATGTGATCGACCTATCATCAGAAGTACGACCTGACGCATACATGAAGTAATTAGAGTGAGGGGCCGGAATACGAAGTATTGATGATAGGTTTAGGACATTGTTGGTTCCCCACTTCTTAAACCAAAATTGTTTTTCCTCGTTTTTTCATAATCAAAAAGGTTAATAAAGAAGTTATTAAATCCCCCCTTTAACGAATTGTAGAAGTTCGTACTCACTGTTTAGAATAGGTAGAAATTCTTATACAATTGTAGTGAAACCGATAACACAAAAATTTGTGTAACTCAACGACAACTTTGTAAGTAGAAGTGTTGTCGTTGAGTTACAAAATAGGCCTACAAATGTAAAATATCTTCAGTAATTACAAGTATGGCAGAGGTTAGTCCATATTGTCTACAATAATTGTTGTACTTGTATGGCGTATATAATAGGCCACAGTTCTTTTCAAATTTTACCATAAAGTGTCCCTCACGTACGTCCAGTCCGATTAATACATCTTTATTTTTTTGCATTAAAATTTTCATTTTTCGGTTGTTATTCATGATTGTTTCAATGCCATCGTTAATACGTATAGAACAATAATGACACAACAATCATTTATTACAAATCCGTAGACTTGTCTCTACAAGTTGTGAAATCAAACGCATGTTCCTACACTTGTAGGCAATTTCGTTGTGTTGGCGAATTCAGCACGATTTGTAGTTACATGTGAATATCTTGTAACTTGTAGACTTGTAACAATTGTAGTATTTATGTTGTAGGCCCCTATCGCAACCACTTTACATGGACACAATCATAAGAATATCATAACTGTTTCCATTTGTTTATGGTATCCATTATTTTGTTTATAATTGTTTATCATCAGAAAAGTAGTCGCCTAGCAACTACAACAAAAAGTAATACCTATTATAAAAAGGTAATTTTCGTGCAGATATTCAAACCAAAAAAACGTCACTTTTCAATACAATCGACTAAAAACTTAATTCATACATTTCAAATTTGATTTTTTTTTTTGTTTACTTTGGATTTCACAAGAGCACACAAAATATGGCTTTCTAACCGGAACCTCCGGCATTTATTTAAATGTAATGTGTACGAGTGTTTCTTGAGAGCATGGAGAAAACATTTTCTCCCCTTCGTTTATATTTCCTTTCACCATAAAAAGTTTGAAAAATTAAAAAGGAAAATTTTTTTCTCTGCAACTTTTTAAACGCTACTATACAGGGTGTTTTTGATTTGAATAGCAGGACTTTAACTGGGCAAAGAAAAAGTAATAAAGAGATCTCATACTTATACCATTCGATACTTCCTAAGATATCTACGACCGCTTCAAAGTGGTAAAATTGAACAGGCTGAGATAATTTGTTAAAATTTTGTATATTTACAACATTATTACTGCACTATTGCGTCTTTGCCTAAATAGTTATAGGTTTATGATTTGTCTAGGAGGTGATATGTTCCAACGATTGTGATTTTAGATAAAATAATGATGACAAATAAAATTCATAGATATAAATAAATATATACAGGGTGTTCCAAAATTATGTTGCCAAATTCTTACGTATATGGGCTCAGCATAAAACGAAAACACATAAATAATACCCAATAAAAGAGTTACACCATTTCAAAGATACAGGAAAACAATATTATTTTTGCTGTAACTCAGAAACCATAACAGACACGTGTATCAAACTTTAGAGATTACTTTTGTATCTATATTTAATTTTGAAACACCCTGCATATTGACGTTAAAATAATAATTTTAAATTTTACAGAAGAGCTTACTTAATAACAGAAAATGCAGTTTTGAGATGAATGTGGCGTATAAACTTACACCTTTAACCGCTCCCTAAGGGTGTTGCAGCCATTTAAATGGGCGAAAAAAAGTTTTTTAAATATATCTAAGGAACTGATTTAGATAATTTCATTCAATTTTGGCTCTCAGAAAAATAAATAGATTTTAGGGAAAACACGGTGAAGAAAGAACTACCAGCTATATATAAATTTGGATAAATATTTCACAAAATGACAGAAGAACATGGTGTTCTGTACTTTGACTACCAACATATCACTGCGAACTGAATCCGATAGAACGTGTGTGCGCCCATGTGAAAGGATATGTAACAAAAAGAAGACTACATTTAAACTGAAACATTTTCAGGATTATTTTAAAGAAGCCGTGAAAGAAGTAAGTGCAGAGAAACTTGCATAAATGTATAAAGCATACATAGGCGTCGAGTCTTGAAAATTTGGCTGGGTGCTCACTGAGACAATAAAATTTTAAAATAAAAACTTTATTCCAATATTTTTTTTAATTTTATTAGAGTCCGTTCACAATGTAAAGGGGTCAGGCCAGAAATTAATATATTCAAATAAATAAAAATATATATATCTTAGGAGTTGAAATGAAAGAAAAATACGAATTTATCTGATTCTACTAATTTCTGACCTACCCTCTTTACAGTGTGAACGAACTCTACAGAAATTTTTGTCTTAATAGGTAGGTAGTAAATTAAACTTACATACCCCCAATATTTTTTTAACTTAAAGGGAGGGGGAGTTTTAGTGACAAGAAAATGTATTACCAGCAATTCCAGCAAAATATAAATCGAGAAATAAATATAGCCATTATTTCATTAGGAGCGGGTGAATATCGTACAGATCTTGTATGGTTGTGATGTAACTCAGAAACAATAACAGACGCGTATATCAAACTTTTTATTTAGGTTCCAGTGTCATATATTATTTACTTTTCAAGAAAGTGGTCAGGGAACCGTGCACATGGGATTTAGGTTGCCTGTATTAATAAATATTTTTGAATTTGTTAGCTTTATAAAAAATTTATAATTTTTTTTTATATTAATCTTATTATAGAAAAATGATGAACCTGTCATATTTTGATAGGATTCGCCGTTTTCGCGAATATCAACTTCAAAAGTCTGATTTGAAAACTTTCTTCTAGTATAATTAATATTATTAAGGGTCGGTTGTATCGACATAGTTCAGCTAAAGTTCAACTGAACTTCGTTTAAAAATCCAATGTTACGATTGTTGTAACAATCGTAATCTTGGATTGTAAACGAAGTTCATTTAAACCTTGGCTAAACCACGTCGTAACAATCGGCCCTAAGTATAAGCTTCCATCATTCAAATTAATATGTCCCAAAATGAATATAGCAGCAAAAATTACCTAAATGTTTAAATGTTTTAAAGAATGGAAGCCAATTTTATATTTATCGAACTTGCTTTTAATATTGGACGAATGTTTTGGAAATGAAAATACAACAGTGAGACGTAATTCGGATCACCAGTTGATTTTCGCGAAAGCGGTGAATTCTATCGAAATATGAAAGAAACCTAGATAATTTTTCTGTAATAATCGTTGATTAAAAAATCATATTTTATCATAGAATTTTCTTAAGAGCTAACGAATAGGGTGTTTGACACCAATCTACGGTTATCTTATCGTGACTGCTTTGTAAATAATTGGACTGAATTCGTGTTGTTTTTTCTAGTTTACAATAATTAATCACGGAGGGCGATTTTTTAAAAGCGGACGGTACGAATTTGTCAAGAATTGACACAATAATGGTGACTAAACTCTTTGCAACTACTCCCGATTTCTATTCTGCCGAATTTAGGAACATTAAAACATCTGTGTAAGTATATAATATTTGTTTACTTCTAATTTTAAAGCAAACAAGGTACTTATGTTGTATAACGTACGTAATTAGAACATTATTTATTAGACAATCTTCAACATAACCTCAAAATTACAAACATGACAGATATGTTAAAGACTTCATTTGTTTACATTAGTTGTAAAGTTGAAACCTACTGAAAGTATAACACAAAATTGTACTTACATCAAAGTGATCCTCACAAAAATTCAATATACTTTTATTCGATAATAATTTTGGGTCTCTCCCGGCAAATTGTAACTTAGCCTTTCTCCCTTTAATATTATCTGGCAGTTTTATAAACAACTTTTGTGGTGTCCTTACACTTCTACTCTTGCAGTTCGGCACCAAACACCACGTATAATGATGAGAACTCATTATTTTATATGATAAAAAAAAACGATACCGAACGTTACTTGTGCTTATTTGTTTACTACAAGAATGACGTCACAGTAGATAGTGATATGGCGGCTCGTGTTTTCGCGCCAATTTATATATTTGAAATTTTGAATGCTATTTTATCCTATAAATCGATTTCATTTAAGCGAAATAAAAATTTTTGTGGACTAATACTACGATATGAACATTTAAAAATAATTTAAAAATGAGTCAAATGGCCTATTCTAAAATATTTGTTAATACACCCAACCTAAATCCCATGTGCACGGCTATTGGCCACTTTCTTGAAAGGTAAATATATGACACTGGAACCTAAATAAAAGTAATCTTTCAAGTATACATATCTGTTATAGTTTCGGAGTTACATCACAAACATTATTTTTTTCCTTTTCATCTTTGAAAGGGTGTGGCACCTTTAATATGTATTATTGACCAAATTTTTATAAGAGTTTTCATTTTATATTGAGCTCATCTATTTACAGTAAGAATTTGGCTATATAATTTTGGAACACTCTGTATGAATATAAATAAAGATTAATTGAGGAATATGAGAAAAATTATTAGGACTGCAACTAAAACTTTGTGTACATATATAAATTGTTGTCACAGTGTTTTGAACTGTTTATCTGATGAAAAATCTGTAGGATATTCACCCGCTCCTAATGAAATAACTATTGAATTTATTATTTGATCGAGGATATTGTCAAGGTCCCATATCTTCTGTTCTTCTTTCATCACAAACCTCATAACCATCACAAAGCTCTCACAGGTGCCGACTGCTCAGGTGCTCCGGGGCTGAAGCACCTGGCCAAGGGCCAATAATATTTTACAATGAATCCAAAATTAATAACCCCTTTTTTTTTACTAATAAAAAATTTTCCGCTCAGCAAATAGAAAGTTGAGAAGGCTTTGGAGTTGACAATTAATCTATGTCAATTAATTATTGAGAGTTGCAATAATAGAACTGTGGCTACTAAATCAACGCATTTTTTGTGTTGAAAATTTTGTAGTTTCAATCTGTTGTTGAAACGGCCCAATTTCGACGTAAGTTCAACCAATAAGATGCTCCTGGATATAAGATCAAAGAAGATGAGCTCATAAATAGAGAAACGAAGGAACTGTTATTAGAGAAAAATCAATTGGCTTGAGACTTTTTCCTTCATCAACTTGGAGAACAGGATGTCAATACATATTGACTTCAACAAAATGGCGAAACAAACCATACAGATGAAATTTGCATAACGCATCTGAAACGACTTTTTTTGAGCTCTTGAGTTCTATGTAACACTATACTTGCGTGGCCTGCAAGGTCGCCTGACATATTACGGTTCCAGAATTTTTCCTTTGGGGCTGGCTGAAGAGCAAGGTGTAAAAGGTCATCACGAAAAAATGTCCTTTTTTGAAATAACTTGGTTGTTTTTAAAGTTAACAAAAAAAGGTGTAAAGACTTTTATTTTTTCGGAGAATCCAAATTTTGAATAAAAAAAAACAATTGCGCATCGTGTTTAACAAACATTGTTTTTTTAAATATAACACCCTGTATATTTTAAAATATTTTGATTCCCCTCATTTTTCTGATTTCAAAAATATCAACATGTGTCATATAATCTATAAAGGTTTTTGAGATATTTGGATTTTGGTATTAAAATATTTTTTCAAAAAAAACCCCTCTCTTTATAAATTTGGTTTTTTAAAAAGGAAAAAAAATCTTAATTTATTTTTAAAAAAAAAAAAAAAAAAATATAAAAAAACAAAAAAAAAAAAAAGAAATTATAAATCTTACCCTTGGGGCCCGGGGGACATCCAGTGGCGATCGTTAATGATTCTGTTAAAAGTAGATGCCTTTGAGAAAAAGAAGAATTAACCATAGCAGGTAATGATTTTTGAATAACGTTACTTTTAGGAGTAAATTGCATCTTTATTTAAAAAATGCTGCTATTTTGATTTCAAAGGCAACTACGTTTAACAAAATTATCAACGATATTTTAATACCAAAATCCAAATATCTTAAAAATTTTCTGAAATAACATGACATGTATGGTATTTTTGTAATCAGAAAAATGAGGAAAATCGAATTATTTTAAAATATACAATGTGTTCTATAAAAAAAAACAAAGGAAGATGTCGAATTTTTTAAATACGATGCGCAATTGTTTTTTTTTACTCAAATTTTGGATTCCGTGAACAAAATTAGGTAGGAAGGTCTACACCTTTTTGATAAATTGAAAAATAATCAAGTTATTCCAAAAAAGGACATTTTCGCGTGACGACCCTGTACATACAAAAGCCCCGAACTTCGGAAGAACTGAAAAGAAATATCTGTAATGAAATTGAAGCTAACTCAGAGGTTATGCTTTAAAAAGTCATGGCAAATTTTGTCAGACGTTTGAAGGAATGTATTGCAATGAATGGAAGAATTGACCGACCCAATATTTCATTAAAAAAAATTTCCCATTCTTCCTCTTTCGAATGTATCTTTTGTTATTTTCTTACGTTGAACCAATAAAAAAGTTATTAGCAAAATAAAATGGTTATTCATTTCAGTATTCACTGTATTTGTTTCTTACCCCCAAACTAACAGAGCTGAACTCGGCGCCGAGTAATCATTGTCATCATAACTATGAATTATCTTATTCTGCACCTAGTTAGCTCAGTTTTGTTAGTCGCTTAGATTCACTAGTTATAAGATTTATTCTTTAATCCTTATTCTATTTATTGTAAGGATAAGCACCTTTGCTTTGGAATCATTCTCCCAAAATAAGTGACACTTTTCATTTTAAATAGTAATACTTCTCTAGTCGTTTTCGTTATGTATCTTCTTGCTAGGGGACTATTATGCCCAACTGAGCAATAGAGTAATATTCTTATTTTAAATAGTTTTACTTTTACCAAGCTCAGTAGCGCAGTGGGTTAGAGCGCTAAGTGACAAAAGTAGCTAGTTTAATGCCTGCCTACTCCCGGGTTCAAATCGCGGCTTCGACACTGAAAAGTCGAAGGAAATGGTTGTGTGTCCGCGTTCTTTTCTAAATGTTCTCTTGTTTTGTTTTTGTAAGAATTTGACTATAATTTTTATTTTTTATTACTAAGTATATCATTTGTTATCTTAATATTCGTATTGGATATGTATAATGTTCTTTGTTTTTTTTTTGTTTATATATTATGAATGACTTTGTGAGTTTTAATTTAGTACCTATCAAGACAAAAATTTCTGTAATAAAAATTAAAAAAATTATTGAAATAGTTTTTATTCTAAAATTGCATGAGGTGTCATAAAATGCGTTTTCACAAGCTGCTCTCTTTTTTGAGAAAAAAAAGGTCGCATATCGCATTATGTTGTCTCGGTGAGAACCCGGCCAAATTTTCAAAACTCACCGCCTATGTCATACTCTATACATTTATGCTTCTTGCTACTTACTTCTTTCAAGGCCACTTTAAAATAAATCAGAAAATCTTTCAATTTGAATGTAGTATTTTTTTATCACATGCATTCGTTCACTTGGGCCCACACACATTCTATCAGTGAGAAACAAGACTTTTTATAGCACCCCCTTGTCATATAAATAGATTTTTAATGATAGGCGCCGGAATCTAACTCCAAATCGTTTAGAACAATTATTAATAATATACTTTTATTATATTTCTAGAAAATAATAATAAAATAATCATTGGATATCACAGAAGTACTCTTTCAAACCTAACATGATAATAATACATATATAACTTTATATTTTATACTGTCATTTGTATCTGAATGTGCTAGCTATAAAGTTTTAGGCATATAATGAATCAAAAACAACACTTCCAATATGTTTTAATCATAGAAACTATTAAGACAACTAATTACTAGCTAGGAGCAAGAGCTACATTGAATTAAATAACAGTGTTCTTAGTACTAGAAGCAAAAAAAAATTAGATTGAAAAAATATTAACTCACCAAAAAGAAAAATTTCCGCAGTCAAGAAATGATTTCCTCCAGTTACAATACAAAAAACGAAAACCCCTAGTCCGACATATACATCTACTTTCATTCTTAAAATGTATTGGAAGTGTTGTTTTCGTTTCATTACAATACATTACATTAAACATTTTATACTAGTACATTCAGATAAGAATAACAGTATAAAACATAAAGTTCTATTGGTATTTGTTATTATTATTATGTTGTGCTTCTGTAATACCCAATAATTATCTCATTATTTTTTTCTAGAAATGCATAAATACGAAGCAATAATATGTCAGATTTTTTTAAATACTTTTAATACAGTGTCAAAAAATAATTATTATAATTATATAACGTTCAGCGTTTATCCAATTTTGGGCATTACAAAAATCACCCGTTAAAAGTATAAGTCCACATTGTATTGTATATCATTTTGCGCATGAAAATATTGATGTGTTCGCACACGAGCTAATTCCGTCACAGATATTCGGGAAATGACTACCTGAGATCCAGTCTTTAGTTATCAGCTAACAGAGTTATAGCAGCTCTGCTCTTAGCTGCGTTAACTGGATATCGGTTATTTTTCAAATAAGTTACTTGGTCTAGTGTATCTTTCTGTTATAATTAGATCACGGTTAGTACCCCCAAGAGTAAAATCGAAACACGCCACCCCTGTTTACATATACAATGTATGTCACATCACAACACATTAGAATCAGAACTGAACTAAAGACAAACTTACCACTCAACAATATGATTTCAGGCCTACAAGGAAGAAATCCTTGTTTGTATAAGAATACGCGTAAACAAGAGGCCAGAATATCAATCAACTGGAACTTTGTTCAGTTCACTCAAATGTATTACGAAATTGTGAAATAGTCTAAAGGCCTTTCGTTTCATTTTACATTTCATTTCTGTTCAAGGAAATAATTAAAGTCAAATATATTATGTTTAACTTCTTCCTTTCTATATTTTGCCCGCACAATAAAACTAAATTCGAGTTATAGTTCAGGAAAACAGACATTATTTTCCTACAATTCAAACTACTTCAAACAAGTTGAAACTTCATAGATGTTGTCATCCTATCCTATTCCATCCAACTATTTTTTGTATTTGTATAAGTTATGCCAATAAGGTCTGGAAAAATAAAGAAATAATGGCCTCCAACAAAAAAAAAAACTGGATCAGAAATTATTTTCTTGGCATCTAACAATACATGAAGCATGTGACTCACAAGCCAACCTCCATCTTGTAAAAATGGCAGCAAAAAGTTTCCCTCGATTCTTAACACTCGATTTTTGGCAATTACAAAATATATGAATGAATATTAAATGCATTAAACTCAGCAAGGTCAAGCCTCAAAAATAAAAACAACTTGATTTTAATGAATGTAAATGGAAGCTACCAAAAAAAATTTTTTTCTCAATTGATTTGCCGTATATCACACTCGTGAACATTTGTTGGCAAAGTTACATTGTAGATTAATATAAAATGAATGAAATATTTGAGGGGATTTTCTGGATTTGTACACAACGTTTCTGTAGAAATTGGTTCTTAACGTTTATCCTGAAGAGATATAAGAAAGTCGAAGTTAATAGTTTTATTGGTTTAAGTATAGGTATTTGTAGTAATCGGTCGCTAATAATTAAGATGAGTGTGTCGCTTTTTTCGGTATCGTTTGTTTTGTTATTATTTTTGTGTTAATTATACACTGGTACAAATATTTGCTAATATTATCTGCAATCGGTGTTCGACTTGGTTGCCGCCAATTTATATTGGTTGTCAGTAGATAAGCTATGAGAGTTCTAGTACAAAACCCCACGCTTTTCTTATGAAAGTTCTTTTTGCATATGATTATTATAGTTTAATAAATATATTGGCATGTAATTTGGCTACTAGGATTTGGGATACTGAGAACGGTATTTGTATACGTGTATACAAATACCGTATGTAGTATGAGTATTACCGATTCTGATACAGATCGAGGTGAATGAGAAGAATGAGTTCGTAATGCGGTGGCTATTTCGTGTATTCTAACATACTAAAATCACAGCTGTAACGACAAAAAACGTACTAAAATTGTATCTCTCTAGTATGTTAAAATGTAACAAGTAACCGCCGCACCATGAGCTCATTCTCCTTATTCTGAATCGGTAATAATTATCTACTATGTATAGAGCGCTAGTCCCATAACGTATCTAGTATTTCCAAGATTCATATCTAATTCTCAAAAATTCGATTTCTCATTATCTCAAATACCTACTGTTCTCATTTCCCCGATTCAAAATCCTGCAAAATGAACCTTCATAAGAAAATTATGAATTTTGTCCTAAAACTTTTTCTTTTATATTTATTATTATAATAGTATTTGATTAGGGGGTTAGACTTCAGTGATAATTTGAAGAAAAAAATTTTGTAGAGAGGGGAGGGAGAACGTTGGGGGGTTATTGGGAAAAAGAGGAAAAGTTTTCTTATTGATATTTATTGCCAAATTGATTCTGTTGAATAATTACACTCAGTCCTAGGTTAGCAGCTTCAGAATAGGAGGACAACCAACTACCGTATCTTTCTCATTAACATAAATTAGTAAATCTATAGATATTACCTTGTTTTATCATTGCTGTATAAACAAATTATATCTATCTCTTATCCCTAAAGTTTGTTTATATTAGTATTAATGTGTAAATTATCTAATGTTTTGACTTTTGGTTTGTAATTGATCATTTTATACCAGTTAATCTATAGATAAAACCACGAAGGTGCGAACACGGTCATTAGTATGCGCAACTTATTTTTATCCATTGGTCGACGCGACGGTGTATTTTAATCACCTGAGAATTATCAAACTACTTGACTACAATAACGTGCAAAGTCAGCTAGATAGCAGTATCGTATCAGTTGGAACAAATTGCGCTCACCGATTCGCAACTGTTATGGTAAGGGCATCAGAGTAGTACGCCAAGTGGAAAGTGAAAGTGAACGTCGCCAAGTCGGTGGCTATTGCTTTTACTATAAAAAGAATCAATAATAAAATAGTTACACCTATTTCGATGGGAGGGTAGCCAAATTGAGAAGCAAGAAGACGTAAAATATTTAGACGTAACTTTAGATAAAGGACTTTATTTTGTAGAACATGTTAACGAGACGATACGTAAAATCTATTACCTGTCCAGAAGCCTTATACCCCCTGATGGCGGGGAATGGCAGATTATACAAGGATAATAAAAAATTGATGTACACTGTAATAGTAAGACCGGATCTAGTATATGCTGCGCCGCGCGCCGGCCTGGTGTTCTGTGAGCGCGACGACGTTACACAAACTGCAGGTACTGGAAAACAAATTCCTTAGCCTCATAAGTAACCCAACAAAATATACTCCCATAAGGGAATTACGACAACTTCGCAACGACAATGTACCCATTGTGGATTATATCAGACACTTCACAAAAAATTTTACGAATTTAAACTCTCTGGTTGTCCATTAACCGCCAACATTACACAAATAAGGGAGTATAACGCGTCATTTAGAATAAAACACAAATTACCGTACCAAACGTTACCAATTTCAGACAACATATTTAGACCATATTCCTCCCCCAAAATAAAAGGAACACAAAATTAATTTTTCTCCCCTTTCTTTATTTTCTCTTTTCTTTTTTGTTATCAAAATTTCCCACAAAATTTATTCCAAATTATAAAGTAATCATAAGTAAATTGTGGCACATTTATCATATACACGAAATATTATTGAATTACCCAAAAACAAGCTGAGTTGGACATTCCCGCTCACCAGTTCAATACTGTTTAGAGACGAGCTTTTTACTACAGCAGCTTGATCCGTCGAAGCATCATCAACATTCTAAATTTATATCACAAATCTTTTACAAATTACTTGTTTTATTTTTGTACTGTTTTAAAGTTTTACATCAACGGCGCATGGTTTTGTATGCGTCATTGATTTCTAGTTCTTCTTAATATTGTACAATTTAAGATATTAGATTTTTAAGTATTGTATTATTGTTTGACATTTTCTAGTTCTAAGCCCAAACCGGCCCCGCTCCGCCCCACCTAACAATTGCCCCGTTGTCTCCATACGCAGGGATGCTATGTCGATAACGGACCAGGTTCGGGATGGCAATATTTATTTCTGATTTTAATTAACTAAAATTTTTTAATTATTTAATATTCAATTCCCCTCTATTATCTCCGATGGCCCTATTCGCCGCTGGTTTTATATACCGACCTGACCAATGAGGCGTGTTTTTCTAAATTTAAAATATCTGGTACTTTTAAATTTATCTAATTATTAGTTACGAAAACAGTTTGTTTCAAGGAACGCTAGTGTTCTAGAAGGGTCTTGCCTAGTTCTCTGCCAAAAATACCTGCTTATCTGAAACCTAATTAACTTTTCTCTTTACCTAATGTCAAACTGTACACTTAAATTTATCAAAAATTTTATTACTATCTCTTTTGGAGGAGGAAATAATAATTTAACTTTTAACATTATCTTAAACTTTTACTTAATCTTCCGATTTGTCTGTCTGTGTACAGAGAAATTGCTCTAAATTTTGCCTTTTCCAAGATTACCTACTTTTAGTAAAAAATATCTTAAAAGATAGTTAGTTAGCAATATCGTTTTTGTGCCTATTTTTCTTTGTTGAACTAGCTTTTCTTATTTGACAAACTTTAATCGAAGTCCTCAACTTTCTATTCGGTAAGATGTCGTAGGATGTAAATCATAGTTGGTTTTAGTTTCTGCTTTACTTTGTAATTTTCAGTTAATTTTCATCCTTTTTCTAAATTCTGCTTATTTAACAGGGCAATTTATACATCTCACTTTATACACTGCCTCCCCAGTACTGATCTATAAAACTCTCCCACTTTTATGTAACTACTTGGACCACGAGATATAACTAGTGGATCGAAACAAATTCAGTACACAGAGTGGACCAGGAAAAACTCTCTACGTTTTCTTCAACTCGCATTTCTTCTTAATGGTAACTGCATTAATGACAGTGGTGAATCAGACCGATACGAAACCCATTAGAAGTTTAGCCCAATTGCTGGAATCCATCTCAGAACTACCCCCCCCCCTTTTAAATTAGCTAAGCTCTTCGTCCAAATAGAAATATATATTTGGTCAAAAGATATTAGTGTAAGAGATTAGTTATATTCAATTTTTAATTTTAATGTTGACTTTAATTTGTTTTTTATTAGATAACTTCTCCTTTAATTCAGGGTCTTATATTTTTATTATACCTCCTTCCAAACTAAATGTTTCATATACTCTTCTTGTACGTCTACTTATTTCAGATGAATTGGCGCCCAAATATATGCTCAGTTGGATTTCTCGATGTTAGACTCAAAATCTTATCTACGGCTCTATATGATGTCTTCAGTACGGATAGTATTTAAAAATGTCGCTACTGACATTCTTAAGGACACGAATACTTCGCCAGAGGTCAGCGAAAAAGCAGGCGAACAATTCTTTCTTCACCTATATGGAGCGAAAAATGGTGAATCATTAAATAAACATATATCAATATCTCGTACAATCTATTACCAAAAGTTTGCTTATACAATCTGCAATGTGTAGGAAAAAAGTCACCTTTCGACTGGGGATGGCAAAATTCATAAAATAGGTTTATACCGATCCAAATTCTACAAGAAGCAGCCCCTCAGGAGTTATTAAAACTCATTATTTGTAAATGCACCAAAGGCTGCAATGCAGGTTGTGGTTGTCGCAAAGCAGGTTTACTTTGCACTATAATTTGTGGATTCTGCCAGAGAAAATCTTCTTCGAATATTATGGACATTATTGACGAGACGACGACGAGAACGGAATAGATAATGAAACAGTAAACACTTTGGAGTTGTCCGACCGTTCCCAGTAAACTTCAAAAAATGATGCAGATTATGTAGAAACAGTGGCGGCTGTGCTGTAGAAATGTGTCCGTTGCAATTCTTAGAAGTATTAGTTATTATAATAAGTTACGTTACGTTGGTTAAAAGTTACCAACTATGGATGTTTTCCATTTTTACACAAAAGTACTTATCTTATAATAATATAAACCAACAATCAAAATCACCAACATTAATTAAAAATTGTTTGCACCTCGTTAGATGATTCGTTCATAACTGCTGAACCATCATAAGTTTGAGCAATAAGTTTTTCTTTGGCAATAGAATGTACCTTTCACATCACAACCACAAATCCGCGTATATTTACTATAAATGTCTGAATTAAATGTCCTAATAAAGGTTCGTTTTTTACTGGAAACGGATTGTTTTATGTTTAAATTCAGAGTAGGTCTTCCTCGTCTTTTTATTTCAATTTTGTCGGTGGAAGATCGACTACAGATTGACTCCGCAATTAAATTTTACACAGAAATCATTTTTACCATAATAAAAATGCCTTTCATACGCGTACATCTACAAAAAAAGGTGAATATCTTCAGGACTAAGGGCTTTAGCCAGTTCAGTTTTAAACTACTAAGTTTGCACTTGATCTGCAACCTATTGAACCTTTATGGAATAGACTCGCATGGAGAAAGAAGAGGCTGAGAGCTGATTAACGCGCAGGACTGTAATGGAAATAATTGGTTTCTGCAAACCATCATCGATGTCTACCGTAAACAGGAGTGGTAGCAACGACACCGGGTTGCGACGGCACTGGAAGTGATGACTGATGTGTTTTTGGTAAATTATATATTATAAATTATAACCCATTAAATCGAATATATTGAGTTGTTTATTATTACGAAAAATTAAATACAACTTTTTTTCGTTTTTTGGGGGTTGCGCAAACCTACAAAACATAGCAAAATCTGTCATTGTGTAGAAAGTCAAATAGACTCCAAAACAAGTTCAGTGAACTTACAGGCCTCCTGGAGAGCACAAAAAGAACACGCCATTACACCACAAAAAAAGAACACGCCAATTACTCTATCTTAAGATGGTGTGGAAACAAGTACACTAAACAAAATGTATTCTTCACTGGACTTGTACAGCGACAAAAAAACATATTACTACACTTATTTCTCCGAAACAGATTGCCCCAGAACATAAATGTATATAACATTTTTTGTAGAAAGAAAAAGGTAGAAGGTGCAAGTTTCGTACACCTTGAACTATAGTTTTCGTCTTTCCATTTACATTAATGTAAAAATGTTAAAACCAAGTAATTTTTTTAAACGATTCTCAATTAATAGCTAAAAGATAAGTAGAGAATGAATGATTTTGAAACAAGTTCAACTCAAAGACGTTGCATCCCATCAAAAAATTATAACAAAACTTTTTGTGCATTACTTCCCTAATTTATATGATAGTAATTGTCGAAAAAGAAAGAATAAATGGTTTAGGTCAGTGGCGTACCGCTTTTTTGAGAAGAAACTATTCGTCACCTCCCACCGCCACGCATCTGATTGGAATGGAGAGACGAAAACTGTGGTGAGAAGTGTGTGCGTAACTTCCTTCCGATTTTCATAACAATATCTCAATTATTTTCGGAGAAATATGGGAAAAACTGAAAATAAATTAAAACTTCAACGCCATCGAAAACTAAGCATTTTTAGCTATACGTTTATATGACAAATCCAATATTATTTTGGCATGGTCTATTGATTCTTTAAGTTTCCCGATTAAAATCTAATCCACCCTGTATACAATTTTAATCAAAATGTTGGGACCACAATTTCTTACATAAAAGGACGTATTAATTTGTACAAAATCAGTTGATATGTCTGTTCATTTTATCTGCAACGATGTCAGCCAATTAGTTTCTCATCAGTCGACAAAATCAAATTCAGCAGTCATAATATAATCATCCCTCTATTGACAGCATGCGCCACTAGTGAGTAGTGACTTATAGGGGTGTGTAAACCTATTCTTATCAGTAGGTTACGACGGAAAACATATCCTCATTTGTTTATCGGAATTGTTTTCTACGTATGGAATATGTTTATTTCACTTCCAAGTTTTGTTTTTAACTTAACCTATTGATTTATATGTACTCCATATTTTAAAAACAAAAGCAAAAAATATTTTCTATTTAACTTGATTTAGGTGGCAGACAATCAACGATTCGGAAAATTTTACTTTCCGATGTAAAGTGATTTTTTTTTACTTTCAATGAAATTTATGGAATTCTTAAAGATTCCATGAACATGAACAAAATGAGTTATCACTTTGAAACTCATGCGGAATGTACAAATTAATATAACAAGCGACGCCTCATAATGCCATTTACTTGCAAGCCGTCCAAGGGTGAGAAATGCACCCTTGTTTAAAATCAATATTTTCAATGTACATTAACAAGACGAGTTATTATCTTGAAATTAATAGGGAATGTATAAACTAATACAAGAAACAAGATATTAAAATATCATTTACTTGCAAGCCGTCCAAGGGTGCGAATCCACCCTTAAATAAAATACGTATTTTCAAAGTACATGAACAAGACAAGTTATCATCTTGAAATTAACAAGGAATATAGAAATTAATACAAGAAACGAGATATTAAAATATCATTTACTTGCAAGCCGTGTGAATCCACCCTCGAATAAAATCAATATCATGTCCATGAACAAAACGAGTATCATTTTGAAATTAATACGGAATGTAAAACTAATATAAGAAATAATATATTAAAATATAATTTACTTGCAAGCCGTCCAAGGGTGCGAAATCCACCCTCGAATAAAATCAATATTTTCCATGAACAAATCGGGTTATCATTTTGAAACTCATAAGGAATGTATGCGGTTTGCAAGTAAATAATATTTTAATATATTGTTTCTTATATTAATTTATAGCTTCTCTATTAATTTCAAGATGATAACTTGTCTTGTTCATGTACTTTGAAAATACAGATTTTTTTCGAAGGTGGATTCGCACCCTTGGACGGCTTGCAAGCATATGATATTTTAATATCTTGTTTCTTATATTAATTTATACATTCCCTATTAATTTCAAGATAATAAATCATTTTGTTAATGTACTTTGAAAATATTGATTTTAATCATGGGTACATTTCGCACCCTTGGACGGCTTGCAAGTAAATAGCATTATACTGCGTCGTTTGTCATAATAATTTATGCATTCAGTATGAGTTTCAAAATGATAACTCGTTTTGTTCAAGGACTTTGAAAACATTGATTTTATTCGAGGGTGGATTCGCACCCTTGGACGGCTTGCAAGTAAATGGTATTTTAATATGTTGATTTATACATATCCTATTAATTTCAAGATAGCTCGTCTTATTAATGTACTTTGAAAATATTGATTTTAATCAAGGGTGCATTTCGCACCCTTGGACGGCTTGCAAGTAAATGGCATTATAATGCGTCGTTTGTTATAGTAATTTATACATTCCGTATGAGTTTCAAAATGATAACTCGTTTTGTTCATGGACTTCATTCGAGGGTAGAATTCGCACCCTTGGACGGCTTGCAAGTAAATGGCATTATAATGAGTCGTTTGTTATAGTAATTTATACATTCCGTATGAGTTTCAAAGTGATAACTTGTTTTGTTCATGGACTTCATTCGAGGGTAGATTTCGCACCCTTGGACGGATTGCAAGTAAATGATATTTTAATGTGCCGTTTCTTATATTAATTTATATATTCTCAATTAATTTCAAGATGATAACTCGTTTTGTTCAGCTACTTTAAAAATGTTTTGTTTTAATCGAGGGTGTATTTCGCATCCTTGAACCTGTCAATTAAACCTTATTTAGTTATTTCATATTACCATCTACTTACAATAAGTATTGAATGTTAAGTCGTTTGTTGTATACCTTTTTCTGTTAATTTCAACCCCTTGAACAATTACCGAATGAAGTTGCTGAGTTTATGAATTATGAAGATTTAACACACTTTCTTCGTTTACTTTAAACATTTTATAGCCTTGGGGATGTTTTTGATGAAATAAATAAATCAATTTTCAAAAATGGCTTGCGGGTTATTTATTTAGATAAATAAAATGAACAGTTACATTTTCTAAAATTTTAGCACTTATTTTATTTTGGACGCACGCCCCTGAACCTTCGGCTGTTTCCGACATTTCAGCTGCTAACTTTTGGCTGCCAAGTTCACATCGGTTACTTTAATAATCCCTACGTAGGTAGTTAAAAGTCGCAGTGGGGGGGGGGGAGGGGGAGGCGGCGCGGAGGGGGGAGGGGGGGAAGGGGGGGGGGGGGGGGGGGGGGGGGGGGGGGGGGGGGGGGGGGGGAGGGAAAAACACACGCGCCCGCGCCCCCACACCCCCAAAAAAAAAAAAAAAAAAAAAAAAAAGGAGGGGGGGGGGGGAAAAAAAAAAAAGAGAAAGAAAAAAAAAAAAAAAAAAAAAAAAAAAAACGAGGCAACCCCCCCCCCCCCCCCCCCCCCCCCCCCCCCCCCCCCAAAAAAAACCCCTTTTTTTTTAAAAAAGGGGGTTTTTTTCCCCCCCCCCCCAAAATCCGCAGTAAACAACAAATATCACGTTGAGTGTGAAGTGCGCTCTTTCAATGAGGGAGGCCGCAATTTATGAAACGGAATGAAAAATTTCATGGAATTTTTGAAACTTTTTAAGCGCATAAAATTCAAGAAATTTATATAAAATGTTTAGGTTTCATGAATGATTAAAAAGTGAAATATTAAAATTAAAGTTTTCCAGTGTCATGAAAAATTAATGTCATAGGTATTTCAACATTTTATTTCTGGTATCAAGTTAAATTTTTAAAATTATTCCTACGTACAATTTTATTAAAGTACAATAAAGTGTGTTCATATTCCCTCGGTCAACTGCAACAATGAGGTGATCTGAAATTTGTTATGACTGCCGTTGCGTGAAGATATTTTATCCCTAAATATTCCGTCGAAAATGGTAAATTAAATTAACATCAAAGTTGTCATAGTCAATATTACACAGGCTCAAATGAATTATTTTGTTTTTTAAACACCCACAGCTATTCCAATTTCCATTTTTTTTCAAGCAACAACCCTTAACATTGCGAATATAGCGAGGATATCTGGTGGGGTGAATGAATCATTGAACTTCCGTGCAACTGAAACAGATTAAAGGCTGTTCACCCCTTATTAATTCGAAATATGATTGATGAATCGTTTTAAGGGCCTAACTACTTTTAAGAAAATAAAGTAATCATACAAAAATATGTGGATATCTAATATCTATCTATCTAACTTTTATAAAGAAACTTTTATTGTACTATGTATGTATATACATCAGTTATTAAATTCAAAAACCTTCATTTTCGGACGTAGACTGTTTCCCTTGAGATGAATGTTATCATTTATTTCATCTAACACAAGGATAAATTATATCCTTTAAGGAAGTTAAATAATTAGAAGGCATCTATGCTGGTATATAGTAATAATTTCTTGATTACGGAATTATACATTATTTATAAAAATAAAAATACTTCTTTCTTTTATTTATTTAAATTAAATTAAAATATGAAGTGAAATTATAGCATTCAGAATGTAAAAAATAAAGAATGGCCGTGATTTTTCGTGATGTTTCAATCTATATTAATATATGCACAATTTATTACAAACTTATTTGCAACATAAAAAACGTCGGCTTCTTTGACCACTTTACCCCCGTCAAAGACGCCGTCGTCTTTTATGTTGCAAATAAGTGTGAAATAAACTATAATAGTTGCATTCGGCATTATTTGCCTCAGACTGTTCAGATTAGTTAGATTGGTCTGGATCATTCGTTTATTGCAGCTGGAGGGAGGGGAGGTAAATCTCGATCTATCGGATCGATCGGACTGATCCAACCGATCCGAGGAAGATCAATTCGTTCGAAGTATTTTGACCGATGCACGATGGCTGCGATCAAATCTTAATTTGTGAGGTTATCAGGTTGTTTGTTTTTCACTTTTTGTTTTTAGAAAGGTATAAAAACGAAAAAAATATAACTTTTCAATTCCAAGAAACAAAAAGCCTTTAAATTAGTAGTTCCTGAAAACAATTCAGTTCAGGGAGACTGCAGGCGACGGCAGTATCTTTATTAATTATTTTTCGTCTGTTCATACTGGAAAAATGAATTATTTCTTTTAAAGCCAGCTTGACAGTGTAGTTGGTTAGAGCGTGCGATGGCAAGTGTGACTAGAAAACTAACTATAGTAGCTGCGGGTTGGAATCCCGCCACCAGCACTCACAATGCCGGTGGAAATAGTTGTATGTCCACGTTTTTCCAAATATAACCCCCGTCTAGATAGTTTCGGCTTTAGATTCAGGGGTTGTCTAATTTCTGTGGTATATTTATTATTGTTTATTAAAAAGGAACTGTCGGAAATTATCCGTGAATATATGAAGAAATCAATTATTTACTTTGGAAAATTTATTAGAAACTACGGTAAATTTATTTGAATACAATACTACTCATAAAATTCAGAAATCAATGGGGTAAATCCTAATGATGGGAGCGTTAAAAATCAAATTGTCGTAAATTACTACTGTTTCAAAATTCCATTGAGATTTACCTGGTTGCATACCTTGACAAAACTTGGATTTACCAGATTCCGATTCGTCGCTGGTTACATGACACAGATATAAAATTTAGTCCATCTATAATTAAAAGTGAGGGGAAACGTTATACAATTTTGCATGCGGGATGAAAACTTGGGTGGTTGAAAAGGTGTGATTTCTTTTTGGCTACCACAAGATCATGACTCTAGAAAGGCCAACGTATTCCTGCATTGATACTGTTTAATGGAAGGACTAGTACAAGCACATAAACTATCAGTCTTCTTCTCTAAAGCAGACTGAAGATTTATGGCTTTAGTTGTTGTGTCAATGTACAATTCAGACATCAACAAATTGTACGCATGAAGGAGAAATGGTACGGGAAATGGGACAAACCCCTTTTGAAGATATACCTCCTTTTATCATTTCACTAGCAACATCTTGAATCAGATCAAATGATGAAGAAGAATCACATTCTGAGATTATATATAATATATAGTATATAATATAATATATAATATATAATATAATATATATTATAATATATAATATATTATTATATTATTTAATTTAAACTCATTTTTTTATTTTGAGGAAATTATTTTTGTCACTGTTTAAACATGGTCGAAAGTAAACATTTACGTTATCAACATTATTCCCGATTATTCCACTTATCACAATAACAATGACTACGTTTACACAAGGACTGTAAATCAGGAGTTGGTAAACTTTTTTTATAAATTCTTTCCTCTGTGATCGTTCACACTTTTGTAAACCTGTAGGTTCGAAGAGCATTAATAACTATTTATGAGTAGCTATTTGATTGCCAACCGACAGGACCGAAATGCCTATAACTACTACATTTAGTACAAGTCAGAGGAAATAATGCGTCTCATCTATTTCCCACGCTTTACTTTTCTACCAATGGCCGTGTTCGCACCTTCGTAGTTTAATCTGTAAGATGAAACCAAGGTTGATAAAGGATACACGGAAAAAAAGTGTTGTCATTAATACTACAATTGTATGGACTTCTAATACAAATTACAATACAAATAGGGACAAATACAAATTGAAGTAAATTTTAAGAAGAAATTGTAACAAAATTAAACTACAAATTATTAAGTTATTTGCAACACAAAAATTTGCAAAAGAAAGAGTGCCGGTCAATTTCCATGTCCAAATTTGTACTGCAAAGTGTGGTTATAGTCACTGAAGTATTGTAGAAGACGGTATTAAAATTTGTAATAATATTTACTATTTTATGTTTGGAACATGTTCAGGTTTTTCTTGATTATTCTAATACAATATTGTAAGATATATTGTGAACATTTGAAGCAACATTTCCTACATAAATCAGTGAAAAATTAAGTTATTATTATAACCGTAACGTACAACAGTAGTATATTTAGCATGTCATAAATGGCAAGCTAGGGGGTACTTTGACTACGAAGAAGTCGTCGGATATGTACAACTAAGTAATGTCACCCCAAATATTTTACAAAGAGAATATTGGTATGTCGTGTATTGCGATGTGAATATTGTAATCCCTTTTTTCGTTTTACCAATATTCGTTGAAGTTCTGGTGGTTTCATATCACAGGTGATACAACGCGCCATCTCTTGAAAAACTGTAGTTCAGAACACAGTATAACCAGTAAGTTATTTCTCCTTATTGCAAGGCCTCGCCGCCGGGAACCTTCAAAAGCGGTTAAATTGACCCGTTATAATGAAAAGCATCAGTGTAGTAGTGACCATTAGAGCGGCGTATATGTTATCAGCGAAATAAAACATAACTCGTGGTGTAAGTGTTTTACGCGTAATTGGTTTACTGTGATAATTGTATGCATTTTATTTTATTTTAAAATGGGGAACGATAAGAGAAGAGGGGGAATGGTTTGCTCATGAAAAGGGTGTACAAATAATAGTGATTGTAGTAATGAAAAGTTTTATTTATTTCCTCGTGATGTCAAAAGCTATGTGAAATTTGTTATATTATTGCAAGCATAAAATATATTGAATTTAGTATAGGAGTTAGGTATTGTTTTGCAAAAACAAGAACCATTAAAGACGTAATTTTAAGAATACAAATTGAAAGTATAAATAAAATACGAAATAGAATGAAAAAAATATAATCTTTAGTTTTGTATTTACAATTAGATGAATGCTTTTCTGCATCCATTATGAATAATTTTTAAAGATATTACAAAACAAATTTTAAAATATGTGTATGTTGTAGACAAATTACATATTAGTCAATTTATGAAAAGTTTAGTCAGTTTTTAAATGATTATTGGAACTTTCGTTTTGTAAATCCATATTTTTTAATTCAACACTGATAATTTCAGCCAGGCGGCGACGGGTTGTTATTAGATTTATGTAAGACAATACATAGGCGATAATTTTTAACACAACGTATTTTGGGGTTCTATTATTTGCGGGCCATTTACAGGGTGAAAGAGTTAAATAAAGTTAAAGCATATATAGGGTGTCTCATAATTAAATACCTTCTTTCCAGGGGGTAATGGGACTATAAAAAATAAATTGAGTTTTGTAGACAGTTGCCTTAAGTCACTTCATAGGGAGCTTCAGTCCTTTAAAGAGGGTAAGTACAATATAGTTATTTGCCAATAAATTCGAAACATCTTAAGTTGCAAAAAGTACATTTGGACCACAATTAATTTTATAAAGTTACATATTTTGTTAAATTTTTATCTACATATCATGATTTGTTGGAGTAATTACAAAGGCGGTGGGGGTGGATTTTCGCCATAACTCTTTGTCTTATTTTTTTACACATTTATAGAGAAAAGAACAGCTACTGTTAAAAACTGAATAAAAGAGGTCCTCTTACTAAATGTCGATATAAGCTGTCGTTTCCAAGTTATTTGTACTTAAATATTGAAATGCAGGATGGGTATACCATAATCGATAGGTAACTACATACCTCTAAAAAATAATTCCGCACTTTTATTTATAAACTAATTTAAGGCAACTGATTATATACAAAACTAAACTTATTTTTTATAATTCTATTGTTGTTATGAGTCATAGTTCTATTACCCTCTTGAATAGAGTCACTTAATTATGGGACCCCTGTATATAAATTGTTTGGACTCCTTAAATTTATGTTGACCATCCATTAAGTGGTTTGCATTTTTAATAAGAGCTATTCTCTTCCATTACGATTGTTTCTTCTTCGATAGTAAAATACCTATTTAGAATGCCATTTATGTTAGAACACCCTGAATACATCCTATAATACGCATAGAATGATAAACTACACAAATAATTTCTTTTATGGCCTCACAAGAAAAGTCTAGGGACATTTTTATAAATATACGTATTTTTTTTTTTAATTGATTTAGAAAAGAAAAACAAGCAAATGTGTTTTTGTGTTTTGTATAATTTTGTAAAAATATCCCTAGACTTTTTTTGTGAGTGTATATTTGCGAAATAATAAATAAATGTAAAATTAACATTTATTGGAATAGTTACGGAAAGTTTTATTCATATTTCCTCGTGAAAAAGCGGTTAGTCTATTGATTTTAGAACAGGAGTTATTGTTTTACAAAAGCAAGAACCATTAATAAAGTAATTTTAATAATGTAAATTGAAAGTATAATATTTTACTTCCACACCACATCATGTGAGTAGAAGCGCTGTGTATCGGCAATTTATCTAAATTATTGAGAATACGTGCTTTAAGAAAAAAATACGAATATATTTTACAGTCTTAAATTTATTAATAGAAATTTTAAAACTGGCAGCAAACAAAACACAAAATTAATAATATGGAATTATCAATAATTCATTTGTTTTTTTTTAATACTTAGCTATTTTATTTGGTAAGCTAAGAAATGTTTAGCATTCATTATTCAATTACTAATAATAAAATATTATGCCTATTCTGTATTTTATTTCATTTATCTAGAGAATCTACAGATTTCTTAGTTTAACCATTTAAAATGTTAAAAAATTAAATATATACACCTGGCTGCACAAACATTAAAAACCCGTGATCTCTTTCCTAACTAATAATTATTTATTTCATTAATTAATCAACAACTCTAAATTTTCTTCGTACACCCATGGTATCCTTGTAAAATACTACGACTGTGACGCAACCACCTTCATTCGAGGTCCCAGAGCGCTCAGTGGATTTATGAATGAAATGTAGCTGAAATAATCTACTGGCTATACTGTGGTTCAGAATGTTTTACGGGTGTCCGTACATTTGGCATTCCCAACTGAAATCAGTGTTGCCAGGTCTACCGATTTTTCAGTAGATCTGCTAATATGCTTTTAGGCTACTAAACTACTGAAATAGAATTATATCTACTGATGTTCGACACTTTACAATACATACCGATTCACATGTCCTAGATGTTTACTTTATGGAAAGCTGGAAAGCAGCATTAGGTGTATTTTTTTCGAACTGATATAACTGATTTACTTGAATCAGTCCGAAAAAATTCACCTATTGTGGAAAATTTTAATACAAAACTTTTTTAAGAGTAGAAACCAAAAATGCTGCTTTGTTAATTTCACAGAAAATATTTTACGTCTGCATAATAATTTGTACAAAAAAAAAATAATGACGATATATTAACAGATTCTAATTATGTTTTGCGACATTTTTTATTTTTATGAATTATTTTTACGTATTTATTCTACTTACTGCGAGGTTTACTGTTACTTTTCCGTTGTGTAATGAAAGAATATAAGTTCTGTTCATCTGAATAAAAATTGATTTTATATGTAAATAATGCTTTTGTATTTTTTTTTTGATATTACACGTTAATCGCAATATACTGAAATCTACTGAATTTTCAAATGGCAATCTACTTATGAAAATAAAATTGACCTGGCAACACTGAGTTAAATACTTTTGTACACATCTCAACTTTGTTACTATTTAACGGAATCAGTTCTTTTACATTCACCTCAGTTAATGAAACGAAAACTTCCTCCTCAATTTTTGCTGTTCTATAAATTATAAATAAAGATTCCCTGTAATGATTTATGTAGCTCAGGTAATGCCCAACTAAGTATTTAAAAGTGAGATAACATATCGTCCATGGTTAGTTTATGTTTATAAAAATCACCACTGTCATAACACACCTTATAAATGTAACCGTAACAAAATCACAGGGTTATGAGTTAGATTTTCTGGACTGGACGGCATATAGGAATGAAATAAAATAATACGTACGTAATCCATAACGAAAAAGTGGTAAACAGATCTGTTGGTGATTTACTTCATGCGCACGGCGCGTCGCGCGCATTGCGCGTATGTCTAAATTAAAATTATTTATTACTACATTCTGGAGCAGATTTTGCTACCACTTATTTCGAAATGCCACACAATTTGTAGCAGAATTTCGTATTAGTCATATTATTAAAATCCTTGCAATGATAGGTATTTTGTACAATGTTTGTTTGAGTTCAACAAAGACCGTGTGGTAATTTTCTACACATTGCAGTTGATTTCTTACTTTGACGTAAATTGTTACTTTTACCATCGTAAGGGAACAAAAAGTCAAACAATATTAAATTTTTAACTACAACATTTTACTGCAAATGTTTATAGTCCTTTTATATGTATTATGTGACAATGAATTACAAGTTTCGATGAAGGCAACTACAATTTTCATCAAACAACGTTGTAGTAAAATAGTTAACGAGTTTCCTTTCCGTGTATCTTTTACTATCCTAGGGGCGAAACACAAAGAATCATAGCCACCCCCATTTTTTTTAAATAGACTGTAACAGGGTGAATATTCTAATTTGATACCCCACTTTATCTTCGTATATTTTGAGATATTTTAAAAATTCAAAATACTACTTTATGTAATTTTTTCTGCAAATTTCAGATCTGCTATCAGAATTTTCATAGACCTTTTACTATACGAGGGATGTTCTAAAGTCACATTTTTTTAAATGGAACACGTTGTATATTTTTACATATTTGGATTCGCCTCGTGTTTTTGATTTCAAAAAATGTATAATTATTATATAAATTCATATTTTTATTCATACCCACATACCTACCTATATTTTTTTTCAAATAACTAATTAACAATAATTAACTGGCAGCACACGAACAACTTAATTAACCATCAACATAAAAAATAAAAGTAACTACAATAAATCTTCAATGTGTGAGCCATTTTGTGCAATGCACAGCTGGTATCTCTTAATTAAATTCTGAATCACATTATTCAGTATATGCCGATTATCATTTAGGTACTGAATTTCTAGAACTAATTGCTCTCGTATAATGTCTAATGTTAAATTGTCTTTCCCGTAAATTATATTCTTCAGATGCGTCCACAAAAAGGTATCTAGGGGCGTTAGATCTGGACTTCTCGGTGGCCAATTAATTGTTCCATATTTTCCGATCTACTCCTGGTAATTTTCATTTTAAATAATTACTGACATTTACAACGTTATGGCATGGCGCACCGTCTTGTTGCCAAATGATGTTCCTAGTGACTCCTATGGGGAGATCGTCCAAAAAATTTTCAATTTCATTTCGCAAAAAACCTAAATACCTTTCGCCATTTAAATTGCCTTCATAACAAAGTAGTCCAATTACTCTATTATTAATTATTCCGCACCAAACCTTTTAAAAAAATAAATTAAACTTTAGAACATACGATTATTACCATTTTACCTTGAAATTGATTTTCTTTATATTTATGGGAATTTACAAACGACCAATAGTGCATGTTTTTCCTATTGAAACATCCTGCAGTTGTGAATGATGCCTCATCCGTCCACAGAATATTCTGAAAAATTGCTTCGTGGTTTTGCCTTTGAATTATTTGCTGACAAAATTGTAATCGCGAGATAGGATCTGCAGGTAACAGTTTTTGAACTGGCATTACACTATAAGATTTACGTTTATATTTCTTTATTACTGAACCCTGGGAAACTTCATTTATTCGTGTGCAGTTTCGGGTTGAGTCATAGGGATTTTCTTCAAAAATGTAGCAATATTCTCAATTCCATTTCCTCCGTTAAAACTGTAGCTTGAACATTTCTATTTGTATCAGTAAAATTTCTTGTGTTAAGGAATTTTTCTTCTGTTCTTTAAATATTAATTTGGTGGGTTGTTGTCTGTTTGGGAAATTTTACTTCCATAATGTTTTAAAGCTGCATTTCTGTTGTTTTCCAGATATGTGTTATATACATCAAATTTTTCTGCCCAAGAATACCCCATATTTATATTATAAATTCCCCTAACACGCGAACACTATTATAACAAAGCGTCGCTAATTGTTACAATCAATTGTTGTAACTGTCAAAAAAGTTGTTTCAAATTTGTTTTCAATAGCAAAGCCCACTGTTTCTAAGCAAGAAATTTATGGTTTAATTTATGGCAAAATATGAATTTATGGCTTTCACGGTTATTATTGAAATAAACATATAACAATTATACATTTTTGAAATCAGAAACACGAGGAGAATCCAAATATGTAAAAATATACAGGGTGTTCCATTTAAAAATGTAACTTTAGAACATCCCTCGTATAGTAAAAGGTCTATGAAAATTCTGATAGCAGATCTGAAATCTGCAGAAAAAATTACATAAAGCAGTATTTTAAATTTTTAAAATATCCTCAAAATTTACGAAGATAAAGGGGGGTATCAAATTAGAATATTCACCCGGTACAGTAAAGTATGTGCATGTGACATCACAAATTCCATTTGTATAAACAATAAACAAAATATCAACATAAGCTATAACAAACAATCAATGAGTTGTCAAAGAGTTGATAAAGTTTTAAAAATTGAAGGTTTATTTAAGGTGCAATGGTTTTAATTTTTAAAATTTCACAAATATACACTACTTAAAATTTGCTGTCAGTCGACAATTTGCATGCAAGTAGGTTCTATTTATTGTTTCCGCCCGGATCCAGCAAAATCTGGTTAATTCTATAGAGTAGGCCGCGTGGTAGATCGTGTTAAATCTATTTAAAACCGAACAGAAGATCTTACCATTGCATTTCCTGTGGCACGCTTCGCATGTGCCGTTGTTTGTATTCGTAAGGTCTAGCTTAGTTCCAATTTTTTGCCAGTCTATATATTGGCGTAGCACAAACGCGGACATTTGTCTATCTTCACGAATCCTCTTGCGATGTAGAACAAGTTGTGGGTGCCAATCTGAAAAAAAGAAATTAATATTAAAAAAGGAAATACTTTGGTTTAACCGAAAGTGATAATAAGCCGATGCGAGCGCATAGATCGGTATAACGAGGTAATTGCTGAAAACCAATTATATTCGAGCGGAGTGCGGAATGATAATATAATAACATATTTGGATCGACCTCTGAGATCGGTTATACTTTGCGGTAGTGGGTTGATAAAACACTAATGCTGAATAAGATTTACAGGAATCAACTACTCAGCGGACAAAAGCTCCGTCCTGCGTTGAATTAAACCCGCAAGTCTTGTTTGGTAGTTAAAGATCATGTGTCAAATTCCACACTAGAGATAGATCTGTTTCGAACTTCTTATGTTCTTGTCAGTATGCCATAAGTAATGGAAAAGACAAATAATAATAGCAAACCAGGCTAGCCTAAAGCAGACTAAGCAAGACAGACATAGTGAGTGATAAGTGTATCCCTCTGGTGGTCAGTGCTACTACAATTATATATGTGCATAGTTGCGGATACAGATCAATGTAAACTGTAAAGCAGATTCAAATTGATATTATATTTTTCAAATAGATCAGTCGAGATTTCCAGTTTCTGTCTGTTTTTCGGTAGGATTTGTGTGTGGATAGATACATCGGGAGACCTATCAAAAAATCGGTAGGATTAACAACAATGTTCACTAACCCTATGTGTGTTAAACCAGGACCGCAGACACGCGGTATGCTGCCGTGCCGATCTCTAGAGAGGGGGAAGAAAGGGACGCCCTTTTCGACTTACAGAAAAAACAAAGGAAGAATAGAGACGGTCTATACCTGCTCTAGGAAACAACTGCTACAAAAAAAATTCAGAATTAAACTCGTACATTAATATTTATATTTAGCACTAATTTCCACCACCGCGTCCGACGCGACGCGGCGTTACGAAAAATTTATATGTAAGAAAAATCACCATAATTTTATATAGATTTCGTTGTATAATCTTATTGTGGTGTGGAAAAACGTTAAAAATATTATACGAGCCCTAACAACTATATGTTGGGAGATATTTTTTATTTTTCAGAAACGTGCTTAATTATTTAAATACGTACGATGATTCTTCTTTAAATAAAGTTGCATATAACACATTTGGTTTCATTTTAAGTTAGATTTTTTCAAATTTAAATTCTTATTTTTTATTGGCGTTTTTTTTACCGTGTCCCATTCTTTCAAAAAAATTAACGTGATACTGGCTACAATAATGTAAAAACAACACTAACTGCGAGTAACATTATGAGTTCTGGGTTGTCAAGGTCAAAGCACCTACTGTATTGTATCAGCGCCTACTTGTATATGTATTAGATACTCATTGGTACCTTAAATACAAAACAACGTTTATACTTGTCCCAATATTTAGTTGTTAACATATTTCAACATTAAACTAAAGGTAATAAAAAAAACGAAATTAGATTTAAGAAAATCTAAGTAAAAACGTCTGAAACTTTGTTTTTAGGAGAGCTTCGATTTAGACTGTATGGAGAATCCACAGGACGTTGGAGTGTAATGAAGTTAAAACAATAAATAAAAATTGAGGTTTTGGAAAGGCTTTGACCTACCTTTTCTTGTCAGCCTGCGATCGGGATAATCTGCAATTGGGTCACTTTTCCAGAGAATAATCGGCACCTTATTTTGAGATTATACAAGGGTTTTATTTTAGCGTGCGTACCACTTATCACGGGAGCTGGTCTCGCAATCCCACCCGTCAGTTAGTTATTTCTGCGCGCATCTTCTCGACTCGGGGTATCACCCTTTCTAAAAAGACACAACGCGAAAGAAAAGAAATGAAAACAGGAAATGAAAAATAATAATTATAAGAACGAAAAAGATAGAAAAATAATTTTACTGAGCTATTACTATGATGATTACATTACACTTAACTAATATATACAGGGTGTGGCCGTAACACTAAGTTAAAATGAAACCAAATATGTTGTTATATGCAGCTTTAAAATTTAAAGAAAAATCATCGTACGTATTTAAATAATCAAGTACATTTCTAAAAAATAACAATTTTGTCCCAACATATAGTTGTTAGGGCTCGTAGTGTAATTTGTTGGAACAACCGTTGCAGGTTATTTGCAAAAAAAAAAACAATTTTTTGCACCTTTCATACAAAATAGAGGCTCGTGCCCCCAGGTCGAAAACTTGGATTTTTCATCAGGTTCCCGACCTAAACAACATATATCAAAATGGTTTCTATCCCACCTTTTGTAAGGCAAAGGCCTTTTTTTTTGTCTCTACTGACTGGAGTATGATGAGAATGTACTGTCCAGATGGACTACTTGTTTATTCATTTTAGACCGTTTTCCGCAATAATGGCTAATTTGCCGAGACATTTTCAATTTTCATTTTTTTTAGCACATTTCCTCATTTTAAACAATTTTTATTTGACACATTTTTGCATTAGTGCAATGACAAATCTTTATGATCGTTTGCATCCGCACCTACTCATTGGGAGAGATATTATATTTCTAGTATATGGTTTCGCACAAAGCTGACGACTTTTCGGCAATACCCTCCCTTACCGCGCGGGCCTCCTTTCGCCGACTGGACAGTACACGCACAGAACATGACACAACTAAAAAATTCCAATGTCTTGTCGATGGATAGCTGAATTTAAATGTTTCTCACAATCAGACGTGTATGAAATACGTAAAGTCAATTGCATGGAGTACACAGAATATGTGAACCATCTGTTGTTAAGTTATCATAGTGTTCAATCAGTTTTTGTAGTTTATGCACAAACAATATTAACTGCACCATTGCTAAGAGCGTTTTGTGAGAAAATGAACGAAACATCTTCACGAACCACGCGCTTTCATGCTGCTAAGGTATCTAAGCTGGAGAGACTACCGGATAAACTATCAAGATGCTATAAGATTACTATGAGAGAGTCCCAGTTACCCACAGAGTAATTACACTCTTCTGCCTCGATACCGTTTATACTGATTGCATATATTACAGGTATACAGGGTGGGCTAGATTTTATAGATTTCTATAGATTTTATATAATACAACAGAATAATAATGGATTTGCCATATAAACTTATAGCCAAAAATGCTTTAGTTTTCGAAATAGAGGGAGTTGAAGTTTTAATGCATATTCAGTTTTTTCCGCATTTCTCCGGAAATAATTGAGACATTGTTATAAAATTTGGAAGGTGAACGTTGCGTACATCAGCACACTTCTCACCATAGTTTTCATCTTTCCAATCCAGCCAATGGCGTAACGGTAGGGGGCTTCAAAGATATTCTTCTCAAAAAAAAAAAATTGGACTCTACTGACCTAAGCTATTTGTTATTCCTTTTTCGTCATTTACTATCACCAATGCACAAAAAGTTTTCTTTTATTTTTTTGATAGGGTGTAACATTTTTGAGTAAAGCTCATATCAAGTCATTCATCTCTTACTTAGCAATTAGCTGATTGAGAATCGTTTAAAAAATTATATAGTTTTGAATTTTTCCATTAACATAATTTCGAATGGAGAGATGAAAACTACGATTCGAAGTATAAGCAACTTGTAGCTTCTGAATTTCACAACATATCAATTATTTCCGGAGAAATGCGCCCTCTATTTCGAACACAGCATTTTTAGCTATAAGTTTATATGACAAATTCATATTATTTTTTGTGTCTTCTATTGTTTCTCTTAGTTTTCCCAATTAAAATCTGGTCCTGTATAAATAAACACACCACATGAATTTGAAAATTTATATTTGTTTTATAAGTATTGGCTCTGAAAAATAGAAAACATTTTCCGCCCCTGGTAATCATTTTCTGGCATCGCTATCAAAAGCTTTGGACGTGCAACTGAAGGTCAGTAATCTGCACCAAGGATGAAGTTTACATTCGACTGGAGAGATTTGCGCCGTCATTGTTTCAAGTCGCCCAGAATCCCGGGAAGGGACCATATGTTCGTAGTCGAGTCATTGAAGATTTTTTATTTTGAAACCCAGAAAAACTGAACCGATTTTTATGAACCGTTTTTTTAAAATGTTTGTTATACAGTTATACTACATTATTTGAAATCACGAACATTCCAGCTGTCGGACTCTAGTATTAATATTGTTAAACGATTACAAAAAATTTATATACATATTTTCTTTTTTTTGATATTTAATCAAGTGATTTTTTTTTAGAATGTAGAATAAGAAATAATATTTGAGTAAGCAAAAAGTTTTCATTGAAAAATGTTAATTTACAATTATTTAAATGATTTTCGTTAACATTTGAGGGCAAAAATATGTAAATGAATATATATCATACACATATACATTATACATTTCAACCGAAAAAATAATTCTAAAAGTTTTAGCCTTCTAAATTCAACATTTTCAATTCTAGAGCAGTTTATTCCCTGGATTTTTTCGCACGTCAGCGACACGTTCGTCGCAAAGATCGTTGCTGTGTTAAAAATATTTATTGAATATTGAGGAAATTTTGCTTAACTGTTCGTGGTACATTTATTTAACAGTACACAAATTTAGAGCACGTTACTTGCAGTTTTTTTCATTTTACAAGTTTTACAAACAAATATTCAATCTTGACTAAATTTGGTGTGCTTATTTGAGACGTATTGACCTAACTTTTGTGAATTTTTTAGCCCTCTTAGTTCAATTTAATCAATTATACAGTAGTTTCTCCTGGATTATCCGCGCTTCAGCGGCATTTTCGTCGCAAAGATCATTTTCTGAAAATATATTTGTTAAAAATATTCATCGAATCATAATGAAATTTATATAATTATTTGAAATACATTTCCCATTTTACAGGTATTTTTCCCCGGAAAATCCTTATTTTGACAACGTATTCGTAATTTGCTATCCCAAAAAACTCCCTAGGTAATATTTTCTCCTCGGAAATCAGACTTAATATATGAAATCTCTAAATTACACAAAATTTAAAAAAATAATTGAAAATTTTCAAAATAGGGCTCCAAAAATTTAATTCGACCGCCGCGCCGCGCGGAATGTTTCTGATTTCAAGGAATGTAGTATAGCAAATGTTTTAAAAAAAAGCTTCATTAAAACTACATCAGTTCTTGTGGTTTCAGAAGCTGAAACGATTTTTTGGCTTCATTGACTCGACTATCATACCGGTCACGTAAAATGTTATACGGTTTGTCAATCGAAATATTAGTTTGGTTAATCAATAGAATTTTGTTTTTTACTATGTGGAACACACAATAAACGGTAGGTAAATTATATTCTATACTTGTCTTCCTTATAGACTTTATTATTATTGATATAATATTGACATTCGTCCATTTTGTCATTTTCTTGCTCTAATTTGTCTGTCCTTTTGATGATGCAATTTTAAGCAAATGATTATAAAAAACTGCTGCCAATTACTTGGGAATCAGAACTTCATCACCGTAGTAAAACTCGACGTGTGGTGGAGTTTATAATAAAAGTAATTTTTGACGTATCAAAAAAGTCACTTTGACATTTCAAATGAGTCAAATTTTTCGACGTTTCAAAAAAGTCACATTTTGACGTTTCAAAAGTCACATTGGTGGAATGTCACTAATATTTTTGTTGACATTAGGACCGATTTTGCTCATCAACGAACTCAATCTCTTCTTTGACCTTAGAATGTGTGTACCAAATTTAAAAACTTTATCTCAAAAACTGTAGCTGTTATCGCAAACCACACAGACAGAAAATTTTTTCTGTCTGAAATTTTGTGTATCGTCATAATTCGTCGAGATTCATCCAGAAATACAATAAAAATTTAAAAAATTTTTTCACGAATACATAACTTCCTCACTTTGAGGGGTGAGGAAGGAATTATTAAGAGTACTTTAAATGTCTGGCCACTTTAATAAGAGGCTGTCCATAGAACGCGTGACACTATTTTTGGTTATTTTGACCCCTCCCCTCGTCAGTGACTGGCCTTGGCGTTTTGTGGACACCCCCTTGGAAGTGTCGTGACAGGCCAGATAGCAACCCGCCCAAAAAAATTTAGGAAAGGCAATGTTATTCAGTTTTTTTTTATTATATTCTAAGCTATTTTTCAAAATGTATGTTTAATTACTAAAACAAATTAAAAAAGGGAGAAAAACTTATTTTCGCGCGTCTTGTCACGTGAAGTATGAAATCGACCCCTCCCCCATGTAACATTTTGTGATGCTTTGATGGAGCTCTTCCTCCCCTTAACATCGTCACGCATTTTATGGACGGTCCCTAAATAAAATGTAGCATTATTATCGAAACGCTCAAATAAAAATTATTGGTATTCTCGATAATTTAAAGAATATTTACTTCCTCACCCTCAAAGTGAGGAAGTTATATATTCGTGAAAAAAATTTTGAAAATTTTTATTGCATTTCTGGACGAATCTCGACGAATTATGAAGATACACAAAATTTTACACAGAACAAATTTTCAGTCTGTGTGTCTGTGTGGTTCGCGATAGCAGCTACAGTTTTTGAGATAAAGCTTTCAAATTTGGTACACACATTCTAAGGTCAAAGAAGAGATTAAGTTCGTTGATGAGCAAAATCGGTCCCAATGTCTAAAAAAAATATTAGTGACATTCCACCAATATGACTTTTAAAACGTCAAAATGTGACTTTTTGAAACGTCAAAAATTACTTTTATTATAAACTACACCACACGTCGAGTTTTACTACGGTGAGGAAGTTCTGATCCCCAAGTAATTTGGCAGCGGTTTTTTGTGGTATCTTTTTTTTTCCATTTTGCAGAGAATCGCCCAAACATGAAATTTTCTTTAGAATGGAGATTAAAAATACTGCCTTTTGTTACCATAAATAATTTCAAGAAAATTTTCGCTATTGGAGAATTAGGCCAAGTGTTTAGTCCCCTGATAAACAATAGACTGCTCTTTTAAAATTTAAATATTATCCACCAATTTAAGAAATAATTAGTTTCACATTGTTTGACCGAGATTATACTTTAGCTAACCCATCCACTACGTCCTGTTTATTAAAATAAGAGGCACATTTTTTATTCATGTACAAGGGTGCAATAACATGGCATTTATTTATTCATTATCAACGTTTACAATGAATAGCCCCAAGACTCTTGTTTGCTTCCGAATATTTTATAATTAATCACTAATACATCTGGGTACGGTGGATTATCCCTAGGGCTCTTCACTTGTCCACTTCGACGTTTTGCCGCCAGCAGCGTGTGAATAAATAACTTTCCTACGGCTCTGTAAAAGGAAGTAGCGTACACTAAGCTAGTTTTCATTTAAATTTAGCTCAGAAATGAGTTCAAGGTCGAACTGGTAGACCGCCAGAACCATAGAAAAACAACTTTACTTGTTTACCTTTCACACTAAGTTAATATTTTCTGTGTATGAGTTTTATAATTGGCTACTCGCATTGTCTTCCACTTAAGGCGACTACACCCAGATATCTGTTATTTTAACAATACGTTTTTTAAACATTTACCTACGCATATAGTGGTGGTAGCGAGTTTTCATTCCAAATAATTTCTGTGTAGGTGAAGTTTATTCGCTTAAGGGAGAAATAATGGAGAATACGACATTCATAAGACGAGTATGTACGTTTGAAATCTGTTTTGAAATGGACGATTGTTTTAAAAATTATTCAGTGGCAATAAATATTGTTAAAATTAAAGTTTACAGCCCTGGAGTGGGTTGGAACCTTTGATGTGAAGATAACACTGACGTAGTTTTCCAGGAAACACCGAAACACTATATACTGCACTCGACGCGCGTTTCGTCAATCAAGTTGGCATCATCTGGACTGTTTAATTTTGATACATTTAATTTTCTAGTCCATCGTCTATTAAGCTTCCCCCTCAGTAAGGAGAGGTTTGAAAAAGACAAGGCATTGATTAAGGATATAGCTGCGAGTAATGGATATTCTGTAAGTTTAATTGATAAAATAATTAGGAAACGAAAGTTTAAAGAGTCGCTTCGAAATTCCTCGACCTTTTAAAATGAAAGAGAAAATCCGAAATTTGTATTGATTCCATTCAATCTTCGATTCACCCGTGATATTGGTGAGATTTTTAAAGATGTAGGTATGACAGTGGTTCATTCATCGGGAAACAAACTTCAACAACTTTTAGGCAATACAAAAGACAAAATTGAAACAAAGGAAAAGTCGGGGATTTACGAAATTAGCTGTAAGGACTGTAATCAAAAATATGTTGGACAGACTAGACGATCAATTCAAACTAGATTCAAACAGCATGTGGCCCATCTCAAATATGGTAAAACAGATAAGTCTAGTGTAGCCTAACATGCGTTTGAGAACAACCATAAAATAGATATTAGCAATTTAAGATTAATTAGGACTGTAACAACTACTAGACAGCTCGATGCATTTGAAAGCTTGGAAATCATAAAGTGTAAAAATAGTATGAATAGTGACAGAGGGCCTATCCCAAATAGCCTGCTTTATTGGTTAGTGGGTCACGGTTCACCGAACCGTGCCGGTTCGGTGAACCGTGACAATAGTTTAGGTATAAATAGGGTAGATTGTTAGCATAAGTTTAGTTTTAATCATCTCCAGATGATGCCAACTTGGTTGGCGAAACGCGCGTCGAGTGGCAGAGTATACCGGGTGAGTCACGAATTGCGCTCGCCCCGATATCTCCTAAAATATTTGGAATAGAAAATTGAAATTTCGAGGGCTTATTATACGACTAAAATGCCATCTTTTCAATAAAAATTCAAGTTTGGTGCACATCCGGTTTGACCGGAAATGCCCACAACTTTCGATTTTTTAAATGAAACACCCTATATATTTTTACATTTTTGGGAATCTAGAGGAAATTTTGAATACAATACATCCATTTTGGTCACTTTTTGATAAACATTAAAAATTTTATTAAAAAATCTATTTCTGAATCCAGAGTGCTGTGGTGCCCAAAATATATTTTAGTTTGTGTGCTACGTTACTATGATTTTTCCAATGTTATTAGGTTACCAGATTTTAAACAGAAATGTGTCATTTTAGTTTCCAAAGCCCACTAATCTATTAGCCGCATGTTTCTAAAAGCTTGGTTGCATTGTATTTTGGCTGAAATCTCAAATATTTCTGAGCGGATTTTCAAAATTTTGGTATCATTTGATTCGTATGAAAATGGGGTATTTAAAAATGTTGGTGAACGATTAACTTCCCATTTAAAAAAACCGAGTTAGTGGGTAAAAATCACATTTAAAAATTTTAAACGCCTCTAGACAATTAAGTAATGCAATCATATTGCTCTTTTTATTTTTATAGTAACGTAGCACACAAACTAAAATATATTTTGGGCACCACAGCACTCTGGATTCAGAAATAGATTTTTTAATAAAATTTTTAATGTTTATCAAAAAGTGACCAAAATGGATGTATTGTATTCAAAATTTCCTCTAGATTCCAAAAAATGTAAAAATATATAGGGTGTTTCATTTAAAAATCGAAAGTTGTGGGCATTTCCGGTCAAACCGGATGTGCACCAAACTTGATTTTTTTATTAAAAAAGATGGCATTTTAGTCGTATAATAAGCCCTCGAAATTTCAATTTTCTATTCCAAATATTTTAGGAGATATCGGGGCGAGCGCAATTCGTGACTCACCCGGTATAGTGTTTTGGTGTTTCGTGGAAAACTACGTCAGTGTTAAAGTTTACAGTTTATAAAAGTTTTAAAGCTAAGCCAACCCAGTCGGGGGTCCAGACTTATGTATGTAGGTATATAGTTTTTGTCGCATCTCTCCAACCGTGTATCTTTCATTTAGACATGTTTAATCCAAATAATAAATAAAAGAGTTGATTGAAGATGACGTTACTTTGTGAAAACTCATTTTTTGAAATTAAATAATTACAAAAACACTGTTTTTTTACTTGTCTAATTTTCACTTTTTATTTTTAACTTTACTTTTAAGACAATGGGTTTCATGAATAAAAGGTAACAAATGCTTTTACTACATATTTGTGAAGCAAAACCTTTGACCTATATAATTAATATCTTCAGAGTATTTACTTGATAGTTAGTAAATGCATTTGCTTTGCTAGAGACAAAAGCTTCAACAAATATGAATAAAACTAGTTATATGAATAAAACTGCGGTTTACTATCTACCATAATATTTGCTTCAATAAATGTAGGTATCTCAGTAGTAGAATTCGCTTTGGTAAAGCAACACCTACTGTGCGAATTATGATGTTTTTAAATCAATATAGAAAACCGAGCGATACACCATCCGACCCAGCACCCTTTTAGAATGGATTAAAAAAAAGAGGAGGTCAATTTTCTTTTAAATAAGTTACAGACCAATAAACGAAGAAATGTCAAAATCCAATGAAACCCAAATCTTCCATCACCTACACCCTGTTAGTAGAATCTCGAAAAAAAATTAAAATTTCATTGGAAAACTATTTTTTTTTTTAAATTAAAATCTCGTTGACAAAAAAAATATCTTCTAGAAATAGCATTTCATTGAAAAATTTTTTTTTTCAATTTGAAAAAAAAAGTTGGTTAGATTCGTTAAAAAATATTTTTTTCGAACTTTTATAAAAAAAAAACATGTACCAAGAATCAAAATAAACATTTAGGCATTAATAAACATTAAAATAGTAATTCATGACTTGTTAAAACATAGCATTGGCTACGATACACTATCAAACGCAGCAACATTTTTAGAATGTATTAAAATATGAGGCCGGTCAATTTTCTTCTAAAAAGTTACAGACCAACAAATGAAAAGATGTCAAAATCCCATGAAATCCAAATATTCCATCACCTACATCCCTTTAGTAAAATCACGATAAAAAAATTAAAATTTCATTGGATTTTTTTTAAATTCTCGACAAAAAATATCTTCTACAAAAAATGATATTTCGTTGAAAACATTTTCTTTTTCAAAAAATTAAAATTTAAGTATTTGTAAAATATTTATTATTGGTCAGATGAAGATTCGCTAATTTTTTTTTTCGAAATTCTATAAAAAATACCATGTACCAAGAATCAAAATAAACATTTAGGCATTAATAACATTAAAAAAGTAATATCACACTTGCTAAAACATAGCATTGGCTACAAAGTCTTAGGTACTTGCTATGAAGCAAAAGCAAAATATTATTCAATGAAACTGAAGCAAATACTTTTACTACTACCTTCTGCTTCGAAGCATTTGCTTTTGCTTTTCCTTTTTACTTCAAGCAAATGTTTCTATTTTATTCACAAGACCTTATATCTGTACACAGAAAGCCATAAACTTGTTTGTTGTTCCATTTATACCTAAAGAATAAGTCTGCATATTTCAGTGACATAAAAATGTCCGATTAGAATGAAATTAGTCGCAGACTTGAAAATAAAAAGTGAAAATTAGAAGTACAAACAGTGTTTTTGTAATTAGTTAATTCCAAATCATAAATATTTTTATTTTCACTAAAAACTGTTGTATTAATCTTAAGTAGCTTTTTCTGCGACAAATAATTTCGTCTTCGATTGAAAGTGATTTTCTGTATGAGTGTTCCAACAAGAAACAACTGGATTTGCCGCCAGTGCCCTTGCAGTGGTTTTTGAAAGGTGATACTTGACAGATGTCACGTAGATATTAAACCATTAAAAAGTTGAGCGCCACACAAATCAACAACGCGTACTTATTTTTTCAAGCATATTATGAAAGTAAGGAAACAATTGAGGCAACTTAAAGTAAATTGCGTGTAATTTTGCCAAGCAGACAATTTAGTTTAATGACGAAAATCGCAGAATGTGGGTCTGTGTATGACACACGAACATACTTCATCGTAAACTCAGGCGAAAACATCGTCAGTACGGAGGAGGGTCCAACAAGTTGCCCCGGGCCCAGACGGCATTAATTGGTGATGGAAGAAATTTCTTTCCACTCACCGCCGTCTGGCGCGAGATTGAACGAGGGGCAGCAGATTCCGGACTGGTTCGTCGAGGGACGTACTGTGCCTATCCCCAAAAAGGGGGATCTTTCCGACCCAAAGAATTATAGGCTGATCACTTGCCTCAACTCCTGCTGTAAGATATTTACACGTATCTTGTATGCTAGGACACTGAGGTCTGTTTGAACTGGTCTTCCAGCAGATATTCGTACACGAACAGCGTAGTGCCAAGAAGGGCAAGGCAGGTTCGGACGACAGCCTGCTGCTAGACCGCTATATTACACAGGATTCTGTAATACAAGCAGAATCTGTCGATGGCCTGGATTGATTACCGCAAGACTTTGATACAACATCGCACGAGCTATTGTTGTACTTGCTTGAATATATTACTAGCACACTAATGAGATGCATACAGCAGCTGCTGCCACTCTAGAAGACTCGCTTCACCATAACATCAGGTGCATAGCGGGTCACGACAGGGCAGTTGGCATTTAGGAGAGGAATTTTCCAGGGTGACTCCCTGAGTCCTCTCCTCTTCTGCATCTCACCGCTGCTGTTGTCTGTTGGGCTCCACCAAACCCGCGGATATCAATGTGGCCCACCCAGCGACCGGAGACATAAGGTCACACATCTATTTTATACAGATGACCTTAAACTTTATGCCTCCGGAGAGCGTGAACTACATACAAAACGTACTTAGGGTGGTCGAAGCATACACGCAGACAATTAGTATGGAGTTCGGGTGAAACAGATGTGCAGTCCTCCACTTCAAGAGATGACGATGCGGGGAATTCTCTGAAGTTGTGCAGCTCGCAGAGGGCAGCATCCTAAGACATCTGAATGACTGAGAGACCTATACAAATCTGCGTATGCAACAAAGCACATCCAGGATGTAAAACAAATAAAGAATTCCCTCGCCGGCAAGTACACACACTGTCTCCGAAAGATTTGGTCTTCCGAACTTTCGGGGAAGAACAAGGTGTCTACGACTAACATGCTTGCCATTCCGGTCCTGGTCTACCATTTGGAGTATTGAAAGTAAAGTAGACAGTAGCCGAGCTGCCCCAATTAGACAGAGATACCCTCAAGATGATGAATATTTACAGAAGTATTCATCCTAGATCATCCGTTCCTCATGTGTACCTCCCACGTTTACGGGGGGCCGAGGACTCTTGAGTCTGGAGTGTACTCAAGGCAGAGTAGTACTGAGTATGGCATGTAACATCCTCAGGAGCTCAGATCCCCTCTTTTAGTTTGTAAAACATCACGAAAATGTAGGAGTGGGAGCGGGATTATTCAAGGAAGTAAAAAGAGCAGCAGATGAACTCGATCTCGTATTCGACACCAGGCGAGATGGCCAGTGAGGTGCTGATGTACAGTCAGTCACTGAACTTCTGCCAAATCGCTTGAAAGCCCGAATTAGAGCTGCTGAATAGGAAACTCTGTTTCGGCAGAACATCGCGCATCGATAAACCCCAGCATAGTGTGTTCTATAAGAATATAGAAACACTGGGTTTATCGACCAAGCTGACATTCACCTTTCTAAGGTCGGCCGGGATTAAGTCGGAGACCGAGGGATCCAGTATGGCCTGCCAAGATGGTGTTATCAACACCTTGGTCTACCGCAGCCACGTGTGGCGTATAGAGGTTCCTAATATCAACTGCAGGACCTGCCGCCAGGCGCCGGAATCGTTCATGCACATATTATCTGTATGCCGTGTATATGCGATTTCGGTCTACATGCACCAACATAACGCCGCGTTACGAGTGCTATATTACCATCTAAAGCACTCGTACGGGGTAGACCAGACCAGTGCTGCCTTAGGTCCCCGGAGATATTGAGTCCGTTGTCGAGAACGAGAAATAAGGGATTTATTGAAACTACTCGTTCCCGACGGTCTGACTAATCCAATCCTACAAGCCTTCAAAAGCTTATAATATGAAAAGTTTTTCAAGTTTGGTAGATTCCTGTTCTAAGGCTCTAAAGACGATTGGTTCTGGGATAATTTTCATGCGATGTATTTTAATCAGATGTTTTATTATTAACCCCAATAAAAAATATTTACAGATCTCGACGGTGCCACCATCTAGTTGTTAAAGATTTATTAATTCAGAGGTAACGTTTGATCGGATAATATTCTCCTCGTAGATAGATAGCCATGGAAATAAATCATGTGTCTTGTATTGATTCACAGGGGCATCGTTTGATTGAACTATCACTAATTTAAATCAATGTCTGACATGTCAATCATATCAATTTCACATTCGTTCTATTCCATTAGTTTTGGGAAATATTTAGGGCCGGTTTCACCAACTATCGTTGAAATTTAACGGCCCGTTAAGATACTTTTAAGGAATGATTAAGGATATGATAGTTCCATCAACACTTGTTAAAATATAACGGGCCGTTAAAGGTTCGTTAATTTAAGTGGCAGTTCCTTAACTATTTAACGAATGATTAAATGCAAATGTTTCTTTGTGGTTTATGGGTGTCAACTGTCAAACATTTTTTTAAGTAATCTTCGTTTTGCGTTATATTATGTTATGTGTGAAGATGGAAGCTTTTAATGCCGAATTATTAAAACTTAATAGAAAATGACATGTAAAATAACGGAATAGTAAGGAAGAACTTGTTTGAAGAATTGGAAGAAGATGAAAAGTGCCGTGGAAGATATCGACTTTCGAAAGAAGTAGTTTTAAGAGAAATTGAATCTGTGTTCAAATATCCAACAGACATAAATTGTGGTCCCGTCCGTCTTTTTATTTTCCACAACATATTTTATTTCTGTACTAAATATCCACACCCCACAATAGTAAATACTCACGCATCACAGTAATAATAAATAAAACACCTTGTCAATTGTCATTTTTCATAGACCCTGTCTATACTTATTTTCAGTCCAGTAACCGAATAAGGTGAAAAGTACTAAATTTTAACAATTTTTATGGCGTTGCCAAATGTATTCTGATTAACTAACGCTGCATTAAAAATGGTTGGTGAAACAATTACGTACTTAAGCAACCATTAAATTTTAACGAATATAATAATAATAATAATAATAATAATAACGTTTATTCATATAGACCATAATAGCAGTTACATATTATACGGTATTAGTACACAAAATAAACGTAAAGGAACTCACGAAGTACTCACCAGTCATAGACTGTGAGTGCTAGTTTGTGAGTTACAACGGATACGCTAAAAAACTACAACTGAACAATACATAACATGCTCATAATGTGTATATACATGTATACACACACTTACACATAAAGACTTTAAACAAAATAAATTTGGATGCAATTATCTGGAGTAAGTATATATACATACACACACACATATACATACATATATACATATATATACATACATATATGTTAAATTCGTTTTCCGGGTATACTCCCGCGTAGGTGATAGGCCCCGAGAGGGACCGTGGTTGTCTGAACGACGTTTCGGCAGAATCTCATCTGCCATCTTCAGGTTCTAACAGATAACTGCTTACTGCGGCTTCTGGTAACTCGAACTGAAATGACGTTTTCTGGATCTGGCAGTTCTTTATATACTCTACCTATGTTACGCTCTGTTGCTCTCGACACACTCCGGGCGTCATGGTCTGCTGCACCCATCTCCTGATTTCTAGCGCGGCTTCGTGTAATCGGTCCTGTTCGGGCGCGCATGCGTGTGTCTGTGCTTATGTCACGGTCTGTTGCACCCATCTCCTGATTTCGAGCGCGACTCCGTGTACTTGGTCCTATTAGATTAGCTCTGGTTGGTTCCTCTTCGTGTGTTCGTTGCGTTATGTTTCTTGCTTCCTCATGGACAGCAGCATGCAATACCAGAGCAGGCTTCCATGTGCTAGGTAGTCTTTGGGTGTCATCTCGTGTATTTAGATTGTGTGGTCTTTTCTCTATTTCTATGGCCTCTCTGATGATTCTTGACTTGTAATGCTCGATATTGGCTAGTGTTTTTGTTTTGTCGAAATCAATCCTATGTCCTGTAGTTTTGACATGTTGAGCTAAAGATGATGTTCTCTCGTCTTTTCTAACAGCGTTTATGTGTTCTTCGCGTCTTGCACTTATTTTTCTGTTGGTCTGTCCTATGTATGATTTGTTGCAATCTTGGCAAGGTATTTCATATACCCCTTGACTTTCTAGAGCAATTTTGGTCTTTGGATTTCGAAGAATGGTGCTGATTTTCTTGTCGGTCTTAAAAGTTGTTTCTATTTTATGTTTACGTAGAAGTTTGCTTATTTTATCCGTTGTTCCTTTTATGTATGGCAGATAGGCTTTTGCTATGGGTTGTTCGGAGTCCTCTTGATTTCTCGGCCGAGATGGTTTTGACAACTTCTGTATTCTTTGTTGTGTGAACCCATTCTTTCGCAGCGCTTTGTGAAGAGTTGACATTTCTTCTTTGAGGTTGTCTGCATCTGCTAGTCTCTGCGAGCGTGTGACTAATGTTTTTACTACTGAGTTTAGTTGTGCTGGATGGTGGTGTGACTGTGCATTTAGGTATCTGTCAGTGTGAGTGGCTTTTCTATAAACTGTGTGGCCTAGACTTCCGTCCTGCTTCTTCTTGACCAGTACGTCGAGAAATGGTAGCTGACTGTCGTTCAGACAACCACGGTCCCTCTCGGGGCCTATCACCTACGCGGGAGTATACCCGGAAAACGAATTTAACATTCACCACCCGCGAAAACCTGAAAAACAACATACATATATATACATATATATATATATATACACATATATACATATATACAAACTATTTTTTTTTTAAGGTTTTCAACAGGACAAGCAGGAATATAGAAGAATATATTAGGATATATTGGTAAGATGACTATGTATAATAATATGTTTTGTCTATAATAGCATGAATTTTATTTCTAGGTGTTTCAAACATCCACCTTTTAATATTTTTTTTTAAAGGAGTATAAATTTCTTATATTTCTAATATTATGAGGTAATGCTGTATACATTTTGGAGCAAAGGTAGGTGAAGCATCTCTGACCAACTGTTTTAGTACATTTTATATTTTTAGGGATTTCTGAAATTTTTGACCGAGTAGTATACTGATAATCAGAGAAGTTAAGGATTTTTTTATTTTTAAATACTTCAGTGCACATGGTGAGCCCAAACAACTGACGTACATCTAACACCCCAGCTTCTTTAAACAATAAATCAGATGGGTACGTATATTTTCTTTTCAAGATTATTTTTAAACACCATTTTTGTATTACATTTAGGGAGTGTAAATGGTTGTTGTTAACTCCACCCCACGCTAAAATTGCATAGTTTATCTGACTTTGAATTAGAGAGAAATATATTGTTCTAAGGTCTCGAAGATCTAAAAAGTCAGTTAGATATTTTAATTTTGATATAATTCCCCTGATTTTTTTCACAATTAAATTTATTTGTTTGTCCCATCTTAAATGAGAATCTATAATGACTCCTAAGTATTTCACATTTTCACTTTCGTTCAGAGCTATAGAATTATTCTCTATTCGCACTGATATGGATTTATATCGAGGTAAACCCACTTTATATGAACTGAATGCCACATACTTCGTTTTATCAGAGTTTAACGTTAAAATGTTATTATTAAACCATGCCATAATTTTTGGAAAGTCATTTTGTATATCAGCCCGTAAAAAATCCCAAGATTTACCTTTGTATAAAATAACCGTATCGTCAGCAAAACTTGTTATTTTCCCTAGACTGTTCAAGCTTAGTAGGTCATTAATATACAAAGAGAATAATAAAGGGCCAAGTACAGTTCCCTGTGGGACACCATACGTGGCTGCTTTGGGATTACTATATATATTATGTATTGAGACGTAATTTGTTCTGTTCTCTAAATAACTCTTCAGAAGTTTAAGAGTTTTCCCCCTGATACCAACAGCATAAAGTTTTTGTAGCAGTTTAGAGTGACACACAGTATCAAATGCCTTAGCAAGATCTATGAAGATTGCTAAGGCAGGTTCGCTGTTATCTAGCGATTCATATATTTTGGAGGTTAAGTCACAAATTGCATCCTGAGTAGACCTATTTTCCCTAAATCCATACTGTTTATCTGATATTATGATATACCTGTTTATAAAGCTCATTAGTCTCTTTTTTATTATTTTTTCGAAAATTTTTGCAAAGTTGGATATGAGGGTAATAGGTCTATAGTTACTTACAACATCCTTTGCTCCATTTTTATAAAGTGGTTTAATAATTCCTGCTTTAAATACCGATGGTACTGTTCCTTGATCAATTATCATATTAATTAGATAAGTGAATGGTTTTACTATAAATGAACTAATTTTTTTTATTGTTTCAGATTTTATACCGTCTATGCCAGGGAGTTTGTTATTCTTCAGTTCCCTAATAGCCTGATTAACTTCTAGAGCCGTTATATCACTAAGATATATGGAATTTACATTACATGGTAATTGTAGGGGTGTAGCTTCATATATCTGTTCAATTTTTTCTGCAAGATTTTTTCCTACATTTGAGTAATGTTCACTAAACTCATTTGCAATGTGGAAAGGATCATTTATTATAATATCGTCTTTTTTGATGGACGTAATAATTTCATGGTTTTTATTTTCATTGCAGATATCTTTGACAGTTTTCCACATTTGACTAGAACTTGCTTGACTTTCATAGATTCTTTTTTTAAAGTACATTATTTTAGATTTTTTTAATAATTGTTGTAGTTTATTCTTGTAATTCTTATAGTTTTGTGATATTTGAGCATTATTTTGATTTTTTTTTAAGATTTTTGTACATAGCATTTTTTTTGTTTACCGAAATTAAAATAGCTTTTGTGATCCAAGGTTTTTTTTATTTTATTTTTATTGTTTTTTTAGCTTAATAGTACTTGTGTTCTTTTTTTATATAGAAATTTATTTTATCAATAAAACATGTAGCAATATTATCTAGCGTTTCTCTGGAGTTGTACACAAAATTCCACTTTTCATTTTCTAGGTCACATTCTAAGTTTTTATATTTAATATACGATTTACAATAATTTTGTAGATTGCTTTTTTTCCGCTTCTCCATTTATACAGATCGCAATGGGAAAATGATCCGTTATTTGGTATTCATATATTATCGCTTTATTTTTTTTATGTAATTCATATTCAGTTTTTAAAAAGATATGATCTATACAACTGCTGATTGCACCGTCTATACGAGTAGGTTTATTTATATAAGACAAATATCCATACTCATGTAGAATATTTAAGTAATCTGTTGAATATTTATCTTCATTAAGGATATTTATGTTAACATCACCTACTACGTTAGTTAACAGTTGATTAAGCAATATTTAACAAGTCTTGGTGAAACCGGCCCTAATAAGTGTGTTAAATTGTTACAATAATTATTGGTTTTATTGTGTTCAATAGTTTTAATTTTGTGATTTTTTTTAATAAATGCGGAATAAATCCGATCGCGTTGCGTTCCTAGATTGGAATTGGAGTTTCCCTAAAAATGGAAAATCAGCAAGCCCAAATAAATTTCTCGATTGAAAGTTACTTTTGAACTGGAAGAAAAATCAACGGAGAGTGAATATATTCCGTTCTGGAGTACTTTGAAGATATTAGAGTAGAATATAGGTACCGGCATTGTGATAACCTACGTATTTCGTCATACGCTGCTTTATAATGTATGGAAATTCAGTGAAACAGGTTGCGTTAACCGAAAATCGGATAGTGATAGACAGAAAAAACGAACTACTGAAGTTATAAAGCAGGTGAGACAAATAACTGATAGCCGTCCATGTCCATTAGGTGTTTACCTCAACATGTTAACCTGTCCAACATAACATGTCAACTACTCTAGAAAAAAACATGGATATACACGCATACAAACTCCAAGCCACGCAAAAACTTCTCGCAGCTGATATCCCCAGAATACTACAGTTTTCTGAATGGTTTTCTGACATGAGGTTAATGAATGTTGTTTTCAAAAAAACATTATTTACGGGCGAAATTTGGCTTTATTTGTCGGAATATGTAAATTCGCAGAATATGCGAATGCAATTGCAAAAATTTCCTACATTCATAAAAAATTGGTGTTTAGGGTGCTATTAGCAGAAAGGATAGTTGAGCCAATTTTTATCTAGGTTACTTTTTAGATTTATTTGCAACAATTTGATAGTAATGTTAACTTAACAAACTTTTTAGGATCCATTATCGGCGACAGATACAGGATTACATACATAATTTTGATGCCACTGACCTGTTGGGCGACGAAGAACTCCAGCAGGGGAAGAACTTGATCAATTACAGTAAAAGATTTATCGGAAAAATGAAGAATTAAACAATTCCCCATTCGTCGAAAATTTTCTCAGTTCCGTGAAAAGAGCATTAGGAAATGCCAGCAGGAATGCAAGAAAAAATAATTATTTTTCATAAAAAAAAATAAAACAAAAATTAACAGAAAAAAATTTATATTAATCTTCAATTTTATGAAATTCGCGACACTCCTTATAAAACTAAGAACTGGCAGCAACGCGCACTGGCGCTATCAAATGCCAAGACATGCTGTAGAATATCCATGGCTTACTAGAGACGTTTTTTCGAACGCCCTTTACTTCCACGGCATAGTGAGAGTTTGACAAAATTTCCAGGTTAAGGATACTAATACTTACAATGCACCAATTACCGATTATAAGTGCCGCGGAATGAGCCAATAAAGAAGAGGGTTAGGTTGCTGCTAGAAAGAGATGGCCTAACTATTACTATGTCGTGTACAATTTCAGGCAGAACATTAATATGCGACAGAAATATGAGTTCTACAGATATTGTTATTCATAATTAAAGCAAAACAGATATTTTACATTGTTGGAACTTATTTGCCACTGTGCATGCAATGTAGGAGTGTACCTTCGGTACACTATAATTTAAATCAATGAAGATCCTAAAAAAAACATTTACAGCTGGTTGATTGCTTTTTCCTGTTATGAGTACTTAAATACAGTAATATTTTAAAGCATATCCACACGTTGTTTTTATTTACTTTTTACAGTTTCTACAGATATTTGAGGTCGTGTAAACTATTACGACCAGCTGGGATATTCATTCATTTTTAAATATTTCTTACGCAAAAAATGATCACAACACATTTTTAAAATATATATTTTTTATTACACTTTAAAATATTTGCACATGATTTCTTTTATTTTATTGTTATTTTAACCACGAATATACTACAGACAATATCACCTAATGCATTGTATTAAGCGGCAAATTATTACTGTCCAATATTTATTCTGAGAAATATCTATGGAGCGATATAAAAGAAAAACGTTCAAAATCACTGAACAGTTAAAATGTAATTAGATAAAACTTCGCCGTAAACTTTTTATTCACTTTTGTTAACTTTCTGATAGACGAACATATAAATCACAAATACTTTCACAGATCGAATTTTCAACTCTATAGTCAAAACATGGAGATTTTTAAAAAATATTGTCCATGCCTCAGTAATCAATGAACCAAATAAAATGCCTTTTGGCAGTGGCATTGATGTCTCCTAATGAGAAGGGCCAAATTAATTATAAATAAAATGTGTATTTAATTAAACTAATAAATACTATTCAGCACTATACGAAATACTATTCTAGCTGCTCAGAACTTTACTCTGTATCCGCTCTTATATGTATATTCCAACAGCAGTTAAAGAAATCAATTTTAAAAACATAAACATGAGTGTACCAGTACGGTAAAAAATATTCGAAGCACCAAGATTAAAAAGAAACTTGGAGAAAGAAAATTCCACTCACCACTTTCTGCACTTGTATGTTCCTAGGCTAGCTTTTTGTTTATAGAGCTATTTCCATATGTTGGTACACAATACACAATGACATAGATTAAATTCTGCAAGAGAGTTTATTTATAATTGTAATTAAAATTTTATTTACGAGATACGAGATGTCCACCCGTGGGTTAATCAAATTTAAGTCACATTTGTTCTTTCTCGCGCATGCGTGGTAATAAATCTCCCTCCAAATCATTCGCGAAAAAACCCCGTGAATGAGTTTAGAGTTAATTTTGAAAGCTAAGATGGAACCCAAATATAATATTAAATACTAATATTACTAAATTATATTACACAAACATAAAATAATGACAAAACTAAACAATGAGCATCTTTAAAATTGTCTTGAATATTTGCCAAAACTAATATATCAATTAGCAACTTGAATCAGGCTTCTTTCAAAGTTTCTTACAATGGTAAGAAAATGTGACGTCACCAGCTGTGGGGTATATACAGGCTGTCTCCTAAAAAACGCCGCAAGCCATAACTCAGTTATTTATCGTCCAATTTTAAAAAACAGAGAATTAAATGAAATGGCTCTAAATACACTATAGAGGGAGCCAGTTGCAGTGTACTTATTATTTTTTTTTTTAGGAAAGCGATAGTCAACTTTTTTTTTCAAATAGCAATATATATTTTTTTAATATATTATTGTGCACATTTCTTTTCTGAATCCAACGATGTATATGACATTAACTTTTGTGAAACACATCGCAGAAAAATTGTCAAAATATTAGTCAATACCGTATTAGTAGGTCAGGCGCCTACTTAATTAACAACAAATGTATTTAGACTAATCACGTATGCCTGGAATGCCTGGAAAACAAAAAATAATACATCAAAGCAAATAAATGTCATTTTAGCGTTCGCGTCCCAATTTTTTACGCATTATACTATTTCTGTGTCATTAACACTAGGTTATTTATTTAAATAAGCTCAACAGTGCAAAATATGAACAACAATCAATTATTGACGGACATGATTCAGGTATCCTCTGAGTGTAATAAAAATCGTGGTGCAGCAGTCCGCCTTTACAGAGAGCGGTTTCCTCACAGGGAAATTCCAGAACCACGTAAATTTGGAAGGCTTGAAGAAAATTTGAGAAAATATGGCGTTTTTAAGAAACCAAAGCGAGAAGAACGGCAATTTAATGAAAACATGGAGCTCAATGTTCTTCTTAGCGTTGAAGAAAACCCGAGAACTTCTATTCGGGAAATTTGCAACAATATTGGAGCATCAAAAGATCTGTACATGCGATATTGAAAAAGCACAAATTTAAACCATACATTTCTCAAAAAGTACAAGCATTAGAGAAAAACGATAGAAAACGAAGGCTACAATTTTGCCGTTTTTATTTAAATTCAGTGCGACGATACCCAGTTTTTCACACAAAGATTATTTGGTCAGACGAATGTACATTCAGTGTAAATGGTATTTTTAATAGAAATATCCACCGGCATTGGAGCCAAGCAAACCCACGAATTATCGTGGAAACAAATTTTCAGCGAAGGTTTACTGTCAATGTGTGGTGTGGCATTTTAGCTAATAGATTGATTGGACCATTTTTCATAGACGGCACCCTAAATCAAGAAAAGTATTATCAGATATTGACGGGACAATTTGAGAATTTTTTAGATGAATTACCTATTGCAGAACTGAATAAAACTTATTTCCAGCAAGATGGGGCTACCCCTCATAATGCCAGAGTGAATACCAATTGGTTGACCACCACATTTAATGATAAGTGGATAGGAACTTATGGTCCTGTTCGATGGCCTGCCCGTTCTCCAGATCTTACCCCCCTTGATTTTTAGTTATGGGGTTATATTCAAGATCATGTTTATTTAACACGGGCAGAAAATGAAGCAATCCTTAGGCAAAGAATTATACGTACTTGTCGCGAAATACCCCCAAATTTTATACTGAATGCGACCCTTGCAGTATTTAGAAGATGCCAGTTATGTCTTGATTATGGTGATGGCCTATTTGAGCAGCACTTGTAGGTGTGTAATTTTATTTGCATTGTTACATTGTTTCTTTAGTTGTTTCTTGTTTGTTGTTCTTCATTTAATGTGTTTCGTGTTCTATTAATGTTTTTTCGTGTTGAACTTTGTATAATGGTTAATGAATTTAATTAAGTTGCTTTTCCTTTAATTGATATTCATTGTATTGGTTTTTTCTGTTAATAATAAAATTCTGTTCTGAGTTTCACTTGCTTTGCTGTATTATTTTTTGTTTTCCATGACATTGATGATTAGTCTAAGTACGTTTGTCATGAATTAGTGGCTGGGAGCCTAATGGGGTATCGACTAATATTTTGACGCTTTTCTGTGATAAGTATCACAAAAGTCAATGGCATATACATCGTTGGATTCAGAAAAAGAATGAGCACTATAATATATTAAAAAATATATATATTGCCATTTGAAAAAAAAACAGTTGACTATCGCTTTCCTAAAAAAAATAATAATAAGTACGCTGCAACTGGCTCCCTCTATAGTATATTTAGAGCCATTTCATTTAATTCTTTGTTTTTTAAAATTGGAAATTAATTAACTGAGTTATGGCTTGCGACGTTTTTTAGGAGACAGCCTGTATAAAATTTCTTGACTGTCATTAATAAACAAAAAAATGGAGAGGCTCTAGGACTGAGCCTTGGGCTGTAAAAAGTTACAATTGTCTCTAGAATTATACGATTCATATAATTTAAGCAAAACTAAGGATAAGTTTGTTTTTTAAGTTTAAATAAAGTATCCTTAACTTTATTTTTGAGTATTTTTCACATTATTCAATTGTTGGGACACAATTATATTTCTTAATTGCAACCGTATTTTTTTTATGAAAACAGGCATTTTTATGAAGAATGGCTTTTTGTCGTAAATCCATGATATTCTTCTTTCGAACTTTATCCATGGACGCATTGTAGATGGTAAACATGTTGCGTAGAAATATATGTCTATAATGAAATTATGATTGTATTTTCTTTTCCATTTCGCCTTTAAAGAAACCTACTACATGCAGAAAGAATAATGTACAAAGATACTCGTAATAAATATGTTGAGAGGCATATTTATCGCAAAGAGGAACATATTCCTCTACTAACCATATTTGCCTTGTTTTTCGAATAAGAGACCAAACAATTTTATTTACTGAAATAGTAAATAAAGAAAGAAAAGGAACTGTTGATTTTACGTTAAAAACTGTTTACTAGTATACATCTTGCTTGCTATTATTTATTGTGCACTATTTTTTGGAAAAAATATAGCAACTATAGAACACAGAATAAAAAGAATAAAAACAGATAAAAATTATCACAATACAAGTTGAATAGAATCGTTTCTAACTAAATGTCAATAATGCTGCAAGAGAATATTATTTATCCAATACAGAAATAAAATTCAGTTGTTTCATGTTTATCTGACATCTGACAAAACAGGAATAGACAAGACAAAGGTGCCCAATCACGATTACTTTGAGTTAAAAATTGGCATTTGTATACGTCAGAAGCTATGGTCTCAATGTTATTAATTAACAGCTAATATACTTGTAGAAAAATACTCTAATGTTCTGAAGTATTACCCTTAAGTTTACAATCAAAACCCGGTGTTGCTGACTTTAATGTAAATTAAAACTAATAATTTAATTTACATCAATAATTGGCAATTTGTGTTGATCTCATATGCAGTAAAGTTCCATGTTACAGTTAAACTTCACTCCGCATCTTGAATGATAGATGTCTTCTAATAAGTTTGCAGTGTCCTGTCTCGGAACTCCCGTTTGAAGATTCAAACTTTTTCGGCCATTATCACAAAGTGCCGATTGTATCTACAATCGCTGCTTAATTTTTTCTTTTCTTTTATTTTCTCGTAAGCCGACTCATTGAACGCCGTAGTGACCTGCGTGTTTGTGATACCAAAAATAGGTTCAGGTTCAAGACAGTGCTTCTATGTTTCAAGTCTGGTCAGTTTATCTGGCCCACACAAACCTTCCCTCTTTGTGCATGGCAAGCTCTTTCAAGGCATCTTCCGACTCCTAAACTTGGAGAGCAAATTGCTTTCAGATCTGCATGTCTGTCGGAGCATATGTATATTATTTGCTTTATGCGTTTTCTTACTTCTTCGTTACATACCACTGCTGAAATGGCAAATACCTCTGCCTGAAAGACTGGAGCATAAATGTCCTACGCTTATTGCCTTCGAGGGATATTTTTTCTTCCAAGGGCTGTTCGTCTGCCACACGAGAACCATCTATGTAGCACACCAGAGAGCTCAGGGGGGATTTATTTTATTTTCTTTCCACTCTTCTCTGTTTAGAGTAATAGTACCCGTATACGTCCTCTCTAATCTCAGTTACTCTTTCGCTTTCATCGCGATTCCTGTATCACGCCAGCTTTCTGTATCCCGCATGCTGAGATAAACCACCATAGACGCAGCAGCAGGCCTAGCGGAACTCGCAGGACAGCTGTAGAAAGTAGCTTTTTTAAACATCTACTATATTATAAAACGTGATGGTTCCCTTTCATCGAACCTCTGTAATTTGTATAAAGTTTTGCACGCTATAGATGAACGATCGGGGTTTGCGGAAATCGAAAGATTCATGTTTTCTTCAGCCCCTAGCGATATTTTGGTTCCCTATTTTCCCGAACCGAAAGATATATGAAGTTTTTAAGATGCATAAAAAAAATTCCTTCACGTCGGCGGCTTATGTGTAAGGAAAATTTACATATATTTCGTGTGAAACAAACAGCAGCCATATTGTCTCGGATTGTTTACTATATTTAGCCCTTCGCAGGAGCTAGAAAACTAACTGGAAACTAGAAACTAGAAAACTAACTGGAAAACGGCCGCCTTTTTCCAGTTGAACGTTAAACTATGATATACTTCATACCACGAATGTTGACGATCACGTAATTAGTTTTAAATGAAAAGCTCGAAATGGTTGTAAAATGTTTGCAGAAGACAATAAAATATTTTTAATGAAAAAATTTATGAAAAAGACTATTTACTTACATTTCTACAATTCATAAATTGATGACGTGAATGACAATATTTGTGATATGAAGTATACCTATTTTTGATAGTTCTGAGAAAAAAAATACAAAATTTTAATTTCAAATGGAAGTAAACATGTCAAAAATAGAAGAAATAGAAGGAATTTTCGAATTAGAACAACAAAACGAGATTAATAACCCGTAGGGCCACCCCTTGCTCGTAACAGTGCTGTTGTTCTTCTAGGCATCCTGAAGCAAGATGGTTCCAATATGAAGCTAACACTGATGTGATTTTTTCACAAAACACTAAATCACCATAATATACTGCCACTCATTGAGTGCTGTGTATGGTATTTTAATGTTTTGTGAAAAATCACGTCACCTCCAGACATTTTTACTAACCGTCTCATAAAATTTTCAGGAATAAATTCCCGTTATTCCAAAATTACATTGATAGTTTCTCAAATTCAGAATTTGACCCTCTCTCCGATATAGCTGTAGTTTCATTCTGTTACAGACATGTTCATTGGGAATCGTGTTTGGAGATCTGGCAGATCACAATATTGTGACCATTTTACCTTTCAAAACTGGATAATTTACCCTACCTCCCAGGCAATGTAGATGATATTAGGCTTCGTATACTAGGAGCTTGGAATGAATACTCTAAGGGAACACTGATCATCTGATACAAAGTTCATTTCTTCGAATAAATGAGTGCAAAAGTATTCACGGTGGAGCAATTCATTATTGAATATCTTTTTATTTGTTATTGTTTCTTATTGAAATATGAATCAGTTTTTTGTTACATTGAAGTGCCTTTTCTAAAAAAAATTCATATAAATTACTTAACTAGATGTTGTTTGTGGTCTTTACTGAAACTGTTTCTCACGACTCTACGAAATCCCAACCCTAATACTTCGTAATTCTAAAGATCACTTGAGAAAAAATTAAAGAATTACAATGATGTGATGTCAAGTTTATTTAAATACAAAAATTGAGATGACTAATGACAGTATTAGAAATAGGAAATTCACATATACAATCTGCTGATATTGTACTCGCCAACTGTCATTTTTCAAGTTTATAAAAGCAAGGGTCGTAATATCACATACATCACTAATGTGGGGTGCTTTGTGAACCTGTCATCGTTTAATCTCGTCCGTATTATCTGTGAATGTAGACGCACATGCCGAAATATGTCACTCAACATGAGAGTTATATATTATCTACTTAAAATATATAAAATGCGTAGTCAGATTTAAAACTAGGGGAAAATACTAGAATTCGGAACAAAAGAAAAGAATAAGTATGTAATGAAAAAAATTTCAAAAAAAAAATTAAATTCCTATGTGTTTATTTATAAAATCGCTATAAAGTACGTACAAAAAATTGGTCACACAGATTTATTTTTAAATACATTTATCTATTTTTTCATGTACAAAAAAATGTTTTGCAAACATTTTTGTAAAAAGTTATAACGATGTTGATATCTATTTTGTGAATGATTTTAATTACCGGAATACAAGTATTCTTTAACTAATAATATTCGCATAGACAAACAGTTGTCTTTAAATTGTTTTCAGCTGAATCGATATAATAACGTACCAAATGTAAACGGTAGATTTTTGGATTTAGTTTTATATAATAGACCTTGCACAGTTGAAAGTCTTTTGATATATTGTTACCAGAAGCTCCTCACCGCGCCGTTCGTTAAACTTAATTATCACGCAGCTAAGCTTAACTGACTGGTCTTCTTTGGATGAATATACCGATTGTAATAAAGCATGTGATCACTTTCACAGAGTAAATAATAATAAAATCTACAGGAAGAATGTTTAATGAAATGATCTGTATGAAAAAGAACCATAATAGTACAAACAAAAGAACAGATATAGAAAATTTATTCAGCGCTTACTTTAACATTATTGACCACCTAAAAAGCACTCTTTAATACAAAAAAAAAATAATAGTAAAAAAATTAAAAAGATAAGATGATAATAGAATCGCATAAGTGTCATATATTAGTGTTCTTTCAGTTGCCAAACAGAACATTTATATTTATATTATATTTTATATAAAAAAAGTTACGTACCGTAAATATTGTAAGAAAACGACACAACATTTTAATTCAACTGTAAGTTTTTATATGTATATATACAGGGTGTTTCCGTTTTAATGAGCAAGACTTCATCATCGTATTGAGAAGGTTATTTTAAGCAAAATATTCTCAGTGAACATACTCTTCAAACCTCTTCGTTTTCGAGATATAAAGTGTTGAAGTTTCTAAAAAAAATTCGTTTTTTTCGATTATCTTGTGAATGGAAAGAAAGAATATTTTTTTGCGTGGGAAAATATTTGTTGAATTAATTTGTACAATTTTCACATTGATAAATTCACCAGTGGCGTACTTACTGAGCGCATTATACTATTTAAAAAAAAGTACTGACACGCCAATGCCTTTATGGCAATATTCCCCTATTTTTGGAATCCTCAGAAGAAAAACTATTCTTTAATTATTTTCCTATTTGGACGAAATTAAAATGGCTGAAAGAGAAAATCGATACGAAACTAGGGTAAAAACTCGAATTTGGCCCACCCTATACACAACAATAATAAATAAGTTCTCCCTTAATCATTTGTTAACGAGAACTGAAGGTAACAAAAAATTAACTATTTATTAAAATAGTGGGGGTAAAGTCGGCAGAAAGAAGAAAACCAAAGTTTCAATTAGTCGATGTTTCGTGTATTTTGACACATCCTCAGGACTCTGAAGACAACGTAAAAAAATTTTGTACCGTATTACGAAACCTTAAAATAACAGAATTTTTTTATAACAATTACATATACACTTATATATGCATTATGCAAATATTATATACATATGCACATATATACACATATAACTACATAGTTACATACCTAATGTACTTTTATACGTACAAAGGGGATATAACAAACGAACAATAATAATGTAATATAGTAATATTTAAACGGTAACTAAAACATGTAATAAGATAGACAAGTTACAGATTTCCGTAGTCCCAAACATACATACAGGTTGTGAAAATTGACTACTCTTCTGGTGAAGCAGGATTTATCAGTCCACAATACTTTCTTCAAAAAGTTTGGATTATTTCTCACAGAATTCTACATGAAATGACAAAAATTTAAATGGTGGTCACTATCACCTGGATATAAACCTTGAAACAGGCTACAAATGGTATGCACGTCGCTGGTCTTTTCGTAAAGTTTTCCTTACAAAAAACAGGAATGCGAAAAATTCTCGAGGCTTCAAATATTCATAGATGAGTCCTATCAAACATTCGAAGGATTGTTCTGTTTCTGAGTGTTTCTGTTCCTCACAACATTATTCAAATTTCTGTTTTGCTCCTGTCTTCTTGCCAGTCCATTTTGTCTAAAAATCTGATGTACCCTACGAAAAACGCCTGGATGTCTTATATTAGGAAATCGCCTATGGTATTCCACTACACTCTTCATTGGTATATCGAAATGGCATTTTAATAATAAACGCAATACCTACATAAGTTACAAAAATTGCCAAAGACTTTTTTAAAATTATTGAAATAAACGAAAAAACACTGTTGACTTCTGTCAAATGATTGACCAACTAAATATTTCGTAGCCAAAGCCACTTAATATTAATGAAATTTTGTTGGAGATTAAATAATAATTGCAGTGTGCATTGACATTCCCAATATAACTTCAGGTTTACTCGAAAATCGTAGTTTTTCTTGTTAAAATATCTGATTATTCGAAAAATTATGAAATATTGCCATTAAGACATTGGCGTGTCATTATTTTTTTTAAATAGTAAAATGCAACCAGTAAGTACGCCACTGGTAAATCTATCACGTTTGTAGAAAGCAATTCAACAAACATTTTCGAGACGCCTCAATAAATAACATTAATTTTTGTTGTTCTGTGCCGATGTGGCAGTAACGCAGTGCAACTGTCTTTGTCGTCTACCAGTTTTTTATTATTCCATCGCTACATTAAACGCATGTTCTGCATGAAATCGAGACCAATAATGTAGAATTGGCAAACATTATAGTAGAGGGATGAAGCGAGGCGAAACTCGCGGTCATCCAGAGTCCTGTCGGTCTAAGCGATTGAGTTGATGCGTTAGCTCGCTCTCATCCACATGTCTTACCATGGCCGTCATCTACCGATGTCATGCCTACACAATTTTTAGACACATTCTAAATATACCTGATTTAAGTTTTGTTAACACGATGCATATAAGTTATATTTAATGATCCCAAACAGACTAACAGACAAATCTTAAGCATAAAAACTAAAATGATTCCATTTGGACGAAGTAACAATTTTTAAGCAATCTTTCGTTCATGTGTCGATACATTTTCACCCACTTTTGGTGCATGTATCGACACAACGCGGGCAGCAAGAGAAGTTTTTCTTCTTGGGTGTCGACATCTATATTTAAGACAAGTAGGTATGCAATTTTAACTGACCAAACACAAATTATAAGAAAGGGGATGTCACACTACATTATAGTTGAATTTTCGATTTCTTTCCGGTTTTTAAACGCTACAATAATTATTACTCATATCTAATACAGCCTCTTATTATTGGCGGTGACTATACACATATCCAGTCACCTATTCGAAAAATTGCTTATGCATAATGACACCAAGAAAGAAGATGTTTGTTGTTGGCATCCCTATCCTTTTCGTCTTCTTTGACGGTTGCGGAAACTCCTTGGATTTGTCGTTGTATGGATGCGAATTAACCGATCGCTGATTGGTCTGAATCAGCATCAAGCCAAAGGGAATACCAGCAGAAACAGTAAAGACTCATTGGTTTCGCCTATTGACACAAGTCAAGCAGAAATGAAGTTTTAGAGTCCTGTATTAAAATAATTCGTCTGGTAAAAAATTCTTAATTTTTCAAAATAACAAATATTTTTTTAACGTTTGGTATAATAATAATAATAATTTGATATGAGGGTAAAAACAAAATAATTAATACAACAGAGACAATAAATTATAGTCATATAAAGTCATTGTAGATATCTCTTCTAATACATATTTTGTAAGAATGACAAAAAAACATACAGTTTTGGATATAAATAGAAGAGGCCCTAGTCGTCAGCAGATGAGAAGTTTTAGAGTCCTGTATTAATAAAATTCGTCCGCTAAAAATTCTTAATTTTTCAAAATAACAAATATTTTTTAACGTTCAGTATAAATTTTGTTTAATAATTTGATATGAGGGTGAAAACAAAATAAATAGTACAACAATGACAATAATGAAATCCATTGTAGATATTTCTTCTAACACATATTTTGTAAGAATGATAAAAAAAACATATAGTTTTGGATATAAATAGAAGAGGCCCTGATTAGGTACAAATATTTCGTTATTTTTCAAACCAAATTATAAATTTAGATAAATATTAAGCCCAGAACCTAAATAAGTGCCTCGCATTTAAAATAATAAACATTCGTTTTATACCGATATAGTTACAAAAATTGTCTAAGTAGATGTGAACATTCTATTATTTTATTAATTATTATTATGTATAAGTTTGTTTTTATTTTGTATTATATTATTTATCACAGTCCTGTTTTTAAATCTTTATCTCCAATTCAAATCAGCTTATTTATTTTTAAACAATATCATAACATTTCAATCTATTTGATAGTACACAACAATTTGTTTATTTAACAAATGGATTAAAGATTATTTCAAAATTTAATAAATAATGCTGAAATGACAAAAGTAACATATTTTGTTGACGCCACGAACTATCTGTCAAAATATGTCGTAAATCGCTTTTGCAACTTTAAAGAAGGGACAAATTAATTTTCTTTTTCTTTGTATTATTTCGTTTTATTTTTTTTTAGCGAGTCGAATAGAGTGGAATCTTCTTAAATTATGATTTCTTCCATCTATAAAATCTAAATCACACGCATACTATAGGTGCTTCTGTTTCATTTTTAATTCTCAATTTAATAATCAGTGTTTAAAAACAATATTATTGGAAATCTTAAACGAAAATATGTAATTTGAAAATATCTCATAAGAAAAAGCTAACTATGACACATAGTTGCACAGAGTGACATACTGCGATTATTTTCTGTTATATACAAGAGAAGTGTCGATAGAGTGAGGCGTTACTTTATTCTATTAGCAGTATGATGGAGGTTACGTAATTGTAGTGAAGAAACGGTATTGTCCACGGTTCTAAATTAATTCTTCGGCGGAACGGTGCAGTTGATATAACCAGTAAGCACAAATTAACTGAATTTACTAATTGTTTTTGGAACCTAGAATCTCGGCGCTTAGTTTCTGCGAAAATAAACAGACCCAACAGATACTAATCGTTTATTATTTTAATCTCACGGTACACGCGAGTGATAAAAATATATTGCTTAAGTTTTATCTGTACCTTCCGTTATTTCTTATAAATTATTTATTAAAATAATATAAATATAATCAAATGTAATAAAAATTAAAAATGTTCTTGAAAAAGTACTCGTTTAAAAACACCATATTATGATTAACTGAATTATTATTAAGATAGTTTCCACTGATGAGAATCATATGACAATAGAAAAATAAAAATAATACATTAATAAAATAGTTACAATTTATTAATAAAAACGCCATTTATTTAATACCTGGTAATTTTAATTATACAAGGTGGCCGATTAATGCACTTTAACAAGGCCGCATAAGATGACCAAAAACAATAAGCAAGTCATAATTTTTGTTTAAATTTTGTTTAACCTGACTACATAATAATTTGCAAGTAAATACTTCTACGTGCCTAGCTATGTTAACAATAATGGAGTAAAATAATTACATATTTCTAGTGATAATGACCTTGTTTACAGATTTACATGAGCAGTGTTTATTAATTAGAGCATATTCAAATAATAGACGTTCTTGCGACGTTTCATAAATGGCTAAAAATGTGAAGTCACCGGATGAAATTCAAAATTATACCAAACTTTTACTTTAATATTTACAAAAAATTAATATATTGCCACATATCTCAACTGAAAACATTTCTAGTGTCTTGATTTTTTAATTTTTAATTTTTAATAAAAGTGGCATCACTGCGTTTTCTACTTGGGTCTTTAATTAGCATTGTACAAAACAAATTATCATCTCCAGTCTTGTCCCTTCATCATAAGAGCCTGAATGAAGTAGTATCTGTCGTAACTAATTTAAGTACATATTCAATGATGTAAACAAACAATATTGACTGGTACACGTTGTAAAAGTAGGTCAAATTTCCATTCCAAAATGAAATACATATTATTTGTATATAATTTTAGGATACACTTTTACGTCAATAAACTATAGATTAATTAATGCGTTAGCAAGTACCACTGAACATTGTTTATTTGTTTTACTGGATCTTTGAGCATATTTGACCTTGATGTCGGTAAGAATATATTTGAACGTCTCGTAAACTCTTGTTTCCTACTTCCCATGCATCCGCTTTTTCCTGATCAGTGACCGGTCATCATCACAAGAGATATATCAAATGTTTCACCGGATATATCATGATTTTAAGACGAGCTATGAGGTTACAGTACGCTTACATTTGATATATGAAGTAACTGATACTCAAGTAAGCTGCTACTTGAGCATCAATTACTTACTCTATCTCACTCATCCATCAAATAAAACATATCCAGCGAATTTTCAAATAAGGTGCCCTAGGGTTTTTTTTACTTGAATTGTCTCGTTTTTTTTTATTATTAATTCTTCTTAAAAACTGCTCGACTGAAATTGTTTATTTAATAATAATAAACACCACAGAAATTAGACAAACCCCGAATCCAAAGCCGACGCTGTTTAGAAAGGGGTTACACTTAGAAAAACGTGGACATACAACCATTCTCACCGATGTAATTTTTTTGGTAGCTTTAAACTGGCCTCTACTACTCTACTACGAAAAGGTTACTTCAAAGTTCCCATGTACGTTACGACCTTCACTTTTAAGTTGGTAAAGCTGGCTGATCCGAACTATACTCCATTCATTTCACATGAGCTAATTTTTTTTACCTGGGCTCGCAGAGCGACCCTCTGTCGACTTTCAGTCGTGCATAGTTCTCTTGTTTAGACGCGCGGTGCAATATATTAATTCACAAAATGTATTTATATAATACCGCGCGCCTATGCTAGAATTTTTTATGTGCTTATATTGTTGTAGAACCAAAATTCTACAAAAAGTTGGACAAAATTGAAAAAATTAAATTATTAAAAAATCACCCAGATCAAATAAGAGGCCCTCAGCCATAAGAAACATTTAAAAAATGCCCGAGACAAAAACTAAAAACGCTCAAAGTACAAAATGTCATATCACTCATAAACAACAATTACAAATTTATTTTTAAAAAATTATTATTTGTGAGGCTAGGATTTTGATAAAAGCTTTCGAACCGCATTTTACATTAAAAATTAAAATTCATTTCTTTAACAAAATTTGGTTAGTTCTAGGTTTCCCGGGTGTTTACTAGACTGCCATACAAGTTTCAGAATTTATTGAAATTTTTTGAGTTTTAAGACTCCACAGCCAAAATTTTTACAAAAAAATAATTTCATTAAAACAGTTTCTTAGTCCACCAGAACATAGAAAAAATTCATTTCAAAATTTTTATAACTTTCAACTTAGTCATTTTGGAAAACAATTTTTTTAAAATTTATTTCATTCTATAAAATCAAATTAAACATAAACAGATACACTGCTCAAACATTTTTTTTTTCGAATCCGACAAAAAAATGTTAATAAATTTTTTTTTTTGTTTTATAAATCGATCATTATTAAGAAAAGTCGTGAAGTCTTGCGCGAACTTTTTGGCAGGCTAGTGGGATCCGAGTTGTAGGTCAACTTGCTATCCGGTCTGTTGGGTTTCAACAATTTTTTCAGAAATTTTTAAGAAGTGGTTTGTGATTGTGAATTTTACTTTTTTTCTAAATTATATTGAAAAAATTTTTTTCATTTTGTAAGGAACCCTCTTCAATTTTTTTTTTGCCTTCAGCAACTAAAAAAAATAAATTTCAGTTTTCATAAAGTTAATTTCAGGAAAGCAAAAAGCCGTTTTTGCAGAGACGTTCAATTTTATTTTTTACATCAAAACTGATTGAAAAAATATTTTCAGTTTTCATAGTCATTTTCAGGATAACAAAGAGCCATTTTTGCAGGGACCCCCTGTTCAATTTTATTTTTGCGTCAAAACTGATTGGAAAAATATTTTCAGTTTTCCTAAAGTCATTTTCAGGATAGCAAAAAGCCATTTTTGCAGGGACCCCCTGTTTAATTTTATTTTTGCATCAAAACTGATTGGAAAAAATATTTTCAGTTTTCATAGTCATTTTCAGGCCAGAAAAAAGCCAAATTGTCAAGGACTCCCTGTGCAAATTTTTTCTTGCCCTAAGTAAATAGATAAAAAGCATACGCCGCTTGATTAAATCCTTCAGCCACAAAATCTAAGGTAGAAACAGGTCTCCCAAGCCAGGACCGCCGAAGAGGAGTCGCTGAAGTCTTGCTCAGCTCTGCTAGAGTAGCCAAAGGCATACAGAAATAGTCAACGAGGATAAGAACAGGCTAAATAAAAATTGACCTTGAGAAAATTTCATTCCACGATCAAATACTAACGCAATAAAATTAAGATTAAATTTCGTGTCAATAAGTCACGTGGCGCCCAACTTAATATAATAACCTAGCTTGGGAAAAATAAAAAAACCACAAGCCTTTAGACAAAAAATACCTTGCCTGTATTTGTGACAATATGAAATGAATTGAGTATAGGTAAAAATAATTTTATTGTTTGGGATTGGCAACACGTTAATGACTGACTAAACATCAACAGGTGACAGGTGGAGGTGTTATTAGCGAAAATTAAACAACAAATGATTAACTCGAGGATTACCTTGAATCGATTGCCCATCTGTCATCTGATCATTCACGTATTCGTAAATTTTATAACTTCCCTACGTTATTCATTTGTCAGAATTTTGCGCATTTGTTCAATGGGCAAAATTTTAATTAATAACAATTAATGGTAAATCAAAAACAATCACAATCAATTACATTCCTTACTTCAACATTTGTTGGTTCTTCAATGCAATGTCCTATTTTACCGACAATTTTCCTAACCCGGTTATTTATCTATTTCAATGATTAAGGGTCGGTTCCACATCAAACAAATAATTTGTTAAATTGTTAACTTAGCTTAACTATAACATAACTTTTCTATAAAATGCCTATGACTGCAGGAAAATATTTATTGTTGTTTTATTGCTTTTCCGTGGCATGTTCGATTAGTTCCGAATAAGAAATTGTTAACTTAATGTCGCAAATGTCGCATATGAGTTACATAACTTTAAAGCTTCAGAAAATATCCCAACAATGTTACAGGAACTTTTAATAGAACACTTCCAGTTATCATTATTTTGAAGTGGTTCTTTGGTAACGCTGTACAGACGGCATTAGTACTAATTCTCACTTTCAAGTTGAAAATGCTTTAAAGTAATGCAGAGTAGTATCCGCGACGTTGCACATACTGCAGCAGTTACTTAAAAGTGTAGTAAGTATGCAGTACCTGAATTCAGTAGAATTTACGTAATACCACAAGGTGAATTTTACACTAAAGTTGCAAATTTAGTGATAGTTATTAATGCCTACTATATTAAAGTTCCGATGCTAGTTCCCGTCACTTTGGTGCTAGTTGGGTAGACCCTACCATTATTATAGAAGCCGAAGATAATTCGTCAGAATATTCAGAGGAAGAAATTTAAAACACTTTTTGGCGTTTCACGTATTTATACAACTTTGTATATTGTATTTTTTATATTTCATATTGTTCATTTCTATACTTAATTTTTTAAATAATTCACTTAATTAAATGAACTGCAATTCTATGTTCCAACATAGGTAGATTCTAGAATGCTAGGCCTAGCGTTGGTGACGTAAGCAAATGCGTTCGGCTCAGCAGTAATGCATTGTTTTTAGGTGGCAATGCTTAATCACGGAATACGCGGTAAATGAGAGAGAACGGCAGAGATAAGGACAGCTCGACTCATACTGAGTTTTTACGACCCCAAGCAGCTAATAATGTACTCAAGAGCTGTCGTATTACGGGTAGTTAGAGTAAACTTTCTTTGAAAATAGGGATAATCCATATGAAATACAAAGGGGTATTTAAAATTACTTATAAGTTATAAGTAAGATCCGCATGTAAATTCTACATTCAATGTGTTTAGTGAAATATTTATTGCTCCTGTTATTTTGGATAGTACAAAATCGTCAATTAAACGGTAATATATTTATTATTCATCATATCTTTATATGTGTATATCAGCGCGGTGTCCTTGGAGAGCAGCCACTGATTTTTACGTCATGTACTATTTACTCGCGGTTCTTATAATATGAACACACTGACCATGTTTTTGGAGGGTTTGCATCTGTAGTGAGCTTTTACTCCTCTCTGCGTTTTCGAAATAGAGTAATCACTAATCATTAATCAATCCACTTTTACACAGGCAACGCCTTAGAATTCTAACCTGATCTACATTATTTAAAGACGAATACTACAAAGAAAGATACATTTTTCTTATACTCAATCAGACACAAAATTCTAGATTTACTGCTGAACTAAAGAAAACAAATCCAGCAGTGCGATTTGAAAGCACTCTCTCTGAAAAACGATGAATAAAATCATAAATGCACTGAAAGGACGGCGATATGAAATAAAAATTGCTTATGATATTTACCAATTTTATTTTGCGACCTAAATACTAATTCGCCCTCAAAGTATTCGCGCTTTTGAATGAAATTTTATTACTTAGAAATACTGATGGCTTGGAAATTAACTAAGTGAGAAAAAAAACTGGGAAGAACAAATTGGCGAACTTTAGATCCTAATAAAAATATATATTATAATTAATTCTATTGGTGTAAATAAGATTTATTTCTCTGGGATGGAGTAGAATTATATATTTTCATGCATAGGGGTGTCAGTTCTTTTGCGAACAAAATTTGGACGTCATGCGTCAATAAAAAACGTTCAAATACTTAGAGTTCGTTTTATAAACTTTCTAACAATTCGAAAATTGTATTTTGTATGGGATACAGTAACAATTATTCATTTTTGATAATACCGATAATTTTTATTGAATTGGTATAGTTTAGTGTACAAACAATTTGGTTTATCATAATTAGAATGTAACAAAGAAACGACAATACAAGAATACAAGATAATGAAAGGATCATTATCTTGTATTCTTTGTTTAGGGGCGGAGTTTTTTTTTTTTTTTTGAAAAATTGTACCTAACAAAGTTTGAATATATAAAGTAGGTGGCAGACTATATATATATTTTTCTAAGTATCTATCCGAATGTATAGTTCATGTAACTCAACCTATTCAACGTCTAGCAACCTGGCTTTCTATTATTACCCGTATTTTCAAGACTTCATTTTACTGTTGAATCCCGGTGAAGTCAATTCAATAATCCACAAGTACGGATATAAATGAATAATATGCCAATTTTACCATAGTAGTGGACAGTGAACTTGCTTTGGGTATTAAGCCATTGTCCTACAAATGATGCAAAAATTTTGTTCAATAAACCTCTTCGCCAGGATTAGTAGGTTGGTTGTTTTGAAAAAAATATATGAAAACTAATTAATTAAAAGTAAAATATTTTAGGTTAGAAAATGAAGTAGACAGCCAACCATTGCCATATGTTTTAAATAAATTTCGTATACAAGACTTATGGCAGATTTTTGGAATTGGAAATATATTATCTTTATGAAAATAACAAAAACTACCCCTTGTGCTATTTAAAAAAATAAACTTGACCACATATCTCTTGAGATATCAGTGATAAAAATTTCTAAATTATGTCAAAACATGTAGATATCTTGGAGTGGGTTGGAACCTTTGATGTGAAGATAACACTGACGTAGTTTTCCACGAAACACCAAAGCACTATACAGGGTGTCCCACGACGAAATGCGATATCTCGATATCTCGAAAAGTAGACATTGGAAAATTTTGAAAATTTGGTAGTAAACTAAAGTCGACGGGGGCAACTCGGATAAAATATTTGCAAGATGGTGGCACTTCCGGTTATACCGGAAGTAGATGTCAACTGGCTTATTTTAAATGGGACACCCTATATATTATTATACTTTTGGATTGTACGCAAAATTATAGGCCGATTTTGTGTATCATGTCCTATACCTAGGTCTCTCCGTTTTTGACATATCTTAATTTTTATGTCAAAAATGACGTTTGCAGGCACTAAAAGAATTATCAATTTTTCCTATAAGGAAGCCTTTATTATTTAATTTGGGTTAGATTCTTTGTTGGAAAAGACCTACTTTAATAGAGTTTTTATAATATTTTGATAAGTATTAATACAGAGTGTTCAAAAAATAAGAATGAAAATGAAATTGAGAAAACTCTATTTTTTTCAAATGGACACCAAATTTTTATAATCTCATCTTATTTACCATTAAAAATAAGGGTAAGTTTGTGTATGGATGTCTATTCCGAAAATTTTTAGTTTTCGAAATATTGCCAATTCAATATTTTTATATGGGGATTTTGCTATGTATTTTAAGTTCAATTACTCTTAGTTGGCTATGACGGCGTTGGGTGCTAAACAAATGTATGTAGCTCTCATTTACCATTTGACAAGTATTAATTATCATGCCGGGGCGCTTAAATTATACGCATGAGGATTATTTAAATTTGTTTATAATCTATGGAGAATGTAACAAAGTTTTATCAAGAACATGTGAAATATTTGCTAATAGATATCCAGAGAAACAAAAACCGTCTCCGAACAGTATTAAACGAATAATGGAGAATTTCAAAAATTTTGGCACCGTCAAGGCAACAGTTCATAAAATAAAAGCAATTGTCAATGATGAAAATATCGAAATTGCTATTTTGGGATATTTTGCGACATATCCTATCTTTAAGACAAGTGGCCTTACAAACCGGAATCTCCAAGACCTCTATTCACAGAATTCTTTTGAAGCACAAATACCCTCCCTATTCCATTTCTACGGTTCAACATCTAAAGGACACCGATTTGGCCAGAAGAGTTCACTTTTGCGAATTTATTTTAACAATGTTCACAAGACGACTTTCGATTTTTGGACAACATAATTTGGACTGACGAAGCAAAATTTATGAAAAATGGCCTTTTCAACTGACATAATTCCCACTTTTGGTGTGATTCAAATCCCCATGCCGTGAGATTGCGAAATTATCAAGAAACCTGGCGATTTAACGTGTACTGTGCTGTGAGAAATGATGGAGTCGTAAAACTACATTTTTATGAAGAAAACAAATGGTAATGAATTAATACTTACATAATTTCTCTTTTTCAAATTACATATCAATTTTTTTTAGGAGAAGGATATTTAAATATATTACAAGATTTGGATAATGAATATTTGAACAATTTACCGCTAGCTGAACATATGCAAATATTTTACCAACACGATGGCGCCCCACCACACAGCAGCTTCCTATTTAACAACTTCTTGCAAGAAACTTTTTTACGATAAGTGGATTGCTACCAATGAACCATTTATGTGGCCTCCTCGTTCATCTGATCTGTCTGTCCTAGACTATTTTATATGGGGAACAATAAAAGATATGGTTTATTTACATCCAGTCACAACAATGGAAGATTGTCAGGCAAGAGCAAGGAATGCTTTCGAAAGGTTATCTCCAGGCTCTATTAGAGCGGCCACCCATGACGAAGTAATTCGGAGGTGCGAAAAAATGTTTGGAAGTACAGGGTAGGCACTTTGAACACTTATTAAAATAAAATGTTTTCCTGAGTATAAGTAGTTATACTGTTAGTATTTTATGTAAGAACCTTTTGTATCTAAGTTATATTTATTTAATTATTTTATGAATTGTTGCCTTAACGGTGCCAAAATTTTTGAAATTCTCCATTATTCGTTTAATACTGACGGTTTTTGTTTCTCTGGATATCTATTTCACATGTTCTTGATAAAACTTTGTTACATTCTCCATAGATTATAAACAAATTTAAATAATCCTCGTGCGTATAATTTAAGCGCGCCGGCATGATAATTAATGGAATTGGCAATATTTCGAAAACTAAAAATTTTCGGAATAGACATCCATACACAAACTTACCCTTATTTTTAATGGTAAATAGGATAAGATTATAAAAATTGGGGGTGTCCATTTGAAAAAAATTGATTTTTGACAGTTTTCTCAATTTCATTTTCATTCTTATTTTTTTTAACACTCTGTATTAATACTTATCAAAATATTATAAAAACTCCTTTAAAGTAGGTCTTTTCCAACAAAGAATCTAACCCAAATTAAATAATAAAGGCTTCCTTATAGGAAAAATTGATAATTCTTTTAGTTCCTGCAAACGTCATTTTTGACATAACAATTGAAATATGTCAAAAACGGAGAGACTTAGGTATAGGACATGATACACAAAATCGGCCTAGAATTTTGCGTACAATTCAAAAATGTAATAATATATAGGGTGTCCCATTTAAAATAAGCAAGTTGACATCTACTTCCGGTATAACCAGAAGTGCCACCATCTTGAAAATATTTTAGCCGAGTTGCCCCCCGTCGACTTTAGTTTACTACCAAATTTTCAAAATTTTCCAATGTCTACTTTTTCGAGATATCGATCGCCGCTGTTCGTCGTGGGACACCCTGTATATTGCACTCGCCAACTTGATTGGCGAAACGCGCGTCGAGTACAATATATAGTGTGTTGGTGTTTCTTGGAAAACTACGTCAGTGTTGACAAAGATATTTATCTAACATATCCCTTTCAAATTTTATTTTTTATGCTGTATACCTTGGCTTTCGTGACGGGCGTTTACTATACACTGTATTTGAACCCATAAATTTAAAAGTTGGACGTGATTTATTAACTCACACCTATATTTTATTTTAATTTCTCTTCAGAAATGTTAATTTTAATAAAATGTTAATTTTAATAAAAAGTTGGAACGTCTAAATTGGCTTTTATTAAAATAGATACCACACATATTTCATATTTATTTAATTACACGAAATCTCGAACTTCAGGCACAAAAATATGTTCGTTTTTATGTCAATATTAGGTGCGTTCTTTCTAACTGAAATCTCAGAAAATTTAAGTAGTTTTACGGTTACGGAGGCTACATCAAATGAAAGTATGCTTCTATTTATGCAGTGTAACCGTAAAACAACTTAGATTAAGTGAGATCTCAGAAAGAACGCACCTGTTAATTAATAATTACCTACTGAAAAAATTAGAAAACACAAAATATAAATAGAAATACAAAACCCAAATTTTCTTAAATAAACACATGAAGATGTATTTAACATTTTATTTTATTTTAATAACGAAAGTATTTTACCATACTCACATTCAATATAATAAAGTTCGACAACCCCGTGCGGACACTTATGCTGATTATTACGAATTCTAAACCACAACTACATAATAAAAATGTTATAATTCTAAACATGCATTGCAAAAATTACTTAAAAGAACCGCATCTAAACTTTTATGACTAAAGGTATAATACGTGGAAATCATGAGAAACGTGATTATTGAGCAAAATTTGTACGAAAGGTTTAGATACTTAAAACATAAAAGTAATACTGAAATGGGTTTGAACCTTTCATGTGACGACAGTAACAGTTAAGTATTTTCCACAAACGCCAAAACAATCGATACCATACTCGACGCGCGTTTCGCCAACCGAGTTGGCATCTTGTGGTGATGATTAAAACTAAACTTATAGCAAAGACTATACTACTATCTGGTCGAGGAAAGAAGACCGGCAGAAAGAATGTGATTCCTGCATTCTATTTACAATTAAGCGGAAATGAAATTAATGAATTAGTGCATAACTCGGTAGTGTAGAGGGCCAGAGCGTTAAGTGACAAGCGTAGCTGATTTACTGCCTATCGACACCCGGATTCAAATATCTGTTTCGACTCTTGACACAGTCGAAGAGTTTGGTTGTGTGTCCGCGTTTTTTTCAACCTGGTAACCCCTGTCCGTGCAGCTTCGGCTTTGGTTTGGGGGTTGTTTAATTTATGCGGTGTGTTTTATGTTTTTTTATAACTAATTTTTGTGATCGTTTGCATCCGCACCTACTCATTGGAAGAGATATTTGGTCCTAGTATATGACTTCGCTGAAAGCTGGCGACTTATCGACAATACTCTCTCGCTGCGCGGGCCTTCTTTGCCGGCTGGACAGTACATGAGACAATCCACGCCTGTGTTAACATTTATCGCTTCTAAATAAGGACCCAAAAATATTTTTATCGTAAGAAGTGCCGTGCCTATTTACGATTTTGTTAGTTTCGAAACCGTAAATACGTTATAACTGACGATCTGTACTGGCTTGTTATTTCAAAATTAACAATATCGTAAAGAGGCGCTGCTAATTTCGATACAAAAATGTTGGGGCCCAGGATTTGGAGCAATAAAAATATTTCCATAAGGATGGACTAACTATATATTAGGGTTTGTCGGTTTTTAAAAAATCGTAAAAAACTGGTTTTTTTTTTTGGTAAATTTGTAAAATTCAAAAACCGGTTTTAAAATTTAAGAAACCGGTTTTAGATACTAGAATTAATATTCCAAAATTAATTATTTAATTAAAAATATTAACATTTTGACTTGAAATCGCCTCGGGCACAAGCATTGTAGTAAAAGCTTACTATAAAACAAATTTTCACGAGTCAGGTGATTGTTTGACATAGTAATCCACAAACTCATTCTATTACGCTTAGAGCTCGGAGGGAGGTATCGGTTCCCAGGGACGGCTTTTTTACAGACAAGATATAACAGAAAAACAGAAATTTGTACATGATAAAGTGAATTTTATTTCATTTTAAAATGTTAATGGGTAACCTAGTTTTATTTTTTTACCAGCCAAATTTTGGGGTAACACTATTTTGCCTTATAACTCGCGAACAACTGGAGGCGATATCTAAATTCTGTAAAGACATTTCAATGGTTTCTTGTTAAGTGCTATTCAGCGGTAGGGGTTTCAACTCCATACCTAATGCCATTCTGGTTCCTAAATTTTTGTTTACAGATGAAATGACCAATTCGCCAAATACATAAACTAGTTTTATCGGTAAACGTACGGATTTGTACGAATTCCAGTTATTTTAGCTTCTTTTTTTATTTATTTGACTTTGTATAAATAGAGTACTATATTTTATTCTGTTATAGTTTTGTAGTTCCATAAATATTAAATAAACTGAAACATTTTAATACGAAAAAATTTTTGGTTTCGGTTTTTTTTGGAATTCAAAAACCGATTTTTTCAAAAGTTTGTTTTTGTATAAATCCTACTACATATGTATATTTAACCTATGCAAAATCCAAGAAAATGTACTACATTGTACCATACTCAGTGATGCCAACAACGGCGACATATAAAAAGTACACCTTTTTGAAAAAATGCATAGCCTTCATAAATTACGTTTAGTTTTAAGTTAAAATTTTAATCCTTCTTCAAGTAGCCACTAAACACCAAGTTGTTTTTCCTGTTGAAGTCAAACAAATCGCAACATTTCAGCAAATGCACGCTAAACCAAATTAATCGAGGAATTGGTTTGGTAGTACAGTTTCGGTCTATATTTTTCCACGACATATTTCGTATGTCTCTACTTCACAAATGACAAAACAAGACTGAATAAACATCAACTACAAACAATCCTATAAAGTACTGATATTTGCGCCGTCTGCCATACTTTGGATTGAACCTCCTTAAGGTAAGTCGCTTAATTCAATATTATATTATTTATGGCTTGTTCAATCCAACAATCTATTAAAGGAAATGTTTACAAATTTACACAAATAACTAAAAACGTTTATAGTATTTTCGAGGGACTTTGGCTATTAGTGTTTTTCTTTCGAGAGAAAACACAATTACGGAACCTAATTTTTTAACATATGTATAGATAAATTGTCAAGTAGAATAGGTTATCATATTCCTCCGCTGTAGTTTGAGGTGTTTATTTTTGCGAATTTTTAAGTAAAACATTTTGTTGCTCCGCTAAGTTTTTTATTAATTTATTATTACCATTATTATAGTTGCCGTAAAAATAATTTCGATATTGTCGATTATTTCGACTTTTTTTACACTATTACTTTTTAATATTCAGAATAAACCCTCAATTTTGAAATTCTCTCAAACTTCCACTTCGTGTGGGGGTAGGGATCTGCAACGCGTATCACATCGCAAACACGCAGGATCCATAGTTTAACATCAATCTCGAAATATAGTGACGCCAACCACTTCTCTCATTCACCATAGCACATTAATTTGATCGGTCCAAATACAAACTCGGGTGACCGAGGTGCTACATAGATGAAAGGATGCGCCATTGTCCATCACACTACCGAGTCGATAGGCTGCATATTTATTTTGATGTTTACAACGTCCGTGTGAAGCTTAAATTTCTAATTAGTTGTTTTGCATATTCGGCCTCCAACCAGCACAGTATTAGAAATAAAAATCTTTAATAGACTATTAATTTATAGTTGGCATGTATTTGATATCCGGCCATTTTAAAACCAATACACAGTTGTCTCCTATTAAAAATAATAATTATGCCTGCTTTCTATGTATAAGCAATAAAATAACATTTAGAATAACAAATAAACAACTTTTATGAGTTTCCAAAGGTTAATTAATTTCTCGCGTAATAAGTATGAACGGGCATAAACTTTTCTACATAGGTATGTATGTTAGTCTTAACTTTTAAAATAACAGATAGAATATGCCATGCCAAAACGTTCATGGGTCGTACACTCGTAAACATTAAAATTTGTAAAAAAAATTTTAACAATTATTTTGGACCAGTTACATTGATTTTATTACTGAACTGATACAAAAGAATACGCCATAATTGTAGGTTATGTGTTATGCATAATTCATTTCTATACGCCGTAATTTACAGAACTACATAAGACTTGATAGTATACTGATTTAATAGCTCATAACAAGACTACGATTTTTTTTATTGGCGTAAGTGATGTTATGTAATTCATTCATTAACAATAAATATACAGGGTGGATCACCGAAAACAAAACAGGCGTGTTTTTTGCATTTAAACCCATTACGCTTGGACCCGTCGATTTTATTTTCAAGGGGGTCACTTTCATTGGGTATTTTCAACCGCGTCACTTCAACCCTTAAAATTAAATTAAAATTTTAGATGCCAGGTAGCACACCGTTTTACAATTCGTTAAATTCCCTTTACACGGTAATCAATTTTGAATATTATTGGCGAACATGTGCGTACCTGATATAGATAAACTTTTTGCTTACGAAAAAATAGAATTCCAATAAAAAATTTATCGCTTCAGACCAAAAACCTTCAGTATTAAGTATGCAGAATCATTGCAATGGCTAAATTTACTTTCGAAGATAAAACTGATATTATATGCACTTCTGCTATGGATTTGCTGACAGAAATGCGTTGGAGGTAAGGCGTATCTATCAGGAGAGGTTTCCAAATAGAAAATTACATTGTGATAAAACATTTACGCACTTTCACAATGATCTTAGGCAGTCTGGTTCATTCAAGCCAAATGTGGATAATCCCAGTAGTAGTCCCCCCACGGTGAAAATACCAGAGCTAGAGGAGGAAATACTCTATCTAGTTAAAAACAATCCGTCCGCAAATACAAGAAAAATTGTAGCAGAACCAAACGTGTTATAAGATTGTGTGGAAAGTTCTGAAATACTACCAGCTCTACCCGTATCATAGTCGGCGGGTACCAGCTTTATTACCAGACAACTTTTCTCAACGTTTAAATTTTTTCCAATGGTTATTACAAAAATTAGCACAAAACGGGGACTTTTTGGCTAATATGCTTTTCACCGCTGAAGCTAAATTTGCAAGCAATACTATTATGAATTTTCGTAATAACCATTTGTGGGCTTTCAGCATCAATTTTCTTTCAATACTTAAGCAGAGATTGTTGGAGATTTCCTAATAGGGCCATATTTTCTCCCTGAACATCTGACAGGTGATAATTATCGTCATAAATGCATTGTTCAACGAAGTTCCCTACCTAGTATGACAAAATATATATGGTGCATATTAGTGCCCAGCAGATTTTAGCAATGCCGCGCAAAATTATTTAAATACAAATTATGCTCGCCGCTGGATAGATCGCGTGGCACAACATCAGGAAATTTAACAACAAAAGCGAGAAAAGCTTTGTCACCACGCTGTCCTGATATGAATCCTCTAGATTTCTTTCTCTGAGGTACCTAAAACCTCTAGTATACCGAACACCTATTGTAAACCAAAACGATCTTCGTAACAGAAATGCCGATTCCTTCATTACTATTCGAAATATGACCAGAATTTTTGAAAGAATACGACAGTCAATGGCCAGAATAATGCAAGCGTGTGTAGTGGTGCAAGGTAGGCATTTCGAACGTTTATTTTTGTTATAACATGTTAATATTATTATTCAATGAAAAATTACGACAGATAATCACGGATTTTTTTTATTTTTCTTTAACTCTGAAGGGCCATAACTTTGCAGGGAAACATTTTAGGACCTATGTTCATAAGGACTGTTTTCTTTAAAATCGTCCAAGGAATCACGTTCTGAAATTTTCGACATGACTTAGAAAACACCCTACATAGATGGATTACAGCGACTGTACGATTTTATGAAAGTCGACGAGTTGTAGCATTTTTCATTTTTTATACAGGCATTTTAAGCAAAAAAAGTAAGCCAATGTGTTTACGTATGTATACTTTTACCTTATTTACCACCAGTAATATTCATTTTTACATATATTTCAACAACAAACGGTATATTATTGTAAAATATTTCAAGTTCGTCCAAACCCAAATTATTGGTGAAGCTCATTGTGAACATTCCAGTCACAATGATGGCGATATGTATTGCAACAGTATCCATCATTTTTATATTTAATCGACTGTTACCGAGAAATTACAATTTGTATGCTTAAATTGGCCGAACTATTGAAAACAGCATAAATAACAATTTGTTAATAAATTTAGAGATGACCATCAAGATGACTTTGTTAGTACTTGTTTACAGTGATCAATATTAGATTTATTTTTAGAGTCATGTTGTTATTAAATCTTGTAATATTAATAAAAAATTGGTTGCGGTTTAATTCCTGTAACAGGTTAAATATTATTCCCAAATATATCATAATTTAAGAAAATATATCATCTAATACTTCAGAGACAAATAAAAAAACTGCATACATTATAACTCCAACATTGGCAATACCATAAAGCAATATTATATTAGAAATACATGATTTAAAATTCTTACTGTAAATGGTTTAATTTTAAATTACATTTAAAAATAACAGAAAACCATTAGAAGCACTAAATAATATAGAAAAACTAACTGAAACTCAATACAAATGTACAAAATAAAGTCTGATATCCTCAAGGGCAACTGACAACGTAAACCAACCTTAAGAGGCATTGTGGCACCTAGCACCCAATTTCTAAAGCTGGCGCCTTAACAGTAGTACTTATAGCTACACTATTTGCCAGAGGAATGAGGGTTAACGCGCTTGATTTCACCACGAGAGGTGCTAGTGTACGGAAAGGTTAATGTCACTGACCGTTAATGTTTACTATGGCTTTTTAACATTAGTTTTTAGTAATTTTTATAAAAATTAGCTGAAAAACATTTAACACAATGATGACATTAGGGGAAAGTAGTCATTTATTTGCTCAGTAGGGAAATTATTGCACTTTCAGAAGTGTCTTATGTCATTAAAGTTAGGTTATATCAAGAATTAGTATGATGAAAACAACGAATGTACATGATTATTACTCACGATTTTCTGTAGTAGACTCCTTTGGTAACGCATAATCGTCAGGATTAAAATATTTTTTACAAACACACGAATGTTTCGAAGGAATAAAGTTATCTTTCTCAACCACTGTTTTAGGCGAGTTTTGTCTCTCGGAAGCATATGTCCGCCTTTGTTTCCGAACAAAATGGAACTGCACAATACTGAGGCACAATTAACAAGGTTTTTTATTTGGTGGTGTACGAAATAATTATAATAAAACACTATAAACTTTTCCCGCGCATAACAATAACTTTTGACAGGACCTTACTTGACCAGTGGCGGCAACTGGTGAGCCTGAAAACGTTAGCCCTCATTAACGTAACGATAGTACTCACAGTACGATTACGATCTCTAATTTTTAGTACCACAAAACCTGCATGTTTGAGCACTACCTAGGGACAGAACCAGTAGTACCGTCCTTATTGCTACCATGTTCCTGAAGTTGCTTCAGATTTAGATTTGCTTTTATTTGATAATCACTTTTTTACAGTCGGCGAAATAAATAGTCGTTAAAAACTCAAAATAACAATTTTAGTTTAATTTATGATTCAAAACTATCAATTTTGTTTTGCAGGTACTAACTAAAAAATGTATACCTATTTACTGCGTTCGCTATTCACATTACATTTTAAAAACAACTGTAGCTGTTAGGATAATTATTATACAATTTTCAAATAAGTATGAATGAAAAATATGGTTTCGGTTGTCCTTTGCAACGGTTTCGAAGAAAACTTATACGTATTTTATCTTTATGTGTTATAATAAAAGAAATGACCGAGATATCAACCATTTTATAATTTTAAAGATTTGATAAAATTAAAAATAAATGCCTTTTCTTTTGTACTATTCTGTCATGGCTTCTGATACCCAGAAATATACTTAGTTTATCATATGCTTCCCATATTCCAAATAACCATATATCTTTTTTAGCAACATCAATATATCAACGACTCCTAAGTTGAAAATTCTAGTTTCCAACAAGATTTCCATTGTTGCGTTTGTCGTCACTTTTTTCATTTATATCTAAAATTTCCGATAATTGCTAGCATTAAAATCATCAAATAACTACAATTTACCTATATTTAAAGTACAAATATGGCTCTCATAAATTAAGAAACTTGTGCCTTAAGTCGCGCCAAATATGTTTCAGGTTTGTGAATTTTCTTACAGGCTTTTACTTTAGGCTACAGAAATTACCTTTAAATAAAAACTTCTAAATATTTCTCCATAATATTCGTAAATAATATTATCTGTAAATGAGTGTGGTAGATAGCAACTAAATGTTAAAATACAATGATACCATTCAAAGGTAACATTTGCATTGGGGTTAAATTGCATTACATTAACCCTAGTCGCAATAATGGTACTGTTAGTTTTGTCCATACAAGCTGGCGGGTACTGACACACGTAAATTTTATGGCAAAAAATTGGCGTTTTAAAAACAAAAAAATTTCTGTTACCGAGATACAGAATAATGTTCCAATAGAAATTTCCACACTGTATATTCAGGTTGATCTGTTTTTTTTTATTGACTTAAAATCAATATAATATAGAACAGAAATATGTTGCTAACATGACTATACTATACTATCTCAAGTTAAATCTTCACTATTGCTAATTTCGTTATTTGTGGAGTAGGTCAAATTAGCAAACTAGTAGGATTTTTTCCGCTAATTACGATGGTAATTAGAACTACTTTGTACAGAGTTTAATATTTTTTCGAAATAACAGAAAATATACATATGACATCAGATTCGAACTCAGCGACCCCGAAAATCCTCTGGTACGCACTTCGGAAATTTCACCACTTGAAACGTGAATGTTTCGTTTTTAACGTGGCCCGCTCAGCACATTAAAGGTCGAAAAATGCATCTTTTTTACTTGAAGCAGAGGGAGTTCAAAAACTAGCATCCGGAGGTATTCGGGTTTGCTGAGCACGAATCTGATGTTATATTCGTGATAGGGTCGTAACCGATACAGATTTCCGAACCCCCTTAAATTTAAGCTGAAACAACCGGCTTTTTCTAAATTCCATTGCTTGGACAGGCCCTAGAGCAACTTGTGTCTTAATTATGACATCAGATTCGAACTCAGCGACCCCGAAAACTCTCTGGCACAAACTTTAAAAATTCCACCACTTGAAACGTGAAAGTTTCGTTTTACCGTGACCCGTAGAAAAATAAACTTTTTTACTTGAAGGAGAGGAGGTTCAAAAACTGGCAATCAGGCGCAGGGGTATTCGGGTTCGCTGGGCACGAATCTGATGTTACATTCGTGATAGGATGATGACCGATATATATTTCCGAAACGCCTCAAATTTATGCTGAGAAAGCAGGCTTCTTCTAAATTCCATTCCTTGGACAGGCTCTGGAGCACCTTATATCTTATTTATGACATTAGATTCGAACTCAGCGACTCCGAAAACCCGCTGGTACAAACTTTGGATTTTCCACCTTTTGAAACCTGAAGGTTTTGTTTTGAACGTGATATTAAAGTTCGAAAAATGCAACTTTATTACTTGAAGGAGAGGAAGTTCAAAAACTGGCATCCGAGGGTATTCGGGTCGGCTGAGTACAAATCTGATGTTACATTCGTGATAGGATCGTAACCGATACAGATTTCCAAACCGCCTCAAAATTATGCTGAAAAAGCCGGCTCTTTCTAAATTCCGTTGCTTGGACAGATCCTGGTGCACTTTGTATCTTATTTACGACATCAGATTCGAAATCAGCGATCCCCAAAAACCCTCTGGTACAAACTTTGAAAAATCCACCACATGAAACATTAAAGTTTCATTTTGAACAGCACATTAAAGTTCAAAAAATGCAAATTTTTACTTGAAGGAGAGGAGGTTCAGAAACTAGCATCAGGGGGTATCCAAATTCGCTGAGCACGAATATGATGTTACATTCGTGAGAGGATCGTAACCGATCCAGATTTCTGACCCGCCTCAAATTTATACTGAAAAAGCCGGCTTCTACGAAATTGCATTGCTTGGACAGGCTTTGGGGCACCTTATATCTTATTTATGACATCATAATCTAACTCAGCTACCCCGAAAATCCTCTGGTATAAACTTTGGAATTTTCACCTCTTGAAACCTGAAAGTTTTGTTTTGAACGTGGCCCGCTACGCCCGGAAATGCTACAATCAATTGGTTTTTCTATTTTCACCATCGTAATCAGTAGAAAAAAATCCTACTAGTTTGCCAATTTGACCAACTTCGTAACTCAAAAAATATCGACGTTAGCAATGGTGCAGAATTAACTTGGGACACCCTGTATACTATTTTCGTACATCTAACAATATGTAAATAAAATTACAAAATCTGTATAGGTGGTTTCATTTATACTTAATATGTTAAAATAATTAATTGTCTTATTTTTTTTAATAATCTGAAATTTATCTAGATAATATTGAATTATCTATTATCTTAATCTAGATAATCAAATATAAGATTATCTTTTATCTCATGTAGATAATATTGTTAGATTTCATCTGTTATCATATCTAGATAAAAAATGAATTATCTTTGCATAACACTGAAGGACATTAGTCCCACTAGCAAATAGTAACTATAAATACGGTATTAGCCTTCCAGATGGGATATTAGATAGTGTCAGATGAAAGTGTAACGGTGCTAAAAGACGGATGTCATAATCGCATCGGGCGGGTCATTATCCCTCTGGCAAAGAGTATCTATAAGTACCATACTGTCGAGGTGCCAACTTTAGAAATTGGGTGCAGTGGTGCCAGATGTAAATTTTGTGGTGCTAAAAGTTTGAAGTAGTATTTTTACGGTGAGGGGGGGGGGGGCGTGACATTACAACATATGTATTTGCCCGATTGAGGAATAATATGCATAGCAGGTACATTTTAGGTGTTTACTATTTTTATGTGTTCATTATGAATATACCTAAAGAAATTTAGTACACTGACACCCGAAGTCTTTTATGGAAAAACTCGACGCATATCAGAGATCTTCCTTTTGACAGCGAGGAGGTTCTATTTTGGAGGATTATATTGAGTCCAACATTTTGATGGAAAATAATACACAGCATGAAGAACTAGTTTGATATAGCAGTTAGTGATGATGAAGTACCTTTAGTTGTCCCACTTTCTAATATGCCCTCGACAAGTAAAGCATCTGAAGTCAAATAGAAGAATTTCATTACGAATACCAATGCAGAAGGTACCCGGTTTCAAGGAAATTACTTCCTCCAGAAGCTCTGCAGTTGACAACTCCTTATAAAATTTAAAAGTTTTTCTTTAGTCATCTTTTCAGATGGTATTGTTTATCAAACATTTTATTCAGTACTCAGATACGGCCTATAAAGCCACTGCATTTATCGAAGGAAGAGTTAGAAAGATTTTTGGGTATCCTCATATGGATGTAAATTATAAACAACCAAATGCAAAGTGATATTGGTCCCCTAATATACGAGTTGTTCAAGTTGCTGATGTTATGCTCGTAAAAAAGTGTGATGCAAGGGTAAAAGTAGAGTTACTTGTCAAAAACGGAAAGTACACCTGTCTTTATGTGAAAAGCAATTGCTTTGTAGTTTCATACAAATTAAATATGTATTAAAGTGAACTTATAAGCGTACTGTGCCCAATTGGGAATATATTTTTCTTAATTTTAAATAAAAAATTTATCTTAGAATGTTTTATATGTTTTATTTACACCTTTAAATATCATATCTTAAAAAAAAATTTTGTATTAAAAAAAAAGCAAAATTTAAATCACGCAATAGAGGGTTAACAAGGTTCGATTACTGCTCGTGTGAAGAACCAAGAAGAAACTTACGAGAGATCAGTCTATAAGAAAATATAAATGGAATAAACATAAACAATAAAAAATGTGCATACTGCACCCTGTATGAAAATAAATACTATAAACTGCTGCCAATTACTTGGGGATCAGAACATCCTCATCGCAGTAAAATTCGACGTGTGGTGGAGTTTATAATAAAGTAATTTTTGACGTTTCAAAAAAAGTCACATTTTGACGTTTCAAAAACCGCTGCCAATTACTTGGGGATCAGAACTTCCTCACAGTAGTAAAACTCTACGTGTGGTAGAGGTTATAATAAAAGGAATTTTTGACGTTTCAAAAAAGTCACATTTTGTGACGTTTCAAAAAGTCACATTTTTACGATTCAAAAAAGTCACTTTGACGTTTCAAAAAAGTCACATTGGTGGACTGTCACTAATACTTTTTTTAGACATTGGGACCGATTTTGTTCATCAACGAACTCAATCTCTTCCTTGACCTCAAGAATGTGTGTACCAAATTTGAAAGCTTTATCTCAAAAACTATAGCTGCAATCGCGAACCAGACAGACACACAGACAGAACATTTTTTCTGTCTGAAATTATGTGTATCGTCATAATTCGTCGAGATTCGTCCAGAAATGCAATAAAAAATTTCAAAATTTTTTTCACGAATACATAACCCACACTTCGAGGGGTGAGGAAGTAAAAAGTCATATTGGTGGAATGTCACTAATATTTTTTTTAGACATTGGGACCTATTTTGCTCATCAATGAACTCAATCTCTTCCTTGACCTCTAGAATGTGTGTACCAAATTTGAAAGCTATATCTCAAAAACTGTAGCTGCTATCGCGAACCACACAGACACACAGAAATTTTTTTCTGTCTGAAATTTTATGTATAATTCGTCGATATTCCTCCAGAAATGCAATAAAAAGTTTCAAAATTTTTTTTCACGAATACATAACTTCCTCACTTTGAGGGGGTGAGGAAGTAATAAGTAACACTGTGTCCTGAAATCTAATATAATAATAAAAGCTATGCATGTTATACACACCATATTCACAAGGTTCAATTACTGCTCGTAAGAAGAACCAAGAAGAAACTTATGAGAGATCAGTCTATATTATAAGAAAATATAAATGGAGTAAACATAAACAATAAAAAATGTGCATACTGCACCCTGTATGAAAGTAAATACTAAACCTCGACCTCTATTACTAAGTAATCGACGTTTATTGAGCCACCTGTAGCAATATGATTGGTTTCTGAGATAAAAACGTTTTTTTTTATATTATAAATAAAATGCTATTAAAATTTAAAATACCTGCAGTAGAAACAAAGAATTGTCACAAATAACTGTAATCTCCACAAAACACCAAAACAAAACGTATTTGACAGTCAAGAAGCTATCAAGTTAAGAATATCTTGTGATATGTGTTTTAAAAATATGACCAATAGAAAAATTTTTATTCGAATTTTGCGCCATTTATGGGGCGGGGCATAATTCTATTTGTTCGTTGAACGGGGTATGATATCGACAGATCCAGAGATCTTTGATCTATCTATTGTAGGGATTTTCTTCTGGGGAGTATTTTTAGACATCTCCAAATAATTTCGTTTTGTATGTTTTGCATTTCTTAACCTCGCATTAGAATTCATCTAAAAATTTATAGAATGATTTCTCTATGTATCTATTCGGTGAACAGGGCACCATAGATTTAAAACGGTGTTAACACGCCAGGATTGTCAAAATAAAATTTTAAATCACTGTTAAAATTTTTCTATTGCTGAGAACGAAAAATGAAAACAAATAAATCATTTTAAATATCATATGGATTTAATATATAAAATTATGGGCAATACTTTTTTTTAATAAGAAATACGAATATTTTATTTGGTGTCATTTTATGAATCTAAATAATCGTGATTCCTATTAACAAAAAAAAATACGCATCAGTATTTCGTAACTTTATATATTAAATCTATATTCTTATCTAAATTTTTTCCTACATTTCAAAAAATCTGACATATTATTGCTTCGTATTTATGCATTTCTAGAAAAAAAATAATATTTTTTTGCTTCTAATACTGAAGACTGTTATTTAATTCAATGCAGTTCTTGATCCTAGACTGAGTAATTGTTTTAATAGTTTCTATGATAAAATGTATTTGAAGTGTTGTTTTTGATTCATCATATAATATAAAAATCTATAGATATTTATTATTATTATCGTGTTAGATTTGAAAAAAATGCTTTTGTAATATCCAATAATTATTTTATTATATTTTTCTAGAAATGCATAAATACGAAGCAATAATTTGTCAGATTTTTCTAAATGAATTATTTGTTTTCGTTTTTCGATATTACTAACAGAAATATTTTAAGAGCGATTCATAAATTTAAATTGGATACATGGTGAAAATGCAGCCTTAAAATAATCGGTTTCCTGTTGTTAATGCATTGTTAACTTGGGGATGATTTCCGTACTCAATTTTCAATAAAGAAATCGCTATTATTTCATACATTATTCACCTTCATTGTTATTTTTAGGGCATTTTCTTTTGACGCAAGAATTTCCAATAACGCACCAAGACTGTGAGGGAAACCAAAAAAAGGGATAATAAATAAATAATATATATTCATAAAATCACGAGACTGATTTGGAATGAAAGAAAATCAATAGATTTATATAAAGAATATTTTCTTTCATATGGGAAAAATTCAAGGGAACTTATATCTATCTAACTAGAAATCCGGCTTAACTTTATCATTATTGCTACAAACAAAATCTGGGACAAAACAATAAAATATAAATATTTAGTTAAAAATATAAATGCATAAAAATACACGGTTATAAAAGTTTATATATGTACATACAAAATAAATATAATTTAAATGAACAATCGTTTGCATATTATATCAACTGAAGTTTAGATAAACGCTTTAGAGATTTATACCAAATATAGGGCATAGGAATTTTAAATGGAATTCGACTAACTTCAGTTAAAAATGGAAATCAATTATTCATCATCATTACTGAGGAAATTAAATCTGAAAATCCCAAAAGCTCCGACGACGCGACGGTTGCATTCTTCCGCGATCTTGAAATATGTCACGAAATATAAGTAAGATTTTCGAAAATTCCTACTTAAACCATTAATTTAAAATATCAGTTAAATTTTTGCACCCATATGGAAGAGACAAAGAAAACTTATTTTACTCTTCTAATTTAAATAATTAATATCAACTCTATTTTACACATTCATGAAAATAAAAATTAAATTATAAAATAAGTTATATTTTCCATACAACCATAAAAATAAAAGAATAACGACGCAGAATCCATAAATTATTAAAAGTCTCTGAAAAATCAATAAATGCACATACTGTCTGGAAAATTACTGTGCTATATTTCACCCAGTAGTTCCCAACCAAAAATAGGAAAAGATGTCTTAATGACCATAGATCCGAAAATGCTTCACAATTTTTCCTATTATCTTAAATAATGGTCACGATAATCAAATGAACTTTTTAAGAATTAATTTCTCTTAATGTTACGCATAAGAGGTGTACAACAATAATTATTAAATTTGTATCTGCTTTGAGATGGAGATTGATATTTTGTATTTGTAATTTTAATCCAGTCAGTAGAGACAAAAAAAGGCCTTTGCCTTACAAAAGGTCGACTAGAAACCATTTTGAAATTTGTTGTGTAGGTTTGGACCATGATGAAATATCCAAGTGTTGGTTGGACCTTCGATGGAGGAAGCGCGAGCCGCCATATTGAATGAAAGGCGAAAAAAATTGTTTTTTTTCAAAATAACTCCGCAACGGTTGATTCAACGACCAAAATGTCAATGACAAAGTTAAGAAGACAGAATTCATTAAATTTTTTACAAGTTCAATATGTAATGGTTGTAGCGGCGGAAAGATAGACATTTTCCAAAAAATCGTCAAACTCTATTATTATTTTTTTCTTATTCTTTCTGGCTATTCACTACATAATTATAATAATTTTACAAACTCAAAGTAAAATCAAATCCACATTACCATAAGGAAGGACAAATGGCACGTTTTTTATAGTTGTATCCCCAGTAGGCCTATTACACAGTTTTGCGATCTTAGAGATCGAAATGGTGCATGTACCGCTCGGAGGGCGTTAGGCCCAGACCCTAGGCCCAGAGTGCGGCTCGTATTCCGTAATCTATGTTCGCGATTATATTATTACTTTTTCTCCTTTTTTGGCATCCATACACTAATATTAATACTCTGTACTAATTTCCGCCACTGCATAGTGGTCCGAAATAAATAAAAAGGTGACAAAATTCAAAATTTATAAATTATACCGCTTTCACATTCCAAAGGTAAATTAGGGTATTCTCAGGTAATATCTCCCGGAATATCAACCCCTTTGTTCGAGAAATCTACCTGCGGTGATCCCTCAAACATGAATAATTGTTAATCTACGATTTTACTTTGTTGGCAGATTTCAACATGTGTCTGTACTTCAAATGTTTGTGCTTTTGGTTTGTAATTTTTACAAGAAAAACTTTAAGACAAGTACTTTATTTACATGTAAAATATTTACACAAATGTTATTTTGATTTTATTAGTCTTTATAAATGTAATTTCTTTGACATATTGTAACTTCTATTAGACCTAAAGAGAGTTTGCCATTAAAAGCCACGGAGATTTTCATTCTAAAATATATTCTAGGTATCTCTCTATGCTGTGGTTAAATGCATTTTTGCTCGAAGTTGTTCCATTAGAAAAAAATCGCGTTTTTTCATATCGATACAGAGCGCTTCAAGTTAGTTTCAAACCAAAATAAGACAGTGTCGTCGCCGTCAGTAGTATGGTAAACGCTATATTATGCAGACTAAAAACTTTGCACCTGTAGTACATATTAAAGCGATTGCATCGCCCCCACCCTAAACCCTAGCTTAACCAACCATCAAATTTTATTTTTTTATTTTAGAATGCCTACAAGAAGAGAACTGTTTGACGTTTTATCGGAAAAATCTGGTGAAATGCGTGTAGCATTTAGTGAATTATCTAGTCAATCACTATGGAAAGGCAGGGAATGCTCAAGCAATCGTTCGCATAAGGAACGCTGCATCTGACTTTTGCAACAAAAATTTTTCAAGACTGAACAAAGATTCCGTCAGAAGCATGGAAAGTGGCTTGACAGCAATTTTGGTGTTGACGAAGAAGAACAACTGGAGGAAACTGATGAAACTATGTCAAGTGCTGAACCAAGCACGTCATCGGGTCGTGGTCGACCCAAGGTAACGTTTGAGGAAGGTAGATCGAGAACCAAGAGGCGACGGGCCGTTAAATAGTTGACAGAGTTTGAAGCGGAGGAATTCAGTTACGCTGCGGAAGTGGCTTTGATATCTAAGGGAAACGATTCAGAAGCCAAAATATTCACTGAAACTGTGTTTACGACACTAACTCGAGCTACGAAAATTCGTAAAGCCTTTCATGTTGCACAAACATCAGAAGACTTAGTTCCTTTAACGCCAGATGAGGCGGTTTCTTTAATTGTCGAAGCCAAATTCACAAAACGTCAGTACACGTTTATTAGATGCAAGCTTAAGAAAAACATGCGGATATCTACCCCTCCTATCACAAAGGTTTAGAGGTTAAGGCCCGATGTTATCCGCCAATTTACACCCTGACAGTAACAGAACAGTCCGCGGAAATTCAAGTACAAGCCCTTCTGGATCATACGGTTTCCCGAATCCTGGAAATGCAAAAACCCATAATATTCACTCTTGCTCTTGAAACAGTAAGAAGTTAAGTACTGTTAGTAAAATGGGGTTACGATGGTAGTAGAGGTCATTCTCAATATAAGCAACAGTTTTCCAAGTCCATCTTAAGAGATAGCGATCTATTTTTAACGTCCATGGTTCACTTGCAATATTTGTTTGCGCAATTGCCGAAAGATGAAAAAAATAATTTTGTGGCAAAATCCATGTCCATCGCCAAAAAAATTTTGCAGGCCTCTTCGAATTCAGTTCTTGAAAGAAACAACTGGCATTTCACAGCACAAGATGACCTATAAAGAAAGTCCGACTGACAAGCTTCAACCAACGACATGGACTTCTCAAAGAAGAAATTAGAGTCTCTGTATTTTATACTTGCATTATGATCATGATAAACGGAAACATATGTAACGCACTATTACCGGCACTTCGTCTTCACAAATATGTTACATTTGCAAGACCACCCCAAAGAAAATGAACAATACAGAGAAAGTTGTCGAAAAGGAAGAGAACGAGGAAGCTTTTAAATTTGGACTATCAACGTTACATACCTGGATTAGATACTTCGACTGTTTGCTTCACTTATCCTATCGTTTAGATATTAAGAAGCAGCAAGCACGTGCTGAAGTTAAAGGTAGTGTAACAGAGAGGAAAATGTTAATACAAAATGAATTTAAGACTAGAATTGGTCTGCTAGTTGATCAACCTAAGTGTACGTAGTGGCACAACAAACGATGGGAACACGGAGAGAAGATTTTTTAAGGACCCAGCTACATCGGCTTCAATCACTAATATTGATGAAAATATTATTAAAATATTTGTAGTTGTCCTGCAAACCATTTCATGTGGATACTAGGTCGATACTGATGTGTTCTACGAGTATGCCCTACAGTCTTCAAGATTATTCGTGTCCACGTATCCATGGTATTATATACCGGCATCTATACATAAAATTTTAGTTCACGGTTCCACAGTTATTAAGTTCACCTTATTGCCCAGAGGTCAATTGTCCGAAGAGACGCAAGAATCCCGAAATAAAGATGTTAAAAAATATAGAGAACATTACAGCAGAAAAATATCTCGAGTTGCAACGAATCAAGACCTATTCAATAGATTATTGATTCCATCAGATCCACTTATCACTTCTCTTCGCAAACTTCCCCAGAAGAAGAAGTCAAAGTTGTTACCTGAAGTCTTTGGGCTTTTAAAAGAGCCCACAATTTCATCTTCTGAGAAGAATGTGATCAGATATCCCGATTCCGAATATGAACGTGAAAGTGACACAGACTCGACTGATACCGATAAATAACTGACATTCCTCTCTTTTGTATTAATAAGAGTATATGCATCTTTTGCGTTAAAACGTTATATAACTCCGTTAATTATTAGTATTGTACTATATTTGTTTGCATTATTTTCTCGTATTTTGTGAGTCATATCAAATAGCGCATGCAAAAAAAATACATAAATTTTCGCTTTGTCAAAGAACTACCCCCTACAAAACCACCCCTTAGTTTGATATTTTTATTATTTTTTTCATACTTCATGAGTCATTTTAAAAAGGTTGCATAAAAAAATGTAAATAGCCACTGCCAAATAACCACCGCTTAAAACCCACCCTCGATTTATTTTTTTTCCACTATTTTTCTCAGGATATGTACATTATTCCTGACTTATAAGACAATAATCAGGTTTTTGTCAACTTCTTTCTGATTTTGGACCACTGTGCATCGCACCGCGGCGGTAAGAAAATTTATATGTAACAAGAAAAATCACTGTAATTTGAACTAGATTTCGCTATATAATCTTATTGTGGTGTGGAAGAACGTTAAAAATAATATAGTGTAATTTGTTCTTGCAAATTTACCAACAAAAATGGAGTTTGAAAATTTTTTTGGAAAATGTTCATCTTTCCACCGCTTTAACTTGTTACATATTAGATTAGATTAGACTTACAGAAAAAAGAATGTATACCTATTCAGAAAATGTACGGAATTTTGTCTTCTTTAACTTTGTTATTGACATTTTTGTCGCTGCACGTTCAACCCACCTTTTATTGGGCAAATATCCCTACTGACTGGATTAAGTTTAACGAGTACAATTAAATCTAAAAAACTGAACAAAAACATCATCTCTTTATTGTACATATAAAATATACATAGATAAGAATAACTTTTCTGATAGTTTCTTACTTCCTAAGTATACTTTTGATATTTTGATTAATAGGTTTTTTTGTAAATTTTACTTTCACATCTATCTATAAATGAAATATTGGTATCATAAAATAAATCAAGTTCCAGATTATGACGAAAACTAACGTTTTGAGACCCAAAAATGGCAGATTTATTTATACGAATAGGCATTCTGCCTGTATGTCTTTGATCTATGACTTTATATTCGCGAACAGGACTCAACGTGGATTTAAGAAACTGGTATAACTATATTGGGCAAGATTGTCCAAGACAAAACCTTACTGAATTTCAGTAAAATCGGTATACCAGAGATAGCACTTCTCACGAGGGTCAAAAAATCAAAAAATGTTTCAAATAAAAATTAATCAGAATGAGGAATATGTTCTCTTCTCGGTTTTATTGTTGTTTCGACAATTTATTATTGTTAAAGCAAAATGTAGATGCTTTAGATATCACGAAAAGAGATTAGGCGTAGCCGCCATTATCGGATGGATTTCCTACTAATTAATTTACCCCCAGAATATGGACACTACATGCAAAATTTCTTTTTTTCCAACCGGAAGAAAAATTATACCTTTTCTGTGTGTTTTCAGTCCGCAAAATTCGTGATTCTAGTATGATATAGTCGTTGCTAGGCAATAGGGATTAACTCTGTAGGATTCTTTTCTGCAACAGTCTAGAAAGTTAACTGTTCTTGGTCATTTTTTGTGTGGAAAATACATCTTTACTGGTCTAGCCTAGAAATTGACATAAGGGATCGGAAAGTATTTGCAATTCCTTATGTCTCTTTTGGTTGACAACAATAGAGTAGGTATCTGAACGTCTAACATCTGTCAGTTGAATTTTATGAATTTTGTTTACAAATGATTTAAAGTTAAAAAGTGATTTGAGAATAACAAAAACGGAGAGCTCCCCGATTTCCAGGACTCGCTGGCGCTCACCCTGGAAACTTCGAGCTCGCCCAGTAAAGAATCATTTTCCGGTCTTTTTACGTAAATAACTATTTACCGCAACCGTTTAGAAAGTTAACTGTTTTCGGTCACTTTTTTTGAATGGAAAATGATTGACTGGTTTAAGTTTTTTGAGACTAGCAAGAACGGTTGCTGAAAAAATATTGTATGCAACACACTGGGCTCACTGACTTCCAGATAGGGATGTGCGCTACAATATCGATACTGTGAAAGAATCACTTTCCGGTGTTGTTACATAAATAACTCCCTTCAAGAAAGTTAAGCGTTTTTGGTAAATTTTCTGAGTGGAAAGTACATATTTACTGATCTGACACGGTAAAGTGACATCGGTAAAGTCTTTACCAATCCCTTATTGTCATTTTTGGTTGACAACAGTAGGATCGGTACCTAATTAGGCACTCTAGACAACAGTGATAACTGTCAGTTCAATTTTATGAAATTTGTTTGCAAAAGATTTCAAGGTAAAAAATTTTTTGAGACTAGCAAGAATGGTTGCAGTAAAAGTATTGTGGCAACATATCCGAAAAGTGTTCTCACCCGCTTCTAGAGCTCGCACTGGAAACTGCCAGCTCGCCCAGTAATGAAATACTTGCTAGTCTTATTACTTAAATAATTATTTTCCGCAACCATCTAGAAAGTTCACGTGAGTTTTTGGTAAATTTTTTGAGTAGAAAATACATATTTATTGGTTTGGTCCAGTAAAATGACATAAGGGATCGGTAAAGTCTTTAACGTTCCCTTATGAATATTTTTCCGTACGGTTTTTTGCTTTTTTGTAAAACTAAAGGTAGAGCCAGATTTATTTATTTATTTAATTTAACAGTAATAATCATTATTTAACAACATTGTGTAAAACTAATTATTACTTATTTTTTAATCATTTGCAATAAAATTTCGCTATCACAGTCCATAGTTTCCATGTCTAATAAATTTCACTGCAAAACCAAACTCTACAACCTTTAACGTTTATAAATTGGACGATTGTAAAAAGTAATTAAACAGTCCACGGTTTCGATAGTCTACAAAAATTGCGTGATTATTATACTGATTGTCAGATTAAATTCGACGTTTATAAATATAAATATGTAGGAATTTCGGGCGACAAGCCAGAGACGGGTTTATGAGGTACCCAATATGATATTACGAAAAAACATGCGATATAATAATACAACAAATGGTAATTTTTGACAGTGTATTTACTTACACATTAAAATTACTATTGCATGTAAAACTCGCACAGATAAGGGATCGTAGATCGCCTAAAAATGTGGGGAAGGCCGAATAACCTTGACGTCAGCAACTACCTGGGCTTTATATTTGTCTACTTGCCTCCTACTGTTCTGTTAGTCTGGAAACGGTTACAGTGGAGAATTGTATATACGGCGAATACAAAAACATTATTTTATTTCTTTTATTTTTGTAATTACGTAGTTTGTGTTAACGTTTTTTTTATTTCTTTTATTATGATTATTACGTAGTTTCTGTTGAATGCAGTGTGGTAGTGGACTTTTAATAATGGCGAGGCAACCAGCGATTGCAGAAACAGTGCATTCATGGGTTCGCGATTACCCCGATTTGGTGTTTGATGGTGTAGACCTAACATGTAAAATGTGCGATATAGGGCTTTTCTATACACGTAAAACCACTGTAAAAAAACAGTGGAGTAGAAAAAAACACCTGGGCTTAATTGAGCGAAACAAACAGAGAAATTAAAACATGAACTTTGGAAAGTTTATGGTGTGCTGTTAACATTCCGTGGGCACGGTTGGACAACCCACTGTTTCCAGAATTTATAGAAAACTGTGTTGGACTTGTTGGAGGTCGGGGGGAAGAAGAAAGGGGAAAAGAGGGGAAAAAAAGGAAGAAAAAAAAAAGGGGGGGGGGGGGGGGGGGGAAAAAAAAAAAAAAAAGAAAAAAAAAAGGGGGGGGGGGCCCCCCCGGCGGGTGTTGTGGGGGGGGGGGGGGGAGGGGGGGGGCGGGGGGGGGGGGGGGGGGGGGGGGGGAAAAAAAAAGGGGGGGAGGGTATTTTTATAAATTAAAAAAGGGAGAAAAAAAAAAAAAAAAAAAAAAAAAAAAAATATTTAGGGGGAAATTTTTTTTAAAAAAAAAAAAAAAAAAAAAAAAAAAAAAAAAGGGTGTGGAAATAATCGCAGCTGAGCGTATCAGCACGTGACAATGGGCTATGGGCGCTTACTAATTTGTAATTCATTTATCAACTTTTCTCAATTTCATTTTACCCTCAAATGTGGTAAGTGAGAAAGTCGGTTTCGCCTATTTTCCCTTTTCAATTGCTGACTGTTTGGTAGACTCCAAGATATAATGCTATCTTTTTGACTGCCTTATATGATAAGAACATTTGCAACAGGTTGTTTCAGATTTTTTTATTTTATTTGGGAGTTGCAAGTGTTAATGTTAATGCCAAAGGGTTCAGCCCTCTTCAAACAACATGGAATTATTTTATATCTGCACCTTTCTGTGGTCTTCAACCTTCTTCAAACAAACCACAAAGAAGTTAAGTAAATATTATTTAAAAATTTTGTGAAGGAAAACCTATATACCGCGAGTGCGCCTCTGTTATTTACGTCATGTCTCCCGAAATTCCTATCTCTTTAATTATAAATTAATAATAAAATAAATAGTTAATTTTTCAATCGAAGAAAAAATAGTATGTATAACACGTAGGAACAGTGGGCTTCCTGTGGTGGAGTTGAATTGCCACGCATGGTCCGGGAATGTATCATTCCTCCCAGTTAACTATTAATTGAATTTGTTGCTTTTTTAATATCTGATTTATTACGTTGAGCATCACTATAATTGCTATAAATTTAGAACCGCATAGTGGCGTATTGAATTTACTCACACATTGCTGATTTTGTTTTCGCTATTTTGCCCTCGGATATATTCAATGTGAATGAATTATATAAAATATTCCTTATTCTCATTTCCTAGAAATTTATTATGTTTGTTTGTTAAGAAACCGGAATATTATTTAATTTGATATTTGAAGTGGAACGATACCAGTTAAATTTGATTAATTTTGGTTATGAACAAACACAGTTGTTTAATGTTTAAATTATAAAAATAAAAATTTCAGAGAATCATAGAATCTCAGAAACCCGAATAAATGAAATACAGTATTTATCAAATGTGACTACATAATATGTAAATACAAATGGCAATAAATAGTTTCAACTTATCGTTGAAATATGAAAACGTGTAATTTTAAATTTGATTTGAGTTAAAATTATATAAAAACATCGGATATTTTCCTAGATAAAGAAGAACTACATAAAATTTATTTCAAACTTATTTGCAACATAAAAAATTTTGGCTTCTTTGAAGGCGGCAAAGGGATCAAAGAAGCAGACGTTTTTTCTGTTGCAAATAAGTTTGAAATAAACTGTACGTTGGTATAGCCCAACAAAAGATATAAACCTTAACAAGGCTATTTATTTTTCAACATTTTCTTTTAATTTTACTAGTGTTAGCATAACTATTAGTAAGTGGTTAGCACGCCCGGACTGACCGGGGGTCACGGGGCACCACACCCTGCACCTTTTGATCCTCAGGCGCCTTGGTGCCTTAGTGAATCCCAGAGCGTCATTCAACGATTGTTGCGAAATAATACCAAAAACATGATCGAATCTTTATGCAACAATACTAATACTACCACCACTGTACGTATGTTAAGAGTTGATTGTTTTTGTTTTTTTATGTTTTTTTTTATACCTATTTCATCTCTTAATTTTATTTTGTAACAGGGTGATCACCTCAAAATTCTAATTTTTAAAACAATTTCTTATTCTTACAATCATGTCAAGAAAAAAATGTAAAAAATGAATCGATAGCATATTTCACCAAGTTTTTGTATGTGCTATGAGTTTGTATTTATCTTATGAATATACAGGGGTCGCCACATAGTCACGTTTACTAATGCGACACTTCATATATTTGGACAGCTCTTTTCCTTCACATTATAAATATGTTTGTTATTCAAATAAATACTAGGTGTATTTATTTATGTAATAAATATAGTTTAAAAAACTAAAAAATACGCTTTTAAAGCACATCAAACTAAAAAGTGAAAAATAATTATTAATATAAACTGAAAACAATAATGAACGAAAAATACTAGTATTATTGTGAAAAAGGCGTGGGTTGCTCGATATACGAAAAATATGGCACAAAACGCCCCACGCTTTTTCCACAATAATACTAGTATTTTTCGTTCATTATTGTTTTCAGTTTATATTAATAATTATTTTTCACTTTGTAGTTTGATGTGCTTTAAAAGCGTGTTTTTTAGTTTTTTTAAACTATATTTATTTTTCACTTTTTTAGTTTGATGTGCTATGAAAGCGTATTTTGTAGTTTTTTTAAACTATATTTATATTGCTTATTGATGCTGATATTATAACATATTACGATCCAACAGATATTTCTGAAAAAAAAATATTTTTTTATTTCAGCCATGGGATTTGAACTCACGCCCGAGGAGTCCGTCGTTTCGCGTCGACTAAGACTTGCCCGCTCGGCCAACGACCGAACTGAGAATCATGCAATATACTTACAATATTAAGCCTCTTGCTCTCACGCAGAGGATACGTGAGGAAAGGACTGGCGATCCTGATCAGGATAATGATATAAACTTATCAAATTATTGTATTGTTACCGGTTCTCCGTAAGTGTACAAAGTTTCAATTAAATCTGTCCGTTTAATGTGGATCAAAATCGAGTCCAAAGAGTCGGTTACAAACAAACAAACAAACAAACAAGCAAACATACAAGTGAAGCTAATAAACGCGTGTTAAAAAACAAACAATTTAAATGTGTATTACAACATACAAAGAAACATGGAAGCACTATATCATGTTTCAAAAATTTTACCATTATTTTCCAAACAAAAATTTCATTTTTTAATATATTTACTATAATAATTTGTTGAAACCTTTCTGGAGTATTATTTAAATTCCCTACTTCTCTTATTTTTTTTTTGTTTCAGTTTTTCTAAATTATTAGATCTATCTTTATAGGTATGTATATTTTATTTTTAAGTATGCCCATAAAAATTGGGGAGTATTAAAGCCGAGCTTTGTGGAGACCATAGTATAATGTCACTTCTGCCTATCGACGTTGCTCCGTCTTGCTACCAGATTATCTGTTCAAAAATATTTAACGGAAGGTCGTTTATAAAGTCCTCTATTTATTTTTCCAGAAATTGTTCGTATCTTCATCAATTTAAACCGCCCTCGAAAAAAATCGGCTTATAAATTTTATTATTTAATATTCCACACCAAAACCCTACTCCTACAGACGACTTTGTCGCTGAATCTCACTTACTTGTTGGGGATTTTCAGAAATCCAATGCTGCTCGTTTATTCTATTAAATAATCCATATAAAGTAAAATTAGCGTATGAAAAATATAAAATCATTATCTTATTCCATTCATTGCAAAAATACATACGTTCTTCGTAATCGTTAACACTCAATTTTTGGACCACAAAAATTTATAGGGTTTAGATTTAATTTTCTTGACTGCATTTTGGCAAAGAATAAAAGGATAAGAGAGGCCAAGTTATACAAACTCTGCGGTATTGGACATCTCAAAATCTCGTACTCCATGCCTAATATATTTTAAGGGTTGTTTGGTAAAATATAATAGAACATTTAGTTATTTTTCTTTATTTGCATTATAATTCCTTTTTATAAAAATATGCAACTTCTGAAATTTTAACAATATAATCAAAATAAATTTTCTACGGAATACAAGGGCATTTTTAATAATTTATTTATATACAAAAAAACTTTTGTAAACAATTTACAATTAGTTGTCTCCTAAACTTTTAAGACTATTATTTAATTTAATAACTCACTTATTTGAACAGTATAACGATCATATTTATAATGCGGAGGAAAAAGTCTATCCATATAATATCTGAAAAAATACGGGGTGTCCCATTTAAAAAATGTGACTTTATGGAGTATATTCATTAAGATAGGCACAAACTCATAGCACATACGTAAACTTGATGGAATATGCTATCCATCCACTTTTTTTTTTGTAGCTATATTTTTAAGAAAAATGAATGGGTTTATAATGTAGAATTTTCAGCTGATCACGCTGTACATTGTACAAAAAAAATTATATATTTTCTGTTTGTTTTCCAATAAAAAAAATATATAAATAAATATAGGGCTTTTTTTCACCAAAAACAATTTTAGCGACCAAAAGTCCGTGCCATTTTTATATCCAGTCCGTCCCTGGTAGTAAGTTGTAAAATGTTAAACCAATTTAGTTTATTTTATATTATTCAAACATTATTATGATTGTCTTTTGTTTCTTAGTATAAGAATTAATTTACTTAAAATATGATATTTGCTTCTGTATATTACGTAGACCGCCGCCAGTATCCCGCAGTATAGATATACTAGCCAGCGTGTCAATGACTTCAGAATTCTGAAGTCATTGTGTGCGCTGCTAAAAATCAGTCCGTTGCTTGCCACTGAATGAGACAGTCGACCACTGTGGAAAGTACGTACTCCCAATATCTTATAGTAAGTAGTGACGTCAAATTGACATCTAGAAATTTTAAGTAAAATCCGTTGTAAAGAATATTACAAATCGATACAGGGACTTTCCGTGGTTTTGATACTGATTTTCTGTAATTATTGCAAGCCGGCTGTAAAGAGGTACAGTCTCTATGTCGTAGGTAATATCCAATGTATCTATTTTCTGCGTTCCTGTCCACTCTGATTTATGTTATTAATAGGTTTGTTTCAACAAATGTTCGAACGAATTCGTAATCGATTGGAGTATGCGCAAATTGAAATCGGTGTGCCAACAAATACTAAACTAATTCTGATACTAGTTAACAGGTCATTCCAACGTCGAACGAATTAATTCGAAGCTGATTCGGGGACGGTGAAATTAGTTCCTCGTTCTGAGAGAAAATTACAATAGACGTTTTTCGGTTTTTCTATAGCATGCGTAGAAGTGTCTCAGTCAGCTTTCAGCAGTCAGCTGGCCTTTGAACTGAATAGGTAGTCGTTAAGTTGTTGATTATATCTGTGGTTGATACTGGTCCTTGTGTTTATTTTATATTTTAATATGGTTGATTTGGGCCACAGCGATTATTTTGTTGATTTTGTTTTGTTAATCTATGATTTGTTTACATTTGACAGTTCGCGTTCTGCGTTCCAACACAGAACCCAGAACCGGTTCAAATTTAGTGCTTTATTAACGCATGCACATTAAATCGTTCGCGAACTGATGCATAAACTGCACATGAACTGCTTGTTGGAACAAACCTAATATAGAAATTTCAGAGTAAAGTCAGTCGTTCTCCGAGCACTTTGTGCAGCAGTTGGGCCAAGCTTCAACCGTTCTTGAGAAATATCATCCAGTAAGTCAATTCCGTGTTCCACCTAGCGACAGTTTTATCGCTCCGCCAGACCAGACGTGTCAATACTGATCCGTTAACAGCACCGCCACCCCGAAACCAGAAAATGACAGTAACTGGAAGCTTGAACAAAGCAACCGACTTGGTTATTGTTGGGACTCCGTTGTCGTATTACTAATTATTTATTTCCTCTCCTAGGTCTAGTATTGATATAATTATTATTTTCTAGCAGATCACGTCCCGCGTGCCTGTGCTGTGCCCGAAGATCTGATGACGATCTTGTGTTGTTCGATCCTCAAGAGAGCGCCATATTAACATACATATGTACCTTCTGTTGTTCGATTTCTGAAAGTACCATCATTCTAATATAATTTCCTCCTAACAGATTACGTCCCATATGCATGGGTTGTGCCTGAAGTATTGCCTGCGACCTTGTGTTTTTGATCCTCAAGATAGCGCCATATTCACATATATACCTTCTGTTGGTTAATTCTTTTAGGTACCCTGTTGCTAATTCAAACATTTACTTACAGGTATACTACTGGCCAAGTACCAACCAAGTCGCTGTGAATAAGATATAGTTGGTTTTTCTTTATAATTGGTGTTTTCTTCCTCATTTCTGGTATTCGTACATTCCTTGCTGTAGTCATTTTTTGCTATGTTGCTTCTGACCATTTAACCGCCTGCTATTTATACCGTTTAGCAAAACATTACATTCCTTCACTTCATATCTGCTTACTAGTATCACCCTGTATATACTAGGTTAATTAAAGTGTACATAAATTGTGTATACATACTTTGCAATAATAAATGTCGATATTGTGAAAGGAGTGTTCCTTTGTTACTATTCTTTTATCTCCGACCCCGGGTTAACTTTTCTAGACTTCTTGGAGATTTCCGTGTCTTCACTGTACTTACTCGGCCTCCATCATCTCGCTAAATCAGATAAGTTGTCTTCCTACAATCTAAAATTGGAACTGACGTTTGAGACCGTACCGTAATTAAAGTTCAACGTACCGCCATATGCTAGAGTGCCAAAGTGACACTTCCCCTCTTGTACACACCGGAAGTACGTCACAAAGCAACAGAAAAACCGAGCTTATTAGTTAAATAAAATCAAACACGTTCCAAAAACAATTAAAAGTGTGGGTCATTAATACAAAACATCATAACTAACTACATCGACGTAATTTAAATCACGTCTCATACCAGACTTAACTAATTATCTCTCCTCTACCTACCCACATTTATCTCTGGCAATATATGTATGATACAGTGCTTATGTTATCGATTCCTAGCATGAACATTCACAAGTGCACTTTGTTTCACATATTATCTCAAACATTTCTGTTTCTAACAAGCTATAAATTCAAACTGTTTGTTGTCAGCGACTGACAATTGACTTGCACCTTATGTGAAAAGGCTATTTCTTGTAATGATCGTTCCAAATTTGACAAGAATTTTAAATTCTTTCTCCTTCTTTTGTTTCTTATATTTTGTGTTGCACTATAAATCTCAAATTTCCCACAAAAACTTTAAAAACAGAAATTGACATGTATAGTCCAACATAAGATGCAAGTAGGGCAAACACCCAATAAAACTGCAGCATATTTCTAATACAAAAAAATATACATATATTACTTCGTAAAAATAGCAAACCTATCAATGCATTAAGCTGACTATTAAAAACTGCTCTCACGACGCGAACTAAAAATATCAAATCAATGGTCCCTTCTCCCTTCATCTCAAAAATATTTTGTTTTAATTCCATAATATAATATTTGCAGTCACAGCAGAGAAGCCGACAAATACCGTCAACTTCATGGGCGTAGTATTTACAACACAAGGATCAGAACCAGTTGAGCTATATTTAAATTAGCTTGTAGACATCGAAGGACAATTGACTTGAGGCTATGTAACAAAGCCACCCACCTCGAACTATTTATGTATTCCCATTGTATATAATGGAACACCGATAAAGGAAATATATAAATAACCCTAGGCGCCTTTTTTACATTGCCACAAGTCAATTACCCTTCGATGTCAACAAGCAATTTAAATATATAGCTTGGTTTTCTGTTTGGTCTTCTTGTGTTTCACTATACAGGATGATTGTTTTAGGTAACAACTTCCTGAAATTTTCATTGGTCAAATTTCAAAAAGATGTAACCCTAAATAATCAAAATTTCTTAATGAAATTATTATATAAAAATTACCTTGATGGGCAAACCATGTTTACAACTTTTTTTTCTCAAAGTTTAACTACAATATTTTTGGCAAATCTTTTTCATCAAATATCGAGCCCTAAAGTTTAAAGTACTATTTGGGTTCCATATCCAATATTAAGACAAAGGCGTAACCTAAATTTCACCAACCGTTACTGGTCTAAATCGGAAATAACTTTAATTGAAGCCTTCCCTCGAATAAGGGTTTATGTCACATTTTTTCCATCTTGATTTATTTATTTTGGACAAAACTGTAACCTGATTTTTTTTTAACTAAATAATCAAGCACCTTGTACAGGGTGTCTCATTCACTTTTGTCGATTGGCTTATATAAGTTGTTTGTTGGACATTAAACATGTTTCCTTTTCCAAAAACTGTATAAAATCTCGAATAAAATCTTTGAAGAATATGTAAATTAACACATAATGGTGGATTTACATATAGGTCCGTGAGGCCGAGGCTTAGAGGCAATAAACTTAAAGGGGTGCCACTGAAATACAGAAATATAAAATAAATGAACTATACGGAAAATTTCGTTTTTTCAGCAAATAAAATTACCGCGCTCTAATAATATTAGAGTACCGCTGTTTTGATTTTAATTTATTCTCTTTAGCAATGGCAATGCTTGTACGATTTCGAAGGAGACATACAGAGAAAGGGATATATGTATTTATAGAAACTATCATTACCAAATTTGCAAATTCTAAAGAAAAAAAGAAGTGTTTTAATTAAAATCTGTTTTATTTAAATGATTATCTATGATGGTTGTTAATGAGTTTGTAATAATATAGTATAATTAAAGATAAACATGTAAATATATGTACATATAAATAACCGAGAAAAATTATTTATTAATGGGGCACTGTAAATGAATGTGCCTAGGGCGTAATTGTACCTGAATCCGCCTCTGTTAACACAGCACATATAGATTGTTCAATTGTTCATTTGAAATTTACAAAAAGAAATATAATCAGAATTTTTTTTTTAGATTTGAAAAATAAAATTGTGTGACGTTATAATCAGTTACTCTGGCAGTAGAAGCTGATTGTAGACAATATTATATTAGCCACTCTGTGTTAAGTATGATGGTTTTTGTGTTAATGAATAATCTAATTTATTTAAATTATTTTAAAAATCTGTTTCTTAACTGTATTTTTTTTATTTGATGTTTAGTTGTTTTTGTATTAACATATTTACAATTTTAAAAAAATTGCAACCTCGAATTTCGAATTTTTTTCATAGCTTAAAAATAAAGCGTGCAAATCGAGTATGTACTTAACCTGACAAGTATGTAATGTTTTACTGTGTTTAATTTACACATCAATATCATTAAACAACGTTTTTAATAGTTTTAGATCTTTGTTTATAGAAGTTTTACCACATTTTCAACACTGAGTATATTTTATTGTCGCCTGCGAACATTTTTATTTTGCAATTTACCTTTACACAATTTGATTTAAACGTTTGATTAAATATATTGAACAGACGGGTTCACGAACACCTACAAGTACTACAACAGCATTACTGATCTACAAACTGACATGTGTGGTGATTCCTTTCTAACCCATTTCAAAATAAAACCATTAAGGCAGTTCGTTTCTAATTTTAGTAATATTTTTATTTACAATTACGAATATTCGGTTTATATTTACAAATAGTTATCCAGAACCGTTACTACAGATATCTTTTACTTCATTATGATTATTAAGATACTGATTCAAATTTGTATTTTTAATATTATAAGAAAACAGAATTTTTCCAAGAACTTTTAAATTTTTGGCAATTGCGAATTGAAAATGAATGTAAATCTTAAGGTGTTAATTTCATGTGGTGCCTATTTATTGTCAAGACAAATAAGCATCCATAAAGAAAATACATAAAAGATATAAATACAAAATTTTCTTTAGACTTAGTGGGATTAAGGCCAATAATTAAAACAACAAACTGTTTTTAAAAATGTCGACGTTTCGAAATAATTTATTTCATCGTCAGGACACTGAAATAACTCACAGTGGTAATTTTACGAAGAAAAGGCATGTACATATAAAATTAAATTATACACTTTTAACATTTTGTTATCACAGAAAGGAGATTAATTAAAATTTTGTATATTTACGCAACATTCATTGAAAGAAAAATTGACATAACAATAAAAATTAAATTAAAATGAGAAAAAGTAATGCAATTTAAAAAAGGTTAAAACAAAATTAATACATAAAGATTATGAAATTTATTTATTTATTTTTTTGTATTAATAAAAGCAATCATAAACTCACAAAAGCATATTAATTACGTATTTGAATAAATAATAATTCATACTTACATTAAAAATCGTTTGTTGTTGTCAAAATATTTTGTTCACGCTTTTACATATATATATATATATATATATATATATAAAAAAAAATTCATATTGATCATTTCTTGTATAATTCTTTTTTTGAAAATGAGGTTGATGTCCAACAATCTTCAGTCCTATTATGTGTTACTAAAGCAGTTTCATTGGCTTTTGGCTATTAATCTTTTTTTACGTCATTTTGGTGTTCATACATTCGTTGTTTCAAATACCTACCAGTTTGTCCTATATTAAATATATCGCAATCGTTGTAAGATATGCTATATATTACATTGGGCATTAGGTCGGACGGAGTCTTAGTTTTTAATTTTGTGAAAAGATGTTTGTTATTTGTATTTGTGTTTTTGAAAGCTATACGTGTGTGATAATTTTTTTGGACTTGACTTAAACTTTCTAATAGGCTTCAGAATTACCACTGTGACTTATTTTAGTGTCCTGAAGATGAAATAAATTATTTCGAAACGTCGACATTTTTAAAAACTTTGTTGTTTTAATTATTGGCCTTATTTCCACCAAGTCTAAAGAAAATATACATATAACAGGCAACCAAACATTCAGTTATAAATACAAATTATAATGAAAATCGACCAATAAATACTGTACAAAATGGATAACCTAAATATAAAGAACCATAAAACAATAGATAAATATTACAAATAAAAATAACAATTTGATATAAGAAGTAAACGATGTCGTGTCACTCAGAATCTATTGCTTTATCCGGTGCGAGCGTAAAGCCCCCCGCCGCGTATTAAGTTTTAGGCTTAGCATAGAGCAATCAATTTTGGAATGTATGGAAACTAAAATATTACGTTTTGTGCCACGAGGGGACGTTGTATATTCTTGGACTGGACAATTTTAAATTTTGATATAATTTTTTCGTTCAATTTTTCTTAATCACCTAGAAACTTGTATGTTAATTTACAGAACAATGATGAAACGTGGGTTCATTATTATGATCCTGAATTGAAACAAGAGTCGATGCAGTGGTATTTCAAAGGCTCCAGCCCTCCCAAGAAGTTTAAGGTTGCCCCTTCTGCAGGAAAAATAATGGCAACCATTTTTTTGGGAATTTTATATACTGATTATCTGAAGAAGGGTAGTACAGTAACGGGAGAGTGTTATTCAAGCTTAATGCATCGCCTCATAGATTCTATTAAATTGAAGACGTGAAAATCTGACGCGATGTGTTTTGATGCTCCACGACAATGCAAAAGTACACAAGTCAAGGCTTGCAAAAGCTGCTATTGCTGATTGTGGCTTCGAAGAAATTGAACACCCGCCTTATAGTCCGATTTAGCACCCAGTGACTACTTTTTGTTTTCGAATCTTAAAAAACACTGAGGGGAACAAAATTCAGGAACAATGACGAACTTATAGCAGTTGTGGAGAAACCAAATGAAGATTTTACAACGGTGTAATACTCTTTTGTTTTCACACACAGTCCGAGAATATAAAAACGACCCCTCGTACAAATGGTGCCATCTTCATCAGCAGTTATAATTGCAACCTGGTGTCAATTACACTTCAATTAAAAGCCTTTTTCATGCTGCATTCAACCACAAAGTTTCAAAACATTCTCTATGGATATAACTTAATATGGCGATGCTATAGAAATTTCATTAGCCAGAATTACATTGTGAAACGAGTAATAATTTAACATTTTCAATTTATGAAAAGTTTGAAATGTGCCCCTATTGATCCTTGGTAATAAAACAATCTACTAACAAAATCTTCTCGAACGTTTGTGAATGTTTGCACATGCCGTTGCACATATCTTTCTTTTATTTGTCTTAGATTAATGAAGGGCGGCAGTTCTGCTGTATACACCTTTAATTTGATGTATCCTCAGGAAAAAATACAATGGTGTTGTTTGGAGAGTGGGAGGGCCACTATATTGGACCACGTTGACCAATCTACTGCACAAAATAGGTTCTATCTAAAATGTACCTTCCTTGTATCCTGTAGTGGAGGGTTGCCCTTCATGTTGAAATGTAATATTCACGTCAAATTCTTTCTCGTTATTTGTTATTTGGACTATCAATGAATTTAACAACATCCAACATCCCAAGATATAATAGAATGATCTAAACCTTCATGCTTCAGTGTAGCTAATTGAGTACTGCGTTGTACTTTTCAGCTTTAAGTTAGTTTTTGTTCCTGATCTATCCCATCCTAGATCCAATTCCTTAGCTACGATACGCCGATGAGGGGCACTAACTCTGAAACACATATCCGTACCAGCATAGTTCTTGGAGGGGGGATGGCACTAAATCTTCTTTGTTTTATTTTGAACCCCAATAGCTCAATTTTTGCTTCATGGTTGTATTCAACATGAAAGGAACCTTCAAATGAGGTCTGAGGTATTAATTTTAGTGCATGATGACGCACTGATTGCATCTTTGACGGAAAAGTTGTCATTTTCGCACAAAAAGCAGTATTTTAGTACGTGAGATTGAAAACAAACATATAAAGCTAAGCTCGGTGCTGAGCATATCCAGCCCTGGACAGTTTGTTTGAGTACTTTAAAGCCAAGATTTTTGTAGGCATGTAATTTTTATCAAAAATGACAAACTACATCTAATAATGGTTTATTTATAATTTTATGCAAAAAATTTACTGCATTAATTTTCTTCGTAACAGTCAAAAACATTACTTTTTGAAATAATCAAGGGTTATTATTCTGATACCACAAATTAAAATCAGCATACGGAATCATCAGTTTAAAAGTTCCGGTATAATATATCGCTAAAAATTGTAGAAATAACAAAAGCTACAGAACTGACTCTTGTGGAATTCCTGACTTTCAATAGATGAAAAACTGCGGTACTGTACCTACTTTAATTATCTTTTGTCAAAATAAGTTTCAAAGGAAACCTAAAGCTAATCCAAAATCCGCCAATTTTTGCAATATAGCTCATAATCGAGTTTTTCAAATACTTTGGCAGGTTTGCATAATTTACGGGTGCCTGATCGCCATAACTTCACGTATCCACAATAAAATGAGTAACAATTACCATGTTAGTAGTAGTTGTAGGCTTACCCGATAAACACCCGCGTTGACAATGTGAAACTTGAGATTTGACATGAAAGGAGATTATGTCATGTAAAACGACTTCAAATGAACGAAATTATAAAATACATGCATATACTTTATTACAGAAATACTGTGGACATAAAAAAGGCTACAAAAAACTACCATAAAAACTTCAAAAATACCGCTCTCACATGCTGACAAGGACAAGACCTAATTAGCGACATACAGAGCCGTACTTCAAATTTCTGCTTATAACAATGGGCATAATAATACAACAAATTTAAAAGTAGTGTCAAATAGATATTTCATACAGCTTCTATTACATTAAAAAATTTTACTGTTTTAGTCTAACTTAAAATCTCACCCTAAATTAAAATTAGCAAGTAATTCTCTTGTTGCTCGGTTTTGCCAATAATAATTTAACATATTAAATTATTATTTCTGCCTAGATTCTCGTTTTAATGCCCTTCCTGAATTAATTTATAAACTCTGGAACTTCTGTTAAGTAGACTGTTTTCTCCACGGCTCTTGTTTCTCTCTCACTGTCTTTCATAGTTCTGTAAACATTTAAAACTATCTTTTTTACTACTGACATGCTGATTTAAAACTTTCTTTGTAATTTGTGAAATATTATCATCTTCCACATCTTCCTGACATTCTTTGCTGGTGGTGGGTTGAGGATTGTCCCAATGCCTGAACAGTATTATTTTACCAAAGCTACTTGTAAACAGAAAACACCCGCCGCCAAAATATTTATAAAAACACAACTGTACAAACAAAGGAAAAGTTCACCTATATACCTGGTAAACACTTTAAGTTGTTACAATCTGCTAAAATATATAATGTAAACACAAATTATATAAAACACACTTATACCACTGACACACCGATGAAAATTCCTAATCTAATTCTTAATAGCAATATAAAATACTTTCGAAAATACCACCTACTGGCCTACTAAAATATTTTATTAACCTACCTAGTACTGATACATTTCTGTCGAAACTGATAAAGTGATAAATTCGAAATTTGACCCTGTATTGAAAGTATGACGCGGGATAAGGAACAAAGAGACCAGCAAGATAATAAGCGTGTTGTTTATAGAGGTGAATCGCGCCTTATTATTATATGGCTTGAGAATCTTATATATAGTTATAACAAGTATGTTTCTGTTAATTTCTTATTTTAATCATGTCATCATACTTTACATAATAATGTTTTATGCATTAAATAATATATCACATTTATTATTTAACATGGTGAAAAAAATAAATAAAGCATGAACCACTCTCAAATAATCGGTAGTTGGGTTGGCAGCATTGGAATTTTTTATGTGCACAGCATTTTTGTAATAAACTATACATACTTTATGTGTATATAGAAATAATTTAATTTAATAAACTGCCATTACCATAGAGCTGAAAATTCTACAGCTGACTTTGTAATAAGAAATTAACTGTAATATTAAAATTCTTAAATAAAATAATTAAAATAAGATCAAAAGTTCCTATAATTAATATTCACATATTGTCTCAGTATGTATAATTAACTTGTAAACTATGCATTTTATAAAATCTTCATATGTTGTACATTTAATATCCTGACAATTAATAAATTTAATTGAAATGCAGGAAATTACTCAGCAGTTTTGTTTTCCGGTACAGAGGATTATATGCTTTGTACCCCTTTTATTATTTGAACCATTTGAAAAATACTTTAGTTAATTATCTTTGGAAAAGTGAGAAACAAAAAAAACCAGGTAAAAAAAACACACAAGTAGATCATCGACCCCGGAAGTGTTTTGGTAAATTACTATGTTTAGCAATACAAAAACTGTATATTTTTTTTAGAAAAAATCGTGACAGCAGGAGTGACATGATATAATTATATAAAAAAAGCCTGGTATTGATCTGACCAGCAAACGACTATTATTAGTAGTAGAACAGTAAAATATTTAGTAGTATTTTTTTTTGATTTGAATAAATAAATTATCAGTAAACTATTTAAATAATTTTTTAATTATTGGCTGGAAGAATCTCTCCACATTTAATAGATAAAAACCGGTCTGTGTAAATAATTAACATCTTTTTGTCCAATGCCAAAAGATTCGTTTACCCTAAGAATGGTGAATTGCCTTAGATTTGGAACGTAAAGTCATAAAACTAGTCTTATTTAACGAATAAAAGTTTAAATTATACAAATTTGAAAATAAAAATTATTAAACAGAATAATTTAAAATTAATACTATTTTTATTCACATATACGACAAATTGACAACGAAATAAATATGCGTTAGAAAAAAATCTAGCCAATGAAAAAAAAAATCAAATGATCCACCTTAATTGCAAGAAAATTAAAAGAAAACAATAATTTTCTTCTTGAGCTGAATTTGACATTCCATCAATGTAAACTTTCTGCTCTTCCTAATATATCCTAATATATCATAATATAAATATATCGTAATTCCCAATTATTAACTATTTCTTCACTTACACTTTTTATTTATATTTACATATATTTATTTTTGCTTGTATCTACAAATTATGAATGAAACATATAATTAGTTAGTAGATTCAAATTCAAGTTCATGTTAAACCCCAAAATCTATAAAGCTCTGTTTTTGTAGACAAAATATTCATGATCATGCATTTCTACAAAATGATTAGGTACCTCCTCGGCACATATAAGGTTTCCTCTCCCACTCGATTAATTCAACAAATGCCTCATCATCACAAATAATCAAATACTTGATGTAGATGATTTTTCATAACCTGTCAGAAAATAAAAAGAATGAGATTATCTGTTATTTGCCTATTGCGCTTGCGTTATCCTTTAGTAAATTCGTTATCCACTATTTGAAAGTTATAGTTACTTTCCAGAGACACTTTGACTACAAAATTCCCTTAAATCGAACATTGATAAAGAGTTTAACCTCTAGTAATCACTATTTGTCAGTTAACTTAACCCAGCATTGATAAACCAGCCCAATAAAAACTGCTACGGAACAACATATAGCGAACATCTAGAATGTTCGGAATAGTTTCATGTCGGTTATATGCGACTTTAAAATATGTAAACTGGTAACTGGATTTGATTATTTTCATATTCTTTATTATTGTCTATATGCAATATGCAGATTTAATTTACTTGACAAATACTTCTGATCTTTATTAACATATTTTTTTTACATTGGATCTAATCGTAATCCATTAGCCAGTCGCAATTATAAAGAAACAATAAACTAATCCAACACAAAACAAAACGGGAATGAAATAGACAAACAATACGAGGGGAGACATACAGAGACACACTTCTCGCCCAGGGGTCTGTCAAAAATACCACGGTTAGTAGGTTAAATTAACGAAGGGTAATACAAAATTAAGGATACAAATCTAATTTAACAACTATAAAAGTAGGTTGATAACATAATAGGGGGGTAATGAAAGGTATGTTTAGAGGGGAGACAAAGGTAAATCTGCACACGGGCGGCAAGCACCCTAGGAATGGTTCTAGACAATACGGTCTTGCCAAAATCATAATAGGCGCTGTTCTGTCATCTTTTTTATAGCTGGCGGCGATCTTATAAAAAATGTATTGCAGGTACTCTGTATATGGATGACTGAATTGCAATGAAATTTATTTATGAATATTAATTAAGCCATTTTTTTAATTATTTGGAATTGTAATTGATTGGTTCTAATCATAGGATCTAGCTATCCATATATTAATGAAAAATAATCATTATCTGCCAGTGGTCAGAGGGCGCCCCTCCCTGCTCTCCTTGGTGACGCCCATGTCCGAGGGATATATTCTTAAATGAAATCAATAAACTATGCAGAAGTTTAAGGGCTCTGCAACATATTTACTTTGTAATATCCAAATAAAATACGACCCATCGTGAAAGAAAAATTGATTAACACAGTATATAGACTCATACATTAACATCAAACTAGGTCCTTTACGCACAATTGTAACGCTATGTGATTAATCGAGTTAGAAGATTTATCATCAGTTCTTTGGTTCTAAATGTCATGTAAGAACACTAACGGACTTTTTATTCGTCTATTTTAAGCTCCACTCAGATTAAAATCCTGTCTTTTGCTTCTTTTCTAGGGAAATTCACTAAAGAATCATTTACGACCGGTGCTATAACGCACTCGATCAAAGATAATTCTATAAAATATACTTAACTTGCAAGCACACATTTATTTTGTTTGATCCTGCAAGTACAGGATCGATCAAGAAACATATGAAAATAAATTAAATTATAACTGGATGATGAAACATTTTTATTGCTAATACGTTTTTACTTCATTTCAATGAAGCATTTCCTGAAAAAAAACAAAAAGTATAAATAGTCACAGAAAGTCATGCTCGTGGTTAACCAAAGGTTTACGTGTATCGTCAAAAAAGTTAAAAGATATATACCTCTTGACACAGACGACAATGGATAACAATATTTAATCATACTATAAGAGGTATAAATGTATATACAGACAACTTCTTCAACAGCATTTTAGCAAACGCAAATAATAAGTCTAAAGCAGCGAATATTATTAAAACTAATAGAAAAAATAAAATAGACGAAATAGAATTAAATATTGATGACACAATAATAGACGATCCCGTCAAATTAGGGAACCCTTTTAATACACATTTTAATAAAAGTCCCATTTAATTACTAGATAATATGCCGTTAAGCAATTACAACCCATCAAACAATATTAATAATAACCAGTATACATTCTTCTTTGAACCTGCTATAGAATCTGAAGTGATCGATATTATTCAAAATTTATAAAACTCCAATTGGGCTGGATTAGATGAAATTAGTGCTAATTTATTAAAGAAATGTAAAGATTTCATTATTAAGCCCTTGACGCATTTAATAAATTTGTCTCTTTATCTTGGCTTGTTCCCTGAAAAATTAAAATCTGAAAAAATAATACCAATATTTAAATCTGGAAATAATCAAGATATTAATAATTATAGACCATTATCAATTTTAAGTACATTCAGAAAAACCTTTGAAAAATTTGTATCAAATAAAATTGTAGCTTTCTTTGAAAAATATAATCTATTTAATAATAACCTGTTAGATTTTGGTAAGTAAAAGTCAACATCGCAGTGTATTAACAACTTTTTGATTCTACTTTATGAGAAATTAGATAATGGTCAGAAAACAATTGGTATCTTCCTAGATCTGAGTAACGCATTTGAACATGTCTCTCATAAAATTTTACTTGATAAAATAGAAAAATATGGAGTGAGAAGTTTACCACCCAACTGGTTTTATAGCTACCTTAATAATAGATCACATCTAGTAAGCATTCATTCACATTCATCAGATACTCTTCATACTACAGTTGGTGTCCCTCAAGAATCCATACTAGACCCCTTGTTATTCATAATATTTATAAATGATCTATTATGTTTACTGATGACATCTCTGTAGTAGTTGCAGATAAAGACGTGTACAATGTTGTTAGTATTAATAATGACCAATTAGAGAATACCTATAGATGGTTCATCAAGAATAGACTCTTATTAAATACTAACAAATCAATGTTTATTTGCTTCAATACCACCGTAACGAATTTTGATAACAGCCTATATATAAAAATTGCACATAAATCATTATTGCAAGTAGAATCGACTAAATTCCTAGGTATTTACATTTCTGAGGATTGTAAATGGAGTACACATTTTGATGCAATATGTAAGAAATTGGCTCCTGTTTGTTACTGCATAAAACAACTGAGAGATTCTGTAAATGCTGATGTTCTAAAAATGTATTATTATGCACATTTTTATTCAATTCTCTCTTATGGAATTACAGCGTGGGGTTTTTCAAATGAGAGTTTAAGGGTTTTTTACTGGAGAAGAAAGCGATTAGATATATGTGTGGCATAAAAGCAAAAAATGGTTGTAAGGAGCATTTCAAAAAGTTAAACATTTTGACTCTGCCCTCTACATTTATTATGAATATTCTCATGTACACAAAAAATAATAATTTACAAACCGTAAATAACTTCCTTGGGTATAATACTAGAAATAATGATGTATTAGAAATATCTAAACATCGAACTACAGTCTATGAGCACAGTCCACAATACTTGGCCATTAAGGCCTATAACAAACTTCCTCGTGAACTAAAATCTTTAAACTCCAAACTGTTTAAAAAATGTATTAAAGACTTGCTCATTAATAAATCGTATTAGTACTCGCTCAGTGAGTATCTAAATGACAGATTGTGATATTTAAAACATCTTAGCACCCATATATCAGTTTCTGTACTTGTTTTATATATTACTAATATTTATTTTATATTGTATGTATATGTGTGTGGGGATAGATACGTGTACACTAAATTATTTTTTTATTTATTTATGTATATTATTTGGAGTTATCTATTTATATATTTTTATATTTGTTTGTAATATACAATTACTTTATTTGTTTCTGTATTGACCTATCCTATATTATTTTGTGGATCAATAAATATATTCTTATTATTGCAAGTTGGTATTTGTGAAATCTTGTTATTTTCAACAGAATAAAAATATCCACCATTGGTTGGAAATCGGTGACTACAGATTTAGTGCCATCCAAAGTCATTATATAATAAAATGAACCACAGACATGTTTCGAGAAAGTCTGATTTAGGCAAAATATTAAGCAATGCTTCAATCTGTGCCGTGGAAATCTCCCTCCGAATGTTATGCAAAGACTAGTATGACAACAAGCAACAAGTCGGTCTCATGGCACTCTGCCTATCAAGTTATGGAATAAGTAAATAATACATTTCAAATGTGGATCGGACGTAACTGGAGCATCCTGTGACCAGTGAGAGACCCTGATTTCACCACTCTATACTTTTTATGGGAGAGACTTAGAAAACAAAATACATAATAATTACACAAAGATCCATGGTCATTAGGTGATTTTAAACAAAGGATTATGAATTGAATTAAAATTTTACTTTATTTCCGAAACATTTCAATATACGCAAATAATCTATTGAAATAATTTGTAAAATTTTTGAAAATCTGTATACCGATTAAAGATAATCTAATTTGTTACAAAATATAATTTGTTTTTGTTTATTTTGTAATTTCTTTGTTATGCATTTAAATATTCGTTGTTGAACAAAAATTGTGCCCTAATGATGGATACTGTGTAACAATATCAGGAGTTCGGATCCACCACTCTTAGTAAAAGATCATGATACTGTAGGATTGGGCTACAGATTGTTCACGGCAGGAAAAACAGTTGCAGGGTGCATATTAAGTGGGTCTCGTATTCTAATACGGGCGTATAGGTTAATATACAGATTGTGTATTGAATCATTAGACTTTTGATTGAGAACAGTATCTGATAACAATTAAGAATGATTAATCCAGTGTTCTTTGAAATTAAGCATCTGACACTACAGTTGATTTTATGAATTCTGTTTGCAAAAGATTTCAAGTTAAAAAGTGTTTTGTTTAACAAGAACGGTTAGAGAAATAATATTGTACACAAATTTCCCGGAAAGTGGGCATATCGACTACCAGTGTTCGTTGGCGTTCGACCTAGAAATCGACTAGTAAAGAATCACTTTTTAGTCTTGTTACACAAATAACTATTAGAGTGTTGTTTTTTTAAAAATTAAGCTAATTATGAGTGATGCTGATGATTGCGAGTGTGAAAATAATTGTCAGCAAAGTGTCTTTACTAAAAAATGACTTTCCGGATTAGTTACGTAAATATCTATTCCGTTGTCGATGCAAAGGTCGATACAACATAATTCAAAATCGTTTCTACGCCACCTTTTGTAGGTCAAAAATCTCTACTGACTGGAGTAAGTTATCTACGTAATAATACAGGAAAGTGATTCTTTACTGTTTACCAGTAAAGACGTCGATTATTTTTTCTACAACCGTTTTTGCTACTTCAAAAAACTTGAAAACAGTTATCTTTCTAGACAGTTGCAGAAAAAAATATATTTTTTTCAGTTATACATGTGTTTTATGTAGCTCGTACTTGTAACCTAAAAAAAAAAAACTCACTGTATAGGTCCATTTTTTGTCGGAAATCAAATATTTTCCCTCCGTTCTGGAAACCCTTCTAGTACCCAAATTATAACTTTTCTGTACAACCTGGAATATTTATCCAACTAATTACCTTATATTTCTTTTAAACACTTTTACAATCTCCCCTTATACATCGGAATAATTAGTTTTCTAATTATATACACGGATCGTTTCAAATCTTGAGGATTTAATTTTGTAAACAGATTTTGGTAGTAAATAACTTCGAGTTACCTAATTAAATTCACCCCTCGAAGCCCCTCAAACATGAGATTGAGAAAATTAAATCTATATTGACAGTTCGGGAAAGTTTTGAATGGAATGAAATTATTAAATTTGACACGTCGACATTTCTGAGGAATTACGCTTTATATGACGTTCATATATAATTTTTACAAATTAATTTCTATAAAAATATCCGCCAAATTTTTAAGCACGATTTATTAGAGAAAATAACTTCAAACTACACACTTATGTTCTAAACGGCATCGTTTATAAAATACAGGATTTAGAAAGAAATTATTTAAAATGCTGGGAACTGAAAAATCTCAAAAAATTAAAAATAAAAAAACTATTTTTAAATTTCATTTAATAACTCCTAATTGACAGCGACAGTTTGTACATTTCTTTTTTAATTCATAGCATGCTATGATTATTTCTTTGACTAAGTTTTTAAAACATTTCTTTAAATTTTAATAATTCGTACGCAAAAGATAACTTTTATGCAGTTTTAATGAGCAACATCTCAGGAGTTATCAAACTGATTAAAAGACAGTGCCATATTTGTCTATAAAAAAGTTATTGATATTGACCCTACACACGTCACTGGCGGAAGTAAATAAAAAACTGATTATACATAAAAACGTCTACCTATACGATGATTTCATGTTCCAAAGTGCAATATTCTAACTCAAGATTTAAAACAAAAACGATTTTTTTTTTAATTCACAAATCTTATAAACGAGGTCGTTTAAGAGATGAGTATATAATGTTTTCGACTTCTTTTTTTGACAAAAAATCATGCTTTAAAATTTGGCACATGTTTTTTGAAACACCCTATGGTTACGCCACTGTTTATTTAGCTGTTGTCCCGAGAGATAATGTGTTTGAAAAACATAACGAACGTGGATTTTTGTGTCTGTTGAAATTTCATACTCCTAAAAATTAGTTATGTCGTTATATCGCCGTTGTGAAACCTTAAAACTTTGTGAAATGTTAGTGTTTTGTATTTACATTATTCTGTATCCCTTCTTCCTTCCTTTTCACACCTTCCTGGAATTTACAGAATTATCAACCTCACACTTTTTTATGAAGTTCGACGTTGGATCATTCTTGGTAAACCTTAATCATAATTTCTTTAACTTAGATTATACAGTCAAAAGTTGCCTAAATCATAAACGTCCGGGGTCAATATTTTTAAAGATGAAATATTTCCGGCGTTTTCACCCTGTATACGAATTATAATAAAATTATTGGTCACAGCTATTATTAACAAATGTGTGACCTTATTCTTGAATTTTAAATACAATTAAACTGGGCAGCAGTTTCATCATAATATTCTACAGTTTTAACAATGTCCCCCATAAGGCCTGTAACCATAATTTATGATTATAAACAAGAAAACGTTCGTACGTTGGCTTCTACCCAGAGAAAATTCACGCAACAAATTGAAACATAAATAATGCGGAAAATATTAAAATACTGCCTTACTCCTACGCTGCTGTGGGCTAATAATGCTATTATTATTTTATTGCATATGCAATATATACGATAAACAAGACGACAAGTTTCAGCATTGTTCGTATGCAATATTATTTTAAGTACATCGTAAAATTTTTAATTAACCGTTAGAAATAAATAATAAAAATATCCGTACAGATATAAATAAAGGGGGCCTCATAGCCGTAGACAGGGGCACCTACAAAGTGAGATAAATGATGTTACGCACTATGTGTGACAAATGACATTCACGGCTAAAAAATATTATTCAAGAAGTTCAGATGGTAGTGGTAAACATTTTTAAATATTTTTTCTTTATCCTAAAAATGTGATGGAGATCAAGCAGGTGAACCATCCGTACGAGTTGTGTCTAGACTACAGAAATAGTTAAAGAAAAAAATTGTACACTAAGAAGTTGCATTTCGATGAAATGGTGATAATTAAATAATGGTACATAAGACGTCCCCTCGTTCGAAGGCGGCAAAAATTACGTGAAAGGGGGCAACAACATATTTAATCAATAAAGTAGCTTAAAATATAAACAGAATTTTTCATAACATGGGCCAACATTTAAAAAAAATCGTTGTAGGCAGTAGGCAAGTACAAATGCCTTGTAAGGATAGAACCATTTTCTTTTAGACAAGAGAAGAAATTGTGGCGGAAACGGTGAAAATGACCTATACTTTACGTATAAACTGAACATAAAGGAAACCATTAAAGAAAGAATGCTTTCAAAATGTAAGTACCATTTTTCAAGATTATACCCATAAAAATACACAAATGGGTACAACAGTACCCATTTGTGCAAATAAATCTATAAGAATTAATTTACATGTTCCTTGTACACCGCGTGGAAGTAATAAAAAAAGTCCTCGAGTAAATTGAACACGACATAAAAACCAAGGGCTGATCCAGGACAGCGAGCTGACACACATATACAGATGTGACGAATATTATATTAACTTTTAATTGGCGATTTTGTAGTATCCAAAATAACAGGAGCAATAAATATTTCACTGAACACACAACACTGCACACTAGTAATTTCTGGAGTTCCAGTAAATTAGCAGCATCTGTTCTGGATGTTCTGGAGATAACTCTCGACGTCTGTTGCTCAAAATACATATACAAATACAAAAAATTCTTTAAGAGGTCAAATAGATGTTAAATATGTGAAGTATAAACTGACAAAACCAAATCCTTATAACTCGTGAAGGGATATAGATGAAATAAATGAAAAAACCTCCCTCCACGCTACCCGTCGACTTTGGCAGCGTACTATTCTGTGCAAAAGTCTGTCCCCTTTGGACGAAAAACAAAAAATTTTGAAAAAAATTGTTAAAAAAATCGAACACATGTTATAGATGTGAAGTACAAACTGACAAAACTAAAAAGTCCTTATAACTCGTGAAGGGATGTAGATATCGAAAAAAATAAATGGAAAAACACACCCTCACACCCGCCGTCGACTCTCGCAGCCCCAGTCCTGTTGAACGAAAAACAAAAAAAGTTTTGAAAGAAATTCTTTAAAAGAACGAATAGATTTTTTGTTGGCTGGCACAGGTGCTTTAATTGCTAATTACGCATATGATGTAAAGACATTTGATTAGTTCCTTGGTAAGGGCTACCCACACTGTACTGCATCCATATAGGAAGCTACGTCGGTTACATAGAGTAGCACACGTCCTTTACTATTCTACAACTCGGCCTTCCATTTTTCCTTAGAACAAAAAGTAACAAGCACCATTTTGGAGGTTAATTGCGAGAAGCGGATATTGTCGCAAAAAGTTATCACAGCCGTTCGGAAGAACTCGAGCGCCGCATTGAAAGGGTTCAAATTGTGCTTATGCAACAACATCTATTTTTCACCATGTTACATACAGGGTGGGGCAATAGTGCGTCCGACTTAGATATGTTGAATTCTATGATAGCTAGAAACTTGATTTAAAAACATAAATAAACTAGACAAAAAAGTCTATAACCGGAAATTATATTCGAATATGCAGGGTGAGCCAAGACGATTCCACAGGATCAACTAACATTTTTTTAAATGGAATGCCATGTATATCAGAACATTTTTTTGAAACCTCTTTGTGGCCTCCTTCCACTCCTGTATTATTATTGTCCCTCTCCCATGTATGGATGCAGACTTTTTTTTGTTGAAATTATACCACTTACACGTGTATATTAAAAAAATCACTATAGTCACAATGATCGATTTTTAGAAAAAATATATTAGTACCAGTTATGAGACATCTGTGATGACATTTAGCTATTTTCACTTCCTAAAAGTATACATGGTGGCTAAATATAATTTTTAAATTTACAACTATTTGAACTAAATTTTCTCAATTTTTTCAAATGGTACACCTTGTATATTTTTGGACGATGTGATGTAGAAATGAAAAACGAACATTTTTTGTACGTGCGTCCCTATGGCTACTTGATTTATTTAACAATAACTGCAAAATTCAGCAATAAAAATTAAAAATATGTTTTCTTGTAATTTAAGAGAAGATATTATAAAAAGTGCACCACATGTTGCCCATTTTGAATAACACACATTTTTATGCGTCTTTGGAATGAGGTTTCACTGTTCATAAAATTGCCGGAGTGGCACTTCTAAAAGCATTCATTATCCTTTCCTTCAAATTTTGGATTGTTGTTGGTGTGATGTTTTTATGGGCATCATGTAACACGCTTATTATAATACCTTCTCTTGAATTATTTGAAAAAACCCTAATTTTTAATTTTTATTGCTGAATTTTGCAGTTATTGTTGTTCATTAAATTAACAATGGTCATAAATAGCCATAGTAATGTACGTAAAAAAATGGTCGTTTTTCAATCCTATATCACATCGTCCAAAAATATACAGGGTGTTACATTTGAAAAAAATAGAGAAAATTCAATTCAAAAAGTTGTAAATTTAAAAATCCTTTTGGCCACTCTGTATACTTTTAGGAAGTGAAAATGGCCGAGTGTCATCACACAGATGTCTCATAACTGGTACTAACATATTTTTTCTTAAAATCGGCAGTTGTGATTGTAGTGATATTTTTAATATACACGTGTAAATGGTATAATTTAAACAAAAAAAAATCATTACATCCAAGTGGTTGGGAGATAGTCAATAGTAATATAGGACTGAAATCAGGTCACAAAAGAGGTTTCAAGAAATTTTCTGATATACATGGGATTTTATTTAAAAAAATGTTATTTGACCCTGCAGAATCGGCTTGGCTTACCCTTTATATTCGAAAAAAATTTCCAGTTATAGACTTTTTTGTCTACTTTAGTTTACATATGTTTTTAAATCAAGTTTCTAGTTATCATGGAACTCGAGACATCGAAATCGGACGCACCATTGCCCCACCCTGTATACCTATGTACGATACGATAATATGTACATACACACAGACATAAACACCACAGAAATTAAACAACTCCCAAATCCAAAGCCGAAGCTGCACGAGCGAGGGTTACACTTATGAAAAAACGCGGACACACAACCATTCCCAGAATCATTATGGTTCTTAAACCATTCCCACTGACATTCGAAAGCGCAGGACGATGGAGAGATTATCTAGTCACATTTGCCATCGTGTGCTCTAGCCAAGAATTTCTTAATGTTATCTGGATCTCTAATACAATACAAATAGCATGTACCCTACTACATAGCTGCCATACTGTGGGCAATTTATATTGGCTACATATTGACCAATTACAGAAAGTTATGAGACTGTGGAAATTTAAATCGTGTTTACCACACACGCGTTAGTCTATTTCCGTGATTATTTTTTTTAATGTTTTTATTTTCCTATCATTTAGCAGTATTTTTGATCAAGTTCTTTCCAATTATATTATTATAGTGAGAATAATCTAATTACATTATTCTACTGAGAATATTTTGGAATACTTTGTTTTTATACATTGACGTGTTTTCTGGTTTTAACATGTCATCACTTTTGTCTTAAATTTAAAAAAATTAACCAAAAACGATTTAGTTTAGCGTCAGTGGAAGAAATTATCATACAAATTAAAGAAATTGCAAGTAAAAATAATATCGTTAGTAATAATTTGATACGGAAACAATTCCCAATCATTTTGTGACGAAAGGGGTTACAAACTAGAAATACACCAATCACGGACGAAACATTTACAATAATTGTATTTTCATGTTTAAAACTTTAGCACAGTTTAATTTTGATGCACTATAAAGTTAGTTTATTTAGTTTAAATTGAGTTAATTGTTGAAAAAAAAAAGTTAAAAAGCTATATTTTGTATTTGAACATTAAAACATATTCTTTCGAATACACCACTCGCGAGAGAATAAACTAGAAAATAATTCTTCAGTTTCTTTCTCAAACTTGTTGCTATTCGGCAATTTTCGAAACTGTCGAATTATTTTCAATTTATTCTGTCTTGTTACATAGATGATTTTCTTAAAAAAATCTATATACCTATACATTTATGCTCGGCGACATTGGGCCCCCGTATCTCGAGAACGGCTGATCGGATGACCCAAATTTGGGATCTATCCGAATCTCGAGATTTCCAGAAACTTTCCGTCTGTCCGGAACTCCGGAAGTCCGGTAGTCCGGAACTCCGGTAGTCCGGAAACTTATCTTTGAAATGCGATAATTGTCCCAAATATTGACCGATCGATTTCAAATTTTTACCAAAGGTAGACCTCCATGGTCTACATATGCCTATTGATTTTGAGCCGGTTCCGAAAACGGGAAGTGGGGCAAAAGAAAATTAAGAATTTTGATTTCTTTTTGGAAATGCAATAAATGCCCCAAATATTGACCGAATTGGTACAAATATAGGCATATTAGCATAAGACTCAATAAAATGGATCACAAGGAACCGATTCCGACTATTCACGAACCGCTCCGATCATTCCCGAAGGCGTTATAAGCACTTTTAATGGCGTTTTAAGAAATTAAAAAGGGCAAACGAGTTTCAAGGATGTACTTTGTCCGTCTTCTGAAAATCTATATGGCATCTTCACCGCAGCGGTGAATGTACCTCACTTGTTATATTACTACTGATTATTGGCAACTGGCAGATAAGTTGTTATTATCATAGTCATGTATTACAAATTAGTTAAATACTCTTTGAAGAGAAAAATATTTCACATTTGAGAAGAGAAAAACAACAACTCGATTTAGAATTGTTTTATTATAAAAAATCACAAAACTATCCAGCTTTTAAAGAAAACTTATTAGTGTTTAAATACTACTAGACTTACGAATGAACATTACACCTTTTTCTTTTTTTCTGGTGGAACTTTCTCAACCAGGAAGAAAACAATGCATTTTTAGAGAAGAGAAGTTCTACACTACAGAATAACCACAAAATGACACTAGAAAACTAATAAACACAGAACCGATCTAATAAAACTAACAAATTAGGCAAAAAAAGTATAATAATTAATAAATCCAGGTCACATCACATTATACAAACAAACCGTTCGAAAATGACAATTGACAAATTGAAACCCAGTCACGTCACACTGTGAACCCAGTGTGGCAACGCGAAATCACTAATTTTTACCAATAATAAATTGAAATGTGGTTGTCCACAGTATGACGGCCACGTATACAGGGATATTTTCTCAAGGTCCAGCAATACCAATTGAAGATCCAGATTATATTAAAAACTTCGTGGCTCTAGCCAACTACTCCACCGACCCGGTGTGGGCTTGGAATTTACTACCTACTCGTGTACTTTAGTTATTAAACATAAAGCTATATAATTTGAAGATTTATCTAACATATAAATACGGTATTTTAGTCAAATAACGACAAATTTTAAATTATTTATGTCATATTTGTTTATGTAACATACAAACAGTGTCAGTCAAAATTATGGAAACAAACCATTGTCGCCATTGTAGTACATTTTCTTTTTTTTATTTAATCTTGCCACTGAATGTATTTGATATCTGCAGATATATTAGTGACATTAAAAACGTTGTACCACTTTCAATTGAAACGTTAAAAAAAGGGATAAATTATATGCAAACTTTTTGGTGGTGCAGGTCCACACTGGTGAACAAGCAACTGGAGACCCCAGGTACACACTGTAACGTGGTCACATGATTTCAATGCGTTTGTTGAAACTTCTTCATTATTAATTTTTTTTATTTCCATACCGTATAATAATTACATTCATGTGAGCAAAGAATTTCATACATCCTCCGATCTTAGCAAACTTCTCTGCACCCCTAGTTTGAATACCACTTTAAAGGATCGCCGAGATAGAAAAAAAGAGCACACTAAATCAATTATTTCGCATACGTTTCAACTTTATTATTATTAAGTCTTCTTCAGATTCATAATTTAATAAAAACGTAATTTTACGGGCATCGGTTGCATAGTCTTAGATACGATATTATAAAACTTATATAAATAAATCATCCACTGTTTTTAAACAAAATGTGTAGATATTAATAACTAAAGAGGGACCGTTGTGATGCAACCATCCGTACACAGTAGAGGAACATGCGTCGAGAACTTCACACATCAAGAGGTTTCCACTGCTGCAGTCAGTCAAACATAGACGCTGCCGAGATAAGCATGTACATGCGAACAGAGATTATAATATAAAATTTTCGCATATACAATGTGAAAACTGAGACGTTCTTTACTGGTTATTTTTATCCGAATCATTTGAAATGGGGAACAATGTAAACATGACATTACAGACGCTAACAGATGACCTGGTGTTCTTGTTGCCGAGAATTTAAATACATTTTAATATTGCGTTTTCACCAACTTAATCTATAAATCGTTAAATTTTTTGTATTCGTAATATTAAAAAACGAAAACAAATTATTTATACTAAATACCGTATAGATCTAAAACTACAGGCAATACTGATGCGCATTTTTTTATTAATAGGAAATACGATTATTTAATTTCATAAAATGATACCAAATAAAATATACGTATTTTTCATTAATAAAAAAAGGGCATCGGTATTGCCTATAATTTTATAATTAAATCCATAATATGGTATTTAAGATGAAATTGTTTTAATTTTTTGGTATCACCAATAGAAAAATTTTAACAGCGATATAAATATAAGGAAAAATCTTGATAATGGTAAATTGCATAATATTAACAATTATAACCGTATTACACGACACAATAAATTGACCGATTTAGTGACCCTCAATTTATTGGTGTGGGTAATGCAAGAAAATCTGGATTTATCGGTCAAATAAAATTTTTCAATAAATTAAGCAGTTAGAACCGGTTCTATTTTTCGACAATTTTATAGGGACTTTCTAGTAACATTTCTCAACTTTCAGAATTGTTAGGATAGATTAATTTATCTTAATATTCCTCCTAATCAGAGGTAACAAAATTCAAATAGAAGACACTGAAGACGGAATATGAGATTGCGAATGTCAAAATATCACTAATCAGAGAGAAAACTGACAACCGAATGGCAACACTCTAGGAAATAACTAAATTAATGGTTAGCGCACCTGATGTAACTAAAATAAATTGAATAAAAATCGATGCTGCCCCTTCCTACAATTAATTGATCGACTTCTAACCAAACAATTTGAGCAATTTTTCGGCCGATTTATCGTTTTGTGTAATACGGCTATAAGTGATACACGTGCAAGTGACGAGATTATGCGTATGGCACAGTAAACAATAACTAAATTATCTTGCCAGTAAAAGACATCTATTTGTCTACCAGAAAAGTTGCCGAAATGATAAATTTCCTTCATCGACGCCACTGGAAAAGGCAGAATAATTTATGACGTTAGCTTATGAGCCTCGCACAACAAAATATTTATATTTTTTATTTGATAACATTTAATAGGCGCCTGATAAAAAAATAATAAAAATGCTGATAAAATTTTTATTATAATATTGACTTATCTTGAGGGACATACTGTGTACATACGTCATGTTTTACTAAATGTTCTTATATAAGATAACTTAATGAAGGCATTTCTATTAAAACGTATTACAAACAAATCAGCAGAGAAATCATGCTTTTAAATTTTACAGCAATAATTTTTAGTAGGTAGCTAATAACTCTTTGACACTTGAAAATAAGATAAATTTGTTCTTATCATCTATTTTGTGTAGATTGATATTATTGAATATTTTTATTTATCTCGTACAAATAATCTGAAAGCATAATAGTGCTAATAAATTAGCCTAACATACATATTTATTTGTAAATTTAATACCTAGGGTGACTACAGAAGGATAAAATATAGCACATTTTATATATAGGTTGTTTCCTAAGTGATGTCAAAACCATCAGGATGATTCCTTAGACGATTTTAAAGAAAAAAGTTCCTCTACACATGGGTCCGGAAATGCTTCCCTTTTCCTTCAAAAGGTAAAGAAAAATAAAAAAATCTGTGATTTAATTGAATTTCGTAATTTTTAATTAAATAATTATGTTTTAAGGTCACGTTAGTACGCCCTCGTCATCAGGATTACCAGATTACTTTAAACCACTCTTAAAACTTAAGAACGAAAAATGAAAAGAAATTATTAACCTTAAAATACCATATGGATTTAATATATAAAATTACAGACGCTGATGCCTACTTTTTTTGTTAATAAGAAATACGAATATTTGACTTGGTGTCCTTTTATGAAACTAAATAATTATATTTCCTATTAATAAAAAAAATACGCATCAGCATTGTCTGTAATTATCACTTTTATACATAATATATTAAATCTACCTATGAATTATATGATATATAGGATGAATTATTTGTTTTCATTTTTCGATAATACTAACAGAAAAATTACAACAGCGACTTATAGATTTTTGGATATCTGGTGAAAACACAGTCTTGACAATAACTGAATTAAATGTTCGAAGTGTCCATCTTGCATCTAGCATTCTTCTAGCCATTGACTGTTGTATTATCAAAAATTCCGAGCTATGGCGAATAGTAGTACGAGTAAATGGGCGCCATATTTTGCTTTTTATCGTTTTAGTATTTTTTTTTTGTGAAAACCGCTCTTCTGCAAAAAACAATGCAAGAGACCAAAAAACTTGACTAATAAATTTCTCATCATACAGCAATTTTCAAGTTAGTCCATATGATAGAAAGCTATATTTGAAAAACCTTCTGGAGTTTCCTGTTAACCCACCTTTAGAATACAGCTATTGTGTTCAAATTAAATGAAGTTGTAGCCCCCAGCGGCTACTAGTCAGATGCGAAATATGGCCGATCATTTTAAAAATATGTTAAAAAAAGAACTTTCATTTTTTTTTAATTCTGAAGGAACATAACACCTCTGCAGGGAAGCATTTTCAGACCCATGTTCATGGAAAATTTTTATTTAAAATCGTCCAAGGAATCACATGTTGAAGACGACTTCAACAAGGAAACATCGTATAGAAAATTATTTTCATATACGTTAAACTTGATTTTTCCTTATACATATATAAATAGTTAAACAAGACATAAGAAACACAAAAACCGAATTATATATTTAAATTGCTTGTTGACATCGAAGGGACTATCGATTTGGGGTAGTTGTAATAAAGGCATTTGTGTGAGCTGATCGAAAATATCTGAGAAGTGTTCAATTCACAAAGAACTGACTGACCAACCGTTTTTAGAGAAAAACAAATAGAAATAGTCGGTGAAATTTTTGTAATTCATAAAAGTTCACTTCTCATTTGTGATCTATCCTAGGAACTGAATTTTCTGAAATTGTAACGGGAAGAATTACCGAAAATTCAAAATATCTCAAAAATATTTGTATTAGTGTTAACAAGTTAATGTAAAGTATTTTTTAAGCAATGCAAATCGTTATGTTTTCCGTGCAAGTCATACCGAAGATGTCGGATAATATAACAGATTATTATTATTAATAATTCTAATAGAAGAAATAATGAGGAAAAATTTGACAGTGGATATAACATTTCAACAGGAGCAACTTCACACTATAGTATATAAGTAACAAACTTTTTTGGACAGAACCTATCCTGGGCGGTTGATTAGTCATCGATGTCCAATACAATAGCCCACCTGTTCTCCAGACTTAACTACATTGGATTTTTTCCTATAGGGATACTAACAGAATACCAGTTCCACATTGACCTAAGATAAATAATAAGAGAGGTACGCACCAATATCAATGTACAAGCGCTCACAACAGTTTAAGAAGAGTTTGTTAATAAAATATTTCATTGCCAAGAGCAGCAATCAGCAGATCACATTCTGAACACTTCATAAATTAAAAATATTAAACTATTACTGCAGATTCCGTAATATAACTTTAATAGTATATTATTCAACGAGCATGTAATGATGGCTATTATTCACGAGGGTGAAGTTTACGCCACAAGACATAAGCAAGTGTCATAAATCACTCTAGTGAATAATAGTCATTACATGCGATTATAATACTTTATAGTTTGTTGTTTGGATCTTTGCGCATATATCAAATTACCTGCTCAATCAACAAATACAATGATAACGTATAAATGAACCGTTGTAAAGGACTCACCATTGCTCAAACGTAGAGTTGACCTTCCTATTTATTTTTGATTATTTGATTCATACGGCTACTAATTGAGACGTGACTGATATATCCGATAATCCAAAGTCTCTTTTTAAAAATAATTATAAATTTTATTATAATTTCATTTAATACATAAACGATGTTTTAATCTTGAAGTATAATTACTGACTGATTCTATATAAAACAAAAGGAATGGAGATGCTCCTTATCTTAGGGTATCAGGTTACCCTGCTACGGCGAAAGCTGCTAACTCAGTGCCGTTCCTGTGGGAAGTGCTGATATAATTCCTCCCCTCGAAGATTCAACTACGGAGTACAGCGAGGAAGTTGAACGTTTGGCAGGATCATCCCTTCTTGTTGATTTTCTTCGTCTGGTCTTCTCCTAATACATTTGGTTGTTAGTATTGATTTCTTGTAACAGAAATAAGAAATTATTGAAATCAATAAAATATAAAGAAGTAATGTCCATGTATTAGGAATATGGGATATTCCACATCCATTAGTTGTTATTTGAGGTTTATTCGCAATTATTTGTTTCTTAATGTCTTGCAGTTCATCTAGGTTGATATTGTCTAAGTGGATGCTGAAATTTTGATAGGACGTGGGGTTCTTCTCTTGATCTAATTCGGGGAAGAGTATTAGCTGATTTTGATCTGTGGCTTGTTCCTTGTTGCATATCCTTTCTTGAGAGGTGATTATTTCACATCCTATTGGAATATTGATTAAATGGGTTCCAATTAATTTTTGAGCTTCGTCTTGTCGATGGCATTTCATAGTGACTGTTTCTTTGTTAGGAAATATACCAATCCATTCTGTTGCTTCATCGAGTTGTTTGATTAATGGCCTTGTTGTTTTTATCTCGATAGTTTTGCAATTTGAGGTGTCCTTCATGTCTAATAATTGTATTGCACAGGGGCTATTTTCATGGATTTCCTCGATGTCAAGTTTCTTACAAATATAATATTGCGGTGCCATTTTGGTGCATATGTCACTTTTGAATGCAAAGTACAATTCGTTTTTTAATAAATATTTATTATTTGGAATTATGGCCTTGAATTGACTCTGACGATATACGGGAATCGGATATAGGTGATAATAATTAAATGTTTCTGGATACATAATTGGTAACCGAAGTAAATATGTAATTCTATTATTTAGGATATAACATTCAATTTCTATTAATTTTTCTATTAATAAAGTGTTTTCTAATGTTATTTCAAAAGGTAATTGTCCTGATTTAATGTCTTTTTCTAATTTTAATAGCTCTTTAAAGAGGTCACTTGTTTTTATTATACTAGGATGCATGATATTTATTCTGGTGAATGTAATTGAATTCTCTATATCTTGTAAAATAGAGTTAATTATTTCATACATATTTATGATTTGATTTAAAATGTCCTTAATGAAGTTAGAATTTTTGCGCTTTAAACTTTGTTCAGCAATAGAGGCAATCCGTTCGATTTCTGATTGTAACAATCTTTCATTATGAGATATTTGTTGTACGGTTAAGTTAAATTTGTTTACTATGTCAGTAGAGATTGAATTTTGTTTTGCAATATGTGTAGCCAATTTATTTTGATTATTTTGGATTTCTTTTATGATGTTATCATATCGCTCTCCATCGGAGGCATCTAAATTTCCCGTTATTGATTTGAATATAGAACCTAAACCGTTTATTAAACCTCGTTTAGCCCTTTGTGGGTGTGGAATGATTTCTTTTAACTTAATTTCAACTTTATCCTTTGTTAGTTTTAATATTTTAATGTAATTTGATGTGTCTTCAGAGTAATTTTTACTTAAATTGATATTATCCAAAAGATTTTTCGATTGATCATTTAATTTATTAACTTCAGTAATAACTGGGTTTAAGTCATAGTAATGTATTAAAGTGTGGGTGTATTCTTGTACCTTTGCAAGTCCAAGTTTAAGTGGTATCAGTCCAGGGTTGTTTTCTAAATTTTTTGTTGTTACCTTTTCTTGTAATCCGAGTACAAGGGGGAATCTGAAAGATAATAATTTAGTTACTAAAGTCGTAAGTTTTCCTAAGTGGTCTTTTTAAATTATCCATATGTACTTTAGGTTGGACTGCTGTTGACACGATTTTTAAGTTTTCGTTTACTGTTTCTATCTTTGATGGTTTATGAAACTTATTAGCAGTTTTTTGTCTTATGTGTTTTTTTACGTAAGCAGCTGATTCGGGTTTAAATAGTTCTGGGTCGTCGCGTTTTTTGTTTAGCTTATCGATTATTTTCTCTTTATTTTCTACAAGAACTTGATTGACTTTCGTATACATTAATTTAGTCTTTTCCCTATGTTCGTTAATGTAATCGTTAATTAATATTTTTTCGATATCAATGTCAAATGGATTTTCATTATTGATGTGTCCGTTAATAATGTCTATTGGTTTTAATTTTGTTGAGGAATGAATTGAGTGGTTATATGCTAATATTGCATACGTCATTTTAATTTGAATTGGTGTTTTTAAGAATCCTTGGGTATTTAATAACCGTACGTGTTCGATCAATGTCGAGTGTAGTCTCTCTACGGGGCCATTAGATTGGGGATGATTTGGCGAACAGAAATGTAATTTTATTTTATGTAGAGCGAGCAATTCAGAAATTACTGAATTTTTGAATTCTGTTCCGTTATCGACGATTATCTGTTTTGGAACGCCGTGATGGGAGAAAAATAATATTAAATTATTTACTATTTCGGTAGAGGCTAATGACGTTAATTTATATGCTTGTACGTACTTAGAAAATGTATCTATTACAGTCAAAAATTTAGTTTGTTCTAATGTGAATGAATCTAAATGAATAATTTCGAAAGGATGCATTGCTGTTGGAGTGATATTCATTTTCATTTTTATAGGGTTCCTTTCGTATTTACTTTGTTGACAAATTTCGCAATCATTTATATAAGTTTGTATTGAATTCCTTAAATCCGGCCAGTAATATCGTTTCCTGATTTGTTGTTCCGTTTCGATTATGCCGCGGTGGTTACTTTTACTTTCATGATAATTTTGTATAATTTCCTGAATATCATCTTTATTTGTGATGTCAATTAATTTTAATTTACAGTTTTTTAATTATAAATATGGCCATTTAAAGTTTTTGCGTATGACTTCGCAAAAAGGCTCATAGATATCAGGATTTTCAAAGTATAAATGATAGGGAGTTTTTGGTGCTACAAAATTTTTGAAAAAATCGATTATATCTTGTTCGAATTGATTTTTAGATATTTGGATGTTAAAACGTTGCTTTTTTCCAAACAATATTATTTGTTTTGGCTTAGCTGGAGTGTGCAAAACTGAATGAATGATTATTTGATTTTGTCCGTAATTTACAGGTGTTTCTACAATTGGTATTTCTGCTATGGGATGATGTCCAGCATTAGTATGTACAGTAATATCGTTTTCAGGATTATCGATTTCCGATCTTTGTTCATCTGGTAACACTTGTGTGGAAATATTATCATCGATTTGTGAGTTTGAGGGTTGATTGGAGGTTGTAGCAAGTTGTTTATTGAATTCGTCAATATATTGAAATATGTCGGTACTTTCTTTAGTGAGTAATTCTATGCGGGACAGCGCGTCTGCATTGGTGTTTAATTTACCTTTTTTATACATTATATTGTAGTCAAATTCTTCCAGCTTAAAGCGCCATCTTACCAATTTCGAATTTGGCTCTTTTAGTGAAAATAACCACTGGAGTGGTTTGTGGTCTGTTATAATATTAAATTTCCGCCCGAAAAGGTAGGGTCTGAAGTATTTGGTGGCCCAGACAATCGAGAGCAGTTCTTTCTCGATGGTGCTATAATTTTGCTCAGAATCGTTCAGAGTACGAGAAGCGTACGCAACCGGTAGGTCCTTTCCTATTGGGCCCTGCGAGAGCACGGCACCTAGTGCCACATTGCTAGCATCGCTTGTTAAGTTAAAAGGTTTTGTGAAGTCTGGGTATTGCAAGATGGGTTCATTAATTAATAAATTTTTACAAGTTTCGAAACAGGATATAAATTCTGCGTCGTGAATGATTTTTGCATTCTTCTTTAAGCATTTCGTAAGAGGTTTAGTAATTTTGGCAAAATTATTTATGAACCTCCTATAATAACCTAATAAACCTAAAAAGCCTTTGATTTGTTTGGTTGTTTTCGGTATAGGATAATTTTTGACTGCTATGATTTTATCGGGGTTCGGCTTTACCCCATCTGGTGTAACAATATGACCCAAATAAGCGACTTCTTTTCGCAAAAACTCCGACTTATCCAGTTGAATTTTGAAATTTGAGTCTCTAAGTCTCTGAAAAACGGATCTTAAACGTTCGATATGTTCCTGGAGTGACGTGGAAAAAATGATAATGTCGTCTAAATATACTAGGCATTTCTCGTTTTGTATACCGCGAAGGATGTTATCCATTATTCGCTGAAATGTCGCGGGCGCGTTTTTTTAACCCAAAGGGCATTCTGAGGTACTCATAATGCCCGTTCTCGGTGTTAAAAGCTGTTTTGGCTATGTCGTTTTTATCCATTTCAATCTGGTGAAATCCGCTAGCCAAATCCAGAGTTGAAAAGTATTGGCATTTACCTAACTTGTCCAATAAATCAGTGATATTGGGAAGTGGATACTTATCGTCGACCGTCTTTTCATTTAATTTGCGGTAATCCACAACTACACGCCATTTTTGTTTACCCGACGCATCAAACTTTTTTGGTACCACCCAAATCGGGGATGACCAGGGCGAATGGCTTGGCCTAATTATGTTTTGGTCCAGCATTTTTTTCATTTGATTTTCGACCTCTTGTTTATGAATAAATGGGTAGCGATAAGTTTTTGTATACACCGGTATTTCGTCGGTCGTTTTTATTTGATGTTTAATTTGATTGGAAAAAGTTAATTTAGTGTTTTCCTGGTAAAATATATCCGCGTATTCTTTACATAAATTTTCAATTTTAATTTTTTCCTCCGGGTTTAAATGGTCAGTACGAATATTTGATAAGTCCAAGTATGATTTATCAGATTCGTCAAAATTATTTAGGTTAATTTCCTGAATACATTTTTTATCAAATCTATCAACTACTAGAGGTTTAGAAAAGTCTAGCGTTATTGGTTGGGTCGTGTTATTTAATATTGTTGTTAATGCTTCACCATTTTTCGCTGTGGTTAAACATTCGGGAATTTCATTTTGGTAAGGAATTATTATTTCTCCGTTTGTAAGCGATGTTCTTACTTTTATAACCTGTTCTGTTCTAGGTGAAATTGATATTAAATTGAGCTCATTTTGTGTTTTATGATAATATAGTTTAATTTGTGTGTAAGGAGTTATTAATAGTCCTTTGTCAAAATTTAGATTTGCTTGTAGCAATTTTAAGTTATCTAGCCCAATGAGGCCGTGAAAACTATTGTGAAATTTAAATAAATAAAATTTTAACTTTGCTGTTTGTGGTAAATTAAATATTTTTGACATAGGTATTATAGCACTTTCTTTATGAGCAGATTTTTGAAAAACAGTAGAAACTATAAATGGATCATTTTTAATACAATTTGGGTACAGTTTATAAGCAAGATTTGGGTCAATAAATGATTTTGTTGAACCAGAATCGATTAAAAATTTTAAATTGTGCTCAGGGAGTATAACGTATGGTAATTCACTAGAGTTGGCGGTATTAATTGAAATAATTTCAGGATTTATGTCTGATCTTGGATCGACGGGTCCTGCTGAAAATTTGTTTCGTCTTCATAATATATCTGGTCAGTGTCGTCATAAGATTCGTCAACATTTTGGATGTCATAGTCATTAATTGGAATCGAATCATCGATTTCGTCTACTTCGGCATTATAAAGTTCCTCTGGAGTAAAATTTCTTTGTGTGGACCGATATTGAGTGGATGTCGAAGGTCCTTGTTGAAAATTATTTGACGTTTGTCTAGTCACTACACTCATAGGAGTAGGATTTGGAAGAACTACGTTTGGATTTGGTTTAAAAACATTTTGATTTGGATTTTTGAATACTTGAGAATTTCTAAAGAACTTTTGAGGTGGATTGTTCATCCTTTGTTGAAATTGAATTGGTTGGGATGGAAAATTGTTATTCTGTTGACGAAATTGGTTATTTTGTGTTCGTGAATTAAACGAAGGAAATTGATTATGGTTATTAAAAGGATATCTGGGGAAATTATTCACTGGTTTGGGAAAGTTATTTACAGGTCTGGGAAAATTATTTACTGGTCTGTTTTGTACAGGCGCCTGTTTAATAAAATTTTTACTTGTGAAATTTTGATAGTATTGTATATTTTCTTCCTGAATAATAAATTGCAACGCCTGGTTCATATCCGTGGGACGCATACAACGAATTGTTTTGCCCATTGGTTCTGTTAGTCCTGATAAGAATGTTTTTAAAGTAAGTTTATTGTACAGATCGCGTTTTAATATTTTTGCTTCTACTTGTTCTTCGTGTATATCAACATACGAACAAATTAAATTTAATATTTGCAAACATCGATCGAAAAATTGTTGTGGCTTTTCATTTGGAAATTGTTTTAACAAAACTAAATCTCTATTAAGACAAGCCTCATCGCGTTGATCTGCGAAATTTCTATATAAAGTATCTTTTAGCTCATTCCAAGTGGTAACACTTTGTATATTAACAACTACTTTTGCACTACCTGTTAATTTACCTATGAGCGAATTTAACAAATACACATTATGAAAATTGTTCGGGTTAGTGGCATCATAAAATGCCGTTATAATGCTATCGCAAGTACTTAAAAATCTATTTAATTCATTTGGGTTTCCGTCAAATTGCGGAACACAGCTTAAATATTCTGGTTTAAATTGAGCCATTATTTGGTTCTCTGAGGTTAAACTTATTTTTGAATTAATTATTTGATTAGAAGTTTGAATGTTACTTTCTAGTATATGCAAAGAATTATTTTGAGAAATTGAAGGAAGATTTTTTTCTTCGCCTGAGTCAGTTAAAGGTGACAAACTTAAATTTTCAAAAAAGTGTTTCAAGGGACATCGAATTGTACTTACATTAATAGTGCTATGACTTTGGTCATCGTTTTCCTAATATTTATAAGGAGACTGCAAATGGATCAGCTATTTTTGTCTTCTCCAAATTACGTTTTCCTTGCAGAATGGGACGATGTGGTTCCTATTCTCGTGAACTGTTGTCGAAGTAATCCTACACAGGTCTACGATAGACTGGGTTGCCTAATATTCGAGGAGCCACTCTGTTTTAGACACTTTAACTTTTCACAAAAAAAATTTTTTTTTTTTTTGATAGTCGATTAATCGTTAAAACGAAAATTATTTGTTCGATACACAATAATCCCGACTATCCTACCGACTGCGCCACTGATATATCCGATAATCCAAAGTCTCTTTTTAAAAATAATTATAAATTTTATTATAATTTCATTTAATACATAAACGATGTTTTAATCTTGAAGTATAATTACTGACTGATTCTATATAAAACAAAAGGAATGGAGATGCTCCTTATCTTAGGGTATCAGGTTACCCTGCTACGGCGAAAGCTGCTCAGTGCCGTTCCTGTGGGAAGTGCTGATATAATTCGTGCAAAGATCCAAACAACAAAGTATACTTTATTCACGACTATTAAATAATAACGGAAAAATATCGTGATATAACTTTGATGTTTCAAATCAAATAGCAATTTCGCGCTTTGACTAACACGTGGCATATTTGATGAAATTTGGGAACCAGTGAATAATAGAAAGCATTATTCTTGAGGAAATATATACAATGGATAGATTATTTAATAGTCGTGGAAAAATTAAATTCTCAAGGTCAATTTTTTAAATAAATTAGAAATATTAATTTTCTAAATAGTTATTACAGCGGTAGACTTAAAATTTGGCCTATTTTTTTTTTCAATTAACTAGTATTTTTGTTTTCAGAACTCACTCCCGCCGTTTACCATCGCATTTTTAATTTTGGGCGACATGCCAGAGACGGGTTTGTTACTTAATACTATATTACAAAAAACACGCGATAAATTAATAACATGTGAAGTGTGTGATGTAGGGCTTTCCTATATATGTAAATCCACCGAAAGTAAACATGTGACGTTGAAAAAATACCAAGCCTTAATTGGGAGACAAACAGAGAAATTTAAACATGGTGGGCTGTTTACAAGATGTTTTTAATCGACTTTTACTGTGCTCAGATCCTTACATATCAAGTCTTCGAACACTCCCAAGGAAAAAAGCAAAACCGTTCGACAAGGAAGTTGTGGCTCTGCTATTATCTGCAGAAACTGGAGTAGGTACAGCAAACAAATAAGATTCTGAAGAATACACTACTAGTTACTCTGAAGGCTCTGAAGAATATCTTTCAGACTAAAATTTCTTCATAGTTTGCAGAATCCCTCTCACAAAGATTTTTTTATTTATAAATATTGACATAAAGGTATGCCTAAATATAAATTTATAAATTTTATAAATTAGTTTTTTTTAATCATCAGACATTTAACAAGTATTATGCATTTTATAAGAATCCGAAATTTTAGAATTTTACTCAGTTAAGTTTTGAAGTTTTACTCAGTTTATTCGATTTCCATGTCTTAAAAACCATCCTATTTCATCAAAGGGATTTTTTTCATTATTTTTTTCGTTAATTCGTGGCATGAATTCTATAAGAATCAGAAGTTTCCGACTATTGCTCAATTCTTATTATTTCACCCCCTAAAAACCACCCTATTTAATCAAAGGGATTTTTTTGACTATTTTTTCATTAATTTTCGGGTCGAATTCTATAATAATCAGAGGTTTCAGAATTTTATAAAGTTCTTTCGATTTCGACCCCCTAAAAACAACCCTATTTCATCGAAGGAATTTTTTTCACTATTTTTTTTTTTCATTAATTCGCGGGCAGCGTTCTATAACAATTGGAAATTTCAGAATTTTACTAATTTTTTCAATTTCCATCCCCTAAAAACATCCCTATTCGATCAACGGGATTTCTATCACTATTTTTGCCGTAATGACGAGTTTATTTTGGACCAGTTTTATTACTTTAAGAGTTTTGGCCAGCTTTTCGGGGATTTCACCCCACTGTGCATTGGTTCGAGAATTTATAGAAAACTGTGTTGGGGGACGGTATGCGGGAGTGCAACTTCCTACCTCATCTACAAAGAGAAAAGTGTATTCCAAGTAGCTGATCATACTACTACACCTCAAACGCTTTGTTTTTTTGGGCAAGATGAGCAGTTCAAAGGAAAAGTTACTTGCAATTGCATACGTGTTGGAAAACGAAGAAAACAGGGAGAAGCAGAGAGAAAAACTAAGGTTTTAGGTTCATAATATAAATATGAAGAGGAAATTGTATGGAAAATTTCCCTCATGTATAAAAATTCGCATAAGGGATGTGCAATTTTCAATAATTTACACTGAGAATTTCACACTTTATTTGTTGATTTAGTACAGGATAATGCAAAATTATTATTAATAAACCATCATCCACTGTGATCTGCTAAATTGTGTAAGTAGTAGCGTAGTTTGTACTAACTGACTATTCCGAGTCGATTCCCATTGTGACATGTCGCACACTCACGTGGATTTTCGAATGATGTCAATCGTAGGTATCGCGTACATGGATTTGATGCTTTTCAAAAAATCTTAAACGGAATGCCGCTCATGCGATTCGTCCGATGCGAATCAGTGTGCCTTGTGCCGTCCGATGCGTACAAATGTGGCGTCTTCATCTGGTGGGCGACAAGATTCTGCAAATTTATACATTTTAAATAAAATGCATAATAGGTAGATAATATTAAAAGCAAAACTGATCTTTATTTACTTATAGATTTTCATAATAATAATAATAATAATAATCGTCTTTATTTTGAGTATACATGTAGGTATATTACACAATATACACATATATAAATTTATATTGATGTTGGGGTGTGCGCGGCGAAGTTTAGCCAGTGGGCTACTCTTACACTTAACCGCCACAGCTTAATATATTATGATATATATATATACATATATACATATATATATATATATATATATATATATATATATATATATATATATATATATATATATATATATATATATATATATATATATATATATATATATATATATATACATATATATATATATATACCATACATATATACACACATATACACATATATATAAAAAAAACTTAACTATACATACAAACTATAAATTAACCTAAAACCTATAGCTAGACATGTACTAGACTACACAAAAGATTGGTCTAGTTTTGAAAATATTTAAAATAAATGAAATAAGTATGCACCTAAAAATAAAATAATAAAAAAAAGAACGTAAACTAAATTTCATATTTGTATGTTCCAAGAAAAAAACTTATCCAAGAAAGTAATAATATAATAAATACATAAATAACAATCATACAACCAATATTACTACTTTGATAAAAGATGTAACTTAATTTTTTTCCTGAACTGATTCACAGAAAGATCTTTGAAGTTATTGGGTTGTAAATTTGTACTGCATTGAAACTAAATGATCTGGTGAACATAGCCGTACTGTGTAAGGGCATTGTAAGTGCGCCAATATCCATTTGGCATGATGACGGTCTCGGATGCTAGGGCCAGGCAGGACTATTGCCTTTTTACCCTAGTCATCGCTGTAGACCTGGACCGGCCTCGTGCAGGGCGGGTTAACTTACTTTACGAACGGCCCCACTCACAAATGTGAGCGGTGCCGAAGATTTCGGTCAACCTCCCTGGGTCCTGGCTGATGAACCCTGCTGGCTAGGGCCTCTTCTGGCGCTCTTCTGTCTTCGTCTTCTTTCTTCGCCAGCTTGTCACCCCCGGGGGTAGTCATCTGTCTGTCAGGGACTGTGTGGATATTCTGTGACTTGGGATTGACTGCCAGTACACAAAGTGTCAATTGACACATTGTCATCTGGATCATCGGACAAGGTGAGGATGAACTGTGTAGCTCTAGGAGGTGAAGGCCTAAGTGCTTTCTTAGCACTTTTGTCCTTCACGGAGCCAGGGGGACAACGGGCACTGGTCGGTTTACTGACCGGCGCCCGCAAGGTTTGTGGGAGGGTGGTTGGTCGTGTCATGTCTTTTCAGTGGGTTTGGTCCATCTCTAAGGAAGGGATTAGTTATACTTACCCGTTATCCAGTAACTGTACCTTCGGCCTCTTGTGCCTCGGTGCGTCGGCCGGATCATAGGAGGTGGCCTCCCTGATCAGCGGGTTCCTGTGCTCCTCAGCTAAGGTGTACAGTTTCTTCGCTCTATCCCGGATGATTTCGGTGACTGGTGTGTACCCCAGGTCCCTGAAGATGTCAGCGTTTCTAACGTACCATGGTGCGCCCACCGCTGTCCTGATGGCCACGTTTTCCACGGCTTGGATCTTCTTCAGATAGGTCTTCGCTTGGTATCCCCATGCTACGGAGGCGTAGGTCAGCTGTGGTCTGATGAGTGCTTTGACTAGCAGAAGCTTGTTCCTAAGACTGAGCCTGCTCTGGTTCCCTACCATCGGGTAGATGAGAGCTCTCGTCCGCTTGGCCTTTACCACGATGGCTTCGGTGTTCTGTCTCCATGTCAGGCCTTTATCCATGATTACGCCAAGGTACTTGACGGAATCGTGCCATTGGATGTCCTCGCCGAACATGGAGACGTGTCCTGTGGGGGTTTCCTTGCGTCCTTTCCTGAAGAGAATCGTCTGGCTTTTCTCCGCGTTGACTGCGACTTTCCACTTGATACACCATTCTTCCAGAAAAGAGGCTGCCTCTTGGAGTCTTCTGGTGGCTGTTCCCGCTCTCCAGGATCTGGCCGTGACGGCCGTGTCGTCCGCGTAGAGTGCCATTGCGGTGCCTTCGGTCTTTGGGAGATCAGAGGTGAAGACAGCGAACAGATGGGGTGACAGCACAGAGCCTTGGGGGACTCCGGCTTCCATCGGTCGATACGTGGACACACAGTCCCTGATCTTCACTCGCATCTGTCTCCCGTGCAGGTATGATCTAACTAGTTTGACGAGTGCAATGGGATAACCCATACTCATCATTTTAGCTAGTAGACCATCGTGCCAGACCCTGTCGAAAGCCTTCGCAACGTCCAGGAGTAGTGCCGCCGTGACCTGTCTTTGGTTGAAACCTTTGGTGACTTCTTCGGTGATCCTGAGCACTTGGAGTTCCGTACTATGTCCTGTCCTGTACGCGAACTGTTCATCCGGGATGATTTGGAGCTCTTCGGTTACCTCTTCTATTCTTCTCAAGATGACGCGCTCGGCTACCTTGCTCACAGCTGAGAGTAGGCTGATGGGCCTGTAAGAGGAGGGAAAGAGTAGTTCCTTACCTGGCTTCGGGATGACTATGACGTCGGCCTTCTTCCACCTGTCCGGAAAGTATCTGAGCCTCAAGATCCCGTTGATGATATTCACCAGGGCTGCCACCCCTTTGCTGGGTAGCTTCTTGAGGGCGATGTTTCCGATCTTGTCACATCCAGGAGCTTTCCTCGGCTTTAAGCTCCTTAGAATCTCCTTGACCTCCTCTGGAGTGGTCGGACGGATGTGATCATCGTCTGGCAGGCGGAGCATCCTACGCACTCTGTGTTCCACGTCATCAACCCAGTCCTCGTCCTCATCATCGAGTTGGTTTTCCCTACACTGCAGTTCCAAGCTGTCCGCGAATGCTTCGGCTTTTTCTTGGCAAATGTAGACAATCCCATTCTCTCCGTGGATTGGGGACATTGGTTTCGGCCTGTGATCTTTGAAGTTATTGGGTTGTAAATTTGTACTGCATTGAAACTAAATGATCTGGTGAACATAGCCGTACTGTGTAAGGGCATTGTAAGTGTGCTGGGAAATCTGATATTTAAATTGTGTATGGCAGTTCTGAAAACAAGCTTTTCTTTAAGGTAGGCAGGTGACGAATTTATTAGAGGCTTTTGAATAAAAACATGATAGTGGTAACTAACAATTTTTTCCATATTTAGCCAGTTAAGATTAGCAAAAGCAGCGGAAATGTGATCAAATTTTCTTAAGTTGCAGATGAAACGGCAACATATATTTTGTACTTTTTGTATACGGTTTTTGTCATTTGATCCAAGCAGGGAGAATATACTAAATCACAATAACTGAAAATAGGCAAAACGAGTGACTCGCAGAGTTTTTTCCTAAATTTGTAATTTATTAAATGCCTGTTAGCAAATAAAACTTTCATTTTTACGAAGGACTTTTGAAGCAGTTTACCAAGTAAGATTTCCAGAAAGATTCTAAAAATATATATAGACATTATACAAACAATAGTAATACAATACATTTTTTTTTCATATATGTATCGTTAAACACTAGCGGGGGGGTGATGTATCGTACTTCCCGAAACGGGATAATAAATAAAAACTAATTTTCATAATCGGGATTTAGCAATAAACGTCCTTCTCTGAAGCACGTTAATAGATATTTTATAACCAGTATCTTACAATAAACGTACCTTCCAGAAATACGATAATAACCAGTTATTTAAGTTTATAAGAGGGATTTACTGATATTGTGAATCTAAGCTTAACTTGGAGAAACACGATATTTACCATGTAGCAATAAACTACCGCATAAAAGGCACAAACTAAAATACTCAATTTGTATTACAAACAAATAGAAATAGTTTTATTTATAATTTCGCCTACTAAATCTGTATATTCTTGACAAAAAAATAATTCAAATTATGATTGATGAATTCCTTTAAGTGCTTTCTAAATTATCAAATTTCCGTTGCATTGTGTGGTATCGATCTCAAACAATCAATACTGACTTTCGAGACCTTTGCCTGTATACATATTTTGGAATTTTAGCACGCATTAAAATGTTTCTAAAGAATTTACGCTAATTCATTATATTATCAGGTGTTCTGCGTCGCACTAGGAAAATAAAAATAGGTAGATTAATTCATGGCTGTGTTGTTATGAACTCGACGAAAGCGAGAGCTGTATCGAACTAGCCCACGTCAACGGTACCCAAATAAAACACCTATTACTTTTTAAGTATGTGACGTAGTGTTTTTGTAAACATAAATCTCTTGAATAATTATAAATATAATTATGTAGGTATGGTTATATTTTTACTTGTTTTTATATGAAGTTAAGGCAAATATTTTTTTTATTTGTATAAAAAATTTACAGTGTTCTGACCTTGCCACCTCGATAACGACAAGTTTATAATTTACGGGTAAATTATGTTTTTTTTTTCGACACAAATTATGAATTTATTAATTTGAATTTGAATTTTATTATGGAAAAATAAAAATATAAGACAATGGAACTCAAATTTCTACTAGATTAAGATCTGGAACTGTATCAACACTTTATGACGAGGTTAATTATCTTTACAAATATGATATGTGGAATTTTGCTTACACACCTAATGTTTCATTAATCTTCTGGTTTAATTTGCAGCAAATTTCAAAGCCTAATATGGATTATTTTTATAATGAATTTTAATACTTGTGTTTATGTACATATGATGTTCTTACTTTAAACCAAAACCAACAAAAAAAAAAAAAAATACAAATATTGCAAAATAAATATGCAGTATGTTATATACCTACACGATATTTTTATGGTACAGCCATTTTAAGAGAAAAATTAGTTTCATGGTAATTACTTCCAAATGATTACTCCTAGGGGTATAAAAAAACTACTTCGTATAATTTTAATAATAACATCAAATTCTACACTACCGCCCAACGAATTTTTTACAACTAGATACTTCGAGAATATTGCTTTAAACCCAGCGCAAAAAAAACGGGAAGTGGGGGCAAGGATATTTTAAATATCCTTAGTGGAGTGCGGGCAACCAGCGCAGCAGTTATTATAGCAGCAGGGGTCTTTGAAATGCAGTCTTCTCCACATTAAAGCTTGAAGCACATTTAGCCGGGAGGAATTGGCCAGCAAAAATTCTAGAGCGGAATTAAATAAGCACATTAATACGGCTAGAATGGGTTCGCAACAGAAATTCTCATAGACGCGCGCGAAATTCCTACTCTGTGTACCTGTTGCTTCTGTCTAGTTTTGAAGTGTTTGGTGTATCATCGTTTATAAGCCCAATGGCTCTATAATACAGATGTATGCCACCGGATGTTGTTGAGTGCGCACATTTACCGAAACGGAATCGGCTCGCAACGAATTTCTGCCCATGAATGCTATTGAGAGCAAATACAAGCATTCCGGAGGGATGTTTGCAGAGCCGACTCCGCCCGGATAAATTTGTGTACGGCCATTTAAAGATGAGCAATTCATTCCTTCAGCATTTTTGCTGGCCGGTGCGGGCCGATTTCGCCCGGCTAAAGCTTAAAGCACATTTATGCGGGCGAAGTTGACTCGGCAAACAACGCTTCAGGATGTCGGCTTAGATTTGCTCTCAGGAGCATTCATCGGCAGAAATTCATTGTGAGCCGATTCCGTCCTGGTAAATGTGCGCACAATATCAGGTAGTATATGTCCGCATTCTAGAGCAGTTTGGCTTATAAACGATGATATTCGGTACTTTTCGTCGACCATTGTTAACGAACAAACACTAAACACTACAAGACTCTACTGGACATCGTAGAAGATTGTCTGGTAGGAATTTCGCGCGCATCCATGAAATTTTCCATTACGGGCCGAGTCCAGTCGTAATAATGTGATTATTCGATTCCGCTTTGGAATTTTTACTGGCCAGTACGGGTCATTGCCGCCCGGCTAAATGCTTCAAGCTTAAAGCATTAATTCGCGTTCAATAAGACCAGCGGACATGATTTTTTTTTTACGGATTGTTTATTCTACGAAGAAGTTCTATTATGAACCACGGCTGCAGAAAAGGAGGAAAGTAGGTGGCTATGCAACAAAATGATTGAATCAAAATTCTATGGTACATAGAATATACAGAGACAACCAGGGAAAGTACTGTAACTTTGAGAGTAGGAATAACGCAGGAAAGGCAAACGCATATTGCGTGATGGCTCCCTTGTTGCCTGATGATGTAAAACAAAGTTTTATTCACGAAACCGGTATCATCAATATAGAATTTTGCGAGAAATAGACCTCTTTTTTCATTTCCAATATGAACATCTCACATGTGATTGACCTTTCGAAGATAAAATATTACCTTTCACTTATTGAGTCCCACATAATATACGGAATTTTGGGTTGGGAGGAGTACTAACAAGTTAATTAAATGTCCGACTTGATATTTAAAAGTTAAGTATTTTGTTTTAGCCCGATTTAGTGTTAAATATTTCAAATATCGTTTTACCTTCTTTATGTCTGTTCCTGTTTTGATTTTTAGGTATTTTCAGTTCGACTCATGTGGAAGATAACGGTGTCGTTGGCATAGCTTACTATTATGGAGCCACCTGTTTGTAAATCAAATAAGGTGTTGATATATATTATAAACAGTATAGGACCTAGAATCGTTCCTTGCGGTACGCCATACTCAACTATTTCGGGAATAATTATTATAGAGTTTATTTACTTTTACTGTACTCTGTCTGCTGTATATGATTTTAATAGATTTATACTATTATTTCTGAAGCCCAGAATATTCAGTGTTCAATATGGCATACCGTGTCGAAGGCTTTGGCTGTCAATTAATACAAATAAGCTTTTATTTTTACTATTAAAGGCCTGATATAATTTATTCATTAAGCAAGCCATAGCATCCTAAGAGATTAAATCCAAATTAAGGAGCGGCTATTCATTTGTATCCAGATAATTCAAGATTTACGACTTAATGACCTTTTCAAATATTTTCGCTATATTACTGATTAAAGAAATAGTTTATAATTTGTTAGCTCTTCTTTGCCACCACTTTTGAAAATAGGCATTATGATGACTACTTTACTGGATAGTGGACATACACTCTCAGACATTATCTCGTTTATTGTGTAAATTAGACGAACTAGAATAAATTCAGCAATTTTCAAGGTATTTACAGTAACGCTGGAATTTTCAAAATTTTAGTAATCGAATATTTGTTCAAAAAATATTCGAATTTTCGAATTATTCGAATAATCGAATTATCCGAATATTCGAATGAACCGAATATTCGAATTATTTAAATATATGTTTCAGTTAGAATATTCCAACTTTTCGGGAATCCTCAGAATTGCTTTTATCAGAAAGACATCTATGCGAGGCAGTAACTATAACTAATGACTAGTAAGATGTCTAGAGAAACCTGTAATGATCTTTAAAAATTATTTTAAATGCGCCTCTCCTTCTGTGGCAATGTAAGCTATATTCAGGCATTGAAATGAATTGACACTGAATACTCTGGTTGAGTATTTGGACATTTGGTTATTCTAATTTTGGAATAGGTACCTACCGTATTCGATTCCCAGCCTTAATTTGCAGTAATTCCATCTAAGCCTGGTGATTTAGCTTTTTATCAGCTTATATTTTTTTTATTTCTGATAATATTTTAGTATAATATGAAAATATTGAATTTACTTGTTCTTTGGTTACACCCTGTTTATTCGTACTATAAGATTGATTTTAATTGCAAGAATTTTTACAATTCTACTGAAAAAAATAATTAAAAATGTTCCTTCTTATCTGTAATTTTTTCAAAACTGGTATTTTTAACGGCGAATGTATTTAATTTGGCTTTGCTAATATACTTTTAAGGACGAATTGTTACTCTCAACCTTTTCTTCATTAATTTGGAACATTATTCTATCATTACAAAATATCGAGCAAAATATGTAAGGAGTAACTACCAGTTCTAAACCCTGCCGACCAGCGCGGATGATGCCTCTATGCTCGCATGTTTTGTGGGCGACCGTGCCACAGTTGTTACACTTTAAATTCACGCGTTATGTATTTCTTCTCGTTATTGTATACTATTGGTAGATAATATATATTTTATAGGTGTTTGACTGGTCGCCTATCCAGACCACGTATCGGTAAAATTTAGATTGATAGTGGGAGACGTTGTGAGGCTTGGATATTTAGTTGGGTTAGATTCCAACAAGTGAATGTGGTAGAACGTTTTGTTGTGCGAAATTTCCATTATAATTGCCGTGTAGGCATTCCATTTTGATTTTTAGGAATTTACGGAAGGCGCTAGGAGATTGACTGCATGTTTTGGTTGTTTTAGAATGCAGCAACGTTTCGATTTTGAGTCAGATGATGAACAAAACATACACATTTATTTGGTAATAGAGTGAAACCAGGTGGATCGAACCTCTCTGGAACACTGATTAAGGCCGTCCATTAACTTTGAGGTTTCTTTTTTCGTTTCTTTTCCTACTTTTTTACGTAATCGTAATATTTTGAGTCCTCGTTTTAATTACGAATTTCAAGTTTTCGTGTTTTAAATAATTTGTTTACGAAGTTATACGCTTTTACGTCTTATTGTTATGAAGTTACGATTTGTTATAACATGGTTACATTTGCTTTGGGAAACTCTACTGCCTCAAAGTTTAATTCACGGTTTTAGTCTTGGAAAAATCTACCTCTCCATATCTATTAACAATTTCGACTAGGATTTGGCACGTTGATACCTTTCGTGCTTAAATGAACCTTGGTTTAAGAGTTCATTTTAGTACACCCATTGTGATCACAGGACTGAAGAACTGATAACAACTACGTTTGATATGGATTAGAATTTGGTACCAAGTATGAAGTAGACGATTAAGCAGGACATGCCGAAAAGATAGGTTTTTATTTTGGGTGTTTGAGACTTCATGATATCACGCACGGTACCGTATTTTCTTCGGTCAGTGTACATGAAGTACTGAAACTACTGATATAATCAGAACAGGTATATTATATAAGGTATTTCTACAATTGCACCAAAATTGTTTCACATTTTCTGTTTATCTAGTATTAATAAACCAACTTCTTTAATTTTAAATAACATATTTTCTTTCATGTAAGGGGGACATTTTGCATATAATTATTTTTCAATGGTAAGTTTTGATATTTTGAGACCTTTTGCAGTGTAGTGTTTGGACACCCTTAATAGTCTGGGAATCTTCGAGCTAGGTTGCAGATTTATGTTGCTAGTGGCGCCCTTACTGTTTATATATTTTGTTTATTGGTAGAATTAACTTTTGACCTACCCCTCTCACCGATCGAGCTAAGCTAGCTTTCGACACTCTTATTACGAGCCTACTACGGTCCAAACACAATAAGCTTATGCAAGTATAGTATTAGAGTTTTGTGAAAGAGGCCCGTAATACAGTAAATAGGTTTTTCTAGTAATTCTATTGTGCCTATGCTTTGCGCGAGTAGTTCTCAACTGTAAAATTTTGAAACATGGATGACATTAATCTGTTAATGATGTTTTCTTTATAAGTGTAACTGAAAGTTTAATAATTACAAGTTGCTTTTATATTTAGTTAGTGATAAAAGTGTTTTCTTTACAAAGTTTGAATAAAATAATTACGGCAAGCTTTCTAAGTTTATTTGTGGTTATAAGGAACTGATATATTTTAAAAATTACTTCATTAACGAAACTTTAACGGTCCAATATGGATTTATTTTAATGGATGAGGAACTACAATTAAAATTCTTGTATTAACGGTAAACAATAATGTAATTAATATTATTCTAGAAGTCTAAAGAACGCTTATTTCGGATTACGAAATAGAGAGATAATGTTTCGTAACAGTGTTAATCACCCCAGGGATGTCAGCTGCCCCTAAAGTTTAACATAATTACCGTGATTTAATTGTTCTACATTTAGACAAAGGATATGCTCAATGCAACAGTTATCATCGAGATCTCGTCCTGAAAAATAGCGCTGATATAATTTCTATAAAAGCACCGCAACAGAAATAAAAAAAAATATGGATAATTTAAAAACAATACGAAGGAATTATTATTAAAATGTTAACAAAACCGACAGAAATAAAAAAATTAAGACGGATTTTTGATATACCTACTTGAAATATTTTTATGATTAGAAAACTAAAAGGCAATAGTTTCTCTCTCCAGCATAGTTTTCGAAATATTTGCATAAAACTTAAGAAACACACTAAAATAGTTACTCTCGGTTGACGGAATGGACCCAAAATCAACTTGACTATTCTGGTTAACGCCTTGATATAAAATTTCACAAATGATTAAATCATCTGTTTGCTAAAGTGGGGAGACAGACAAACGAAGAGATACGAAAACCACCTCTAAAATGCGAAAGTCTGAAATCTCAAGGTCAAACATTTTAATGATACTATAATAATAATGGACATCGGTTTAAGGTACGTCACCTCAAGTTCCCTGGATCTGAAGACGTGAAACATTTATTTTGTTCGAAGTAACAAACTATATTATTCAATCGTTCATAGCCGACTCGGTGGAGTAGTTGGTTGGAGCACACGATAGCAAGTGTGACTAGATAATCTCTTTATCGTTTTGCGGGTTCGAATCCCTCCACCGACACTGGTAATGTCATGGGAATGGTTGTCTGTCCGCGTTTTTTGATCAATGTAACCCTCGCCCGTACAGCTTCGGCTTTGGATTCAGGGGTTGTCTAATTTCTGTGATGTTTATTATTATTATTATAGGTATATCACTTGTGCCTACTTTACTTAGCTATGGAATTACGTATTCGCCTTAGTATTTTCAAAACTAAAACTGAGAATTTTTGGAACCACTGAATCACGCAAGCAGTAAATTGTCACAATTACCAAACATCGTATGCACCAAATATAGTGTTCATAAAACAATGTCGCAATCTTCGAGTGCATGTAATAAATTGACGTTCTTCTACTTCATAGAATTTCGGTTAGATGTAGCTCCGTAATAAAAATCAACGCATATTTTGAATTTCTCATCAGGCGGGTAGAGGGAGAGAAAGTTAAAAATCAGGACGTCTGATCACCTTCATATCCCAAACGCAATTAAATTAGATAAGTAAGGTTTTTACTTTCTCAACTATCGTATTGGCTTCTTAAAAAATATTAAGTTTCAGATTATGACGATTTGAGACCCAAAAATGGCAAATTTATCTCAATTGGCATGCCATCTGTGTGCATGCACAGTTTATCTCAAACCTATTTGCAACATATAAACGTCGGCTTCTTTGATCCCTTTACCTCCATCAAAGACGCAGACGTCTTTATATTGCACATATATTTGAAATAAATTATGTCTTTGGTCTACGGGGATATAAGTTTTTCTTAGATATGGCTCAACGTTGAAACCTGAAACTTTACGTATAATATCAGGAAGGTCTATGGTCGAAACCCATTGAATATTAATAAAATCTATGCACTAGGGACGGCACTTTTCTTGTAAATTTTTGCTTCAAATCAAAAAAAATATTTCAAATAAAAATTGTTTACAATGAGAAATTATATCGACTATTACCCTCACATTATAAGAACCAATGAAATAGCAAGATTTTAAAAATTTGGAGCAATAAAAACAAACTTTCAGGCAAAATTGCAAGTGAAAATTTTACATTAAATTATAGCGAAAATGCACTGGGCTTGACAACTTGAAACGTCAGTTGAATCAATATAAAAATCGAAAATTTTTTCTTTCTTTTTTTATTTTCCTGTGAAGACAACCAGGCAAAAGGAACATAATTAATTACCTACTTTATAATATTTCGAGTTTTCCTATAAAATATAATAATTTTAAAATTCGATTTTTAAATAAATCCGCTTAAAAATTGTGACACGGGAATAGAAGTATACCCAGCCGTGATTGTAATAATTTGAATTTTAGCTAAGGAGTTTCGTATCCACAATCTCTTAATGTAGTTTTATTAGTCGGTTTGGATAAAATTAGTAAAGAAAACCTCAAATTCTCATTTAGTCGACGTTTCGACAATAAATTTTGTCGAAACGTCGCGCGTCGACTAAATGAGAATTTGAGGTTTTCTTTACTAATTTTATCCAAACCGACTAATAAAACTACATAATTTGAATTGTTAATTCAGTTAATAATAGAAGATATTTCTTGTTCTATGTTTTGTTCTGGAAATAGTCTAATAAATATATTTCGTGCATTAAAAATAATCTGAAAATTCAGCATTCAAAGCGTTTTACCTTTAAAGAAACCGCATTCGTTCTATTTTATGTGATTTGACTGAAAGCTTTTTGTCAAATCACATCAAAATGAACTCATAAGCAGTTTCTGGGCAACATGTTTTCATGCGGTGAATTTTCGATAAATTTTAATGCACTTAATATATTACTACAGAAAATGTTTCTTGAAAATTTCTCATCAGATTAATGTTTACCAAGAAAAACGGTACTAAAATTAATTTTGCATGCAACAACTTCAATAAAATTAATATTTTTAATGAAAATTATTTACTTTATCAAATTGAATATGATGAGAAATTATTGTGAAGTGCACCAAGCAGAGACCGATTTTTTAACTTTATAGTGGTAATGTAGTTCTACTAGCTCAATACATGTCCACTGCACCGCTGATCAGTGAACGTTATTCCAAAGACAAATTCGACTTCAAGGGTTCGAGCGCATAGCTATGAGAATGAGGCGCATTAAAAATTCGATTTCTCGAAAACTATGAGACCGAACAAGCTGAATATTTGTTTAAAAACTTGTTTTATAGTTTTGTCTACATTTCACTCTATACCTACATATATTCATAAATTTTCAATAATTAACATACTTTCTCGCATGATAAACTTTTCAGGGCACGGATTTGTTAGTGGCGACTTGGAGCCTATATTCTCGAAATGGCTTTACATTTTGAAAATTTTGTACAAAGCGCGCTAGTTTTTCGAGTAAGTTTCTATAAATTCAAAATTGTAGCTCAAATCCTTTTGATTTAAGAACGTAATGTTTTTGAAAAGCGCATTTTTCAAATTACTTCTCAATCAGAATTAGATTTTGCAAAATTCGTTGCAAAGTTGTAAATTTCGGATGGTCAAAATGATGCTCTACAAGATGGTGACGCTCCCATTGATTTATACCTTCAAATAAAAACTACCAAAAATAAGCGATTTTACTGCACTAATTTGGTATTTTATTTCTCCAACTATCCACTAAAAATTATTTTTTTTAACAAAACGACAGAAACGTTTTGCGTAAGAACAACACAAATTTTTTTACTTTCCAGCAATAAAATGTTTACATTTAAAAAATCATAATTTTGGGAATTATCAGGAATTATATTCTTACCTACGTCATCGGCTGAAGGTTATATTGCAACACTTTAATTAAGTTGTTAAAAAATAATTGTTATTCCATATTTATTTTGTCTGAGTGTTATTTTGAAACTTATTCCATTTTTATTTATTTCAACAAGTACTTTCCTATGTCTCATATATTATTATTATTCAGTGATTCATAATCTCAATAACAAGAGTTTTAAAAAATCCAGAAATCACGCAAATATACAGTGTGTCCATAAAGTATGGAATAAATTCATTATTTCTTAAACCAAAAATATTTAGAAAAAATCCTCGGACACGTATTTTGAGATGCCCTAAAAAAAGTATATTTAAATATTTCTAATTATTGCTAATATGTTGTGATCTTTAATATCTATTTATATGTATGTGCACGTGTTTTGTGTATATATGTAGGTGCATATATCCGTTTATTTTTTTTTTATTGTTTGTTCCATATGCTATATTATATACATATTTTTTAATTTACATTTTTTACAAATTTTATACATACGTCTAATTTTATATCTTATAGTGCCCTGAAGATGGTAATAAAATTTACCGAAACGTCGGCAAGTTGATAAAGTAGTTTTTCTCAAAATAAGGACCCTTACCCAACAAAATTATTCCAACTGTTAAAAAATAGCTCTAATCCATCCGTTGATAATTCAGTCTAATGACGACGTTTCCGCAAGGTCTATAACAAACCTAAGACACCACCGTTCACAGTCCGTGTATTGTAGTAGGCCAGATGTTGTTAAAACGTATATCTTTTACTTTAGTCACAATAACTGATAAGCGACGTTGTCTAGTCGGTCAGAGGCCGTAGATGACAGACATGATGACGATTTTCTGCACCTAATGCAACATTAATTTCTGCGCAAATACGGTCGTAAGTTGCAAAATTACTACATGGGTTACTACTACTATCTCCCCTAAATACGCTACTGCTGCCCCCCCCCCTCCGGCTAAATCCTAAAGCCGTCACTGCGTATAATGCATTTATAAGACCTGTACAGTTTAAAATTAATTTTAGTTTAGATCTATTAAAATCCCGCTCTATTAAATTCTGAAATATCTTGAATATAAAATAAATTATATTATTGTGTATATGAGATGTAAATTCAAGTATATTATACAGTCAAACTTGAATCGCCTGTAACTGGATAACAGATGCGATTCGGATTAGTAGTTGTATGGGCATATTTTAAAATTACATCAGGCTTGTTCTTCTTAAATATATCCACAAAAGCTGCCCCATATTTGAACTTTATATTGAAAATATATTGATTTCGGGATTCTTACAAATTCATTCATTTATTGTAGTGATGTTTCAATGCGGATTAAACAGTTTGCTCTTGATATTCATTGCATATATATATATACAGATGAATACTAATTAGTCCCATTTCCTCAACTAATTTGTAACCACTAGAAACACACATAATACCTTTTAATAATTAAAATCAGTATGCCAGTGAGCATAATTTACTTAAAATGTAATAGTTTGTTAGACTCTAAGAAGCACTCTCAATATGTCTGTTCCAGCAATAGTCAGAAATGGTTTCAAACTGTCCTCGACATGCGCAAAACGACGAAATTAACGTTCCAGCAGACAAATAATCGGAGATTCTGACTACTACTTCAGTGTTTCGGCAGTTGAAATGATTAGTTTCTAGTAAGGTAAGATTTCCTAGCAGCGTCGAAATGCAAGCGTCTGACGCATCCGTTTTGACGCGTGCAAAAAATGCACAGGTGGTGTTTTCCTAGCAGCGTTGCGAAGCATGCATTTGATCGTTAGTTGTCATTTGTAGCTCACAACAGCAGGTTGGATATTTGTTGTAGTGTTTGAAAAATAATATGGAAGACGCTGTGTTGAACTGATTGCTGTTGAGGAAGAGGAGGAAATGTTGGTATTAAATTTTGCAATAAAATCACACAGACAATCTGAAAGAGAACTATTTAAAAGAAGAACGTAGGAAGGCTACGGGAATTTACTGACAAGAGGTCATTTCAGTTGTGAAGATGATACATTTAGACAGTTTTTCCGCTTAAATAGGCAGCAACTTCATACGCGAGAGTTGTGTGCCTTATATCAGCAGAAGAAAAACTATATTTAACATTGAGGTAAGTTTATTTAACATAAAAACTGTGTAATTAGTTACAGTGTAGTGTAGTCAGAGTCCCCGTCGAAATCTAATGAAGATGTAAAATTAGAATAATAACTTCCTGCGACAGTTGATACGTGACTGTGAGAAGTTGATGAACGAGAATATTGTTGCGGTTCCTGGGTCAGTAGAAGTTGGAGTTGCTGTTTCATTGTTAGAGATCTCAATTCTAGGTCATTAACAACTTGATAATTTCTTGATTTCGCCTCAATAATCGGATCACGTAGAAATGTATTAACTGTCATAGCTATACTTTTAAAAAACAGTGAGACAGCATCATCAGCATCTGAAGAAGATATATTAGATATTTTGGTACATAACTGTTGAATGACTTTATCGCCTTGTTGTTTTGGAACACTTGCATTAAGACAACATTCGTGTCTTTTCGCCTTTTTCCGGTACCAGTAGACGAATACGATACTGCCGATTTCTTCTTTTCCCCAACCACTGTGGGAATTTCTTCTGTATGCGTATTCTGATCGGAAATCTCAGTGTTGGACTGGCGTTTTTCGTCGGAAGGTACATCTTCAATCACCTAAGAATTGTTTTCATCTCCAGGTTGTGAATCATTCATGCTCGCATTGATTTGACTGCTAAAATAATGAAAAAAGGTGTAAAAGATAGGTATATTGACATGCAGCACAATAATTATAAACACACTTTCTTTCGTATGAGACCATATTCAAAAATTCTAAGTGGGTTAATAACGGCCATTTTGACTTTGTTTTGGCTGCTGACCCAGTAGATCCTGTTAAAGCCTTTCGTTGTTTCATGTAGGTATTACGAATGCTTCGCCATTTTTTTTTACATTCTGCCTCTGGCACAACGAAATAAGTAGGTATATAAATAATTAAGTGTGTAACTACGTATAAACAGACAGAAATACACAAAAAAATTCAAATCAATATAAGTAGTTTAGAAAATTTCGTCTCAACTACTGGATGTTTTCCCACGGTTATTATGCTAAAAATTATCTATAAAGGACAATTGTATGCTAAAATGTATTGACGAAGCTGTTTCATTCTAGGTTAATTGCCACAGGCGAAACGTTCAAATCTTTGGCATTTGCTTTCCATATTTCATCTGGAGACATTAGTGTAATTATCAGAGAAGTTCTAGCAGCGATGTGTGAAAAATTGGTACCCATATTTCTCACTCAGCCAACTGTTAGTGATTTTGAAAAAATAGCAGACGAAATGTACCCCACGTGGAATTTTCCCAATTGTATCGGCGCCATCGATGGGAAGCATATTAGAACCGTTTGTCCATGGAGAAGTGGATCTTTGTTATTCAACTGCAAAAGGTATTGTGGATGCGAATTACTAATTTATCGCTATAGATATTGGCTCTTACGGAAAAGAAGGCGATATTGGAATTCTTGTAAAATCAAATATGGGAGAACGCATACGTCGTGAAATTAACTTTCAGCACCGAAAAAAAATTCCTGGATCTAACATCACAGTGCCTCACTTTATTGTTGGAGATGAAGCATTCAGACTTGGGAAGTATATGATGAAATCATATACAAAAGCTCAAGCAAATGTGGATACATCAAAAGCAATTTATAATTATCGACTATCTCGTACCCGAAGGTTCTCAAAAAACGCTTTTGCACTATTTACACAAGTATTTAGGATCTTTTATACTCCGATTGCTGTATTGCTCGAGACGACAGATATAATTGTTACTGCCGCATGTTGTTTACATAACATGTTAACGAGATGGATACCTGGAGACACATAATACCCCTTACTTTCACTGCGATCCTGATGCTCATTTCCCAAAAGACAACATGATACCGTTCACAGGACAGGAGGATTTGCAAGCACTAAAGGTTTCGAGATGAGGGACCTGTTTAGAACCTACTTTAACAGTCTACAAGGCAGTGTCAGTGTCAGGCAAAAGATAATGGTTTTGTCAATAAATTCTTAAGTGAAAGCTCGGTAACTGATATTTTACCATTTTTTTATGTAAACAAAGTATTTTTCTAATAAATGCATTATTATTATGATATACCTGTTCTGTTAATTTCTTCCGAGATTTTTGCCATATATTTTCTCTTAGTATTTGGTGTCTATAGTCTTTGTGGCCACTGCCATACACAGCTGGGTATTAAGCTACATATTCCACCAGTTGTTCATCCTGGTCAACAGAAAATAGAACCATTTTCTGATTTGCTGGCGTACTCATCAGGGCAAATTGTAAATCACGTACACTTTCAATGCTTTCCACTGAAACTGTGCAAATACTATACCTCAGAACGCAAGCGTATGCGTTTTGACCCCTTCTGCAGCAGGTCCACGCGACTAGGGATGGTACAAAATACCTGTCACAGGTACTTTGTAACAGGTATGAGTGCGGAACAGCCCGTAACAGGTATCACGTTTAAGATATACCTGTTACAGACCCAACCTAGTATTTGTACTGGTTATTGCGGTGTTTACTCTGCTCATAGCTGCGGCCGATTTGGATCGGCAACAGTCAGCGGATTAGGAGTTGGAAATCTTACGTACGTGCATTGCGACTGGCCCGACTTGCAAATATGAAATACTAGGTAAATGAGAAAATACTGATAATGGTTAATTACTAAATACCTAGTATTTCGTACTATCAAGATGTGAACGTTTTAAAATCTTTGATCGGCACGATACGATGTGTTATCGGTATATTTATTTAGCAGTCTATTATTTGCATGAATATGAAATAATAATAATAGTCACAGTAAAATTATATTTATTAAAATGCTATGGGGTATACCTATTTTAAATAAAACTAAACCAACGTAATCTTATAAAATAAGGCCGACAAGACAGCGACCATAACAGAAGTGAAGTGTGGGAAGTAGGTACCTAGTAGAATGACGTGCAACTCGATACTCAAATCAACAACTAGTTTAATAAGTGGCTCGCTGAAACTCAGGCTGAGCACTAGTAACAGGTATTTTTGTAACAGGTATTTGTAATAGGTATGTCTTAGTAACAGGAACAGAACATACCTGTTACCGAAAAATACTGATTTTCACCATCCCTACACGCGACTAACACAAACGCATGCGTTTAGACGCATGCACAGGAAATCAGAAATATGTAAATTGGCTTTAAGCAGTGCCTTACGTCTGCCGCATACGTCTGACGCATGCTTTTCGACACTGCTAGGAAATCTTACCTATCAAACGGTTTGAAGAATTCCATGGATTTTAGCATGGTGATGCGCAATTCAAATATAAAATGTCGTTTAAAACTATTTGAATTGTAAACGGCTTGTGAATAACCCAACATTCTATGGTAGCAACCTCTAGTTTGCGTAAAGATATAAATAATTCGCTCCTTCTAAAACTATTATTTTGAGAAGTTTTAAAACAAGTGATTCAAAATGATTGCAAAACAGAGCTGTTATTTATAAGTTTCAATCAAATGTCATGGGGGAGAACTGAGAGTGTAAAAAGCAAACATTTCGTTACAGCAGTATAAATTGCCAACTAATTCCCGACTAGTTGATGTTTAGAGATACGCATTCAAAAAATTTAACAAACCGTTTGTGATTTTCTGCTGGAATAAACCTCTTATTGAAAATTATTAAAACATTTTTACTTCGTTGTATTAACCACACAAAGTGCTTAAAAATCCTTAGTAACATTTTCTATAAGGTTGTTATCTAACATAGTTTACATAAAACATAAATTTACACAACTGTAACAAATATACTGTATAACGTATAGGGCTATTACTATAATAGTAGCATTGGTGCTGATAATAAAAAATAGACGGGATAAAATATAAACATCTAGTTTATTGATGTATAATAAGAAGAGAGTTGGTCCAAGGTCTGAACCTCAGTATTTTATACATTTTTCACACTGGTTTGTCTGCAAAACCATTCGTTCGTCTATTTATAACAAAAATTAGTAAAAAAAGGAACAAAAACAGTGAATATTTTCTTCCATAAATCACCCTTTCATTTTGGTGAAAATATGTCGCGAAATTATCTTTTATGAAAAGTTAAATTCGTTATACAACCCCATTCAATAATTGAGGAGTACAGATTTCATTTAAATTCTGGATCTAATTCTTAACAGATATTTTAAACTCACCTATTTCACACTTGGTGTTCCCCACATATTTTTGGTGAATAACATATTTTCAGTTCTAAATAATCATACCTGAAACAAAATTAAACAAATTAGACTTATTCAAATTAATGACGATGAAAGTATTATTGCTACTATTAGGATAATAAAAATTTAAAAAAGGTACTTTTTTATTCAGTAATTAATTTTTTTTTACAGTTTTAACTGATCCAATCCCACCAATAAGAGTATATACACAGGTATATTGTTGTGTCACACCTTATTAATATTAATAATTGCTCTTATCATAAAATTCCGCTTTAAGTTATCACCACGCGTAGAACTATGCAGGTGAGACTTTTTTCTTGCATTTACCAAAAATACAGATACATCTACAATGTGAGATATTAATTATTATAAAATGGCAGATAAGAAAAACTTAAAATAAATATGGTCAGGTATTTTCCATAGACTTTATTATTTAAAACATTAACTACTTTCATTTGTAGCTAGAATTTATTCAATTCATGAAATAGATGGTATAGTTTATCCAATATGAATTGAAACACTTCAATCTAAAGTGTTTATACCAGGAGGGCGCATGTCCACTCTCATCGTCAAAGAAATAGAGCGCAAATCGTGCTTGTATTTATTGAACGATACCTCTACATCACATTCGATATGAGAATGTGGCAATGCAGCGGACCAGATGTGAAACTCGGACGGTTGTGTCCAAACTCTGACGAATTAAGTCATGATTTGAATAGACTACTGGACTAGTTGTTTACATTGACCGTACAGTGCAGTTTATGTAATAGTTTTGGACAAATAGAATTATTTTCTGTGAGGTATTTATAGCATTTTAGTGATCTTATTAAGTGGTTTTAGCAATATTTCAATATTTGCATTAATTATCTTTTAATAACATGGCTTTTTGGAGGCCCTTTGAAACGCATGAAAATGGATTATCTGAAGAAAATATTGAACCGGTGGCGCTGTTAATTAAAACTAGTTCGGAGTTTAATAAGAACAAGGATTTACATGTAGAATGTCAGCGTCTTATTTTAAATATTTATGAATGTTTAAAGAGAAAATATTGAAACGACAGATAGGGACATTGTAAATAGAATTCATGAATTAACTAAACTTTCGGCTTCTACGATTTATCATGTTATTAAGGAAGGGGATGTTATAGATCACTCTACAAAGTGGAAAGGAAAAAAACGAAAATTTTGAGAATTGACGATACCTCGAAAGACGTTATTCGGCAGTTTATAGTTTCTATGAGGAAAATAAAGTACCAACTTTAGAAATGATTCGTGATAAATTGCGTGATTATCCGGATTATAATTATAAATCTTTAGAAGCGCTACGAGGTATTTTATTAGATTGCGGCTTTAAACACAAAAAAAAATAGATAATCGAATGGTTATAATGGAATCGCGACGTATCATTGAACTTCGACGAGAATATTTACATAAAATGAAAGAATACCGTGAATCAAATAGGCATGTAGTATATCTCGATGAGACTTGGTTTGACGCACACGATGTTGTTCAGTACGGTTAGGTAGATGACTCTAAAAATTGTAGTTTGAATACACCTTGCTCGAGAGGAAAGCGCGTTATAATTCTTCATGCTGGAAGCAAATACGGTTTTGTAACCAACGCATTGCTCTTGTCGGCCAAAAAACATAACACAATCCTCTGCTGATTATCATGAAGACATGACTGCGGATTTGTTCGAAAAATGGTTCGCTGAACAGCTTCTACCTAACATTCCTCCAAATTCGTCATTGTTATGGACAATACTTCGTATCACTCGCGTTTATTACATAAAATACCTAATAATAGTACCAAAAAGGAGGACATTTTAAAATTTATGAGGAATAAAAATATGGACATCCCTGAAAAGGTTCCGATAAAGAAAGAATTATTAAAACGTATAAAGGAGCATAATTTTAAAAACCAATATGTAGTTGATGATCTTTGCAAGAGACACGGTCACACGTTCGCGCGGTTGCCATCGTATTATTGCGTATTTAATCCGATCAAGGGCACTATAAAGAAACATTTACAGAAATGCAATCAGTCACCAACTTTAAGCGCAGTAGTACTTGATAATATACGACAAGTAGTAAATGAAGTGAGCAATAGCGACATATGGGGAAAATGCGAGTCATGTTATACAAAAAGAAAACGAGTATCCTATTTTGCCACCCGTAGTACCAATTATCATTCAAACCGGTGACGATTCTAGTTCAGAATATTCTTCTGATAATTCAATTGCCACTAATACAACTAATATAAATAAATAAACAAGTTAGTAAATAAATAAAAAGGTTATTATAGGTATTGTACATACATATAAAATATAAATAAAAATAAATATAAAATAGTAAAAAAATATTCGATTTATTTTAAAGGATTAAAAGATAATTCTAAACCTTTTTGGTCGACGCTCATGGATATGACTAAATTTCCGTTGTTGGCGTTTTTATGCTGTTCCAATTCATATTGGAAACAGTATATGAATGTAGCCCGTCGTATACCCAACTAGCACCAAAGTGACGGGAATTGGCATCGGAACTTTAATATAATAGGCATTACATAACTCACTAAATTTGCGACTTCAGTGTAAAAATCACCTTGTGCTATGCCCGTTTAATAACAATTACGTAAATTCTACTAAATTCAGGTACTGCATAGTCACTACACTTTCAAGTAACAATTGCAGTATGTGCAACGTCACGGATACTACTATGCATTACTTTAATGCATTTTCAACTTTAAAGTAAGAATTAGTAGTAATGCCGACTGCACAGCATTACCAAAGAATCACTTCAAAGTAATGATAACTGAAAGTGTTCTATTTAAAGTTCCTGTAACGTTGTCGGAACATTTTCTTGAGCTTTAAAGATGTGTAACTTATAAGCGACATTAAGTTAACATTTTTTTATTTAGAACTAATCGAAAAGCAGTAAAACAACAATAAAGATTTTCCGGTATTCATCGACCTTTTATAGAAAAGTTATGTTATAGTTAAGTGAAGTTAACAATTTAACAAATTATTTAATTGATGCGGAATCGACCCTTATTCTTTGATATAGATAAATAACCAGGTTAGAAAAATTGTCGAGAAAATCGGATATTGCAGTGAAGAATAAACAAATGTTGAAATAAGGAATGTAATTGATTGTGATTGTTTGTGATTTACCATTAATTACACAGCCCCACAAAAAAAAGTCCTGATACAGAAAGGTGAAGTACCATCTGGTACGTTTTTCGGTGTGCAAAAAACGAATCTCAGGTCAGAACTGACCCATCACCCTTAGATTTCGCCCCAGCACACCCTAGCACCCCCCAAATGGTCAAATTTTCACATCATATAAAAATTCAAAATAAATATCTCATTCTACGTTTTTCGGTGTGCTAAGAACGAATCTGGGGTCATAATTTACCCATGACCCTTAGATTTCGCCCCAGTACCCCATAGCATCCTCCCAAATGGTAAAATTTTTACATCATATACGAATTCAAAATAAATATCTCATTCTACGTTTTTCGGTGTGCTAAGAACGAATCTGGGGTCATGATTTACCCATGACCCTTAGTTTCGCCCCAGCACCCCCTAGCACCCTCCCAAATGGTCAAATTTTTACATCATATAAAAATTCAAAATAAATATCTCATTCTACGTTTTTCGGTGTGCTAAGAACGAATTTGGGGTCATGATTTACCCATGACCCTTAGATTTCGCCCCAGCACCCCCTAGCACCTTCCCAAATGGTCAAATTTTTACATCATCATATAAAAATTCAAAATAAGTAGGTAATAATTACCTACGGTCACCTTGAATTTTGTTGGTATCCAAGGTAAATCCTCGAGTTAATCATTTGTTTAATAACAACCTTCCACCTGTTACCTGTTGATGTTTAGTCAGTCGTTAACGTGTTGCCAATCCTAAACAATAAAATAATTTTTACCTGTACTCTATTCATTTTATATAAGCACATACAAAATTCTAGCATAGGCGCGCGGTATTACATAAATACAATTTGAGAATAAATATGTAACACCGCGCGCCTATACAGAATAACTATGCACGACTGAAGGTCGTGCATATTTCTCTCTACGAGTCCAGGTAAAAAAAATTATATGCTCATATGAAATGAATGAAATATAGATCAGATCAGTCAGCTTCGCCAACTTAAAAGTGAAGGTAATACTTTGCAGTATCTTTTTCATAGTAGCGTAGTAGATGCCAGTTTAAAGCCACCAAAAAAAATGACGTCATTCGTCGCATTTGCTACGTTTTGGTAAACTATTATTGCATGATGACGCCATATTGACATAGATAAATATATCATTCTGGAAACCACTTTTTTTTATTAAATATGGTCATTATTACTTCATAACGCATAAACAAAAAAATGTTTTTCATAAAAAAATTTTGCATTTCGAGTGTACACATAATTTTTGGACAATTTTTTTTTTCGAAAAAAATTATTTTCTAGAGCGCGTCTTTTTTTTCGATTATGTAAAAATTTTACAGAAAACAAGTAGTCGTTTTAATTTACACAAACTCACAATCAGTCCGATTGCAATACATTATATTTTGCTATTCGAACGAGAGAGAGAGAGCAAAATATAGTTTGCTCTCGTACCACTACTAAAGGGCTCTTCCAAAAGTTAGTAATTTCTACTACTTGGTTACATTCCGTTTACGTAATAACCTAGTTATCAACACGTAACAGGGAAAGGTTCCGGAATTGTAATTGCTACGTAATAACAACTAATCCGCATTTTGGTAAATGCTTGACAGACGGATCGTTCCCATTACGTAACGGTCATTAGTTGCGGAAGGCTTTAAAGTTCCACTGTTGGTAGCTACTATGTAGAGACTACTAAATGTGTTACTTGGGTATTGCGGTAAACTGACGCTTCACTCCTGTAGCAAATCTGTCCCTTCTGGCCAACATCCTTAAGCAATGATCCTCGCAGTTTGTTGCCGAGACTTTCAGATCGATGCATACGTGCACGAATTCTTGGTCAGATCTCTTTGTGCAACATCGCAATCACACGACGAATCAAATTGGCGGAAATTTGTTTAATTGAGAGCCCGCGCGTTCAGTCACTGACGGCAGTTTACACGCTCGCGTTTTTTGACATTTTGTGAAACCAGGTGTGAAAACAGAACTGAATAAATTTTAATCATTCTTAAAATAAACAATAACGATCATTAATCAAAAATTCGTAAAATATTCGATACATCTTTCGATTTTTTTTACTCTTTATAGCTTATCATCGAAAATATGAATAATTCAATAACACAATTTCACTTTTTTCAGGCGTTTCGCTTTTATCAAAAGCAGTTTTGGTTAAGTATATATGAATAGCAAAATGTTAACTATTAGCTATCAAGTGGTAAATATTTATGTTAAATAACTTGTTGACTTGCTGCTTTATGTTACATCATTATTTATTAAGGAAAAGGAAAAGTACAAAATACAAATATGGTAAATATTTGGTTTACAGAACAGTATATTCTAGATATGGATTCGAAAGTAAGAGATTAATTAATTAATTTCATATACAAAGTTGCAACTATTTCAATGATTGTTAAAATCAGTCTTTAATAAATCGATATTATTTATTTACAATATTTCACAACAGTCTACTATGATTAAGATTAGGCACGCGAACTACTAACTGCCATTTACATTTCCCTGATAAATGACAAAATAAACTCGTAAAATTCGAAAATATTATGTTTCAAATTCAAGACCTCGTAAGTTCTGAATTATGTAAGTGATTTTCAATTCGTTTTGAATTTCTAGAATATTATTTGGTTGGAAATCAAAAGTTAAAAGTACACAGTGGTGGCCAAAAATGGTTTTTAAATTTACGACTACTTCAACTGAATTTTCTTAATTTTTTCAAATGAAACACCCTGTATATTTTTGAACTATGTGATATAGAATTGAAAAACGACCATTTTTTGTACATCCCTATGGCTATTTGTAACCATTTTCGATTTATTGAAAAATAACTGCAAAAGTCAGCAATAAAAATTAATTTTTTTTTTGTAATTCAAGAGAAGATATAAAAATTGCTCCCACATGTTGCCCTTTTTTGATTGACACACATTGCCATGCGTGTTTGGAATGAGGTTTCTACATCTAAAAGCATTTATTATCATTTCCTTCAAATTTTGGATTGTTGTTGGTGTGATCTTTTTTATGGGCATCATATAACACACTTATTATAATACCTTCTCTTGAATTATTTGACAAAAAACACTCATTTTTAAATTTTATTGCTGAATTTTGCAGTTACTGTTCAATAAATTGAAAATGGTCACACATATCCATAGGACTGTACGTACAAAAAATTTTCGTTTTTCAATTCTACATCACATCGTCCAAAAATATACAGGGTGTTTCATTTAAAGAAAAATTAGAAAAATTCAGTTTAAAAAGTTGTAAATTTAAAAATCCTTTTTGGTCACCCTGTATACTTTTAGGAAGTGAAAATGACTGAGTGTCATCACACAGATGTCCCATAACTGGTACTAATATATTTTTTTCTTAAAATTGATAGTTGTGATTGTAGGGATATTTTTAATATACACGTGTAAATGGTATGATTTCAACAAAAAAAATTATCATTATCATTAAAACCAAGTGGTTGGGAGACAGTCAATAATCAGGTGTAAAAGGAGGCCACAAAGATGTTTCAAAAAATGTTCTAATATACATTGCATTTCATTTAAAAAAAAATTTACTTGACCCTGTAAAATCGTCTTGTCTCACCCTGTATATTCGAAAACAACTTCCGGTTATAGACTTTTTTTGTCTAGTTTACTTATGTTTTTAAATCAAGTTTCTAGTTATCATAGAACTCGAGATATCGAAGTCGGACGCACTATTGCCCAACCCTGTGTATATAAACGAAAAAGAATGTATAATACTAAAAAAAATGACAAAATACAGCAAAATGAAGAAGAAGAAGAAGAACAGATAGAAGAAAAATGAAAAGTGAAAAAAAATAAGTAACTGATTTTTCATTAAATATTTTTTATATATATTTTTTTAAACTGTCACATGATAGTTCTGTAAAAGGCAACTTATTTATACAAGCAGCAATGTTATAAGAGAATGACCTTTTAAAGATTTCTTTGTTGTGGTATAGTAAGAAAATCTTTTCGTCTTATTATTATGAATATCACTTCGATAAGACAGTTTGTTGAGGTGACTTAATTTTAAAATTTTAAGAAAAAATGATGCAATGTGAAGCCTTCGACGATTATACATATTTAGCGATCCTACAGTTTTAAGTTTATGTGATATTCTGAAAATTAAACGAAGATAGGAATTTGGTACTTTTTGTATACGCCGTGCTACAATATTATCAATACAAAGACCGGACACCACAGTGATTAAAATGAGATAATACTAATGAATTACACAACATTTTTTTACTTCTACACTTAAAAACTGCCTTTGTGTATATATCATTTTCAATGAAGTGTATGCTTTCTTTAATTTATCCGTTATGTATTGTTTAAATCTCAATTTATAATCAATTATAAAGCCATGACTTTTACAGCTGTCATTAAGTGCAATTTTATCATTTCCGATCTGCAAGTTAATTTCTCTGGATACAATTTCACGAATATTATCATTGCAAAATATTATAGCAGAAGATTTACTAGGATTAATTTTAAGTAAATGATCAGTTGAAACTGATAATGAATTATTTAAATCTGTGTTTATTAAATTCATATAGGGTCCCTACGCCAGTAATTGACCATTTAAGGAATCTTTCGGAAATAAAAACGTATAACTATTTTTATGTTCTATTTTTATTAGAATAAAAAATACTGTCAACTACAGTTATATTCTAAGATTTTAAAATTAAATATTAACAAAGGAAAACACATTTCGTTCGGAGAAAAAAAAATATAACAGATAAAAAGTCTGAATTTTTCGGTAATTGACCACTAACAACCCATTGTTGGACCATACATTTTCCAGTAATTGACCAATACTATGTAGTTTGCATAAAACATGATTTTATATAAAATTTTATTTAGGTAGGTATTACAAACATTCATAAATACAAAACAATAAATAGTTTTTTCTGTATTTTCACAGATCTTAACCTTCACGTCATTATTTCCGATGAAAATTTATACCTGATACGATTTCCAGAACCTATAATTTTGGGATTATCTAACTTGTATAAAAGTTGGTCAGGATCAATAGTACTAATATCATTTTCTATAAATTTATATGTTGATTTGTCCCCATCAATAGCACAAAGTGCTTGGACCTCTATTTCATTTGGGCTAAATATGTTCTGAATGCAGCATACATAATTATGTGACCTCTTTTTTCCAGGGAAACGAATTAAATAGAAATCTCCTTTCAAACAGCGTTTTTCTCTATCAGCAATTTTAGCAAAAGTCTCGTCTTCACTTTCGCTTGTAAAATGTTCATCTGATATATCATCAATACTCGTTCCGCTTTCTGACCATTCTTCATCCACTTCACTTTCAGAACTATCTTTTTGGGTTGTATTTTTTTTTGTCTTTTTTGCGTCCTTTTAATTTTTTATTTTTAGGGAAGTCTTTCTTTCTTTATAGGTCTATTATTTTTTTCTGGAGACTCCTCTGGCCAAAAAATGTGGTCTAAAAATGAAGTACTAATTCTTTGGTTCTGACGTTCTTGGTTAATATTATCATTGATTAATATTGATGTTGGTGTCGTTGGTCTGGTTAAAAGAACATTACTATGGATGATGACACTCTTTTCTTGATTTCCTTCTATTACGGTAGTTTCTTTACTTTGCTGTTGTGAATTTTTATTGATTTCATCAGGTATATTTGCGTCTTTTTCAATCTCAATAATACTTGTCCAGTCTTTCTCAGTCTCATAAACATTGCTAGCATCTTTCCTCATTTCTTTCGTATTCTTATTAACTTCTTCCACATTCTTGTCCGCTATTTTGCTTGTTTCGTGAATATTATATACTTTTTCCTTACTATCATGTATCTTATTGTTATCTACCATAATCAGTTCTTCATTTGTATTATTAAGTTCTTCCTCTACGTTGTTTTTCTTGCATCTCGTTTTCAGTTTCTTCCAAACGTCAAACAACTCTTTTGATGATTTTTCACCTATCCATTCACCCATTTCTGCTTCTCTAAATTCCTTCCTTTTTATTGACGGTATTACTGATTCAAAATAAAGAAAATGCGATATATTAAATTCGGTTGGTTTTATTACCTCTTTATTATTTTCTCCCAAAATTCGTGAAGTATTTTGCATACATTTAGTGAAATCTATAGCTTCTACATTAAACGGATATAGCCCACACTTTCGAAATCCGTTTTTAACGGTGTCAGTATTAATCCGCTGTATGGCATTTTCTAGTAGAATAGGGAATGTAGCTTTGTTGACAGACTTGTTGTTATTTTCCTTTTTCCAATTAAAAACAACTTTTGTCCAGTTATTCTTTAATGGTGCAAATAGAGATACATCTTTAAATGGATTAGGACGGTTATCGCTTTCAATTAAATCTTTAACGGTTTCGCACAGCAATCTTTTATTCAGTGGAAACCCTTTATTTGCACAAGCGCATATCCACCGTACTAATAGTTCTTCCTCCTCCTGAGTCAACACTGTAGGAGGTCCCATTCTTCTTTTTTCAGGAGTTTTCCCTTTTAATTTATTTATCAACGTTGAATGAGGAACATTGTAAGTTCGCTGTGCTTGGCGTATGGAGCAAATATTATTCCTAATGTCGCTTATAGCCTGTGTCAATTGGTTTTCGGTATATTTAAAAAAAGTCTTTGTCTTTTTAATGTTTGCTGCCATGGTTCTAAAAAAAAAAAAGAAATACCTCTATTGAACTAACCAATAGTTGACCACTTTAAGAATCCAGTGGTTGACCAATGATTTTTTGTGGACAATTACTGGAAACAGTAATTAAATATTGCTGTAAGTGAAACATGATTAAAACTAAATAACTGTATTGGAATAGCAATGTGAGTGACAAAGACGCAAAATCCATAATGTGTCATAAAACCTGTAGTTGACCACATTGGTCAACTACTGGAAAGTTGATAATGTTTTGAATCCAGTAATTGACCAACACTGTTTTTTGCAAAAAAATATGCTATTTTAAATTAATATAATAAAAACACGTTAGTACTACATATCTAGATGCTAGTACAATATATTTAGTACACTTTTCTTCGTTAGAATTTTGGATGATTACGGATTTAAATGGAGTTGTTTACTTACCACGCTTATTGCAGAAAGACATATATAACTGTCACGCATGCACACCCACATTGGAATGGTTTATAGACAACCTTTCATGTAAGATAGAGGCGTAACTTTGCACCATCTAGGAGGCAAAGGTGGAGTAATCGCATTAGAAACCCAACATTTACGTAAAACTGTATAGGTATCTTATTTTTGCCTTTTAAAAAAAATTTGGTCAACTACTGGGTACTGGTCAATTACCGGCGTAGGGACCCTACTCATGTAAATTATCGGGATGAAAAGAACAATAAATTTGTGTATCATCAGCATACAAATGATAAATACAAAATTGCAAAGAATTATGAAAATCTGATGTAAAAATTGTAAATAATAATGGCCAAGTTTACTCCCCTGTGGAACTCCTGAATGTACAGTTAGTGGTTGTAAAATGCAATCATTAAGTACTGTTTGTTGACCTCTATCCAACAAAAATGCTAAGATTAAATTAGAAGAATTTTGTTCAAATCCACAATAATGCAAAATCGAAAAAATTAATTGGTGATTTATCATATCAAATGCTTTAGTATAATCTAGTAATACTAAGATGCTAATTTTACCACAATCAGTAGCACAAATTATATCATCAGTTCCCTCAGCAAGTGCTGTGGCGCAATTGAAACCAGCTCTGAATCCTGATTGTCGGTAAAATGTTATTAAACTTTATAAATATTCTAATTTGCGATTCTAAAACTTTTACTTCCTCACCCCCAGTGAGGACGTTGTATTCGTGAAAAAAATTTTGAAAATTTTTATTGCATTTCTGGACGAATTTCGACGAATTATGACGATACACAAAATTTCAGACAGAAAAAATTTTCTGTCTGTGTATCTGTCTGGTTCGCGATAGCAGCTACAGTTTTTGAGATAAAGCTTTCAAATTTGGTACACACATTCTAGAGGTCAAGAAAGAGATTGAGTTCGTTAATGAGCAAAATCGGACCGAATGTCTAAAAAAAATATTAGTGACATTAGTGACTTTTTTGAAACGTCAGAAAATGTAACTTTTTTGAAACGTCAAAAATTACTTTTATTATAAACTCCACCACATGTCGAGTTTTACTACGGTGAGGACGTTCTGATCTCCAAGTAATTGGCAGCGGTTTTTTTCAAATATTTTTGATAATGCGGGTAACACTAAAGATCTAAGGTGACTTAATAGAGTAGGTTTGAAATGATGCTTATGTAAGACGTAATAATTATTTTATTATTTTTTCTAGAAATCTCTGTTGTTATTGTAGTTTACAATCATTATTTTCAGTTTATGCAAAAACGGTAATGACGGCGCCATTGCTAAGAGCGTTTTATACGACAAAGACCATCACGCACGCACCCGTACACTTTCAGATTGCTACGATTAATAAACATATTACTAAACTACTACTAGAGACCCCAACATCATCAGCGGACAAACTGCCAAGCTCAATATAATTGTATACGGAAAAGTTTTTCACTTCCACATATTAACTCTCTGCCTATATGCTGGTTCCCTGGTTATATAAATATACATACCAGATGAACTTTTATGTGGCGTGTTTATTAATATATTTGTTTTATAAGTGCCATTTCTGAAAAAATTCTGAACCGAATAATTAGTAATTACTAGAGATCCCATCTCAGGTAGCCATTTTGCGAATATCAGTGGTGAAATCAGCTCGTGTGCGAACACATCAATATTTTCATTTGCAAAAATGATAGACAATACAAAATAGACAATATCTCGCCTTATACACAACAACTATTTTGTGGCACTGGAATAAAAATATATTATTAATAATAGTTCTAAATGTTCTGGAGTTAGATTCCGGTGCCTGCCATAGAAAATCCATTTGTAGTCTGAAAACGACCATCTACCGAGACGTCTACAGACGGAACTGGAGCTTATTAAAAATACTGAAAATTTCTCAAAAAAGTTACATTACATTAGGATCAGAAAAGAACACTTTTTTGCCTGTAAAACGATCCACTCACTATATAACACATAGTATTAAATCCCGGATTATTATTTAAAACTGCTTATTTCTTTTGTTTCACATGGTTCACAGTGGTTCCTGATAACTGGAAAAGAAATTGGCGTAGATCGTACAGAACATTAATTATGATGTTGGTTAAAGCTCAAGACTGTGTATGGTTGAGGGAATTCGTGAAAAGTTATATGTATATTGGAAAAGTTTTCATAAATAGTTGGATCCATAAATGCTCAATCGCTATGTATGTAGGTGGTGGAGGTTCTGTTTTATACGTATGCCTGCTTCTTTGTTACAAAATCTACATTTAATTTAGTGATTTGTTATTTATTTTTAGGTAATTCATATGGATTTAATTAAGGAAAAATTATTTTAGACTTTTTCAGTAATTAAGTACTAATCTTCTACATTTAAAAGATGACTATATAACTTATATTTGTAACCTGACAGCACATTTAAAATAGAGTTTTTTGTTTCTTCACTGTTTCAATTATTAATTACCTGAGTACATAAATTTATATTTTGCAAGGAATTAGCAATATACAATAAAATAACATGAGAGGAGGTTGTTAATTAATTCCTAAAAAAATTGTGTACCATTGCATTTCACAATATTCATTCTCATTTTATTGTACGTAGGTCCGTAACTGGAATAACTACCTGATGCAGTCTAGTAATTACGTTGAGTTAAAAATGACGCATTCTTTCTCAAATATCAGTGTCAGAATTCTTTTAATCGGGTATGCCTCATTCCCTGACTATAAGCAATTACTGAAAATCAATTGAGGAATATGAAGTAATTGCTCAGTAGTCAATTCTATAATTTCGACGTGTTCCTGTAGTTACGAAGATACAAACTTTATTTGCGTTTTTGATAGCTGCAGTTAAAAGCTATAATTTTTTTTATCTCGTTCGATCTTTGAATTAACCATATTTAAGGAATATGAAATAAAAATATGCGATCCTCCATAAAAATACTGTTTTTTTCTGTAAGTAAAATCCTCATGCTTACTATAGGACATAAGATTTTTAACTAATCAACTCATTGTTAGACTGAGCGGACACAAATCCTGATTAAAAGAATTAGAGTAATGAAGAAGAGAGCAAGGATGTTAGTGTAATGTTTGGAGGTGATGTTATTGTATGGGAAATAATGATGACTGGTCCGACTGAACTGATGGTGTTATGTGAGAATATGAATAGTACTAGATATAGAGATAGGTGTGTACGTGATATTATTCTTCCTTTCGCACAGAACTGATGATTTTATATTTGTGGCCGATAATTCTCGACAACATCCCGCACATGTTGTTGCCGAAGTTTTGAGGAAACACAATATTGACAGAATTAATTGGCCTAACAGATCTCTAGACATGAATCCCACTGAACATGCCTAGAGCAGGATGAAACTGCAGTAATGTCAAAAAGAGAGTGAAATTGTGAATTTGAAAGATCGGATGTAATTCTGGATCAATGGGAAGCTGTTCCCGAGAAATGTATCAATGAGTTGATGGAAAGTATGCTTAGAAGAATCACAGCTTTACTTCAAGTAAAAGGGTCTCTTTGTTTTGATTCGACTTCCACCCGACACTGATATTTCTACTTTCATTTGAGAATTAAAAATATCTGTCTGTAACTGATTGTTAGTCACCAACAGAGGAGTACGGATGTGCTTTTTTGGTGTAAAAATATCATAGAACATAGGATTGTATGCATACGAACCTCTACGTGTATGACCAGTAATTATTTTTACGGCTATTACTTTCTCTAAAGTGATATGAAATACAGAATATAGAGTGTTAACATGTAAATTGCTGCATATATGTCTATCAAAGAAAATACACAAAAATGCACTATAAAGTTTTGAACTTTATGGCATAATAAAAGGTAGACTAAAGGAAGTTAGTATACTTGTAATCTCGCCATTGTTGCTATAAAATGTTTGAATAAAAAATAAAAGTTCTTTCATATTTAGTGCATCATAAAATGAGGATTTAGATTAAATGCGGATATGGGATGAGACTGAACGGAAGTGTTAGGAGAAAGGACTAACATAGAAAATCATTGTCCTGTATCTTTATATTATATACATATCAAAATTGTTTAATGATTAGTTGAATGTTATCTAATACATTTTACAACAAAAATCTTAGATAAGGCATAACACCAAGCTGGAAAGAAAATATCTACTTAACGCCCATTTTAGATTTTATCAATATACTCTGCAGCCGACTTGACAATAGTGAGGAATATAAATTTGAGTAAAGCATTCGATATAATAGCACATAAAGTGTTCAAATAAATAAAAGCGAATTAAATCAGTTGAAAAATAATCATGAAGTTCTACAAGGGTTAGTTCTTGGGCCTTTGAATTTTATTCTGTTTGTAAATGACAAAATAATAATTTAGTCCAGTTTCAAATAAGTCCGCGATAATTTCATAGGCTCATGAGACACTATACTTTCCACTTGTACTGCGTTTTAATAACGTGCGTCTAGTAAGGCGTTTAATAATTTGGTGTTTGTCGAAATTAAACCTGCTCGCATCACCATCTTTCGAAAGGGATGTTAAACTGTTGTTTCCGTGTATCTGCGAGGAACAAGCACATGAAAGATCTTTACCATTTGACAAAGAGACAGTTTGACAACATTTCCAGGTTAGGTTATTTAGTATTTATACAAGCACTGTAGGCTTATCTGCTAACATCAGTGATTGGCCTTGATAGATGAAATAGGCCGACGTTAAATAATGGACAAAATATACGAACTTTTGTCCAGCACCGTGGAGAAATCACCTTTCAGACATATTTAATAAGTGAATTGAAACATAAGGGACATTCCATGATATCTAATTCCCACGAAATCTAATTCCCACGGCGTCTAATTTGCACGACATCTAATTCTAATAGCCACCCCGTAATTTGTTTGGGTTTGCGTATGAGTTTAATATAAACCGATAAAAAATGGCCTATGAGATCTAATTCTCGCGACTTCTAATTCCCATGAGATCTAAAACTCTAATGCCATTTTCCGATGAGATCTAAACATCTTGTATATCTGTTCGGCTTTCCGAATGCGTCTTAAAATTAAACATACTTACAAACACCGATTTAAAAATCCCACGAGATCTCAAAATGTGACGTTGCCTTACATACTGAAGTAACGTGCAGTTCAGAGACGTAGGGACAACTGCAACCATAAAAACGAAGTTTTTTCAATAAAGTACTGCTAACAATAATAAATTATTAAAAAAAGTTTTTTACTCACTGAATCGGATACACACTAAAATAAATTTTAATCAAGGTTTATGAAATTGATATCTATATGCAATTGTCCTATTCACAGTTTTGGTGACAAAATATTACTGTAAATTTAACATTTTGACGGATATAAATTAAATTTATAAATTATGCGTACGCCTCTGGACGTTGAGTGCAATGACGTCATAATTAGATCTCATGGGAACTAGATATAATAGGAATTATATCTCGTGAGATTTTAATTTCGGGTTTGCAGATTTCTTGGGACTTATAAACCGATACATTCGGAAAATCGAACAGACATACATGGTGATAAGTAAACTGATCGAAATTAGATTTCGTGGGATTTAGATCTCATGGGATCTTGAAATCGGCGTTTTTAAATACGCGTTCATGATGAAACACATTCAGAATGTCCCCAATAAACATTTCGAGTTGTAATTTGGTCACGCGACCAGGGTAGAGTTGTAGAACATCTTATTGAGAATTTCAATTGTTTGTAAGCGGTATCTGTGTTCCTGTAAAAAGATAGAGACTGTATACTGTGTCTGCATAATTTAGGTGCGACACAACTATGGCTTTAATCAACAATATCTAAATACTTTTTAAATGAATATAACTGTTTTAAATCATAAGAACTTTTCTTTACAAATACTATTTACAAGATACATGATACTTAATAGAGAAAAACTGTTCACGCTATTGGCTTATGGAATAGTTCTATCATTTATTGGATTATTCAGTTCCCCCAGAAACAATAACTTGGTATGTCATTCAAAGGTAAGTTTTAAATAATGGTTTCAATGTGCATTTCCGTTCTGAAAAAACTACATTTCTGTCTTGAGATGTCTACAATAAATATACTAAAATGAAGTGGTCTTAATAGTGATCCTCGAGGGATATCTAAATCAACTCATCTATATTGTGTCATGGTATTGAGGATCCTATATTAACACTAGTAAACTATTTGACAAAGGGACACTTTTGCAACAACTAGAGCATATTTTTAAATACAACAAATAGTTTAATTTTGGAATTAGAAGATAACTAATACCTAAAGATTCGAAGACAAAAAATACCAGAACTTGAACAATCACTTTGGGATAATATAATATACACAAAATTATTGTTACGTGTTTGCTATCCACACAAACACCTATACTCGTAGATTCGTTGATTCAAAGTTCAGGTAACACTTACTCACTACTTTATTTACTAATTAACAATTAACAACAAAGGCTTAATTACTGTCTTAACTATAATCACACTTGAACACTTACAAGTCTCTTTTTTATTTCTTCTGTCTCGTTCGCGTTCCACTTAAGACTAAGCGTCGGCCCACCGTGCGTCTCATTTATGTGAATGGATCACACGGTCTAGAATATTCCCGGCTGTTCTCGTATAATTCCAGTCTCATCTAACCAGTCTACACAGTCCAGTGGCGTAACGTTATTTATTACTCAAATTGACATGAAGTAATTTATCAAAATTATAAAGAACTCGTTATGAAATCAAAGATAATTACTACATATTATATTATTATATTACTTCATTATCCTAAATTTTTGTATTGAACGCTTAGCAAAAATATAAGTATGGTAGACGCAGATAATGAAAGAAAATATTCACGAGATCATGCGCGCAGTGTCATACAGTTGAAAATGGTGGAAAACATAAAAATGGACTTAATTTAGGTGATATCTTTGCAGAAAAACTGTCCAAGGATTTTCATACACAGATGGAAATAAAAATAGAGGTATAACATGGAGTGATGATACATATTTGGAAGATCCAAAAAACATATTCCTGGAACCAAGATGCTCTTTGCGAGGATAAAGAAGAAAAACGATCGGCAGGGCTTAATAGCGTATTTAAAACAAGCCACAAAGTAATTATTTCTTACAATTTATTTAATATTTGTTACAACAATAATAATTCTGAAGTAAGCCAATGTAACATTTGAATATTCTCTGTACGTGTCGATTGCGCCTTTCTACTATTTAATTCCTTTGTACTAAATAGTATTGTTTAAACGTTATTTGTGGTATACTCTAAATTTTTCTTTTTCTTCCTTGGGACTTACTACCACATTAATAATTCATGATTATCTAAAAAACACAGTTAGTTATTTACGCTTGTGACTTTTACGTTAAAATATCAGTCAGAGGGTATTTATTTGACAATGTAAAAAAATAATATATTGCCCTTTCGGAAACGAATCTGTTTCCTTTTTCAAAGTTTATGGATTTCTCTTTTTTTGTAGAGGCGTGAAACTTAACACATATATTATTTGTTTATATAATATCCATAAATACTTGCATGTAACTGTTGATACTTAAAAATTATGCAATATTATTTTGTTTAATTCTTTTTTTAAGATCGGTAACCACGTTGTACTAAAATCTACAGAGCAATGGGATAAACATTTTTCTTCATTCAATAATATTATTGCTGATTTCTTTTTTTTGCTATTCACTTCCTCGTTAAAATTTTTTCCGAATTCCATTTTATTCCATCCATTTTCCCAAGCTTGATAACAAATTTTCGATTTTTCAATTTCACCCTTCCTAATATAATTTGTATATTCAGCTAATCGTATACTGAGAGGTCTGGATGACAGTGTTTGAAACGACTAATTTTAACAAAAACAAAACCGGTTAAATTGTGAGCAAAATTCATAAACTGTACTTACAGTATTCCGTGTGAGTGTAATAAAATTTATGTAGGAAAGTTATCCAGACCTTTATTTGTTCAGTAGCATATTGGGTAACTGTTTTTTAGTTACTCAAGAATTATTCATGCGATAATAAGCCCCAAGGAAGATAAAGAAAAATATATAGTATATTTCGGTATATAGGTATGTCTAGAGAAGATAATTTACAAAATTTGTTAATTGTTTAAATATTTACAGTCTGATAATAACTGTTAAATAGTTACGGTGTATTAGAAGTGATTAATTAAAATGAGTGTGTACAGAATATACCAAATTCGAGGCTTATCATTGGTATATCACTTATCTGAAGAGATAGACAGTTAGCTTAGTATCTATCTGAAATTGTTTTCGAGAAAACTGTGAAAACTGAAAATCAGGAAATTTGTATTTTGTTTATAACTCTTTTATTTTTAGGAATAGGTAAATACAAAAAATACGTTTAAGAACAACTTATTATTTTACTTAGTAATGTGATCAAGGAATTGCCAAGTGACATTAAAACACTCATTATCTTCATTTTTAACACGCTTTTATTAGCTTCACCTGTATGTTTGTTTGTGATCTTGTTTGTAACCGACTCTTTAGACTCGATTTTGACCCACTTTAAACGGACAGATTTAATTGAAACTTTGTACACTTACGAAGAACCGGTAACAATACAATAATTTGATAAGTTTATATCATTATCCTGATCAGGATCGCCAGTCCTTTCCTCACGTATCCTCTGCGTGAGAGCAAGAGGCTTAATATTGTAAGTATATTCCGTGATTGTCAGTTCGGTCGTTAGCAGAGCGGGCAAGTTTTAGTCGACGCGAAACGACGGACTACTCGGGCGTGAGTTCAAATCCCATGGCTGAAATAAAAAAATATTTTTTTTTTTCAGAAATATCTGTTGGATCGTAATATGTTATAATATCAGCATCAATAAGCAATATAAATATAGTTTAAAAAAACTACAAAACACGCTTTCATAGCACATCAAACTAAAAAGTGAAAAATAAATATAGTTTAAAAAAATTAAAAAACACGTTTTTAAAGCACATCAAACTAAAAAGTGAAAAATAATTATTAATATAAACTGAAAACAATAATGAACGAAAAATACTAGTATTATTGTGAAAAAAGCGTGGGGCGCTTTGTGCCATATTTTTCGTATATCGAGCAACCCACGCTTTTTTCACAATAATACTAGTATTTTTCGTTCATTATTGTTTTCAGTTTATATTAATAATTATTTTTCACTTTTTAGTTTGATGTGCTTTAAAAGCGTGTTTTTTTAGTTTTTTTAAACTATATTTATTTTAAATAGTGACTGTAATTTATTATAATTTTTAATGTGATCTCAACCATATATCATATATGTATATCTAAAGAATATTTTAGTTGAAATATCATAAAATCATTAATTAGTTTACTTTTGCAACACAAGTGCGACAAGGCAATAAACCTATATAATTAAATTGCTGATTAAAATGCACCATAACAATTAGATGTAAATTTATCAATAAAACTAATTGGCATGCAAGGATTACAGTTATTTCACAGCATTGTTATTATTATAATAAATTTCATGTGTCACAATATAAAGGTTGTTATTATAAGGAATATAGAATTACTAAAGATCCAAGCGTATGCATACCTCATAATATGTACATATATTTCATTTTTACTGCGATTGATTAATTAAGTTTATTCAATGCAGTTGAACGTGGTCAGAATAATCTCTCTTAATCAGGATTAAAAGGTTAGGTATTGGTCAAATCGAACAATAACATAGTTGATAATTAATCACCATATTCAACGTACTGAAACGTACAGTACCAGGCCCAGGCGTCAATTTATTGCTGGGCCCAATTCATCAAAAAAATTATTTAAGTTCTCCAGTTCGCCGCAGAATGCCAACTCAGATAGCTGAAAACGGACTGCGAAGTTGGAATATGTTATATGAGACCATAATATGACTATTAGGCAAAAAGACTCTTGAATTATAATAGCAAATAAAAATATTACTGTAAAATGGAGATACTTTGATGATCGATGAAATTAAAGAGTTAATATATTTTAAATTAATTTAAACAATATTAACAAAAACCTGATATATCAGTTTATTCTTCTTTGCATATGTTTTACAAATAAAAACCTTCTGAATTATTGATTCTATGAAAATAAATAAAAAAGGATTAACCAAAATTATACTGAATTTGAGGACTGATCACAGCTTTTGTTATTTACAGTATATGAAAGTAACCCCATTTTTAAGAATAATTTATTAAATAAAAAAATGCCCTTTATTAGTTTTGAATTTAATTATACATAACTTGATGTAAAAAAAATACAGGGTGTTCCATTTGACTTAAGCAAGTCTTCACAGTTTGAAGTTTACAAAATGTAACGTCAAAAATGGAACACTTGGTGTACTATTATTGAATTTCTTTAAACTGTAGAGCGTAGCTCACCTTATGGTCTTTCTGCATGCCAAAAAGCAAATGAGTATCTTTTACACGAAGAAGTTATAAAGGTTATTGTAAACCATTACACCTGTCAAATTTTTTTTAAATGTCAAATATCTCTGAAATGGCTGGGTTTAGATATAGGGCACATGTTTTTGACTCAGAATTTTAAGCGCTTTTCGAAAACCCTAAAATATATGGTATTCTATTTAAAATAAGCAAGTTGGTATCGACTTCCGATATAACTGTGCCATATGCTTGTAATTATTTTAGTTGGATTGGCCACACTGCCGTTAGTAGCTCCCTAAATTTTCAAAATTTTCTGGTGCGTACTTTTTCCTATATCGATCGATGCAGTTCCTGGTGAGACACCCTGTATAGCTTGGGGTTTATTAAACTAATATAAAAAAAATCTGATTTTTATTAGAATTGTAACAAAATATTTATTAAAGTTCAATTTAAAGAAATTTGTATGCGATAAATGGAGTTAGGTAATTATTTTGCAGTTTAAACCATTTATAAAGTGTATCCATTTATCCATTTATAGGCGATTAAAAACGAATTCGCAGAAAAAATCTATACTACGTAAAACCAACGGTTTTTCCCTTGTATTCATAAGATTTCCTCTTACGATTTCTGTACATGCTAGTTGATAATAATTATACTAAGTACATTACAAAGTTATTTCTTGTACCATATCGAAAAGTGAAAGTCAACAAAACTTAGCGACCGTTTGTGGGCAAAGACAAGCAAACCACGTGTGTTTGCAAGCTGAGTACTAAACGCTTCAAATAGTCTAAGCAATAACGTGCAAATTCGACGATGAAAGGTTACCGTCTGCCAGTTGTTTTTTAATCGAATGGTTACCGATATTTGTCCGCATAGGTAGTTAGCATATGTACTCCACATACCCCAATTACGCTGGCAGACAAACTTCCGGTCGGCGCGCGGTAACCGGAAATTTAAAAAAAAAATTAGTTACGGGACCAAACCTAGCGCAAAATGTTTGTTTTGGTGTGCCACTACAGTACAGTACTGTAGTGGCAGACATTTCATCGACTGGTTTTTGAGCAATTTGCCATCAAAGAGACGAAAAATGGATCAAAATTTGAAATGCTGATAAAAAATAGTTAACATTAAAATAAACGTCTGCCCAGCCAGCTTATGGTTCACAAGGTACTAAAAAACCCTAACCTTGGCTGGCAGACTTATTTTAGTCCAGTCACATTAGAGGTTTCACCTCGGAATGAGAGATAATAAGCTGTAAACTTGTATAAACCTTTATTTTTGCGTTCTAAAAGTTGTCTCAAAAGTCTCATAGAATCTCGTGTCCGCGTCTTAAGATATTCAAGGTCAAAGGTCACAAAAATCGGTTTTTTGCAAATATCTCGCTTCCTATGGTTTTAATGCCATTTGCATTTATTATAAAAATTGTAGAGAATAAGATTCTCTACAACTTCTATCCCTAACATTTTTTTTATATACTCAACCGTTTTTGAGATAGAGGGCGGAGAGCGCGCCGCGCTTACCTATTCACAGCATAATGCAAGATCAACCGTAAGTCCCGGTAAATAATACGCCGTATAAAGTCTATAAATCATTAAAAAATATATAATTATGAATAATTTGTATTGTTTATTAATTAATACATTATATTTAATGATATTTTTCATTTATCGAATATATGTTTGTTTAATATTACTTACCTTTCCGTGTAATCAAAAAATTGTTGAGTGGAATAATTATATTCTAATATGTATGTTAATTATATTTTAAGTAGAAAAAGAATACAGTAAATACATTTTAATTATATCTTTATTTAGAAATACTTTTTCATATATTTATTACAGTTGAAGTTCAAATGTGGGGAAGTTTTTCAAAAACTTTTATAATTAGAAGGACTTAAGTCTTAATTTTCTTCTTCTTCTTCATCGCTTCCGGTCGCTCGAAAATTTCCAATTCAATATCATCATTTTCGTTGTCAAGGATATTTGTCTCTAGATCTTCGAGAATTTCGGGATCAAATGTACTACCTTCATCGAGATCGCTTTGATACGGTGAAGCATTGAGGCACGCTTGCCCATTACACTGGCCAAAAGCTAAAGAACATTGCAACCCCGATTTCCTGCATCTGCAGCGTGAACCACAACCATTCTTGCAGTTGATTACACGGAAAGGTAAGTAATATTAAAAAAATATATATTCGATAAATGAAAAATATTATTAAATATAATGTATTAATTAATAAACAATGCAAATTATTCATAATTATATATTTTTTAATGATTTATAGACTTTATACGACGTATTATTTACCGGGACTTACGGTCGACCTTACATTATGCTGTGAATAGGTAAGCGCGGCGCGCTCTTCGCCCTTTATCTCAAAAACGGTTGAGTATATAAAGAAATGTTTGAAACAAAAGTTGTAGAGAATTTTATTCTCTACAATTTTTATAATAAATGCAAATTGCATTAAAACCATAAGAAGCGAGATATTTGCAAGAACCCGATTTTTATGACCTTTGACCTTGAATATCTTAAGACGCGGACACGAGATTTTATGAGACTTTTGAGACAACTTTTAGAACGCCAAAATAAAGGTTTATACAAGTTTACAGCTTATTATCTCTCATTCCGAGGTTGACCCTCTTTTTTGGCTTACATGACTGGATTATTTGTCAAATTTAACCCCCAGCAAACCACCCCTTAAAGAGTTAAAAAAATTCTGTTTTTCGTGTCTGTACTTTTTTCTTACAAATATTAAAAAACGTCCTTTGGATATGTTATTACAGTAGAAAATACGAAAAATTTGAGCTTTGGTTGGAAATTTTTAACCTTTTAAGGGGTGATTTGGGGAGGATAAATTTGGCAAAAAATGTCTGCCAGCCAAGGTTAGCGTTTTTTTAGTGCCTTGTGGACCATAAGCTGGCTGGGCAGACGTTTTTTTTTTTTTAATTTCAACTATTTTTTATCAACATTTCAAATTTTGATTCATTTTTCGCCACTTTGATGGCAAATTGCTCAAAAACTGACTGATAGAAATGTCTGTCAGTATATTTGGGGTATGTGGAGTACATATACTTATATACTTCCTCAATATTCTTAATTCAAGCATAGATAAAGATGGTAAATCATATACTTAAATGAAAATTATATTTTAGGTTAATGTTACTCAAAATGAAAATACAAGTTAAATGAGGGCCCTTAGGTTGGTCAAAATATGAGAGGTCCTCCTGGTAAATCGCCAACTTGAAAAACGTCCACGACAGTTTTATTTGATATTAACTAAAATACATCTAAATACCTAGATATAGAAATAACCTACAATTTTAAATGGAAGTGTAAATATTTTTATTAAATTTCGTTGGATTGTGTAAAACTTGCTTATCAAATTTTGCATCAATATTAATATTCATATGGAATAATTAATTTTGAAAAGAAAGATGTTAATTAGTAGGTAATTAATGAAAAAGCATCTTTATTGGCTTAGATTTATTTCATAATTAAATTTAGTGTCGTAACTTTACGACATTTAATTTAATAAACCAACTTATCGGCGATTTACGATCAAAATAATACTAAATATATATGATTTCGAAACGTTCATCTAGCTTACTTTCATTCTAAGCCTTATTTATCATCCACCAATTATATAGGGATGCATATTAAAGATTCGGGCCATAATAAAAATAAATTATTAAATAAATGTGTAATTTTAATTAAAAATGTATTTACTTAAAAGGCTATTTTTTACAGGCTTGAAACTGGCAAAGTGGAGATTGTGATTCTTAAAAGGGGTGAAATAATTTTTAATTAAAATTCAATTGAAGTAAACATTGTTATTTTCAGTCGATAGAATGCATTTAAAAATATGTTTGTAAATTTAAACAAAATATTTTGTGTAAAAAGACTGTCATCTATAATAATTATTTTCATAAAGCGCATCAATATTTTTATATTTTACAGATAGTAATAAATACTAAAAGCAAGACCTAAAGAAAGTATCAAAGTCGTAATCCTCTCATTTCATTTAATCGAATATTAAATAAAGTTGCCACAAACTCCTTGATAATTTATAAAATTTGTATCATACAAAGAGAAGTGAATAAACTTTCATTGCGATTGCCCACAGGTAAAACATTTTTACCTAATAAATGGAAATCCCTGTTGAGGCCGTCGCGTATACCATTCGCAGACTGGTTTCTGGTGATTGCCTTCGTCAGTGCAAAATAGGTATACGTAACGTCAACAAGGAGGATCTCAGAATAATAAGTCTCTATGTAATAGTAGAGTGACAGTAGAGTTAACGGTAACTCCATCTAACAGTGTTAATCGCAATTATTACATTACTTTTTATAAAAATGCACAGCGATCTTTACTAATAAGGTATAATAAAAATTAAAATACCAAAGTATTCCAACAGAGAAATGAGACACACTGGCTAAGGAAATAACCAGAAACCGGTCTGCGAACGGTATACGCGACGACCTTTAATACACATAGTGCATAACGAAAATAATCTTGCAACATCGACACTTATAATGGGGCAGTGCTTTTTAACACGCTTTTATTAGCTTCACTTGTATGTTTTGTTTGTTTGTTTGTAACCGACTTTTTGGACTCGATTTTGACCCACTTTAAACGGACAGATTTAATTGAAACTTTGTACACTTACGAAGAACCGGTAACAATACAATAATTTGATAAGTTTATATCATTATCCTGATCAGGATCGCCAATCCTTTCCTCACGTATCCCTGCGTGAAAGCAAAGGCTTAATATGTAAGTAGATTCCGTAATTGTTAATTAGCTCGGTGGTCGAGTGTGTTAAGGCAGTAGACGCGAAACGACAAACTCCTCCGGCGTGAGTTCAAACCCCACGGCTGAAATAAAAAAATATTTTTTTTTTCAGAAATATCTGTTGGATGGTAATATGTTATAATATCAGCATCAATAAGCAATATAAATATAGTTTAAAACAACTAAAAAACACGCTTTCATAGCACATCAAACTAAAAAGTTAAAAATAAATATAGTTTAAAAAAACTAAAAAACACGCTTTTAAAGCACATCAAACTAAAAAAGTGAAAAATAATTATTAATATAAACTGAAAACAATAATGAACGAAAAATACTAGTATTATTGTGAAAAAAGCGTGGGGCGCTTTGTGCCATATTTTTCGTATATCGAGCAACCCACGCCTTTTTCACAATAATACTAGTATTTTTCGTTCATTATTGTTTTCAGTTTATATTAATAATTATTTTTCACTTTTTTAGTTTGATGTGCTTTAAAAGCGTGTTTTTTAGTTTTTTTAAACTATATTTATTATCGGTTAATTTAGGGACCATTGGCGAGTTATTATACACCACACCTATTAAACCATTGTTAATATTTTATAACCGAGATTTTTTTCTAATGTGGAGTTCAATTTGGATTTTATATTTACACCAATATCATTTGTTTCTTTAACACAGATTGTATTTTACCTTGTTATACAGGGTGTTCGTTTTCAACCTACCTCTAGACGCAACTCCGGACTGTATTGGTATATCGTTTTGAAATTGTGGTCGAATGGGTTTTCGGAAAAGACCTACTATTCGAACTTTTATCACTTCTGGTTATAGCGGAAGTTGACATCAACTTTATTATTTTAAATAGAACCTCCATTTTTTTTACATTTTTGGATTCCTCATTAAAATTAGGGATAAGTTTGATAACACAACCCTACCTTGTCAACTGTTTTTGAGTTATTAAATTTTTTTTTAAAATTTGTTGCGTTTGCAGCGTCTCTCTTTATTGCAGTTATCTTCAAAACTATTTGATAGTAATTAATGATTTTTTGATATTCTCTTATTGTTTTAATGAGTTATCAAACAGCGAAAAATTTTTTTTGAAAAAAACATGTCGAATGTCATAAATTTAAAATCTAAAAACCTTAATTTTTTAAAATCCTTTTACATCGTTACATTAATCGCTCAATACCTAGTAAATGTATAACGCACTATGTGGCTAAATCAGTTTTTTATCACAAAATATCAATTTTAGCCGCATAGTGCCTTATACTTCTTTACTAAGGATTGAGCGATTAATGTTATGGTATGAAAAAAATATTGGGTGCTATTTCAAAAAAATGAAGTTTTTTAAATTTTAAATTTATGGCATTCCAGACACGTCTTTAAATCCATTTTTATTTGTTTCTCAAAAATTTTTTGATTGTTTGGTAACTTATTAAAACATTAAGAAGACGACAAGAAAATATGAACTATTATCAATTAGTTTTGAAGATAATCGCAATAAAGGGAGATGCTGCCAACGCTACAAATTTAAAAAAAATTCTAGTAACTCAAAAACCGTTGAGAATCAAGGTAGGGTTGTATTATTAAACTTACTCAAAATTTTGATGGGAATCCGAAATTGTAAGAAAAATGAGGGATTTCTATTTTAAATAACTGATTTGATGTCAACTTCCGGTATATCCGAAAGTGAAAAAAGTTCGAAAATATTTTAGAATGGTAGCTCTTTTCCGAAAACCCATTCGATCAAATTTCCAAAACGATATTTCCATTCAGTCCGGAGATACGTCTAGGGTGTAGGTTGAAACCGAACACCCTGTATAATATATTTTAAAGAAGTTTTCAAAAAAGAAATTACATTTACAATTCTTGTTTCATACCTATAAGTAATTGTTTCAAAGCTAACATCACAGTTTGAAGGTTCTTATTTCAATTCATCTTCCAAAAATATACGTTTTTTTTAATAACAGGTGGTCGGTGTTTTATCTGCAATGTACATACTCTTTGTGAGGTTTTGAAATTGAATTACTTTTTCTCTTCAGAATTCAGAAGTTACATTGTATAGAAGACATTTCATTAAAACTTTTAAAATAATAAAGTTATTGTCAAACCATTTTGTATAATAAATGGAACAAACTACTTACATCGTTCCATATTATCTGAGCATAGTGTTTTCCAAATAGAACACTTTGAACTAGCTCTGAAGCTTTATGTATTTCTATATCAAAATGTCGGATTTTCATTGAAAGTGTACATACTTACAAAAAAAGTTGTTCCTATTGTTACGTTGTAAAACTGGCTTAAGTCTCAGTGTGTTGTAGTTCTGGCCTACAAATTACGACACGAATAGGTGTCGCCCCGCATTCCTGCAGAGATTGAAGGGTCAGGAGAAAATGGCGATTGCGTAACGTTCGACTGCATTCTGGTAGAGGTTAAGTACAATATTACAAAATTTCCTTGCGGGGTTATAGTGAATTTTACCAGAACAATCATTATTAGTGCTTGTTGCTAGTGTACCGTTTTTGGGTTTGTGGAGCATTAATATACCTTCGTTTTGGTAGGATTTCAAGTAGTTTGGTGCGTTATCGTTTCCTTAGAAGAAAATGTAAGTGATTTCACTTTAGTTTCTAAAATCATGCATTTCCATAACTTGCAGTTGCCGTCAAACTAAAATACCATTGGACGACAGTGCCGTTTTCGACGAGTCATCAAAGTCGACACTCTCTTGGAGGTGAATACCCTTAAATAATTAAATCATTTCATCAGGATAGTGATGTTTCGTGTTTTTAATGCACCTATATGGTATTTCAGGGTTCTACCGGATTCTACCCGGTTTTTACCAGGATTCTACCTAAATACAGGCTTCTTTTGGATACTTGGATTCTTCTTGAATACCTAGTCTACCCTTGGGCTAAGCTTTTCTAATCAACCCTTGCAAAGCTTGTCCGAATATAGTTTCTCACGTACGTCACGTTATCATCGAGACGGCTGGATTCCTGGACTGCTGACGAGCCGTAGATCACAGATAAGCCACCTTTTAATATACAGGGTCGTAATACTTATTACCATTTGCCATTATTACATATTTATAGTTATAAATTTTATACGTTCATATACAATTTCTAGTGTAACTCGCTTAGTTGAAGCGGGCAAGCGTCATTTAGCTAAGAATATTTTATTACCTGGTACGATTTCCATATGTACCCCCCCTTTTGTGCACAAACAGCGGTCCCATTTTATAATCTTACATTGCCAGTTGCTGCATACGAAGCGAGAATGTACTACTAGTGTTTTTGTTAAATGTTAAATATTGGATTTTTATACAAAGTTACACAATATACAGATCTGCCATTAATTATTATTGTCATTAACCCTAAACTACGAGGCTTTTCCTCCAAAATAACCACCCAATTTTCCCGGCTATAATATGGAGAGCTAGCTGAGTGTGTCAATCGCTACCCACTGCCTACAAGTGGCACACTATAATAAATCTCTTTTGTTACAACGCTTTTAGGGGTGAACAGCCCTGCCCCCATATTAAACACTTTACGCTTACGAACCGAAGTGTAAAAAGCATCAAATTTCAAACGTAACACTATATAAGTAAAATCAACTCACAACTGACATTTTCGATTATTTACTATCAATTTCGAAAAATTGAGAGTTATCAATCAGTAGTGGATGATTCTAACGTATCATAGCAAAATCAAGGAACTTGTTATTTTCACAATTTAATATCATAATCATGTAATCGCAGCCAGAACAACATTAAACTGATTTATTAATACACTTTTCAACTGCATTATTTTCTTAGACAATTCCGCATACTTGTCACAAGTTATTAACAATTTTTAGAATGTGTGCCAAACAGATGACATATTTCTGCGACCCACATACACTGCATTTAGTAAAATGCAGTGTATATAATCAGATTGGTTGAATTTTTATTTCTATTATTACCTTAATAATACTGTAATAAACAATTATGATTACTTACCGCCCATACGAATATAATATACAAAAATACAACAAAGGGTATTAAATAAAAAAATTTCTAACAAGACATACAATGACAGAAATAAATTTCAATATGTCCATATACCATCAAAATTAAACTTAAGAGGAATTTATTGCAAAACCAATGATCTCAACTTTTAATCTCGTTAATCTAATTTATCTTCTCTTCTTTATCTTTCTCTCTCTTTTCCTTTTTCTTTTCCCTTTCTCTTTATATTTTTGTGTCATCTCTCCATCATTAGAATATTTCTAATTTAATTTCGTTGGCATCTGTGGAAGAACAGAATCTGTTATTCTCAGAATTCTAAACTTTTGCCATTTATTTGTCTATAGTCAGTAATATACTTTTTTTTGTACAATTTTGAACTTGTAAATTTATTGACAAATAATAAATGTGTTATTATTATTATTATTATTATTACATATACCGGGTGTAAATGAAACCTGGCTCACTCCCTCTATTTTCATTGTTTATAGAAATAAATTGACGAAATTGCAGATAAAATTGCACTAGAAAACAGAATTTTCAATTTTTATACACTTCCTGAATCGCCGGAAATTACCCCAATTTTCTTATTTAAAATGGAACACCCTGTATATTTTTACATTTTTGGAATCTGTGGTGAATTCTGAATATAACAGTATACATTTTTCTCTAATTTTTTATTTATTTTTTTTTTTAACGAAAATTTTAAATTTTGATTTAGTGTTATGATTTACGAAAAATGTTTCTGACGGGTATCTTACTACTGCAAAAATTGATTTATTGTTTTATGATAAATCCTCTCTTATATAGGAGCCTTCAACGGTGAGAAAATCGGTATTTCTAAAAAATGCACATCTGTCAAATCTCAAAATGGTGGCTCATCATAATATTTGGAAAATGCATCTTTTCACGATTACAGTCATACTCATAACTTAGCAATTCCATAAGAATTCACAGTAGAAAATCAAAATTCTTCTAAATAAATAGGTATTATAATGTAATTCACAAAACACGATACATAAAGTAGTGTGCTGTGACAACAATTATCTCAAATAAAGTTATTTGTTTAAAATAGCTGTCAAAATTGTTATCAAGTAAACAATGGCTATATTAGCATTACAGTAAGCGTAATTTAAGTGTAATAGTCACAACAGGTATTTTAAACAAATAATTTTATTTCAGATAATTGTCTTCACAGCACACTATTTTATATATCGGGTTTTGTGTATTACATTATAATACCTATTTATTTAGAAGAATTTTGATTTTTCTACTGTGAATTTTTATTGAATTGCTATGTTATGGGTATCACTGTAATTGTAGAACGATGTATTTTCTAAATATTGTGACGACTGATGAGCCATCATTTTGAGATTTGACAAATATGCATTTTTTAGAAATACCGATTTTCTCCCTTTTTGAAGGCTCCTGTGTAAAAGAGTATTTATCATAAAACAGTAATTAAATTTTTGAAATAGTAAGAAACCCCGACAGAAACACTTTTTTGTAAATCACACCATTCTAAATCAAAAATTAAAATGTTCGTTGGATAAGGAAATAAATAAAAAATCAAAGAAATATGTATCTTGTTATATTCAGAATTCGCCATACTCCAAAAATGTAAAAATAAACAGGATGCGCCATTTAAAATAAGAAAGTTGGAAATGCATAAAAATTGAAAATATTGTTTTTTAATGCAATTTTATTTGCATAAACACATATTAAAATTTCATCAATTTATTTCTGTAAACAATGAAAATAAAGGTTTCATTTACACCCGGTATAGAACTCTTACTGCTAAAGAAAAATTTACAAACCCTGCATTTTATCTTACATGAAATGATTTTAGTTACTTTCTGTTTTATAAACCTGTATCTTCCTTTCTTTAGCAGATAATTTCGTATACACTACTGGTCCCTACATGTGTTTAATGTAACTGACAGTGATGGGCATAATAGAAAACTGATAGACGACAAAGACAGTTGTTCTGCGCTACTGCCACACGGCTGAATTCGATATTCCCTTACACATTGTATATTCTCTTACATTTTGTCTCACTGAACGCAGATTTTGCATGAAATGGAGACCAGTGGTGTATAAGCAAAGTTCCTTTGTGTGGATGGGGTGTCAATCTGTTCAAAAAATATTCTTATAAGAAAGTACAGTGTTGTTTTACATCAGATCGTTTGTTATGATTTTGTTTCAGTATAATTTTGTGTCTGTAATAATACGTCGTTTATCATAACTTCACTTCCCATCAAGTTAGATATATCAGCTTCCTCAGCGTTCACAGCATATCTCATATTCCTTTGAAGAGCTCAAACAAAGTAGCACGAGCCAGTCGAGCCACAGAATGCGTTGTTAAACCACATTGTTATCTACATTGTCTTGCTAGCCATTCCTGAATTGAAGTCAACGCAGAGTCATCTGCATAATTTGACACAATGTATTATATTATTATCAAGTAGGATATGGCGTACAACCGAGTCTGTAAATCACTTGCCAGATGGTGGTAATAAGCAGCGACACGAGATTTTAAACCTGGCATTTGCGGGGCTCTTATTATTTAATAGCATTGTACATATAATATAAATACTCCATTTAGCTATTAACCACCTATTAAAAATAACTTTCAAAAGTGTCATTTTTGCTGAACCCAAAATATCTCGTACGTACTGTCTGGTCGGGGAAAGAAGACCCCCGGAAAGAATGTGATTTCTACATTCCACTCACAATTAAGCGTAAATGAAATAAATGAATTAGTGCATGGCAAATTTTTGTGATCGTTTGCACCCGCACGTACTAATTGGGAAATATATCATTTTCTTTCGCCGGCTGGACAGTAAACAGTTCTCAAGCTTAAAACCAACAAATAACAAGTAGTAAATAAAAGTCAAACTTAGTATTTCAAAAAAAAAACTTTATTTTAATTTAAAAAAATATATTAATATAGTTTGATTCCTGATAATTAAATAGCGCATCTCAGGTAGTCATTCCAGTTACGGACATACGTACAGTTCTCGTACAAGTAATAAAATGAGAATAAATATTGTGAATACAATGTTAGACGATTTTTTTAGGAATTAATTATAACCCTCGCTCATGATATTTTATTGTATATTATTAATTAATTGTAAAATACAACACATTCATGTCCTCTCGTAATTAACTGAAACAGTGAAGAAACAGAAAACTAATCTTAAATGTGGGTGCCATCATGTTACAAATATAAGCTGTATTGTTATATTTTAAATTACATAAATCAAAAGATTAGTACTTGTTTACTGAAAAAGTCTAAAATAGGTGTACCCATATGAACTACCTTAAAACTAAATAACAAAGCACTATATTATATGCCGATTTTGTACGATCGTAAAAGGTCTGTTATAAATTGAAAACGCCTATATGTTGCAGTTCAAAGACAGAACCACCACAACCTACACACATTGCAATTGAAGATACGTGTGATTTTGCGGCCCCGAGGATCAGCAGTTTGCAATTTCATTTCGATAGATAGAGTTTTAGGTGTTTTATTGTGTTATTGTGAAAAAATGTCTCGACGGGTTCCTTCGCGAAATACGATGGACCGGTGGAAACAAAACAACCCAGAACTAGAGTTTAATAGTACAAAACTTTATTGCAAATGCTGAAAAAAAGTTATATTGTGGACACGAAAATTGAACATTTTAAAATTTCCAGTATTTTAAATACGCTTCTGTTACGTCTGTAGACGGTCATTTTCAGGCTACAAATAGATTTTAGATAACAAGCGCCGAAATCTAACTCCAAATCATTTAGAACAATTATTTATTAATAATATACTTAAATTCTAGTGCCAAAAAAAGTCGTGCAAACCTTTTAGGAAAATTTGCATTTAGTTGTAAGTAGGATTCGCACGTCGTATTATATTTGGTCGTAATCAATAAATTTTAGTTCGCTTCTTGATGCAAAGAGGCAAGTGCGTACGTGTAGTGTTCATTCAAACGAAAATATCGCTAGAGTGAGTGAAAACGTCGCCGAAAATCCAAGAACCTCGATTCGTCACCGTTCTCAAGTTTTTTTGATGCACTTTAAAAACAATTATGCATCAAATAACTAGAAATTCTCGAAATAAACACGGATACGTAGTTATTTACAGAAATAACAACTATACCCCACAACATTTTGAAATTTACTAACCAAAACATTACCAACAGTTTCATCGGCTCCCTGATTTGATGAAGGATGAGCCATCGCAGCGCATGACCCCTAAGATGAATAATTTATTGACAGTACTTGCCCCGCTACTAATTACGCATACCAATGGTCGTGCTCGCAACTTCGTGATTTTGTGGGGCTTTAGGAGAATTTACCCCGAGTGGCCAATTCACTATATCTGTCTTTGTTTTCTTATTAGTTTTAGATAAAGAAAATATTTGCAAATCGCTAGAATTTTCCTAAACATCTACTATCTGTACAATAAACTGTGTGTGGAAAGAAGGGATATGACAATGCGTGCTCTCTTTACTTCACAAAAACAACGTACAATGAGGCAACATTGATACATAATACTCTTTCTCTCCCATGAATGACTTTGTTATTTTTATCCTTTATGCACACACACAAACAGGCACTCAAATTAAACTTTTTCCCATACTGTATGTCGCTGTTCAAAGACAACCTACACACATCGCAATTGAAGTATACGTGTGAATTGGCGGCCCCGACGATCAGCAGTTTGCAATTTCATTTCGATAGATAGAGTTTTATGTGTTTTATTGTGTTATTGTGAAAAAGTGTCTTGACGGGTTCCTTCGCGAAATACCATGGACCGGTGGATACAAAACAACCCAGAACTAGAGTTTAATAGTACAAAACATTATTACAAATGCTGTAAAAAAGTTATATTGTGGATTTAAAATTTCCAGTAGTTTAAATACGCTTCTGTTACGTCTGTAGACGGTCATTTTCAGGCTACAAATAGATTTTAGATGACAAGCACCGGCCTCTAACTCCAAGTCATTTCGAACAATTATTTATTAATAATATACTTAAATTCTAGTGCCAAAAAAGTTGTGCAAACCTTTTAGGAAAATTAGCATTTAGTTGTAAGTATGATTCGCACTTCGTATTATATTTGGTCGTAATCAATAAATTCTAGTTCGCTTCTTGATGCAAAGAGGCAAGTGCGTGCGTGTTAGGTTAGGTTATGTTTGTTGTGAGTGGGTCTCAGTAGACCCTCCACTGCGGCCATCAGCAGGCCTATTGTGGCTCACGCCTAATTATATTTCAGTCAATAATTTCAGTCTCTTAATGAAACTGATAACTTTATTGGGTGAGAATGTGTCCAGATCCTCTGGCAGCAGTTGCCCTTTGCCATCGGATCCTCTCCACAGTGGGACAGGTGCATAAGATGTGGTCTGCCTTCTCATGATCCTCCAGACATAGACGGCACTTGGCGTTTTCCGCTAGGCCGAGTTTATGCAGATGATAGTTTAGTCGGCAGTGCCCGGTATATAGGCCTGTTAGAGTTATCAGGTTTACCCTGTTTAACTCTAAAAGTTTCTTAGCTCTTGATTTCAAAGGGTATTTTATAAACGCCTTCAAATGAACTAATCCTGGTAACTCTTGCCAATACTGGAGAGTTTTCCTTTCAGCCCAGGTTGAGATAGCCATCTTAGCAGTACTTGCCAAGTATTGGTTCTGGTCCGATGAATCGTGATCCCGTTCCTTCTCTGGCTAAGTAGCCCGCTATTTCGTTACCTTCCATACCAGAGTGGCCGGGTATCCAGACCAGTCACCTTGTTGTTTTTGCTCAAATGATTTAGAGCTTTCTGACAATTCCATACCGTTTTGGAATTACACCGGTAGGAGCCAAGAGCTTTTATAGCTGCTTGACTATCTGAGAAAATGTTTATTGATCTGCGTGTAAGGTGCATATATTCCAGCCTTCGTACACACAGTTCAATGGCATGAACCTCAGCCTGAAAAACAGTTGCATAAGTACCTAGGCTTGAGAATATCCTCACCCTTGGTCTGTACCTATGTACTCCGGCTCCTGTTCCCTCGGGAGTTTTGGAGCCGTCTGTAAACCAGCAACTATCTGCCTTCAGTAGGTCGGCTTTATTTCGATCCCACTCATCTCTTTCTGGAGAAAGGATGTTGAAGGTCAGCTCGTAGTTGGTCATGGTAGGCATAATATCCGAGGGCATTCCCAGGATGCTGTGATTCTCTATGTCATCCAGCAACCTGTTCCGCTCCATGATACTAGTCTGTGGCATATTAATGGCCGCTTGTTGCAGTCTGTAGGTTGCCCACCTCGCCTCTCTCTCTAGATATATATGAAGAGAGGGTAAATCCAGGAGGATTTCCATTGCAGCTGCCGGTGTGGTGCTAATTGCGTGCGTGCGTGTAGTGTTCATTCAAACGAAAATATCGCTAAGGTGAGTGAAAACGTCGCCGAAAATCCAAGAACCTCTCTCTCCAGATATATATGAAGAGAGGGTAAATCCAGGAGGATTTCCATTGCAGCTGCCGGTGTGGTGCTAATTGCGTGCGTGCGTGTAGTGTTCATTCAAACGAAAATATCGCTAAAGTGAGTGAAAACGTCGCCGAAAATCCAAGAACCTCGATTCGTCACCGTTTCCGCAATTGAGCATTTGAAGAAGCTCCACGCAACAAATGTTAACGATAGATCTGGGTGTACATTCACACAAAAATACGTTTACTCACGATCTGAAGCCTGCAGACACAGGCACCGCTTGTCTGTTGGATCGTACAGCAAATTGCAGGTGATGCTAAATTTCATCTTCAGAGACTAAGCCCATTTTCTCCTCGGCCGATATGTTAATAGGCAAAATTGTTGCATTTGGGGACGTGAAAACCCTGGAATAAGTAAATAACAAACAATACATCCACGTCGCATTATTGTTTGGTGTGGTTTTTGGGCTGAAGATGTCATCTCTTTCGCAAACGAGGATGCAAAACGGTTACTGTCAATGGCAAACACTATCATAACATGCTAAAAAATTTTTTATGGCCCCAATTGAGGGATATGGATTTCGAGGATATATTTTTTCAGCAGGACTGTACTACATGCCACATGGAAAACAAAGACTTTACTGCGAACAAATTTTCTTGACTGTGTCATTTCTCAGCAGGGTGGCATCAATTGGCCGGCAAGATCAAGCGATCTAATGTCTTTGGACTTTTTCCTTTGGGGCTTTGTAAAGGACAGAGTCTACGTTAACAAACTGTAATCGGGCTACGAGCACAAAGACAATATTCGTCGAGTTATTGATGAAATTGAGCCGCAATTTACGAAAATGTAATTACAAATTTCGCCGAATGAGAGGACATCTGTAGGAACAACCCAGCAGATAGTGTACATGTTAGAACATAAGCCTCATGCTTCTACTTCAGCTGACATAAAAATTATAAATTTTATTCAAAAAACAAATGCCCAAATTCAAAATGGGACGTCCTTTATTTTTATGCGTTTCAAGTAAACCACATTGTAAACATAGTAATGAATGGATATCAATTAAACCATAGTGTAAGCGTAGTAGTAATTTAATACTATAATGAAACCAAACAGCTATAGGCATATAACCTGTGGCACATTGTACGTAAACATTCGACCAGTTAAATTGTATTGCAATATGATTTATCCACGAAGGGTGCTCTAGGCAACGATAAACAGATGAGGAAATAAACAACCCTTTACTGACCCTTTTCAAAATGTTACAGTTAAATGAAAGACTGCAAACTATTACACTGTTGATTCTTAATGATGTTTATAAATAAATAAAAGTCCTTCAAATGGTGGCGTCTAACTTCTAGACACTCAATTATTCTTATTAAATTTTAAACCAGATTGAATGAAATTTCAATTCATTTACACATAATTAACACTTGTCTAACCGGTATTTTTCCTTCAGCAAACAACTCCTCTCAAAATCTTTTTTAAAAAGGACGAATAGTAGAATATTAGAACATGATAAATATATATTGACAAAAAAAACCGATTTCCCACAAAACAAAATTATTAAGCGCCTAACAAAACACGGGTAGCGTGTTAAAAGTTTACACAGAGGGAATTTTGATGTCATCCCACAGATGGATCTTAATTGTTATTTTGTTTACATCATTTAGCAATTTTGTTCAATTTGGGAACTTTCAAACTAGAGATATGTTGTGTGTACGGCGAGTATAAAGATATTTCTTATTTATTCGATATTTTCTGTTTAGTATAGTGCGTTAGTGGGCGTAAAAAATGGCGAGACAGTCCGCGTCTTCGAAAACAGTAATGCGTTGTTATGTTAAGTGTGCGATGTTAGACTTTCATAGCGAAGGGCCGCTGTGGCCTGTGACGAAACATGTGTCGTTGATAAAACACCAAACATTGATTGACGGAGACAAGCAAAGGCGATGAAACGGAAAGGAGCTGTTATGTAGAGAAGTTTACAAGGTAAAATACGATTGCTATACTGTCTGCCCTTGTTCTGCAAGCTGCCACTGTTATTTACGCCATGACATCCAAATTCCATATATCATTTCAGTATTACCAGTTCTATCACTATCTTGGAAAAAGATAATATACAGGGTGGTCCGAAGTTTACCTGACAAACTTCGACACGTGATAGAGGGACTTAAAATAAGCCGAAAAGTTCCTATCAACTTACATCCTTAGGAGATTGCTAACAAAGCTACTGGATGTTAAAGTTTTGTGAAAAACAAACAAGTTTTTTAATAACTCTAAAATTACGAAAGCTATCGACTTGAAGTTTTAGGGGCGGTGATGATTTTTAAGTCTCTATTGTTTCATAAAATCTTATCTTTGTACTGCCTCCAGTGGCGCCGCCAGAGGGTGGGGGAGATGAATTTTTCGCCGTAATTATGTTACGCCATTGTTTTGTGCAGTTGATTTTGAGATTGTTCGATTCAGTGTTCAATTTGGAAGAAAGACGGTATCTTTTAGTTTTTTCGTACAACGCTTACTTTTCGAGTAAAATAGTAAAAAAGCATTTTCATGACTAAACTTTATTGAAAGTTTATCATTTATTTCATAAATTACAGAATTTATGTAAAAACTAAGAACATAAATAAAACTCATTACCAAACAGTGAAACACGGGAAATTAAAGAAGTTGCTCAAATTGGAGCCCATTGACTTCAATACATTTGTGACACCTCTGAATTGTGGAATTGACAGCGGCGGATACTTGATGATGATTTTCCCTCATCTCGTTGCAAGCTTGTTGGATACGCTCAAGTAGCTGATCTCGCGTTGTCACCGGTGTAGCATAAACTTTTTTCTTTTAAATAACCCCACATATAAAAGTCTAAAGGCGTGAGGTCAGGTGATCTTGGTGGCCAAGCCACCGGACCTCTTACAATATTCTCCTGGGCGTTATAATTGTTTCCCACACGACCTATCCATCTCTTAGGATAATTAGCGTCCAACCATTCGCGCACCACCCGTCCAAAGTGCTCCATCCAACTGTATCCAACTTTCATTTCGTACATCAAGGGGAACATTTCCCATTATTTCGAGAAGGTCATGAGTGAGGAAATCCCGAAACAATTCTGCATTTAGCCTAGGCGGCAAGAAGTGTGGGCCACAAATGTTGTTGCCAATAATACCCAACCAAACATTTACACTAAATTCATTTTGAAATGATCGAAGGCGGGCTTGGTGAGGATTTGCGTGTGCCCAAACATGCATATTATGGTGATTCACTACTCCAGCTCTGGTAAACGTCGCCTCATCGGTCCATAATATTTTTCTTAAGAATTCGGGATTCCCCCTTACAAAGTTAATTAGCCAACGACAAAAATTTAAAAACTTCTCTGTATCACCGGGATGTAAATTTTGTACGGGATATAAATGTAAGCTTTTCTGTGGTCTCGATGTAATACTCGTAGCACTTTAGACTTGGATGTTCCTAATTGTTGTGCTGCCCTGCGAGAACTTAAACTTGGATTTTCGCCAAAAGCTCTAAGAATTCTTCCGTTTCCATTTCTTCCAATATTTCTTCGATCTTCATTTCTATTTTGTCGGTTATCTCGCAATCTCCTTTCGCAAAAATTGCGATGGGTGTCTGTAAAAACTTGAACATTTGGTCGTCTCCTATTTGGATACCTCCTTCAGTATTCTCGAACTGCCTGTTGAGCATTGCCATCACAAAACCCATAAATAAAATGAATATCAGCATACTCTTCATTGCTGAACAATCTTGGCATCTTGTAGCTTGGTACACAACATTAACACTAGTTTTGACAGGTCAAACATTGACTGACAACACTGTTTCTTTGTTTACCAAAGGCAACTAGGATTATTAATTTTATCATTAATGTAGGAAAGGTTTTACTGTTTTAGTAGAGAAAGCAGAAATAGTCGTTTTACTCGAAAAGTAAGCGTTGTACGAAAAAACTAAAAGATACCTTCGTTCTTCCAAATTGAACACTGAATCGAACAATCTCAAAATCAACTGCACAAAACAGTGGCGTAACATAGTTTCGGCGAAAAATTCATCTCCCCCACCCTCTGGCGGCGCCACTGGAGGCAGTACAAAGATAAGATTTTATGAAACAATAGATACTTAAAAATCATCACCGCCCCTAAAACTTCAAGTCGATAGCTTTCGTAATTTTAGAGTTATTAAAAAAATTGTTTGTTTTTCACAAAACTTTAACATCCAGTATCTTTGTTAGCAATCCCCTAAGGATGTAAGTTGATAGGAACTTTTCGGCTTATTTTAAGTCCCTCTATCACGTGTCGAAGTTTGTCAGGTAAATTTCGGACCACCCTGTATAACTGTTTGCAATTTTTTCTTCTTTGCTCATTTGAAAGTATGTCAGTATAAAAAATACTACCTTAAAAATAAACTAATATTCCATACCAGTCTAAAAAAGTATTCACTTTTTTTCTATTGTGGTATTAAACGTTAAACACCACGGGCGATACAATCTTCCATATTCCTAAAGTAACTTTCTGGGGGCGGAAGACTATATTGAAAAAGCACTTAAAGTTGACTAAAAACTATTACTAGACAGCTGGTAAAGTATGTACGATATATCCATTACTTTTACATCTCCGTTTGTTATCCGCTTAGTAAAATTCTGGGAACGCCAGTCACTCTATAGTATTGACTGACCAACCATATTTAAACTAGCATATTCACAGATGTTGCAAACGAGAGTTGATTATAAAACGGCATAGTTAAATGTTAAATGTATCAACAAAAGTTATTCTAATGAATCTTATATCCTGTGCAGTAAAAATAGAGCTAATATGGGAGGAAAACGATACAATGCAACGCCAAAAACGTGTTGCTGCAACGTTTGCGAATGTGCAGAGAGGCGCGGCGCGCTTGATTTGGAAGCGCCTTAATAAAATAAATTGTAATTTCTGGCAGTGTATTTACAAATATGTACGTACAAGTAAAAATATAGTGCTGTATAGGGAAAATGATACAATGCAACGCCAAAAACATTGATGCTAAATTTTTGGAATAAATTGACTTTAATATCTAAACTTTTTCTTGTATTATTCGAATATTTCTTTTCTTTTAGGAGATAAAATTTCTAGCGGGAGTATTACGTTACAACCGGCATATTTGTATTAAAAGAATTGAAATAACTTTTCGTTTCTATGTAAAACAATTCAAGAAACAACAAAAGCAGGTAACCCCGACATTCCAAGAATTATTAAACATGTATTTTCAATGTGTCCTTGCATTATGAAAAGGAACCAGTTTTTGGATATTGAGTTTGAGTGTTTCTTGATACAAAACAATCTCCTTAAGTTACCCTTCATAATGTAGAGCCATTAAGCTGACGAGAAATTGGTTAAAATTTTGTTTTGGTTTTCATTCAAAGTAACATTTTTAAGAGTGTGACTTCTAAAAGTTGACATTGAAACCACTTTTACACGGCAATGCTTTTTGAACTTATATATTATACACTTTGTTAAGTATAATTTGTTTGTTAAATTATTTGGCGCAGTCCATCGTCAATTTCTTTAAGACACCCTGTATAAATAGAGTACATTTATCCGCATTTTCGTTCCTTGTACAAAAAAATCCCGTGAGAAATTTCTATAAAATTTCATCAGTCATTTATGAGAATAATTAACTAAAATTATGATGAGTAATACTTGCTGAAACAGCAAGTATTACTCGGATCTACTTACTAAGATCGTCAGTCTGATACATGGCATTGTAATAGATATAGGTATAATTATACAAAATTATACTAAATTGGGTCAAACCCATTTGAATCCATATTTTTAAAACATTTTGTATAAATATCACCACTGTTTGCTTTACATTCTTGATATAGAACGAAAAATTCAATTAGCCTTTTTTTTGGCTTACAACAAATATATTGACAAAACTTCGTTAAGGTTGATCAAGCCATTTGAGACATTCAATGGTCATGTTTTTAAACATTTGGTATAAATATCAGTTGTCACATTTGCGGTCAGAATATATCAGAAACATGTATACTCAATTTCATTAAAGTTTTATCCCTATTTCTGACAACAAATACGGTCAAGGATTATCAACGACAAGGACGAAACAAGACAACAACGACAGCAAACAAACAAACATTTTGTTCAAATTATTTTCTTGTATCCCGTGTTTTCTTTCTATATGTAGTTATAAAAATGATTATTTGTCAACGTCTTACGAGACGTCTTATGCTATTCAAAATTATAACGCAGCAACTAATCAGCAACTAGTGGAAGTACTTAATAATTGATCTACATTCATTCATAAACAATAAATTAAATTTGCATACATGTAACGCTGCACAGGAAAAAAGACCTTTTCTTCATTTTTAGGACAGTTAAAAAATAATAATCGGAGTCAAAACATCATGTTTTTAGATTATTGCAGGAAACGCTACCTACATTTTTTCTGAACAAGTACAGGTAGGTTTAAGTTCATACTGTACTTGCTAAATAGTAAAAAAAAATCTATTTTCCTGAACCTTCACGCCTGGATTAGCCACAAATCGTGTTATTAAAAAAAAATAATAAAAAAATCCTGTCAACGTGATCCTGCAAAATATATTGAGCAAGGCATATAAGGACTATCTAGTCATTAACTTCAATGTCATATGATGTGATTTTTTTTTATTTAAAATGTTTTTTAGACAATATTAAATATTTTGTTACATACCGGCTATTGCTGACCGGTGCGGTGAAGCAGTTTTCTAGAGCACGCGATAGCAATTGTGACTAGAAAATTTCGCCATTGTAACTGCGGGTTTGAAACCTGCCACAAGCACCGGCAATGTCGATGGGAATGGTTGTGTCTCCGCATTTTTTCATGAGTGTAACTCTCGCACGTGCAGCTTCGGCTCTTGAACCGCGGGTTGTCTAATTTCTGTGGTGTTTATTATTTATATAGGTATAAAAGAAAATTTCCATAATAAAGATTTATTTTTCCATTTTTTCTAATTAATCATTCTTTTGTAACTAGTGAATATTCTATTAACAGAAATATACGAGAATTTTTCATAACTATCCATGATCTATTTAATGTTTTACAGCTTTACAAATTTTCGGGTACTTGAAAACACAATGAAATGTTCTAATGTTGATCAAATACAAATTCGAAGGACCTTTTGTTCTATATGTCTACTAAGTTAACAAGCCATCCTTACCTAGCAAATCTATCTTCTAAAAGTTCTAAATCAATCCGATACCTCTTTTTTAACGTCCTGTGACAACTCACGCACAAACACCAAAATCAACAATTTTTCTTGTCACAAAAAAATAACAAAAACTGGACGACATGATTATTGTTCAAATATATATAAATTTTTGTTCTCCGTAAGGTGGCCGTCAAATTATCAACTCAAGAAGCAAAAGGTTTTACATGGTAAAATGACGCGATGACGGAACACACAATGACCTAAACTTTCGAAAAAATAAGCCTTCCAGTTTTCATTTTTTCTCATACTGCATCACGTTAAGCCTGGAGCAAATCTAAAACTTCTTACTAAGTAGTTTTTATTCTCTTTAAAATTATGAGGGAGCTCTAACTCTTCAGACAAGCATCAAACAGATTAATAACAGATACTTGAATGAATTTGCTAACAACTAGTCATTGTCTGCATGAAATCTGAATTTAAATTCTCATAAGCAGACACTGATTTGTGTCTTGTAAATCGATTGGAACTCTTCATTTATATTCTTATTTACAGTTATAATCTGTGAAAAAATATTTATTTATTTTGTTCAGACTAGCAGATATTAATAATAGGTACTTATTTTCTCTTTCATAGATAAAAAAAATAGAATTTAAGGAAAATTATTTTACCATTTCGCGCATTGGATACAAAAAGAATAAATATACCTACTTTCTTCAAATCAATTAAAAAATAATAATAATAATAAACAAACAATCAAAGAATAAATAAGATTTTGTATATCAGGCAAATAATATACCGAACCTTTAAAAATGTGAAAACGCTTAGTTCAACATGTACGAAAAAGTCAATAAAAAATCTCTGCAACTTATTTGTTCGCAAATATACGAAAAACTTATTTACATTATGCTTGTCATTTGTTTCATCTACAAAATGGTACTAAGATTTCTTAGTTTACTTTTTCCGGATGACACCAACTTGGTAGTTGAAACCAATGTTTTGGTGTTTGTGATAACTACGTTAGTGTTAGTGTCGTCACATGAAAGGTTCCAATCCACTTCAGAGATAAATTGGTATATAAATATTGATATCGAGATATTTGAATATTTTTAAAACAAAACTTTAGCTTGTATGTCACAAAAGGTAAGAAAATAAATACTGAAATAAACCTTTGCCCATTCTTGAAAATTAACCCCCGGAATAAGTCAACAACCCTTGGTATGCAAATGGTGAAACCTCTCAATATGTATACTCGAATTTTGCCCATTCTGAAAATAAATTGACAGCTAAATTGTTAATTAGTGGTCTGAAAGATGGCTTCACAAATTGTCATTTTGAAAAATATTAAGTGTACTAAAACGTTCCTTTCGAAGTAGCAACCTTGAAATAACAGTTCTCGGAAATTTATTTACTCTCACATTTTTCAAAACTTTTTTTCGATAGGTGTGCCACTAATAATTTCATATAATTACGCAGAATTATTTATAATTACATATTACTACATACTATTATTTCTAATTGCTTAGTATTAATAATAATTAATATCATGGACAGGATACTACGCCAGAGTGCAGGACCGGTAGCTACTACTGTCTCATATGGTTGACAGAAGAAAATACGTAGACAAATAAAAGCAAAAGTATAAAATCATTCAATATTTCAAAAACTGTGACAACTATTTTCATAAAATTTTGGCATACTATATTAAACAATATATGTGAAGAAGTGGGTCATTTAGTTCTTTCGTAGGCGTTCAAAGTGAGGATACATTTGAATCGCATAGAATGTTTTATATTTTATACTGTCATATTTATCTGAATGCGCTAGTATAAAAGTTTTAGAGGTAGATAAATAAATCAAATACTTCCAATACATGTTAGGCTTGAACGGATGCTTGCGTAATACGTAATAATTATTTTATTATTTTTTCTAGAAATCTGTTGTCATTATAGTTTTTAATCATTTTTTTGTAGTTTATGTAAAAACGGTAATGAAGACGCCGTTGTTAAGAGCGTTTTATGCGACAAGGACCATCACGCACGCACCCGTACACTTTCAGATTACTACGATTACTAAACATATAACTGAACTACTACTAGGAACATCAACATCATCAGCGGACAAACTGCCAAGCATTATAAAATTATATATGGGAAAATCCTTCATTCCCGCACAGTAGGGCAATTTTTTTTTCTTTAAGAAATTTATAGAAACTCATTGAATTTTTCAATTTTGTCAATTAAATGTTTTGGATATTTTGCTACATTGATAAATTATTTTGCATAATTCATTCAAAAACATGCATACAATTATTTAAAAATTTAAACGGAACGAAATACGCTGCATGTTTATTGAAACTTTTTCTTAAAATGAGGTCCTTTCTCAATTATCTAAGTCTTGGTATTTAAAAATGGGACACCCTGTATACATATACTTTTTATTACGATTTCTGGCTTAATATAGAAGCCAATAATTTTAATCCAATGGATACACCTGTAATTTCTTAAAATGCCAAAAATGTATGTTAATCTTTATAGCTACAATTTAAAAACATTTTCTTCTGTTCTAGCCTGATCAATATCATCTCCTAATTAGTAATTACACATTATGGCTAATACCGAAAATCAATCGGTGATAACAATATTCAAAAATAATTGTTCAATTACCTAAACATATAAACGATAATTTATTATTTGTTGGATATGACAATCAGGTATCAATATCAGAGGTGAAGGATTCTAATATTGCTGATTTGGAAAAATTGGTCCACAACCAAATGCCGAAAATCATTGAAAAGAAGAAATTAGAAAAACATACGGGCACATTTGAAAAATTTAGCATTATTCTTTTTTTACCTACTTATTATTATTACTCAAGTCATAATTACTTTTTTCTACTCATGGGAGTAGTAATAATTGATTTATTAGACATTTACTACCTGTACTTTAATGAAATTCATTATAATACAGATTTTTCATTGAGATGCAGGTTTATAACCAATAGAAATGCAACATTACAGCAATATTCAGTCAATATCGAGTATTGCTATGAGCATGACAAATCTAAAATTTATCAATTTTGACAGTTCACATTTACTTTGTACCTTGTAAATTCCTAAAATTTGTGCTTTTTGCAAATAAAATCGCTAAAAATGTGCGCTAGTGAGAGTGAAATTGAGAATTTAACTCGACCAGAAATTGTGGAACAAGAACCGCAAATAATTTATTACCCGTAAAATCAGCAAAAACATACGAAAATTTTACTCTCAGTTTATGGATTGGAGTGACAAAAATAAGGTTAGCAACTTTTCAGAAAACGTCTTAATTGTTTATTTAATGGCTGGTCGTTGAAAAAATAGTGTATGCAATTCACATTTAATAGCTAATAAGACACTCGTAATCATTACGATACGAGCCGTAGGCTCGTAGCTATCATTAAATGGTCGTTGCCCAATACACTATTAATTACTTGTTATTACTTACTATTATTTATAATTATTCATATTAAGAATATGTTGAGAATAAATTACTGTTAATTACCTTAATTCGAAAAGTAATTTGAATTATTGTACACTTTATCTAGAGAGGCACACCCATCGCTTTTTTCATCACAGTTTCAAAGTAAAAAAAAATCTTTAAAACATAAATATTAATAATTCAATATTTCTGTTCACAAAGCATTTGAGTAATAGTTATAAAACTGATTGAAAATGCACCATAGGGTGAACGAGGTGTCAAAAACCTTAAATTATTTACTAACAAACTATTTAGGGTGGGAAGCAAACCTTTATTATTTTAGGACAGTTTTAAATCCCTAATATTTAATACCTTACAAATATTCATCTCGTTCTTATTTCGGAAACAAAGTGTCCCTTACAATAACATATTATCAATTAAGTGTCCACCATTTTTAAATCTGTAACCGATTATGTACAAATCATTGTAATGAATTCGCATCAGTAAAATCAGAACTACATATATGAGGTGATATTTTTCGACTGTTTATAAAGGTGCTGTTACACGGACAATTAAAATTGACCAATTCACAGCAATTGTTGGCTACTTTTTAATTCAGCCATATAGTAGCAACACTTGGCGATTATATATGGATCAATATTGAGTCAATTAAATCGCTTTTAAATTGCGGATATATTGACGGGCAACACGGCATTTTGGAAATTAGTGCTTACACAAGAAATGGAATACTCCATAAATCCAGTCCACAGTTTTCGCAGATTTTTAAATTTTTTGTGCTTCTTCCTCAGTCACTCCAAATTTTGTTGCAACAGCTTTCCACTCGTCTTTTTTTAAATTCCTGTTTCTGTATTCTATATGGGTGTTATCCCACAAACAAGGTCGTGAACGAATTGTTTCAATAAAATTAATAATTGTTTCATTACTCCACGAAGAAGACATTTAGACATATTAATAGAATCAAAAACATGAACACATTTATCACTAGGGCCTCGATAATAGCAAGAACACAGCAGAACAAGAGATGGAAATATTATGCGACAGAAATAGTACTAAATTGACATGTATTTTCCAAACTCGTTGATTAGACGGTAATACGTGAAAGCGATCTGCGCAATATAGCTCGATATGGAGCAACATACATAAAAGTGGGGCAACATTGTAGAAATAATTGCAGTATATTGCACAACATTGCCCTATTAATTGCCTATAAAGTTGGGAGATACTTGTTGAAAGTTGGGAGATACTTGTTGAGCAATAAATTTCTCAAAAAGTTGTCCGTGTAACAGCACCTTAAAGCCTGGTCTAGAACAATAAAAAAATTCATAGAAAAGTGATCAAGAATGCAGAGTAACACACATTACATTAGTCGTAATCGAATGGATGAAGCCATTAAAAAAGTAACACGCAATCAATATATTATAGTGTCTTGTGTGTCTTTCTTTATATACCCATAATAATAAGAATAATAAGTATCGATATGAAGTATGAAGTATCTTAATCGACTTGATATAACTGAATATTTGAAAATACCAAGAGTAAAAATGCACATGACATTAACGTAAAAGTGTTAAACTGTGAAATATATTATTCTCATTGCACTAAACTTAACAATCAGGTATAAATAACGTCTTTCCAAAAATTCTAAAACTGTCTAAATTGTTACCTATTTTTAAAAACGATTATACATGCCACCCTGCATATTACAGACCAATTTTCATCAAACCTGTTTTTGCAAAAGAAATGGCTAAAACTTCAAATAACTAATTATTTTGAAAATTGTAAATTATTCACTAGCTGCAAATATGGTTTCAGGAAAAACTTGTTGACGACTTTGGCAGTCAATTAGTTAACAAACATAATAAATAAAAGTTTTGAGAAGGAATATTAGTATGTGTTCAATTTTTGGACTTAAGGAAACCTTTCGCACAATATTTTAGGAAGAAAATTAAGCTTTATAAATTTTCTGAAAATGGCAAAAAGTTGTATTTGTCATATTTCACTGACAGATCTTAGTTGGTTACGGTTAATAATACTAATTCAAATTTCTTAAATATTAAATTTCGTGTACCCCAAGGGTCTGTTCTGGGACCAGCACTATTTATTATTTATGTCAGTCACTTGCCAAGTAGTAAAACATTAACTTCTTGCAAATGACACAACTTGGGCTCAAATCAATAGGGATCCCACAGTTCTGTTTTCCGACGCTTGCAACACTTTATGTACAGTAGAGGATTGGTTTTTAAATAATTAGTTTCGAATAAACATAAAACTGAAACAATGTTTTTTAATTTAAGACAACATCCTCTAGATCCAGATTCCTCTCATTGTGTTACATTTTTGGACGTTACTTTAGATCATAAATTAACTTGGGATAAACACAGAGTTGATCTGTAAACACATATTCAAAGAAAGACTAAAGGAGCATTGCACGAATGAGATATAGAGGGGATTGTAAGGAAGCTTTTATAAATTTAAACGCAGTTGCTCTGCATTAAGTTAGTGTAGACTGGAAATGGAGCAGGCTAATCTGAAATAAAATTTTTTTTAATGTGTTGTCCAATGCCGACCATAAACTTGAATGCAAACTATTTAAATTTGTAATGAGACTTCGTGGTCGAGCGGTAAGAACACTTACTTCTTACCATGAAGTCCTGAGTTCGATCCCCGGTCGAAGAGCTATACTAGTTCCAATAAGGGTAGTCAATAAAGGAATGCGAGTTGGAACCATCAAGAGTATAGCGGCACATGTGCGACAGCCGGCATTCCGCTTCACTATTAGAAGCCCCAACTTGCATTACTTTACTGACTACACTTATTGGAACTAGTATAGAATTTTTTTAAAACAAAAATTAATCCTAACATACTACATACATATCTAGTTTAGGAAAATTTATCCCGAGTGGCCAATTCACTATCTCTGTCTTTGTCATGCTTACAGTTTTAGATAAAGAGAATATTTGCAAATCGCTAGAATTTTCGTAAACACCTAATATCTGTACAATAAACTCAGTGTGAAATGAAGGGATATGATGAGGTGTGCCCTTGTTACTTCACAAACACAACGTACAAAGAGGCAACATCGATGTATAAGTCTATCTCTGTTACATGCATGACTGCTATTTTTATCCTTTATGCACACACCTAAAGCAGGCTTTCTAATTAAATTTTTTCCAATAGTGTATATCCTTATTTTAAGTTTAAAGAAATATTTGTTTTTTATTTGCAAATCTACTTAAAGAGTGAAATGGATTAAGTAATCTCTTAATACCTTACTTTAAATGATTTTAATTACAAAAAGTCCCATAAAATCAAAAGTTAAGTGGGACGTGTAATATATCGTAAAAAAAAACATTTTTTTGGTGCCATAGCCTACTTCTATTGAGACAAATATTTCTTCACCTCAAGAGTGTAGAGTAAAAATGTATTGAGAATTTTAAAATTCAAGTAGTGCAGGGCGAAAGAGCTTCATTTTGCCGGCAAATATCACCTAAACAAGTTCATCTACCTCTTAAAATAATAAAGTTATAGGCGATTGAGGATATGGCACTTTTCCATTATTTTTTATTATTTTTTTTTGGTATAACTCGGGAAGTAGGCAATGGATTTCACATTTTCTTTCGCATGCATGTAGCCCTCAAAAATTACAATATTTCTTACTAAAACAGTTTTGGTCTGTGACGCGTAATAGACGAGTTATTTTTAAGTGGACCTCTTAGGTCCTTAGATAATAGGCAGCCTGTATATTAGAAAAATTTAAATTCCGCTATCCCGATGTTGCTGATTTTCAATCCCAAAATCCAAGGATGTGTTTCCTAATGATACCTATTAATTTTCAGGCCGTTTTAAATTTCTACTGTATTTTGCAAGTTCCTCTCTTTTCAAAACACAATTGTATATACGGGGTGTAAATGAAACCTGGCTCACACCCTATATTTTCATTGTTTACAGAAGTAGATTGATAAAATTTTAATATGCTGTTATTCACATAAAACTGCATTAGAAGACAGTATTTTCAATTTTTATGCACTTCCGGTTTTAACGGAAATTACCCCAACTTTCTTATTTTAAATGGAACACCCTGTACATTTTGACATTTTTGGAATCTATGATGAATTTTGAATATAATAGTATACATTTTTCTTTGATTTTTTATTTGTTTCTTTTTCTAACGAAAATTTTAATTTTTGATTTAGTGCTGTGATTTACAAAATATGTTTCTGACGGAATTTTTTACTATTGCAAAAATTAAATTACTGTGTTTATGATAAATACTCTCTTCGGTTTTTCTGAAAAATGCATATTTGTCAAATCTCAAAATGGTATTTTAGAAAATATATCTTTTTACAATTACAGTGATAACCCATAACTTAGCAATTCAATAAGAAGTCACAGCAGAAAAACCAGAATTCTTCTAAATAAATAGGTATTATAATGTAAAACACAAAACCCGATACATAAAATAGTATGCTTTGAAAACAATTATTTCAAATAAAATTATTTGTTTAAAAACCTGTCCTGACTAGTACACTTAAATTACGTTTACTGTAATGCTCGTATAGCCATTGTTTACTTGATAACTATTTTGACAGCTATTTTAAACAAATAATAATAATAATTGTTTTCACAGCTCTAGTGTGCTGGGTATCAGGTTTTGTAAATTACATATAGATGATAATACCTATTTATTTAGAAGAATTTTGATTTTTCTACTGTGAATTCTTATGGAATTGCTAAATTATGGGAATAAATGTAATGTAAAAAGATGTATTTTCTATATATCGTTTAGAGATTTGACAAATATGCATAGAAAAACCGTATTTCTTAACCCTGGCAAATCTGGTTTTCGTTTTTACCACGCCGTTAAATTTTTACAAAGCCCATATCGCCCCCACAGAACTTGCTGGCCTTCTGTCGTTAGCAATTTAATTCTGCTCACTAGAATATAATTATACAACACGTTAAATTATCGTTTTAACCGTGAAAGAACTATGAGCGCCTAGACGCTAGACATTTGTTTTCTGCAAGTATAATAACAGTACAGAAAGTTATTACAGAATAGTAATTCTTATTCCATACATAATAACCTCCATTCAAAAGCGTTTTTCTGAAGAAAATGAATCAACATATTTAATATTTCAGTTACTACCTAAATACATGATAAAGTTAAACCAAACTGAATATGATAGTATAGTAACAAAAATATTTGATAAATATGGCTACGTTCTTGAAAATTTTATCGCAGAATCTAAGATTTGGTATAATTTTTGCAAACCCAGTCGTCGAATGCGAATGCAATAGAGACTGTAAAAGAAGCATATCTATTTTATCCATCAATTTCCTTGGCATTATGTCTGGCATTATCGTTAGCAGCGACTACATGTACTGCAGAACGATCATTTAATATACTGCGAAGAGTTAAGACCTGGTTGGGCTACAATGACAGAGGATCGCGTCAATGCCTTATGTATGATGCACATTCAAAGAAATTTGGTAAATAAAATTAAAGAGCAAATTTATGAGGAAGTTGTGAAACGCTTTGGACAACAGCAAAGACGATTGCAATTTCTGTTTTCGCAAACCAATATATAATATAGTACACCTAGTGTAAATGGCATTGTACTCATGTTTTAGTAAATCTTAGATATTATTTATTTTGTAGATTATGTCCTATTTTGGTTGTTTTAATAATTTTTGTCACATTGTAATATTTTTTATTTAGATGATTTGAGTATATTTTTATTTTATTGTTATATTTTCAAATACTTATGTTTTGTTCTAATTTTGTACGTGAATTTTTGTTTTGCCCCCCTGAAAATATTTCTCCGGGCGCCTATGGAGAGTATTTATCTTAAACACTATTTCAATTTTTGCAATAGTAAGAAACCCCGTCAGAAAAATTTTTTTGTAAATCACAGCACTAAATCAAAAATTAAAATTTTCGTTAAAAAAAGAAATAAATCAAAAAATCAAAGAAAAATCTATACTATTATAATGAGAATTCACCATAGATTCCAAACATGTAAAAATAAACAGAGTGTTCCATTTAAAATAAGAAAGTTGGTGTAATTTTCGGCGAAACCTGAAGTACGTAAAAATTGAACATATTGTCTTTTAATGCAATTTTATGTTTATAATAACATATTATTTCTATAAACAATGAAAATAGGTTTCATTTACACCCAGTACAAGACCAATAAAGATTTATCTTATTATCTATCCATCTATGGATGAAATAACAGTACAGTTTATCTCAGATCGATGAATGGTTTCAACACAACAATCAACAAATTGTGTGGGTTTTTCCAGCTGATTTACGTATTAGCAATGCCACTGGCTCTATCGCCTTGACGTGAATTTGTCTTTCTTTGTATTCGTTGTTATCAATTTCATTCCCTACGTGTTTTACACTGTGCTCTTATCTCTCAATTTAACTTTTTGAAGTCTTGTTTCTTTGAATCATAAATCATGTTACCAAAACTGAAAGTGCTACGAAAGTGAAGATAACAATTGATGTGGGTCCATTAATTATTATCAAATCCATGTGGTAATAGTGACTGATACATCCAAAATAATAATAATAAACATCACATAAATTAGACAACCCCCGAATCCAAAGTCGAGACTGCACAGGAGAGAGTTACACTTATGAAATAAGGCTGGCACACTACCATTCCCACTGACTTTGCCAGTGCCGGTAGCGGGATTCGAACCCGCAGCTACATAGAAGAGATTATTTAGTCACATTTGCCATCGTGCACTCTAGATAACTACTTACTCCACCGAGGCGGATGCAGATATGAATTTTTATCACTTAAACCTGCCAGCTACCTTCTACAACAAACGACATAGAAATAATCGATTTTGAATCACCCTGTACCCAGTTTTGTTTTAAAAAAGATGAGTATCCAACTAAGTCATTTTAGTTCTACATTTTACAATAAGCTAGTTTCACATTTGGAGACACCCGATTTTGAAGTAGTCCATGAACCTGTTTTGTTTAAAAAGATAAGTTAGGAAGAGAGTGGGCGATAGGCGGATCCTTGCGGAACATCAAAGCTAATAGAGAATGTTTGTAACTTGACTTACTAGACAAAGTAAGGTGTCAAAGAAATTCCATATCCACAAGCATAAGTGAATTGGTAAGCTTATGGTGATTCTTGCTTAAGAAGACATGAAGGCTTTATTCTTCTAAATTATATAAAGAAAAATAGAATTCTTCCCATTTCTGCGGAAATTATTTCAGGAACACCTTTCTGTATTAAAAACAAATTGCTTTCCTCCATAAAAATAGCCTAAGATTACTAATACGCGGTTTACAATTCCACGCCCATTAAATTTCATAATATTTCGAATGGTTTTAGAGGTCAGGTATTAAAAAAAATGAATACTTTTCCAGCTCAGGAAGGTCCAAAATGTTCATTTATGTTAAAATATAACAACATCCATTTTTCATTTCCTTTATTTTACAAGGAACTACAAATTAAAGAAATTCATATACAGTTCACGCACTGAACCGGTTAACGATCCATTTGCTATCGAAAGAAATCACTTGTCCTCAGGCGTTCCTTGAGATAAGTGGCTTTGGGTACTAATCACGTTAGTAATAATGTGAGGTAGCCACACGTTCGATGCATTCAATTATCAATGCGTGCATATGTCATATATTTTCAAAATGACACGACACACTGTTTCGATTAACGTATGCTAATAGAACAAAACTTATTATACAATTTATTGAAATTGCCGAAAAAATCAAGTAGTCGAAAAGTCCAGTGGTGAGTAATGACTAATGAGTGGATGAATTGACTTTGTTTAATTCTTGGCAGGTGGAGGTGTACTGAAAGTTAGGTAAACTCTGCAAACACAATCAATCGTACGTTTATTCAGTTGTTTATGTGACTTATCTATAGAGAAGTTCGTTTTTCTAGTGTGTTGTGCAGAAATGTATTTATAGTAGGAATAAATATAGTTTAAAAAAACTAAAAAACACGTTTTTTAAAGCACATCAAACTAAAAAGTGAAAAATAATTATTAATATAAACTGAAAACAATAATGAACGAAAAATACTAGTATTATTGTGAAAAAAGCGTGGGTTGCTCGATATACGAAAAATATGGCACAAAGCGCCCCACGCTTTTTTCACAATAATACTAGTATTTTTCGTTCATTATTGGTTTCAGTTTATATTAATAATTATTTTTCACTTTTTAGTTTGATGTGCTTTAAAAGCGTGTTTTTTAGTTTTTTTAAACTATATTTATTTTTCACTTTTTTAGTTTGATGTGCTATGAAAGCGTGTTTTGTAGTTTTTTTAAACTATATTTATATTGCTTATTGATGCTAATATTATAACATATTACGATCCAACAGATATTTCTGAAAAAAAAATATTTTTTTATTTCAGCCATGGGATTTGAACTCACGCCCGAGGAGTCCGTCGTTTCGCGTCGACTAAGACTTGCCCGCTCGGCCAACGACAGAACTGAGAATCAGGGAATATACTTACAATATTAAGCCTCTTGCTCTCACGCAGAGGATACGTGAGGAAAAGACTGGCGATCCTTCCTGATCAGGATAATGATATAAACTTATCAAATTATTGTAATGTTACCGGTTCTTCGTAAGTGTACAAAGTTTCAATTAAATCTGTCCGTTTAAAGTGGGTCAAAATCGAGTCCAAAGAGTCGGTTACAAACAAACAAACAAACAAAGAAACATCCAGTGAAGCTAATAAAAGCGTGTTAAAAATCGCTTTAATGACGGGACGTGCGGGGTATGACGCTACAGAATGCAGAGCCGGATTTATCTGTATTGCTCGCTCGTTTACTTTTTCAATGTAGGTTTCTGTGCTCAGTTTAGCTGGCAACAATTTAACAACTGTAGAAAAAAGTATTGACTTGAAATAAAAGTATTGAATTTAAAGTACTGACTACACATACGGTAGTTGAAGTATTCAAGTTCGTTTATGCAAATTATTACTACCCAGCAAGAACCGCGAGGATGTATGAGCATTTCTTGTCAGGAAAGGATGGGTATGGAATATTAGTATAGAATAAAGAAATTATTTAAAGAGTAACAAGAAACCTTTAAAAACAAAATAAAAACAAAAAATATACTCTCAAAATAGTAACAGAAACAAATATTTTTCTCAATAAATAAACTAAAAATAAATTCTAATGGTAACGAGGGGGTCATCCGCTCCGGGAATAAATGTACATCTTGTCCGGAATACCGAGAATATTTCAGAAATACCCGGAATATCGGGAATAATTCCAGAATACCCGGAATACTTTCGGAATACTAGGAATACCTCCGGAATACTTTTGGAATATCCGGAATACTTTTGGAATACTCGGAATAGATTCGGAACATCTGGAATGCATAATAACACCGGAAAAATTTACCCACATTACAGAGGCGAGAGATTTTCATGCAGAACGCGTCAGCGCCTGTGTATCAACAGTGTATGTGTGTGAATAAACGTTTAGCTTTTAGAAAACAGGTGAGTACTTATTTAATCAATTATATTGACTTTTTAATAATATAAAGTAAATTGTATTTATTTATAAGCTATAAATGTTATGTTAATAAAAAAAGTAATAATGAAATTACGTCGGAAGGTACAATTCAATTTGTTTCCAAATTTATTTGATTATTTTACAATAATTCTTATGTACTGGCGTTTTCAGGGCAAACATAAATTTCTTTCTTTCTAAATAATGATATTTCTGTGTTATTTTTCATATATTTATTTAACTACTAAAAGCTTGTTTCATGAAATTATAATTAATTAGTAAGTAATAAAAAGGTTTTAATGTGCCATTCAAATAAAAATATATTCATATAATTCTATTTAGTAAGAACATTTTGTATGTAGGTAAATGGACATTAAAGTTCAGTATAACAGGATATGGAAACAAACGTCATAACTTTGATGTGTTTTGAATGTAGCGCTGATGCGACGTTTGATCTTTACTGACTGACACGATGCGCGATGGCTGGATATTTTCAGGAATATATGCTAATATTGGGGCGAACGTCGCGTAGCACGACTGTTTTGACGAAGGCGAGCAGTGACTGCCGTTCGATTTAGGTCGTACATACCAATCGGTTTTTTTCTAAAAACCTCTTGATAGAAAAAAGATAAAATTATGCAATAAATTTTAAATAATTATCTTTTCAATGTTGTTGAACTTTTACAATTTATCAAACAAGCTCAGAATGAACTTTTACTAATTTATTGTCTATTTTCTCTAGAATTCTGAATTCAAAACCGAGCTCAATGCAGGTAATAATATGCTTTTTACTTTCTCATCTGTAGATATTATATAAAATATTGATGTAAAAAAATCAAATTCTTGATTTTTTCTTTAGATAGAATATTTTCTAGAAAATTGTATCGAAATCTCGATCGAAATGGTCCTTTGCAAATTTCTCGTCAGGGCACCAGGGAAAACTCTAGGGAGGGCCTAAAAACACTTTTTTTATCGTTTCTAAAAATGTTTGCAATAAATATTATTTAGTATGGGGAACGAAAGGTCTCGTACTAATTTCTCATCATATTAAATAACGTGTTAGTTGAGAAGGTACTGGCGACGAGGCGAGCCCGATTTTTTAAATAGGCTGCAGATGTTCATCATATTAATCACTCTTTCAGACTTTTCAGAATTTTAAAATTTGAACAAATATTTTAAAATTTGAAAAACAGAAAATGTGTGATGTAGTTTTCATTAACAAAGAGATCATTTTCTCTGGCCCAGTCATCTTTCAGGCAATTGGGTCTTTCCAGATAAAAAGATCAGATCGCCATTTGGAGCAGGTACCACAATATTTGCCGAAGTGGGAACCACATAAAATCTAATTTATTGCATATGTTTATACATAATAAAATTGATTTACGCAAATAATGATTGTTAATGGTCAAATTGATATATTAGAAATAAATACTGGAATTTTTAGAAAATATTACCTGGAAAAGTCAGGGAATTTTTTTGAATTTGATTATAGTGAACACCCTGCCGGTAATATCGCAACCCCAACCTCCAGAAGAGTCTGAAGCAACATGCTATTTATTATCAGATTCCACTGACGTCAATGATTAAGAATCTGAATCGTAGGATAAAAACTGTTTAGCATTAGTTTGATATTTTTAAATTTAGAGAACTATACATATTTTAATGGACCATTTTTATGTATCGGAGTGGATTATAACATGTTCCTTATGTATGTATATTAAAATTTAGTTGCTAAATAAGATGTGATATTTCATTGCAACACACAACATATTTTAACAAAATTAATATTTTTTCCAGCTAGTGTCTATTAAACAGAACACTGTGCGACAGAATAAATTCCAACATCAATACAACCTAAAAAAAGGGATTCAAAATTCTGAAATCATAAAAAACACTACATCACATAAATTAGATAACCTCTAAATCCGAAGCCGGAGCTGTAAGAGTGTATATTACACTGTTGAGAAAATGTAGACATATTACCACTTCCTTCGACTTTGTGAGGGCTTAAGCCGATGTTTGAACCCGGAAGTCGGCAGACAGTAAAACTAGCTACGTTCGTCACACAACGCTCTAGCCCACTGCGCTACAGAGTGACATGTCGTCTTAGATCCACGAATATTATTTTTTTAATGCGCTGTATGATATTGTCCTAAGACCATTTATTTTTAAATATATTACTATGATTGGTTTATTACTTTTTGACGGAATCATTAATGTGGGACAATGATTCCGAAACTCTGACGTCCCTAGCCGAATCGTTGATTATTTAATGACTTTTATGAGTATATGGGCTACTCCCAACTTTATTTTATCCTTACACACCATTAATTTGTTTACATTTGCCAGATGGATACGAGCAGTGCACACAGGTATCTATGTGTCAAGTGACCTCACCAAAGTATCTAATAATGTAATTAATATTTATTAATGCTTTATTAACTTTACTTTTAGATATTCTTGATGATGACCAATATAACTATAGTAATTGAGTATTGTATTAATCTTTTATGAAAAAGATTGGAATTATCAAATAATGACTATATCTTTATTTTATTAAATAGTTAACGCTGCATGACTATCGTTAGTTTTGCAGGATGGTGCAGGATCTGTAGTTCCTTTTAGATATGTACTCCGGTCTGGGGCAAAATGCTTGAGTATTTATCTGTCTTTATTGCTCAATACTGTACGTTCAAATGTTTATCTTTCTTCAAACTATACTTTAATTCTGAAAACAACTCATGTGATGGAAGACAAGTGCGAAGAGCTACGTCTTCTTAGCGAGTGTTACATTCCTGGAGTGAGTCAACGGCTTTATATCAGCGGTTTGGAAACATTTATATTTTCTGGTAATATCGTAAAATTTTATGGTCATCCATAATTAAATAGTAGCTAGTTTGATTGAACGTGCCTTTGTGATAATTTTCATAAGATTTTGTCGTATTTAAATTCATTCTCGTCGGTAATCGAATTTGCGTGGGTTGTTTACTGAAACGCCCATAATTATTATCGATTTGTTGTGATTTATCGTGCCTGTTGGCAATTTACATAATATAACTTAGTTTCGCGTACTAATTTGAATTAAATTACGTTTTATTGCAAATATTATGTTCAACCAGCATTCGGCTTTGGTTGTCGCCATGTTGTATTTGTATTGGTTATCCCTTGCTTAACTTCTCAAGGTCATATGGTAACTGATAAGTAACTTGTGTGGTGAAAGTTGAATTGATACCCTTGTAATATAAACAAATGACTCTCTGGACACTAGTGAGGTTGAAGTTCCAATCAACTTGAATCTAACCATTTACTTTAGAATAGATGGAATGACTCTTGGAGTACAGCTGGATAAAGGATGAGTAACTCTTCTTATTGGTATTTATTGGCAAACTGAACAATTGCTCACTCTGAGGTCAGTAGTAGTGCTAGCAAAAACCGGAAAAGTCAAACCGGTTAATCGGTTTCCTCAAAAACAGGTTTCGGATAAAGCCGGGTATCCAAATATGGATCAAAACCGATTAATCGGTTATCCGAAATAAAGTAAACTTCTGTGCCAAAAGGATTATTCTATGAAAATATATAAACAGAAAACTGTCGTGTTTGAAATTACTAAAAAAGGAAATAAAAGAAATTTTTCTCTAATTTTGAGAACAAAATCAGATTATTGCGCTACTTCCCGATCTCTAACATAAATATTGCATAATAAGATACGAGACGTTGAAATTGAAAATAAAAACTGCAAATAAAAGAATGCAAAGGATTGATTTTTTTTTTGCTTTTATTTAGAGCACGCGCACGGTGCATGTCATGCGCGTGCGTGTAATGCCATAACGAAAGTCTAGCTAGACTTTTTAGCGTTGTGATTATTGTGTTTAGTTAATATTCGCAAACTACGACAAAAATGATAAAATACAAAATATGTCACATTTTATGTAATTCTAAAGTAAACAGGCGTCAGTAGCCACCTTCTCGCCTGTGGTTTCAGATTTCAACAACATTTGAAAGAAGAGAAATACATATTAATTGATTATCCGAATAGTCGGTTTTCCGGATAACCGGTTATTTGAATATTCGGTTATCCAAATAACCAGTTATCTGAATAACAGGTTTTCCGATTAACAGATTTTCCGTTGCCAACACTAGTCAGTATTTTCAGAAGCCCTCTCTATGTTTTGAAGAGGGGAAAACCAACTAATGTGGATCGACACATCGATACAAGGTGGACCAGAAAATTTGGCATTTCTTCTCAAGGGTACCTACAGCACTGATACAATGTTACAAACATAATTGTGTTATGCCAGCAATACATGTCTTACTGGAATTTCACATAAAACAGAAGAAAAGTGATATATGTAACTTCCTTGTGGAGTGAGAGAGTGTGTGATATCAGAGTAGGGATGTCAATCCAAGAGGTTTTGTCAGTCCTGGGATTACAGAAATCAAATTATTTGATCCCGGGATTGACCCCGAAACACTCCATTTCAACACGAAATTAACATTTGATAAACGCTCATATTGTAATAACATGAAAAAAGTTTGGAAAGAAAATAGTATTTTAAAAATAATAATAACCATAGGGTTATTATTATTAATAGTAATGCCAACAATTTTTAAAAGTATTGAAAAAGAACGCAGAGAATTAGCGCATCGAATGTGTCATCTCCCAAACGTGAACGGATCTTAAAAAATTAAATATAATCCATTATTTATTTGTGGCATCCTAAAATATTTTCTCGCACCACCTTTCAGTATTAAGCTATTGTCCTATGAATTATTCAAAAAAATGTATTGAAAACATGTTTTTAAAAACCAACCTCTTTTAGGGCAAAGGTTTACTTTGCTTTAAAAAAATGTTTTTGCTCAATCAAAAATATCTCACACCTAAAATTGAATCTGGGGATCATAAGCACTAAATCTCGGGATTTTCATGACTAACATTTCGGGACAATACCGAAATTAAAATTTTCGGGAGTCCTGGGATTGACATCCCTAATACAGAGCGAAAGCAGAGGAACTCGTTTGTTAATACATTTCTAAACCGAAATCATAACAAAAACATTGATACCATTAGAATCTAATTATGGGTGCATTGCACTGATTAAAAAAGGATTGCTGGTGGTTCAAAATTAAGATGATTACACTTTAAACTTCCTTAATTTATATGACTGATTAGTGATTACCTGCACAAAATGTTTGCGGTTTTAAAACTGTAGACGCAGACATAACTCTTTCAAAAGCAGAAACCAACTTAGGTAGATTTAACCTTAACAAAGTATGTATATGCTTGTTAGCTTGTTGCGTTGGTGGATAAGTAGAAAATATATAGCTGCGTATAAATTAAGCGACCGAACGCCGATTACCGAACAAACGCCAAATGCCGAAGACTAATTTGGGGAATGTATACGATGGAACAAATGAGAACCAAACGCTCGGTTCACCTTCGTTTGCATTCGCTCCAAGAGCGGCACATTAAAGAAATTTAGTGATCAGTGTGGACGTAAACAAAATACAATCGGTGCGAACTCCGAACGCAAATTATACAAATACTTCGAACTGTTAACAAACAAATCACAAATGTTCATAGTTCGACATTCAGTGTTCGTTCACTCAATGTATACGAACTTTAAGGAAAGGCGAGAAACTGTATTGTTTATCTTGTCTGAAAACAGTATAAATTAACAGAAACGCCAATACGGTTGTCCCAAATATAAACACTGCATATTCATATGAGATCAATAGCTTTTACAGTATTTATACTTGGGATAGCCGAATAGTATTATAGTATCTCCTAAAATAACACACTCGCTTTATTCCGCATTTTGTTGTCTATTTTTGTATCCCCCAAAACAAGATGACTAAGTGCTTTTAACACATTTATGTATTTGACCGCTCGGCATGTTCGATTATAACACATTAATTTAGGACCTTTAGTGATTAATGACTGGACATTATTGGTCGTCACGAAATTGTTGCCATGGGAAACTAGCGGTTGCTGATAGAAATCGTAGTTCAGAATACTATTAGATTTTCAAATAATTTATTTTAGTTTGCTAGAAACAAGGTGGCCTTTACGTGTAGACTATCCAACAGCATTACGGGGAAGAAGCTGATGCTTATCGATGTTTTAAATAGAAAACATTACGGTAACATAATTTTTTACTTGATAGAATCACCTATTTAAAGTGGACCGCATCATCTACTACAGTAATCAAAATAATGACTCCGCTTAACGACTAAAATCTATGGCAGAATTCAAAAAATGATGATGGACGCTGGAAATGCATAACATTAGTCATTGGTTAGTATGGTGTAAACTATCCGAGTGTGATATCGTACAGTCCAAACCATTTTAACAATGATAAAAAGGGTAGACAAAATAATATGTTCTTGCCTGTCCCGAACGTGATGAGCGCACCCGTGTAGTTAATAATTATAAGAAAAAATAAAATATATAAATGAAAACAAGGGTAAATAAATGAATAAATAAAGAAAATTGTTAATATGATCAAGAAAATTAAGTTTTAATTTTTTTGTATGTTATATTTGATAAAATAACTGTTTGATGAAATATTATTTAGCGCCACAAAGGTGCCATGTTACGGTTACTTGACTGATAGATCAACGGTTTGGAATACGGTAGCCAATCGAATAATAATAATGAAATTGTAATTATCACACACAACTGACTGGCTTATTGGTACTACCAAAGCCATACCCCCCTATCCACACACACATACATATCTCAACGTATTTCTCGCAGCGCGGAATACGCAACGCAAATTATGACCGTCTACACTAAATCCTTAAAGGGCGATATTAATAAATGCACGTGATCAGAACATGCAACGAAACCTATTGGTGTTTAAATTTAGAGGGGATGTAATTCAAAGGAAGATTTACACAGGCTTATCATTAGAGCTGTCCGAGATCACCTGGCCGCCAGAGCCGTCATATGACTCATATGTTTACATCACATCATAATACTTGAATAAGTATATTAAATGGAAATAAATTTTAACAATAATGTTACATTTTATAAAAATTTGTATAAAACTCACCCTTTTAAACAGATTTATGAAGTAGTTTGGTTGTCGTCGTCACAAAGTGGGGAAGATCTATAGTATAATAGCATCAGGTATGTTTCTACAGCTGTCTCTGTCAGCGATGTTCGCTTTGGTGAAAAAATATGTTTGTATTTTGAAAATGACCGTTCGACATCTACGGATGTAATACAGGCATAAGTAAAACAATCTGTGAACTCACTTAACGAAGTTGTAGATGCACCATCACAAATTTGTCTTAATTTGCTAAAATCAGGATCTTTCTGTAATACACTCTCGAATTTTTCACTAACGCGATTATTTTTTACGTCATTTATAGCCTGTAGCTGTGTTTTTACGTCGTCCACTATTTGCAGCGATTCCACTAACGACAACGAACTATTTTGCAATTGCGTCGTGTAGTCCCCTATAATTGTTATTAATACTTTTTAAATCTGTTTCAAGGGAAACGCCTTGAAAGCTTGTCTGGCTTTCCCCTAATAGCTGCAGCCTCGTTAGGGTTGAACTGTAGTATCACAGCTTTTATTTGTTGAAAATATTCAGCATAATAAAAAGCCGTGGAAATGTTGGTTTAAGAGGGTCCAGTACACGTACTATAATATTTAAAATAGAATTTTTTTTACAATCTGTCGTCTCGTCAATACATAACCAGAGCCGTGTATTTTTTAATCCACATTTAATCCTATTTACAATGTCTTCACGAACAGCTGAAATATATCTACATAACGATGTACGACTTGGTAAGTTCACCTGGGGATTGTATTTATTCCAAAACTCCCGAAATGGTTGTTTATCCAGTATGTGTAGCGGAATATTAGAGGCTATTAACATTAACAATAAATCACACATAAACTGAGTTGTCAAAGGCATGCCATTTTTTTATTTTGATGTTGCACGGTATTGATATGACGACGACAATCTGTTTTGTGCCAGCACATTAAGTCTTGATTGCAAACTTTACAAATTATTTTGCATAAATTTATTCACTGTGTCCGCGTACGGTCGTTTTTTACCCTTTGGCGCGTTTGACATTATGTATAATTTATAGGTACAACCTCACGCATTAACCTTTCAAATAAAACTGCAGCGTAAATCACTTCTAAATCGGCACGTGTGACGACAGCGCAAGACCGTGGCTGTACTCCAGGCACATCGGACAGCTCTACTTATCATATCAACGTCGCTGTTATGTGCCGCGTGACAGTTCACTAATGTTTCTCGGTTTGAGTTCTTTATATTTCTCCAAATAATACTGTTGATTATTAATAATTGTTTATTGTATGTTATTTTACAACTAATGGAGCACGATTAAGCCAAATACAACCATTTAGTGCAGTTACCACCGAAGAATCGTATAAAACACATTTTTCGGTTCAAGAGACGCAATGCATCCTGAATGTGAATTATTTTAAAACAAATCGACCAGTTATTTATTGTAAAAATTCTATATATACTTATGCTGTTTAACACTGCAAATTTTGACATTTGATTGATAATTTATAAGTTATAACACACACATACATACATACCCCATAATTATTATACTCATAGGTGTTTCCAATGGAAGTGTGTATAAAATCCGGAAACACAAGGAAAAGGCTGTATTGAAGTCATCAGTAAAACCAACTGGCAGGATTTATGTTTATAAAACTATCGACGAAGTTGTGAAAAATGTCATACGTCTGTCTAATAACTCACTTTTTTTTTTCAGAACACGAATAAATTTTATTGTAATTTATTGTCTCTTTGTAATTTCGATATTTGTAATTTTCTGTAAAATTTTTAAATTTCATTTTTTTTTTCCTTAAAATTAACAATAATCGACAACACTTAAGAAATTGTCAAACTTTAAGTAATACCTCTGATAACAACCATTATCCTATTTGGTCATTAATTTTCAGTGGATTTTTTCTCATATGAGTCTATAATTCAGATAGATTACAGATATAGTTATAGTTTCTCTTAGTGGAATGTCAATGTCCATACATTTGAATCCTATATTAAATTAGTCACAAAAAAAATACTTGAAACCAGGTACGCCATTATTATTGCAAGTATTTCTCACTACTGGTTTATTTTTCCTTAAATTTTGCTACGATCAAGGTAATGATGAGTGAAGTGGATGAGTGTCAGGGTGCCTATGTTGTTCGGGTGTATAAGTATATTAAACAATAACAGAAATGTTAACTTACGTGCTAATAAAAGTATTCTCTACATTACATTAATCATCATTTACCATATCCATTTTAATACAATTATTGAATTTTATAATTTTATTACAGTACATATTCTCAATCTAAGGTGTATTTTATTTTATTCGTTTCACAATCCGATGTGCTTTTTGGAGCGGGCGATATTCTTCGCGTATTTCATTCAAAATATATACAGTAATGTCCAAAAGTCAGTAGGGGGATACCCCTATTGATTTCTGAACGGCTGCAAATAGGTTTTTGAAACTCGGGGATTATATTCTTATATTGCGACTTTTTGACTTTAAATTAAAAAATCAGCATTCTAATATGGCATAATCGCCATATTCGGTCCTTTTCTAATATCGACGATATGATAAATGTCTATTCAACAATATACCTTCCCAAAATTTTACGATAATCCGTTGAGGTGTAACAAAATTGCGGCATTTAAAAAAATTCGATACCCACTTATTTGCCTGATTTTTTAGAAAGTGGTCATCATTGAAACAAGTAAAATGAAATGTATTCCTAAAAATTTTTATTATTTAGAGAAATTACTTTGGGTACTGTAGCTACCTACGCTGCTGCTTGTATTTTTGAAATAAGTGGGTATGTGACCCCGCCCGGGGGGGGGGTATGTCGTGGAGGAGGGTTCGAAATTCGAAGAAAATTCCAGGTATGGCTGCAATACAGGTTTATTGAGGTCACAGAGAATACAGTGATAGACAGGAGTATATGTATATATACAGTAGTGTCCAAACTTATGTCTGTAAGTGTCTAATCACACAGGGCGGCGGGCGTCGAGGCGCACACTCACGCACTTGCACGGGCCATGCACAGGAGGCGCGCGATAGGTATTAGTACTGTCTAAGAGTGATGAAAATGTCTGACCGCGCGCGTGTCACGGTGCACGGTCCTACTGTCCACTCCGGACGCGTGCACTAATTGTCCTCGTAGTGTTCGGCGAGTCGCTACCCACACTTCTATATTATTATTGATTCTCTCCCAACCACTTGGATGTATTTTTTTGTTGAATTTATACCATTTACACGTGTACAGGGTGGCCCATTTTCGAGCCTCATCATTGGGATCTTGGAAACCGCAAGAGATACAGGGTCGGTTAAATTATGGCAAAGTTGCACAATTTGATACTTATCAAAATGCTGTGTTGGAATTTGGAAAATTCCGAATACTTTTTGAAATATCCGGAAAAAACGAAATTTCATAAAATCTTTTTTATTTTTTTCTGACGTTATTTGAAAACAAAAAAACTAATAAAACTTCGCCATTGCCACTATTTATCCTCTACAAGGTGACGCTGTCAAATTTTAAATCCGACGTTTCGTCTTCCAAAAACCATCATCAACTATTTTTTTTAATACGGACCTGGATTTTTTTATTGTATTTTTTGATACCTTTGTACTCCCTAAATGCTATGACCCATCACAATTTTTGATTTTCAAACGTTTCGATGACAAAAACTGACATTTTCTGTATTTTTTAAAAATATTTAATACGACACTGTTTATAAAACACATTATTATTTCTGGCTAAATAATGTTAATAATAATTAATTAATAACTATATACCTACATTTCAAAAGGAACAAAATTAAAACCTAAAATGCTCAAATATCCTTGCACCTCTATGCATTTTCGCATGGGTCTTCGCAGATTGCCCGTAATCGCCCGCTGGATTACTTTTCCTCTTGCTCTTAAATCTGTTATCTCTAACATTAAATTTTGGCGCAAAATGTTTATGTCACGTGGAGTATCTTGATCCAATGGTTTTTTTAAAAATCCCCATAAAAAATAATGCAGCGAGGACAAATCCGGGCTTCTAGTAGGCCAGCGCACTACCCCTTGGTTTCCAATCCACTGATTAGGAAATGTTTCATTAAGAAACTGTGTGACGGCCCTTGCATTATGAGCTGGTGCGCCATCCTGTTGCCACCACAGTTGCCGAAGCATATTTAGAGGCTCGTCGTCAAGCGCATCTAATATATAATTTCGGATGAAATTAAGATAGCGTTCAGCATTTAAGTTTCCATCGTAAATAATTGGCCCCAAGATTTTATTTCGATACAGCCCAACTCAAACATTAAATGATGCCCGTCCCTGCCTTCTCACTTGTTGATTTTGGTGCGGATTTTCCACTGCATAATAATGTTCATTGTTCCTGTTAAAAAGACCGCATGTGGAAAAATTACACTCATCAGTCCAGATAATTTTATTTAAAAAATCGCCATCTTGTTGCAATTTTAGATCAAGCCAATTGCCAAATTCAATCCTTCTTTCACTGTCTCCTGGCTTTAATTCTTGGCTGACATGTAGTTTATAGGGATGATACCTATGTTTTTTTGAGAATCTTCTGAATTTGGATTCTAGGCATATTTAGTTCTACGGCAAATTGCCGAGAGGAACCCATAGGATCCGTAACCTTTAATAAAACATTTCGGTGAAATTTTACCACAAAATATTATATGTAATAAAATGCATATTATCATTTTATAACAAAACTTACAGCATTTATAACAGCTTCTTCATCTTCAGCTTCTATTCGTCCGCCATAAGCATTTCGGGGTTTACCAAAACTACCAAAATGTCCCAAATTTCTGTCCAAAGTATTAAAATACGAATAATGGGGTTGTGGTCGCTCGGGGTATCTTTCTAAATATCGTTCACATGAAATTTGCGAATTTCTATTGACACCGTAATAAATCCGAAGCATATCACGTTTTTCTGAATTGGAAAACACCATTTTTACTGTCTCAAATTATTTAAAAATTTAAACTGTCATATTTTAAGGAGCTAGGGCGATTTCTTGTGTTAATATCAAGGTCGCCTTTTTAACTTTCTGTTAATATTACAGAAATAAGCTCAATATAAACGAGGTGGACGGACACATTAGATTGAAATAAAAGTATTTGACTTATCCTATTTTTTAAAATCCTATTTACGCATTTAGGATTTGGAAATAAATAAGAAATATTACATTGGTATTTACTATTGTAATCTAATTAGTTACCTACCAATAAGTGCTTTAGTTATAATTATAATGACTTTTTATCCGCTTTTAATATAACTTTTCATCAGTATCATAAAATTAGATATTTATTTTTTTACCTAGCTAACAAATTTAGAATTTTGAAAGAATAATTTGTTTTAAAAACAGTGCCGTATTAATTATTTTTTTTTAAATACGGAAGATGTCAGTTTTTGTCATCGAAACGTTTGAAAATCAAAATTTGTGAGGGTTCATAGCATTTAGGTCGTCAAAAGGTAATAAAAAAGGAAATAAAAAATCCAGGTCCGTATTTAAAAAAAAATAAGTTAATGATGGTTTCTGGAAGACGAAACGTTTGATTTCAAATGTGATAGCGACATCTTGTAGAGGATAAAAAGTGGCAATGGGGAAGTGTTATTCGGTTTAAAATTTGTTTTCAAATAACATCAGAAAAAAATAAAATTTCATGAAATTTCGTTTTTTCCGGATATTTCAGAAAGTATTCGGAATTTTCCAAATTCCTGTTTCTATTGCGGTTTCCAAGATCCCAATGATGAGGCTCGAAAATGGGCCACCCTGTACATTAAAAATATCACTACAATCACAACTATCGATTTAAAGAAAAAATATGTTAGTACCAGTTTTGAGACATCTGTGTGATAACACTCAGCCATTTTCACTTCCTAAAAGTATACAGGGTGGCCCAAAATGATTTTTAAAATTTACAACTTTTTGAATTGAATTTTCTCAATTTTTTCAAATGGAACACCCTGTATATTTTTGGACGATGTGATGTAGGATTGAAAAACGAACATTTTTTGTACGTACATTCCTACAATGTCTATTTGTGATAATTTTCAATTTATTGAACAATAACGGCAAAATTCAGCAATAAAAATTAAAAATGAGGGTTTTTTTTCAAATAATTCAAGGGAAGGTATTATAATAAGCGTGTTACATGATACCCATAAAAACATCACACCAACAACAATCCAAGATTTGAAGGAAAGGATAATAAATGCTTTTAGAAGTATCTCTCCGGCAGTTTTATGAACAGTAGAAATCTCATTCCAAAACGCATAGAAATGTGTGTCAATCAAAAAAGGCAATATGTGGTGCACTTTTTATAATATCTTCTCTTGAACTACAAAGAAATGAAAATTTTATTGCTGAATTTTGCAGTTATTGTTCAATAAATCAAAAATGGTTATAAATAGCCATAGAGATGTACGTACAAAAAAATGTTCTGTTTCAATTCTACATTACATCGTCCAAAAATATATAGGGTGTTCCATTTGAAAAAAATTGAGAAAATTCAGTTCAAATAAGTAGTTGTAAATTTAAAAATTATTTTTTTGCCACACTGTATATGTTTAGGAAGTGAAAATGGCTGACTGTCATCACACAGATGTCTGAGAACTGGTACTTACATATTTTTTTCTTAAAATCGATTGTTGTGATTGTAGTAATATTTTTAATATACACGTGTAAATGGTATAATTTCAACAAAAAAAAATCATTACATCCAAGTGGCTGGGAGAGAGTCAATAATAATACAGGAGTGGAAGGAGGCCACAAAGAGTTTTCAAAAAATTTTCTGATGGCATTCCATTTTAAAAAATGTTAGTTGACTTTGTAGAATCGTCTTGGCTCACCCTGTATATTCGAAAATAATTTCCGGTTATAGACTTTTCTTGTCCAGTTTATTTGTGTTTTTAAATAAAGTTTCTAGCTATCATAAACTCGACATATCGAAGTCGAACGCACTATTGCCCCACCCTGTATAAGAAACAGGAATGTGTTTACCAACTGATTTCAATAATTTTGTACAATGATTCTATTTCAGGGAAGTTCTCATTTTAAAAGTAGGTCAACATTTATGTACCTTCCAGCAGTTCCAGCCTTCCACCGATAAGCTTTGAAAAATTCAAGGTATAAAATAGGTTCATTTACATTTTCCTATCGTTTCAATTTTATTCAGAAATATATTGGTAAAAAATATTACGTAAGAATGTTGTTTTCATCCAGTGTATAGTAAATTAACATATGGATGAAAACACATTAAGTTTAGTATGCCAAAGCATTTGTGAAGGTCAAGACAAAGTAGGCCCAAACGAGTATTATAAAAGGTTCCCATTAACACAAACATTGTTGTGGTGTATAATATAATTGGTACCTATAAAACGTGAACGTAGTTTGTTTACTTTTTAGATATTATGTGATTCATTGTTGTATTCCCCAAATTTAAGAGGACTGGCCACATTGAAAAATTATTATCTATTTGAGAGCGAACAATGTTCAAAGGATTGCCCTCAGGAAGCCGAATTTTGAAATTGTCACGAAAAGTACAAAAAAGAAATCCGAAAATAACGTGATGTTGGATGATTTTAGAATTATATAAAAAAAAAAACTGGACATATTTTCAAAAAAGTGCCTCCTGAGGGTAGTATATTGAACGTTTGTCAATCTAAAAAAAAATTTTTTTCAATAAAAAGTAACCATGTTAGTCATGGGACGTCGAGACCCGAACCTCTACCGACACCAAATTACTATGCCGATAGCGCCCTCAACAATATATCTTATTTTTGACGAAGTTCACTAGAATGTATTTATATTTCATTCATGAAAGTGTTTGTAAACTTATAAAAATCATCATAAGAAAACGTTTTTTGTATTCATTTTGAGAAGTTAAAGAATCCATTTAATGTGTGTTATATCATATTAAATATCATGTACAGTTTATTTGCAACATAAAAAACGTAGGCTTCTTTGATCCCTTTACCGCCGTCAAAAATACCGACGTTTTTATGTTGCAAATAAGTTTGATATAAATTATACAATATAATACTCAATAAAAATAAAGGTTATTAAAAATAAACAAACGTTGTGCTTTTAAATGTTTCAAACGTATTTTACTAAAACTCTACACGTATTTCGGCTATTTGGGCCTTTCTCAAGAGTACATATGATACTGTTCACTTAAACTTTGCAGTGGTGGATTGAACTTAGTGAGTCCGATTTACAATGGACAAAGCAGCAAGTGTATTGTAAATTGATTATTTCCAGGCGTAATAAATATATCATTGTGGGTTACTTATTTATTACCAGGCGTAAAAAATATTCAAGGCATTAGAATTAAGATAAATACCTTTTAGGTTTATTGAATCAGTGGAAGAATATTTCAACAGAGTGTACATATGTAAATTTATTTACATATAACAAGAAATGCATTTTATTCGTTAGCAGTGGAAAGAAACAAAATAATAAAAATAAAATTGACATATTTTCTTTAAAAGTTTTGAATAAGAAACTTAAATGACTGGTTACGTCGAAATAAGAACATCGTAATTTAATAAAAATTTCGATTTAGCTATAAGAAAGCCAAGCGTCTTAAATATTTCCATTACTTTTTATTTTGTGTACCCATAAGAAATAATATGAGAAAATAATGCAATTTTAAATTGTATCTGCTTTAGAGCGGACCAAATTTTTTGCTGTACAATTTTCATACTTCTGCTTTAAACAATGTTATGTTTCTCTCAATCTTAATGTAAAACAAAATGCTGCATTTTGAACTGACCTGTGTAAAAAAGTGATTCAAATACACACCATATTATACTGCGTTCACTTATAGGTGCACATAAAAAACTGTTTACCTGAGCTCCCAGATCGACCCTTTGTCGACCGTCTATCTTAAATATAACACATTATTACATTTTTAGGTAAGGATAAGGGAATATATTGGTCATTAACAATTAGGTTTAATACTTACATATTAATATTAGTCGTCGAAAACACAATTCAATTTATATTAAAACACAATCTACAAACGTCCAACTACTACCGATGCCTATGAAATAAAATAAACAATGAAAATTGATTTAACCGCTATCGGAACTTTGTGTATATCTGCCTGCCGTCTGCGCGCATTTTGTTCCCTATCCTGGCTAATGCTGCAAAGCTTATGTGAACAGACTTTAGATTTTAAATCGTGTTCTTTACTTTATATACTTCGACTTGCTTCATTCAGAAAATAAAGGTAAAACTTTAGATTTATTAGAAATATTAGAAATTATAAAAGCAGTACAAAAGAATGAGAACGTAACAAATGATCAGATAATTTTACCGGTCACGACATTTTAGACAAAATAGTGTAAGTTAAAGAAATTCTAATCGTTTCATACCATAAAATTTAATACTTTACAATTATTGTATTGTCCTGCCCAGATGTAATAAAATAAGTAAAGAACACGATTTAAAATCTAGCATCATTTGTAGTCTTGAGAAAGGCCTAAAAAAGTCAAAACAAGTGTAGAGTTTTAATAAAATATTTTTTAAACATTTAAAAGCAAAAAGTTTATTTTTAATAATTTTAATAATGTTTCACAAGCAGCCAACCGCGGATTTAGTTTAGTGTATTAAAAATAAAGAGTTTCAGATAAGAGGTGTCATTTTAATTTATTTATTAAAGGCACTATTTATTTATTGAACAATTTTTGACCTTTCTATTTCAGTGTAAAATATAATCGGTTTGAAACAATACCACTCAAATGTCCGCTTTGACTCTGAGTCAGTCTTTCAGCAACGTTGTTCATCACCTTCTTGCATAAATTTGAATCAATTTCTTGAATAACAGCTCGAATATTGTCTTTAAGGCTATTAATCGTTTGAGGATTGTTAGCGAAGATTTCCCTTCACGTAGCCCTAAAGAAAATAATCCAGAGGTATTAAATCGCATGACCTTGGAGACCACTTGGTATCGCCATTGCGAGATACAAAGCAACCTGGAAATTCGAACACAATAACTGTTGTGTGTAACGTTTATAATTTAACCTATTGTCCCGTTTCCAACAATTTTAATCTGTAGAAGAATTTTCAAGGACACAAATTTCACATTTTAGAAAAATTACATTTTATTATTTTATTTATGGTAAAAATATGGCCTACTATGATTAAAAAACCGCTGCCAATTACTTGCGAATCAGTACTTCCTCACCGTAGTAGCACTCGACGTGTGATGGATTTTATAATAAAAGTAATTTTTACGTTTCAAAAAGTCCATTTTGACGTTTCAAAAAAAGTCACATTTTGACGTTTCAAAAAAAGTCACATTTTGACGTTTCAAAAAAAGTCACATTTTGACGTTTCAAAAAAGTCACATTTTTTGACGCTTCAAAAATTGGGACCAATTTCATCAACGAACTCAAATGTGTGTACCAAATTTGATAGCTTTATCTCAAAAACTGTAGCGTCTATCGCAATCCAGACACACAGATACACACAGAAATTTTTTTCTGTCGGAAATTTTGTGTATCGTCATAATTCGTCGAGATTCGTCCAAAAATGCAATAAAAAATTTCAAATTTTTTTCCCGAATACATAACTTCATCACTTTGAGGGGTGAGGAAGTAATAAGTACCAAAATTGTATAAACCATATTCAGCATTTTTTTTCGTCAACAACTGTTATGAACAACAGTTGTTTAGAATTAGCCCAAAAGGCCAAATTTAAAATTTGAATTGTTTTTATAGAACTTGTTTTTGATAATCAACCAGATTTTGAATTTGGCCTCTTGGGGTAACTCTAAGCAATTATTGTTCATAAAGATTGTTGGCAAAAAAAGTTCTGAATATGATTTAAACAGTTTAAACATGTTTCCTTAATAGTTTTGTTTTATAAAAATATTCTAACTTCTGGGGTTAATACTTTTTTTAATAAATAAATTATTAATTTTAGGCAAATTGGATTTTTTTTTTCAAATAGCTTAGTGCTTATACGTTAGGCTTAAAACCAAGGGGTCCCGGGGTCGAATCCTGGCTAAGGCATAGATGTATAGTGACGTTTTCAAATACCATTGCACAGTTGGCTAAAGCGTTGTTGTGTAGCAGAACATGGCTAGTCACTGTCTATCTCTCCTGAGTTCGAGTCTCAGCTGCGACATCCGGCAAATGTGGAAGGGAATAGTTGCTGTGTGTGTGTCTGTCCTAGTTGCGTGGTGGAAACTATGTGTTAATCTCCGCCAGGAATTTTATGTATATAAAAATTTTTAAAAATATATATCGGGTGTAAATGAAACCTAGCTCATTCCCTTTATTTTCATTGTTTACGGAGATCAATTGACAAAATTTTAATGTGCTGTTATACACATAAAACTGCCATAGAAGACAATATTTTCATCTTTTATGCACGTAATAATATATTATACAACAAATCAAAAAAAGAAAGTTGCAGTAATTTTCGGAGAAAACGGAAGTGCATAAAAATTGAAAATAATGTCTTCTAATGCAGTTTTATGTGTATAACAACATATTAAAATTCCATCAATTTATTTCTATAAACAATGAAAATAGAGGGGGTGAGCCAGGTTTCATTTACACCCGGTATATACATTTAGGAAAGTTTTATTGACAGATAAATAATACCTTTTATCCATAGTAAAAAGTGACATATTGTGAAAAAAAGTAAATTAGATAAGGTAAAATTGTATTATGCAATTTTATTAAAAAAAAGTTCAGAATGACCCCAAATGGCTGAATCGGAATTTTGTACTTCTTTCATAATGTAGTTTTAGGTTATTATATATTTTACGTACTATTTTTTTTTTTTTATTTCAGCTGGAAGGATAATATGGAAAAACTATAAAGTTTAAATTAATGGATGAAAGGTATATTTTTTATTAATGTGGCTGCTCCTCATTGACCTAAATAAACATTCTTTTAATTAATCAAGAAACCAAAAATACACGCGCGTATTTTTAAGCCTCTTGGTTTATAATAATGTAACTTAACCCTAAAACTTAACTATAATTTAAAGTATGTAAAAAATGCGTATTATTTACATTTTTGCTTTGATACCTCTTATTTCAACGGCGCTAAAACATTCATTCATCCTTATGTGCTCCATAAGCATAAATATGTCAAAATTTGATAATTATCATTCTGGATTTTTATAAAATCTATTCATGTATTTTTCCGTAAGAAAACCATATGTTACATTAATTGTGAAATGTTAATATTAACACCGAAATCGCACCTCGAAACGTACAAGTAAACAAGGATTACACATACAAGGCAAACATCAACAAATATAAATGACGTGAGATTCGTCAATCATCTTTCGCACTCGATCACTGATCCCAAATCTGAAAATAATTTAAATTTCAATGAACAGACACAGAAATTAGCGTACGGTGATTGATTATATTTTGTTCGTCCATATTTTTTGAGACACGAAAAAAATTGTTAATTTCAAAGTTGTTGGGACCGTTCTGAGCCGTCAGAAAATGTTTAGAAAATAGAATTGAGTTTCGCGTTTCCAAGATGCGGCATAAACTTGTGTTGTATTAAATAAAACACCATGTATATTCTTTTATGTCACTGATATCTATTGATTTTGCTGATTTCAAAAATATATGTTTTATATTATTCGAAATTTCTAGAGATATCAACAAATCTTTATAAAAATGTTTATTACAATACAAAAAAACTGTTTATAACATAAAAGGAAACTAACGCAAAAAACATCTTTTACGGAACTTAAAGAAAACATTACAAATATTGCTCAATAGTGTCACCATTTTTCTCAAAGTGTAATTTCTTGTCTAAATTATTTATTGCATTGTTATACAAGGTGGGGCAATAGTGCGTCGGACTTCGATCTCGAGTTCTACGATAGCTAGAAATTAAAAAAAAAATACGAGTAAACTAGATAACAAAGTCTATAACCGAAAATTATTTTCGAATATTACAGGGTGAGCCAAGACGAAATTACAGGATCAAGTGCCTTTTTTTTTAATGGAATGCTATGTATACCAGTAAATTTTTTGAAGCCTCATTCTAGACTTTATCAATTCCTGTATTATTATTAACTATCTTCCAACCGCTTGGACGTAATGAATTTTTTTGTTGAAATAATGCCACCTGCAGATGCATATTGAAAAAATCACCAGTCACAATTATGGGTTATAAGAAAAACGTATGTCAATACAAGTTACGAGACATTTAATTAATGTTTTTGAATCATTTTTACTTCCTAAAAATGTACAGGGTGGCCAAAAATCATTTTTCTATTAAGAACTTTTCAAATTGAATTTTCTCAATTTTTTTCAAATGGAACACCCTCTATATGATGTAGAAATGAAAAACGATCATTTTTTGTCCCTATCGCTAATTGCAACCATTTTCGTTTTATTGAGCAATAAGTACAAAATTCAAGAATAACCTTAAAAAATAGAGAAAGAATTAGAAAAAGTTATAATAATAAGGGCTCTACATGTTGCACATATTGATTGACACACGTCTCTACACGCTTTTGACATGAGGTTTCTACTATTCTTAAAATTGCCGGTGTGATAGATCTAAAAGCAGTTATTATCCTTTCCTTCATATTTTGTACTTTTGTTGGTGTGTCTTTATAAACAATTTCTTTCATGTATCCCCATAAAAAAAATCCATTGAATACTTTATTGAAGAATCTTGCATTTTATCTCTGGCCCAATTACAAAACTGTAGACGCCTTTGAAAATCGTCAACAGATAGTTCCTCGTGCATTTGATTATGATATGCATAAAACTTATTTGTTTTAAGATTCGACCAATAGACCGTCTACTTATTCCTACTAATGAGCTCATTTCTCTTTAACTAATATGGGTATTCTCAAGCGTTGCCAGCACCACAGAAAACTCATTTTCTTCGTTCAGAACACGTTTTATTCTTTCACTTTTTTTATATTCGACATTTCCAGTTTCCACAAATCCATCGAGGTGGTTTTGGAAGCTACCAACATCAGGAATCCTTCTTTCAGGACCTTTGCTTATAATTTCTATTGGCAAGCAAACAATTTCTGTCTGACTGGCCCAAAACAAAAGTCATATCTACAAGTTCCGCTTTAAAAATTCATTTTGTAAAACTCGAAATATTTTGAATTTAATACAAATAATTGACAACCGATAAGTGCGATAAATGTTCGTTTGTATAAGACAATTTATACTAAACTGAGGTTTTATTGTTGTCGACTAAAGAAAACAACAAAAAAAATTTACAAAAAACTATTACAGTAAGGGACCAGTTAAATATTTACACACTTCAATGGATTGGAAGAAATGGTCCCACTAAATGGCCTTATTTCAAAAGCGCACAGAGACATGTGTCAATCAAAATGGGCAACATAGAGCACTTATTATAATTTTTTCTAATGAATTATTTGAGGAAACCTCTACTTTTTAAGTTTATTCTTAAATATTGTACTTATTGCTCAATAAAACGGAAATGGTTGCAATTAGCCACAGGGAAGTAATTACAAAAAAATGTTAGTTTTTCATTTCTACATCATATCGTTGAAAAATATACAGGGTGTTCCATTTGAAAAAATTGAGAAAATTCAATATAAAAAGACCTTAATTGAAAAATAATTTTTAACCACCCTGTACATTTTTATGGAGTAAAAATGATTCAAAAATATTAATTAAATGTCTCGTAACTAGTATTCACATAGGTTTTTCTTAAAATCCATAATTGTGACATTGGTGATTTTTTCAATATGCATCTGCAGATGGCATTATTTTAACAAAAAAAATTCATTACATCCAAGTGGTTAGGAGATAGTCAATAATAATATAGGAATGAATAGTCAATAAAGCGGCTTCAAAAAATTTACTGACATACATAGCATTCCATAAAAAAAAGGCACTTGATCCTGTAATTTCGTCTTGGCTCGTCCTGTATATTCGAAAATAACTTCCAGTTATAGACTTTTTTATCTAGTTTACTTCCATTTTTTTTTTAATTTCTAGCTATCGTAGAACTGGAAGATATCGAAGTCCGACGCACTATTGCCCCACTCTGTATATGATAAGTCGGTGAAACAATTGAATGCACCCACCGACTTTCCTGGTTTATGTATCTACAAGCAGTACAATCAGATTAGATTTTTTTAAGATATAGGTGGTTCATTCTTCGGGAATTAAACTACAACAACTTTTAGATACCTAATACAAAAGACAAAATTAAAACAAACAAAAAGTTAGGGATTTACGAAATTAGCTGTAAGGACTGTAATCAAAAATATGCTGGACAAAATAGATGATCAATTCAAACTAGATTCGAGGAGCATATGGCTGATCTCAGTGTTGCCCAACATTCGTTCGAGAACAACCATAAAATACATTTTTAATTGAAAATTAATTAGGAATATAACAAATTCTAGGATAGCTGGATGTATTTGAAAACTTAGAAACTGCAAAGTATAAAAACAGTATGAATAGTGAGAGGCCAATTCCACATTGTTCGCTGAATTACTTAAAAATCTGATAAATGCGTACACCTTGTTTAGATTAACCAACCGAATCTATAGTGTCTATAATGTATACAATTAGGTTTACTTTGGTATATTATGCTTTCTCTAAATCAACAAATGCCTGATATAATTGGTTGAGTGTAAGAGCAGTCTTATGGACTGAACTCCGCCTAAGACACTATTATTATTTTATTATAATAAATCTACAAACAATTAAGATTATTTGGTTAACACGCCAACTAAATATGTATATGAATGTGCGTGACAAAGTGCAATATACTTTATATTTGTAGCATATTTATGTTTAAAACTTATTTTATTAGCAATAAATGTTTATTTCTAGTAGATCAGCTTACCATGGGTCTCGATATGAACATCGATGTAATAATTCGTGCAGAAGTATCTGGCTAATACCTGTAAGACATTCATTGTGTCCAAAGATATATCTAAGTTAATATAATTTCCTTGGACACCTTACACCGACGGCCGCACGGTCGACGGGTATATTTGCTAATTTGATATAATTTAGCAAACCCCCAACTGTGTTAAGTGCGTGTTATACTATCCCGTTTTGCGGGTCCCGCGAAACGGGTGCGTTTGGCGGGACGATATAAACAAAATGTTTTAAATAAGCGTTGTCACATTTGTGCCGCAGAATCGCACTAGAAGGATGCCGTTGTTGCGTGCGGCATCTTCCTACCGTCTAGCGGGACGACGGAAACAGAACGAAAACACGTTCAGCTGAATGCTGGCAGTCAGATGGTCCCGTTGTATGGTGTTTGTTTGAGACTTCCAAAATGTTCGACGTTGATAAGTTTATACAATGTGTTCATGAGAGACCATCCCTGTAGGAGAAAGGATAAAAGGAATACTCAGATAAAAATATTCGTGAGAAACACTGAAGTGGAAAGGATGCACCCAATATTTCCGATTTTTTGGACTCTTTCAAGAGTCCCTCAGCTTCAAGAGCACAAATAATTTTTATTTTACTTTTAGTACGGTTAATTTCATTTCTTTTAACGACGCCCTGCAGACACACATGATCAAGATGCCCGTTCATCGGCAACTACCGCAGTTTGTCCTGTTTTGTAGGAACATGTGAATTTTAAAAATGAAACCCGCGGGACACCCAAAACGGAATAGTATAACACCGTACTAAATGTCAGTTCAATTCTCAGGATTAGAAAAAAGACAACCCCATCAAACAACCATAAAACTGAGACGAATCATTAATCTTTAGTCATAATAAGTTTTATTTAAGGCAGCATGTCCTGTTCAGCATTCAATCTTTTACGAATATAAATATGTACCTGGAGCCACCTCTGTTACGTTTACGACAAGGACAGTATATAAATTTCTCATTGACTACTATAATATTTAATATACAGTGTGTCCATAAAGTAATATAAATTCGATCAAATCCTAGCAAGTAATAAAAATCGATCCGACATCGACATGCTGAATTTTAAATGCATTTCTCTATTTTTTCATATATAAAAAATTTTCTCAAACATTTTTGTAAAAGTTGTGACGTCATAGAATATTTCATTGAAATAGCAACTTCCCCGTTTGTGATAGTGCCATCTGAAAGAGCACGCAGTCTATGTGCTACATTACAGTTTTTTACTTTACTTTTTTTTTACCGACAAATCCGGATGACCAACCGTAAGTGAGGATGTTGAGGTAATGTGCTGTTGTCAGTTCAAGACAACCCTCACTGACAAAATCTACTGTGGCAAAATAATTCATATCTAATAGAAAAGTTTTTAGACCGGCTTATTAATGGTTGGAAAAATATTGTTGGGTAAGGATCCTTATTTTGACAAAAACTACTTTATTAACATGCCGACGTTTCGGTAAATTTTATTACCATCCTCAGGACATATTTGTACCTATATATGAATTGCCCTGGAGATGGTAATAAAATTTATCAAGACGTTGCCTAGTTGATAAAGTAATTCATCTCATCCGTCAAAGTTCACGCGGTACTTAAATTAAATGAGAATGATTTTGATCACCGGAATCAGTTTTGCATAAGATATTGTTAAAAACATACTCTTTTCCGACAAATTTATTTTCTATTTAAGATGGCATTATCAACTGACAAAATTGTAGGTACTGGGCACAGCAGAATCTACATTGGATGATGGAAGTGCGCAAACAATGTCGTCAGAAAGTGTATGTGTGGTGTGGTACTGTAGGTGGCAGAGTTGTGGGTCATTACTTTTTTAGGCACTCTGACTGTGAAATTTATTTACAATTTAAATTTATTTTAGTTTATTTAGGAGGAATTAATTCCTGCCAAAGCAATCCTGTTTCCAAACGAAGAAGATCCTGGTATCCCTAATTACAAGATATTATTTTTCAAGAAGACGATGTTCCCCGACACTACGTGCCGCGTGTTCAAAACTACTTAAATGAAACTCTACCTAACAGATGAATACGAAGAAGAGGAAATATCTAATGGTCAGCTAGATCGCCAGATCTAACCTCGTTGGACTATATTCCATGGACGATATTTTACATAAATAGATCTGCAAAGTTAGGATATTTGAAAGAGAGAATTCGGCATAAATTTTATGAGATAAGCCCGATGGGTAGTCTGCCTCTGGTTTACATTAACGTTGTCATTTGTATCTGTGCCGGGTGTTAACGGTATCATTGGACGAGCCATTATTTCCAGAATTTTTACGATGTAAGTCTTAAACTTGGCAGGGGTAATATATACCGAAAACAGCCAATTTGTCATTATTTGACACTTTTTCGTCACTTCTGGTTTCCCTGGAAATGACCCCAACATTGAAATTATAAGTAGAACACCCTGTATATTCTTACATTTTTTGATTCTGGAGACGATTTTAAGTACGATTGCATAGTTTTAGAAAAATGTTTGAGACTACTTGATTTTTTTAGGGTTATTTTTAATTTTGCATCTAGAGTACAGTGAATGCACTCAAATCAATCAAATGGACCAAAACGATAAGAGAAAAATGTAAGCGTGAGATTTTTCGAATTGGTTTAGTAGCTACGACCAACCAAAATTTCCGAAATCATTAATTTGTATATACCAACTTTTTCAAATGGCAACATCTCTTAGACACCCAGTAGTTAAATACTAATTTTCACGACAAATCCATTGATACCTTCAAATCGAAAATCGGTTTGATATTATCCCAAATACACAAGTTCTTTGGTGGATAATAATTAAAATATCGAGAAAACACGCTTATCAAGTAAGTATGCCATGGAAATTAAATAGAACTAGATTTAAAACATTCATTTTGTCAACAAAACAACGCTGCAAATAATAAAAGTGTGCTGTGGAAACAAAAAGAAATTAATAATACGTGTGTATTGTTAACTTAATAAGTTTGCTCTTTATCGTAAAATTTGTTGTTGTTTGTTGTTTTTAATTATTGTTGTTATTGTTTAACATGTATACAAGGGATGAAAAGTGGATATGTAATTAATTTTTGGAGAATGCCACAAAAATTTCAGAAACATCATCCATGTTGCACATACAAACAAAACAAGATAGGTTTACTGTTATATCCCCTGCTGCATAATTGATTTTTTCTTTTTGGGTATATGGCACTAAACCTTTGTTTTATTTTGAACCCCAATAAATCTATCCTGTTTGTATGTGCAAGGTGGAAAGGAGCAGTACTGGGTGGACCAAATTAGATGGGATTTAGCGTTTTCTCTAAAACTATGGCAGAGAGACAAAAACCAATATAGGTGTCCTGAGCTCGATTTTCGAAAAACAAACAATGGCGCAAACCGCGATCGTCTATCTTTTTCGGCTACCGAGCTACAGAGCGTTTTTGGAAAATTGGCATTTTTGGATGATCTCTATGACCACGTGTCGAATCGAAACTCGAGTACCACATTCTTAAGGCACTTTTTTTTAAGTAGAATCCGTTTCTGATAAGAAGAAAATCATGCATGCCTCAGTTTTCGAGATATAGACATAACTTGTGATTTTTTAAATGGAACACCCTGTAAATTATTTCATTGTTCGATCACAACTTAAAGTAGCTTTCCAACGATACATCATATGTCATATTTCTCTCTAGAAAAAGTGGTTAATTTTCGAAAAATTAAATTTGTGAGGAAAACACATTTCTTATAATATAAAATAATTTTGCCAAAAATAGGAAAAGTAAACTACAATAAATGTTCGAACTGACATCTATGCATATACATACCGTATTTCTAATATTTATTGAGAAGGCCATGAAAAGAAAAAAGAAAATCGAAATAATCATAAATGTCAAAAATTAATTTGTGGGTTATTTGTGAGTTAGCATTGTTAAAAATGGTTCAATTTATTAATTATGAAAAATATAATATGATTAAGTGTTTTAAAAAACACAAGTTATGTCAATATCTCGAAAACTGAGGCATGCATAATTTTCTTCTTATCGGCAACGGATTCTACTCAAAAACGTGCCTTAAGAATGTGTTACTCGATTCGACACGTGATAATTGAGATATAAAGGGCATTCGAAAATACCAATTTTCCAAAAACGCTCTGTAGCTCGGTAGTCGAAAAAGATAGACGATTGCGGTTTGCGCCATTGTTTGTTTCTCGAAAATCGAGCTAAGAACATTTATATTGGTTTTTGTCTATCTGGCATAATTTTAGAAAAAAACCCAAATCCCATCTAATTTGGTCCACCCTGTACACATAGAGCTCTGTGTGTCAACTGTGCTCATCGACGCCTCATTTGTGGCACATGGGAACATGAAGGCACTAATTGAGTACTGTGTACTGTACTTTCCAGCCTTATTTTAGTTCTTGTTCCTGATCTATCCCATCCTAGATCCAATTCCTTAGCTACGCTACGCTGATGAGGGGCAATAACTCCGAAACACACGTCCGTAGCTGCATAATTGTTTTTTTGCGGGATATGGCACTAAACCTTCTTTGTTTTCAATATTTTCCAATTGTGGAGAAACAAATCAGGAAAGGAATTGATAACAATCCTGCAGCTCTTATCGTTGATGAAGCGACAGAAATTAACGTGTTGAATTTTGTAGAAGTGAATCCTACTGCTTTTACTAGAGAAATTGACGACGAGGTGCAAATTGGTCTTGAATCAACAAGAAAGATTTAAAAAAAATATGGTTACCGCTCGTTTAAATATCAAGTGCACCAGCATTTGTACTAAGATGATGGCAACCGAAGATTAGCTTATTGTAACTGGTTACTTTAGAACAATTTCGCCAACCCGAATTTTATTTCTTTCATATTGTTTTCTGATGAGTCGAGATGCACCAACAATGGAATGTTCAATAAACAAAACTAAAGATATTGGCCGCATGAAAATTAACATTTAATGAAGCAATGTAATTTTCAGGAAAGGTTTGTGTGGGTGATTGGAACAAGAATTATAGGACCTATTTTCTTTTAAGGACCCTTGACAGGGGAGAGATTTTTTAGAATTCCTACAAAATGATATTGTCGATTTTGGAAACTTTAGCTACTAAACTAATTCGAAAAATCTCAAGTTTACATTTTTCTCTTATCGTTTTGGTCCATTTGAAAGATTTGAGTGCATTCACTGTATTCTAGAAGCAAAAATAAAAACAGCCCTATAAAATCAAGTAGTCTCAACATTTTTTTTAAACTATGCAATCGTACTTAAAACCGTCTCCGGAAATCAAAAATGTAAGAACATACAGAGTGTTCCGTTTAAAATTTCAAAGTCGAGGTCATTTCCGGGGAAATCGGAAGTGATGGAAAAGTGTCAAATAATGAAAATTTTGCCGTTTTTGGTATATATTACCCCTGCCAAGTTTAAGACTTACATCTTGAAAGCCCTGGAAAGTATGGCTTGTCTAATGACTCCGTGATACTCAGTATTTAATAGGGTAAATCAAATATTCGACTACAATACTACATATTTTCGATTTGAAAACATCCACCAGAAAAACAAAAAATTTGACAAAAAAAATGAGATCTATATTTTATTTCATGGCTGTCTAGATAATAAAACTTTTGTCACGATTGGTGTTTGGGTCTTCGCTACTGGATGTTGCTTGTAATATTTATATCAGTGAATCATCCGCAATATTTCTAAACATTTCTAGAATCACGCATGTATACTGACAAGAAGGCTAAAAGACTATAAAAGACTATAAAGACTAAAGAATATAATTTAATAACATTGTTCTGGTTCTATCCGGTATAGTTCAACGAACACATAATGGATACGTTTTAAAAACTGGTTAACACATCAAATTAAAATATCTTGTCTAAAATAAAAATGAACATTATTAACACTGTTAGGAACCTTACGTAAACATTACGAAAAAAATGTATTGAGAAACTTGTGATGTTTTATTAAATTCTTCACCTGATGATCACGAAATATTGGGTTCTAACTTAAACGTTTCACAAAAAAAATTGTGACAATTTAGCATATCAAGTCAATCAAAATTAAATAGAATTTGTGATGATAAAACAAGTTCCCTAAATATTAAAGTATAAATACTTAAAAGAAGTTTACCATAATAATTATATACGAAGAGAAGAAACAAAATTAAAATAAATTAAATTATATGTATTTACTATTGAATCACAAAAAATAAAAGGCAGAAAATATTTCATTTGTAAAAACTAATTTGCATATTGTAAATTATTTGTTTTTATAATTTGGCATCCTATAATTTGGTTTTTTATAATATAATAGAAAAGAATAACGAATTATTAAAACTTACATATGTACCTATCTAAAACTTCTAAACTAGCGTATTCAGATAAGAATATAGGAAACTATAGGTAGTTTATTATTATCATCATATTGGCTATGCCATGTTAAGCTTACGTAATAACCAATAATTAATTTATTATTTTTTTTTTAGAAATGCATAATACAACGCAAATAAAATATCGGATTTTTAAAAATTAGGATTTACTATAAAACTTGAAAATTGAAGGACTCAACTGCTAAAGAAAGAATTAGGAGCATATTGACGAGCTATATTATTTAAAATTCAATGAGATTTCCGATTTAACGTTTTTTCATTTTAGATAATTTTCCTATTTTCCTTCTTGATATGCATATTGTATATACCGTACCATAATATATGTTATATGCATTTGTAAAAAAAAAATGTTGAATTTTGTCTGGAATTGCAATAAACCTTATTTATTACGTGGGCAGGATATATAGGAACTTTAAAACTTGCCTAAACGAACACCTAAGGTCGTATACAAATAATGCTAAAGATTTACATTTTGCTAACCATTTACTAAATACAAAACAGTGGTTTTAAACCACTACATGTGCAGAATAATGGAAAAGTATTAAACACGCTTGAAGAACTAGAAATTTATAAATTAACAAAATCAAATCACATTTCATTAAATGGTCAGGTTAATTTTGAATCAATAACATTATTTTCAGTAATTTATTAACTAGTATGTGTTAAGCTCCTGTATATTATATTTAACATAACACGTATACAACTGAATATACACTGGTGTGTATGAAAGATTGCAACCTAATATTTTAAGGATAAAATATTCTAGTCATTAGGTTTATGCTTTATCTGTAGACAGTCGTATTGATAAGTTTTTAAAAAAGTGTTTGTTGCTGTCGTTATTAATCTATTTTTTTACATTTTTTATTTGTATATATATGACAAGACGTAGTCAATTGTTTGTTTATTTATAATTATCACAGTAAGTATCCAAAAATTTTTAATTTATTTATTACATAATGTGCATAAATATTATTTGTAGCTTTTGGCCTGAAGACGAATATTTGAATAGTCGAAACCGGTTGCCAATAAACAAAGAGTTTTGAGAGAAAAAGTCTTTTATTTAAAACGTTAATAATAACACTCTCAAATGGGAGACAACCAATTTTTCGTTAAACATTATTTAAGATATTCACGTGCAGTTTATTTCAAACTTATTTGCAACATAAAAAACGTCGGCTTCTTTGATCTCTTTACAGCCATCAAAGACGACGACGAGTTTTATATTGCATATAAGTTTGAAATAACTATATATTATTATAGAGAATTTGAGAAAATAAAGAGTATTGTAACTATTATCTGGTTTTTTTTTTTCAGTGGTATGTAAAGGTGTGGAGTATAGGGGCCACTGTTTTACTTATTTCTCGAAAAAACAATGTCGCTAATATTTTAAAGCCAAATCAGGAGAGAAATCAACATGTATAAATTAAACAAAAATTCAAACTTTATCACCCTCTCTAACATATACGCCACTGGTATTGAGTGTCCTAATAAACAAAGAACTAGCTTCATATGTCTACGTTGCAGTAGAATAAAACAATTCCTTTATAATGAATAGGGGATTACTTTTGTGTAACTAATTCTGAAGTCATTGGTTAACACTCAATCTAAAATTATGAAACTCTACATATCATTTAAATTTGGCCTCATCTTTACTTAGTTTTATGATAAAAAGCGTCAGATTAAAAACGCTAAGCCTGTTAATGTTAAACTAAGTATCCCCTAAGGCTCTGTCGTTGTTCTATTGCTCTTTATATTTATTATATGTTAATGACCTTTCACCTTACACAGGTTGCGACAATAATGCGTCGGACTTCGAGTTCTACGACAGCTAGAAATTAAGAAAATATATACAAGTAAACTAGATAAAATTGTCTATAACCGGAAATTATTTTCAAATATACAGGCCGAACCAAGACCAAATTACAGGATCAAGTGCCTTTTTTTAAATGGAATGCTATGTATATCAGTACATTTTTTTGAAGCCTCTTTCTAGACTCTATGCATTCCTATATTATTATTATTGACTATCTCCCAACCATTTGGATGTACTGCAGATGCATATTGAAAAAATCACCGAAGTCACAATTATGGGTTTTAAGAAAAACTTATGTGAATACTACTTACGAGACATCTAATTAATGTTTCTGATTCATTTTTACTTACTAAAAATGTACAGGGTGGCCAAAAATTATTGTTCAATTAAGATCTTATTAAATTGAGTTTTCTTAATTTTTTCAAATGGAATATTTTTCAACTGTGTGATGTAGAAATGAAACACGAACATTTTTTGTAAGTACTTCCCTATGGCTAATTGCAATCATTTTCGTTTTATTGAGCAGTACAAAATTCAAGAATAAACTTAAAAAATAGAGGTTTCCTCAAATAATTCACTTGAAAAGTGCTCCACATGTTGCCCATTTTGATTGACACACGTCTCTATGCGCTTTTGACATGAGGCCATTTAATGGGACCATTTCTTCCAATCCACTGAAGTGGGTAAATAGTATTTAACTAGTCCCTTAGTGTAATAATTTTTTTTTGTAAATTAGTTTGCTGTTTTCGTTATTCGACAAGCAATAAAACCTCAGTTTAATATAAATTGTCTTGTACAAACGAACATTTATCGCACTTATCGGTCGTCCGTTATCATTTATTTGTATTAAGTAAATTTAAAATATTTAATTTAGTTTAGTTTTACAAAATGAATTTTAACAAAGCGGAACTTGTAAACAATACTTTTGTTTTGGGCAAGTCAGACAGAAATTGTTTGCTTGCCAATAGAATTTATAAGCAAAGGTATCCTGAAACAAGGATTCCTGATGTTAGCAGCTTCCAAAACCTTCTCGATAGATTTGTGGAAACTGAAAATGTCGAATATAAAAAATGTGAAAGAATAAAAAGTGTTGTGAACGAAAAAAATTAGTTTTCTGTGGTGCTGGTAACGGTTGAAAATCCCCATATTAGTCAGAGTTTCATGCATATCATATTTAAATGCACCAGAAACTATCTGATGACGATTTTCAAAGGCGTCTACAGTTTTGTAATTAGGCAAGAGATAAAATGCAAGATGTCACCTTCTTCAGTAATGTTTTATTCACTGATGAGGCAACTTTTCATAAAAATGGATTTGTTAATAGGCACAATTTCCATTATTATGCTTCGGTAAATCCTCACTTTTTTAGGCAAGTAGACAACAGACACAGATCGTCTATAAACGTTTGGGGAGGAATTATTGGAGAACATGTAATAGGGCCACATTTCTTTGATGGTACATTGACTGGAGTTCTTTATCTTCATTTTCTGGAAAACTATCTGCCACAATTATTGGTGAATCTTCCTGAAAGGATTCGAAATAGGATGTGGTTTCGCCAAAATGGTGCTCCGCCACATTATTTAAATGCAGTTATAGACCACTTATATATTACCTACCCACTTCAATAGATTAGAAGAAATGGGCCCACTAAATGGCCTGCTAGATCCCCAGATCTTACAAAAATGGATTTCTTTTTATGGGGTTACGTGAAGGAAATTGTTTATAAAGACAAACCAACAACAGCAGAAAATATGAAGGAAAGAATAATAACTGCTTGTAGATCTATCACACCGGCAATTTTAGGAACAATAGACACCTCATTTCAAAGGCGCATATTACATCCAAGTGGTTGGAAGATAGTCAATAATAATATAGGAATGAATAGGGTCTAGAAAGAGGCTTCAAAAATGTACTGATATACATTCCATTTAAAGAAAAGGCACTTGATCCTGTAATTTGGTCTTGGTTCACTCCGTATATTCGAAAATAATTACCGGTTATAGATTTTTTTATCTAGTTTACTTGTATTTTTTTTTAATTTCTAGCTATCGTAGAACTCGAGATATCGAAGTCCGACACATTATTTCTCCACCCTGTATATTTAAGGATCATGCAACTATGTTCGCTGAATATATGAATATATCAACCTCAGTAGAAAACACTGCGATAGTTTAAATGAGAGGAGAACTTACTTTAAGTGATTTAAATGCTTGGTGTGACAAAATCAAGTTTATCCTAAATATAAGTAGTGTTTTTATGAATTACATTAAAAAATCTTCGCCACAAAATTTTTAAATTTTAGAAGCACTCATGACATCAAATATCTTGGTACCTTACGACATATGAATATCATCGTAAAATATAGCCCTCCATGCGTTTAGCAAAATTTCATGCCTATTCCGAAAATGGAAAATTTTGCATGTTTCCCAAAGACTACGTCAAAATCGTTAACCAAGAAATATCTCAATTTCTTGAAACTTCTTGTCCGTCAAATTTCTTTTGAATAAAATTTAGAACTCTTAATAATTTCCTCTATTTCAGAAAATATACAAATGGGCATATTAACTGAGGATGATGCCACGGATTCTCAAAATTGTTAATGATTCTGATTAATACATCCGTGTTCAGTCCAAAAATCACCTTAGTCCTAACAATATAAATAAACGTTTTTGGCCATTTAAAATGTCTGGTATTATAAAACATAAACGATTTCCAAGAAACTAAGCAGAACAAACGTAACCAACATACACTTCATAAAGTGGATTATAATGTAGGTAGTAAAAAATTCATGTATCAAAAGGTCAATGTGATAGAGAGTTAATATTTGGTAAAATTAAAAGTAAACATATCCTGAATGCTTATATAAAATTCTTACTAGACAATGTACAATAATAATAACAAACAAACAACATTAATATAATCATAATTATGTTAAATCAGTTTCCTGTTATATAATGTTGTTTTCCTCTGTTGAACAGGATTTTGTTTATAAATAATATAAAAATTCAAATTATTTATTGTTCAATTCATATTTTCATTGTAACAAAGTACGATTCAAATGTTAGAACCAAAATACACTAGAAGTAAATCTATAGTGCGTTCTGGATGAAACGCATAAATGCGATGGCTACCATTCTTTCCATAGAAACGCTTGAACAGGTCGATTTTTATTTTCTTTTGGAAATGACCCTAACTTTGTTATTCTAAAAGAAATACACTATATATTTTCACCAATTTGGATAAATACCATCAAGACTTTCATAACAACGAACCACCATATAATATAAATAAAGTATCTGTATACAGAAAACGTATGAATTTGGAGAAAAAAAATTATGTGAAAACTTACTAAAACATACGAACTTCATTTTATGAGTATTGCTACTTTTCAATCTACAGACAATTTAAAATTGTAAATCATACTGTCATGAGTAGATAAGATGTCAAATTCAATAAAATGAGCTCATAAATTGGATCGATTTAGTAAAGTGTAAGTTTGTAAGTACGTGTTCAATTTGTTAACAGTTGACAATATCAATACAGGGTGTCCACCAGGAACTGCATCGATCGATATAGGGAAAAGTACGCACCAGAAAATTTTTTAAATTTTAGGGAATTACTAATGGCAGTGTGGTCAATCCAACTAAAATAATTACAAGCATCTGGCACTTCCGGTTATACCGGAAGTCGATACCAAATTGCTTATTTTAAATAGAATACCCTATATATTTTAGGGTTTTCGAAAAGAGCATAAAATTCTGAGTCAAAAACATGTCTATGCCTAAACCCAGCCGTTTCAGAGATATTTGACATTTTAAAAAAATGTTGACAGGTGTATTGGTTTACAATAACCTTTCTAACTTTCTTCGTGTAAAAGATACTCATTTGCTTTTTGGCATGCGGAAAGACCATAAGGTGAGCTACGCTCTACAATTTAAAAAAAATTCAATAATAGCATACCAAGGGTTCCATTTTTGACGTTACATTTTGTAAATTTCAAACCGAGAAAACTTGCTTAAGTCAAATGGAACACCCTGTATTTTTTACATCAATATATGTAAAATTAAATTCCTTTTTTTCTGATATAAGTATTGTGGGGGTTTAACTTATAACTTTTTGAAATATTTGCGATTTTCTTAGAAATTCAAGAATTTTTTAGTAAAAATTTTATCAAATTAGCCATGATTAGAAACAATCAGTAATGTCAGTCATTCTCTTGTCAAAAAATGCCACCGCGTTTAAATTGCACTCACAAAGACTTTTTTGAATTTGTTTATTATTTATGGAGAATGTGAAAAAGTAATATTAAGAAACTTTGTAGTACATTTGCTACTCGATATCCACAAAAACGGAAATCGTCACCAAACACTGTAAAACGCATACTGGATAATTTTAAAAACTGAGGCTCGGTCAAGGCAAGAATTCAAAAGCGGTAGCCTATTGTTGATGACGAAAACATAGAAATAGCAATTCTGGGATATTTTCATGCATTTCCAAATAAGACAAGCTGCTCTGGAATCGGGACTCAAGGATTCAGTTCACAGAATCTTAATTAAACATAAATTTTACCCGTTTTCGTTCCAAATGGTTCAACGATTAAAAGAAACAGATTTCCTAAGAAGAGAAAATGTTTGTGAATTTATTCTAATAAGGTATGTAGGCGACGATTCTTATTTGGGAAATATTATATGGTCAGATGAAGCTAAATTTCCAAAAAATGGACTTTTTAATCGACACAATTCGCATTATTGGGGTGACTCGAATCCTCATGTGTTCAATGAGTGACATTTTCAAGAAAGTTGGCAGTTTAATGTTTACTGTGCCATAAGAAACGATAGAGTGGTGGCATTAGAATTTTAACAGGAAAATTTAAACAGTAAGTTATAAAGATTTATTCTTCTGCTAATATGTATAGATAATTTTTTGTTTTTGTTTTTTTTTTTTTTTTTAGGTGAAAGATATCTAAATATTTTACAAAATTTGATTAATAACTATTTAGAACATTTACCTCTCGCCGAATATAGAAACATTTTTTATCAGCACGACGGTGCTCCCCCACATAACGCGTATTTGGTTTTGGAGACCGAATTCGTATTCAAAATGACGTGACCATTTTATTCAATGAAAATCATCCCAATGGCTTAGAGAAGTTTAGAGAAATTGGTTAAGTGAGAGATCAACGGAAAGGTTGACAACCTTAACTAAAGGTATCAAAATCGATATATTGCTCAAAGCGTGAGAAAATCCACATGTGGCTACAATAAACATTTCTCGTATTTATAACTAGATACCGGACAATTTCCATGTGTGCGTGCACATGGAGTAAGAGACAATAATAATTATTTATACGGAATAATTAAAATACATACCTCGAGTGTCTTAACATTTCTTTTACTGTGTTCAAGACATTAGTATAAGTTTATTTTATCAGAATTTATTCTGTGTGGACAGCATTCACTTTTTACACAAAGCATTTACCATTGTTTCCTCAACTGATCGCGCATTAGTTTGCAGCACCCGTTTACTACATATTAACAATGGTATTAATAGCACAAAATATGCATAATAACATCACTGGCATCCATGGCTTTGTCAACACAAATCCACAAGTACTGGTTCTTATTTGAAATTACGTGACATACTACAAAATTTTTTTGTTAAAACTATATTTTTACATCGGATAAACCTAGTATATGCTGACTTACTAAACAAGTATGCATGTTCAAGATTTCATTTTGCTACCTAAACTTAGTAAATCAATAAAAAAATATTTACAATATTTCTATATATTATATATACAATTTAAATCTCAATGTTCTATTACGGAATAATGAAAATAAAGCTTATATCGATAAAAGAAAATAAAAAAGAGCTAGACAATTATAAATGCATATATTATAATATATAATTATACAGGGTGGCCATTATCTTTTATTACTCTTAGGGCCGGTTTTTTCCACCGCTCATTAAATCTATTGAACAAATAAGTTTTACTATTATAAACAATTATTGATATTGGTACAAACTGTATCCAAGAAAAAATGTTTACTAAATAAATTTAACAGGAGGTGGAAAGAAGAAGGTAGATAATTTCCTTGGATACAATAATTGTATCAGTAATTGTTTCCATGGAACTTATTTACCAATTAGATTTAATGGGAGATGTAAAAAACAACCCTTATTATAATCCTCTTGTTTGTTTGTGTGGAAGTAAATTGCGGCCACTTCGAACATTTGATTGAACATAATTAGTATGTGGTTTTTCTATAATTATAACTACGTTCCAGTTAATAAAGCATTTATTTTCTAAGACTACTTGGTTAGTTTGGGATTTATTTAAAAAATATATTATTTCATCATTTCTAATGTAACAAAAAATGATATCTGAAAAAAATTAACTTTTCATGAGCCCATAGCCAACCATGGTTTCCTTTAAAAAAAAAGCTAATTTATGTCGTATATCGGAAATTGTGTCAGCAATGGAATTGGCAATAGGTTTATTGAATTCTACATAAAAATATCTGTTGATAACAATTTTCACAGATTTCCTAAGGTTAACGGTTTCGAAGTTATTTAACATTACAAAAATCGACTATTTTCAGTTTTTTTTTAGGATAATTCAGCAACAAGAAGACATACCACAATTTTCAATACAGCAATTAATTGCTCTCACAATTCTGCCCAATTTTGCCTATTTAACCAACTCTGTAACTCTGTAAATAAAAGTTACCCATGCAAGGAGATAGATAATGGCCGCCCTGTTTATAGGATATTAAAGAGCCAATCAACTAAGCCCAAATACTAGGTACTGCTGTTGCAAATAAAGGTACTACATATTAATAACAAAATAGCAAATGTTCCATGATAACGTTTTTCCAGTTTATTTTAAATTTACTGTATTACCCTTGTATATACTCGTCATAGAAAAAAAATTGACTTGTTAGGAAGTTCCACAGCGTACAGTGTACATTAACCTTTTTGAATATCACTTCGAAATAAATATGAATAACGCGAAAAAAGCTAGTAGAATATATTATGCACCTAATGTAATTTTCATTAAAACTGTGAGTTACTCGGTTTTTTTCAATTCACACGAGAACTGTCGACAGACACGAACGAAAATGCGACATAGTAGTCACTATTTATTTTTATACTCACGCCGTCTACACACTGCGACGGATACACAGTGGACGCATTGAGGTCGCAATTAAAGTTCTAAGAATTAGGTCTCCTGACATGGTTCTTAATAGATTAAAGTCTACTACATCTGTAAAAATCATTCTACGCTCCCCACTTCCTAGTTGCATTTAATGGGCCAATAAAGAAATTGTGTCTTTTATACTATTTTTTTGCTAGACTATGAAAATAAGATAACTATTTTCTTAAGAACCTTTGACCCTCGATATAGATTTAACTAGGTAAGTTGAGTTTAATTTTGTTCTCGGGAATATGCGGCAGCTTTTTGGATAGACTTTCAGAGACAACCTGTATTACCGACAATAGCACTTGGCCAAGGATTAATTCTTCAGTTCGTAGCTTTGAATTGTAAGCATTAAATTAATGGTAACGAGTATTTTGTCGCTTTACTTAATGGATTCCGCATTTCTTAGACCCCGTATTCTTTATTTTTAGTAGGAGATCTATACGTATACTCAAGAATATGTTAATAAAAAATTCAAATAAAACCACAGAGGAGCAAAAACAATTTAAAGCATATTTGAAATATTGTGGAAATATAACTTTGAGATAAAGTATTTTCTTTGGCAAGTATTGGAGAAAATAAGATTAGTTAGTAAGTGGGAACCGAAAATCTTAAGTGAATAAAAGCACGCAGCAAATCTGAGAACAATAGAGAGAATAGCTGATTGCTTTGAGTCGTCTAGTTTTGTGTGACTTTCTGCTTTTGAAATATAAAAAAATTACTGTAGAGGCATCAGTTTGATCGGTGAACTCAATTGTTCAACCCTTCTGTATTGGATAATGCCAGTAAATCTGTAGAAAATTGTATAACAAATGTATTTATATCTTGGAAGAGTATAAATATTCTCTCCTATAGTCCTATTACTTCTTCAATCGATATAAAATAATAAATATCCAACAACTGTAAAAATACAGGATTTTTGTTGGAATGGATTTAAAATTAAATAAATATTTACCCAAGCCAACGGATATTTTAAAATACCATATGCAAAAATATTGATTTGAAAATTATTATATATACAAAGTAAATAATTTATTCTGGGTAAACAGACCAATAAACAGGTTAGCATCAACAGATTAATTTAAGAATTAATTGAAGAAATTGCTCACGACCTACGAGGTTAGTTCAACACATCTATGCATTAAGTATGTTTTATTAATAAAAACAAAAGAATAAAAAAAACAAAATGTTACTGATGTAGGTCTCGGATATGTCCAATCCAGAGAATATCAAAAATAATTATGTATTTACATATTGTTTAAAACTTATTTGTGGCGGAAATTGATTATTCATCACTTATTTCTGGGATCTCGCCAAAATCTAAAAATAAATAGGAAAACAGAAAAACACTGTTTGACGTGATGTAGTTTCCTATTCTTAGAAAGGAAAGATAGCGAAAAAATATTAAAATGAGTTATAATAATAATAATAATCTTTGTTCATCCATTTGATCATTTTACACGATATAGGATAAGTCATAACACATAGTAAATACATACATCAGACAAAATAGTGTAATGGTGTAAATATAAAATAGTGTAAATAAAACAAGATAAAATAAAATGTAAAAGGAAGATACAAAACAAATACAAATATAAAAGCTGACAATACAACTTGACAATAAAATAAATACAAACAATAAATAATAAATACAGTGCACAACAAAAGCAGTGTAGAGAAAAATTATCACAGATTATTATCAGTATAGTATTCATTTAGAGAATAATAACTCTTTTTTTAGTTGTAATTTAAAGTCCTTAAACTGAAGATCCTTGTACTTAGTGGGTAAGTGATTATAAGCTTTTATGGCCTGATATTTACGACTTTGTTTATATTTTGTTAATCTATGTATTGGTATTTCAAGTGGGGTGTTATTCCTTGTATTGTACATGTGTTAATTATTTAATTTATTAGTACTTAATTCACTTTTAGCATACACTAATAGAAGAAAATACAGGGTAGCGGTAATATTTTCAATTGTCTGAATAAATCTCTACAGCTGTGTCGTTTGTTGAGTCCAATAATAAACCTGACGGCTTTTTTTCTGTAATTTGAAAATTCTGCTACTATCGCTTGCAGCTCCCCAAGCAATAATGGCATATTGAATTACGGAATGAAAATGTGCATAATAATACATAACCAATACTCACCTGTCATCAATATCACGTAACTGATTTATATAGTAACATATTTTGCAAATACTGTCGATATGTACAGACCAGGTACAGTTGTCTGATATGTGTAAACCTAGAAATCTGACTGTGTGTTCTTGTTTAATTGTACCATTCTGTGTCTTTATCAGAAGACTTTCCTCGTGAGGTGTTCTAAAACTACTAAACCTTAAGAATGCGGACTTCTTATTATTCGGGGCAAGTCTATTTTCGGTAACCCACCCATGGGCTTGGGATAGTCTCACACTCACATTAGCTTTTTGTACCATATTGTGTAGTTTTGTGTCAGATATTAAAAAGGATGAATCATCTGCAAATAATCCAGGATGAAGTCGTTTACATATATAATGTACAGTAAAGGACCCAAAACTGACCCTTGAGGTACTCCTAATGTAGTTTCAAGAATTTCAGACTTAATGCCATTGAGTTCTACCTGTTAAATAACTTTTAAACCAATTTAATGATTGCCTTCTTACCCCATAATTGGTTACAGTTGGTTCATGGGTGCGCTAAATGCCCTGTATATAATATAACTGCTGAAAATAATATCATATTAATAAGGTGGTGGTTCAAAAGTCACTTCCCTATTTTAAAATTGACTAACCTTTTTTTATATTTAGTATTATTTTGTTTCTTTCTCTTTTTGGATTAAGGAACAGCTCAAAAAGTTTTATTATGGAGAAATACACACTTGTGGAACGTGCCCAGGTTGTGCATCTGCAGATGCATATCGAAAAAAATCACCGCAATCACAATTATGGGTTTTAAGAAAAACATATGTGAGTACTAGTTACGAGACATCTAATTAATGTTTTTTGAATCATTTTTACTTCATAAAAATGTACAGGGTGGCCAAAAATTATTTTTCAATTAAGATCTTTTTAAATTGAATTTTCTCAATTTTTTCAAATGGAACGTGTATATATTTCAACGATGTGATGTATAAATGAAAAACGAACTTTTTTTGTACGAAGTACTTCCCTATGGCTAATTGCAACCGTTTTCGTTTTATTGAGCAATAAGTACAAAATCCAAGAATAAACTTAAAAAAATAGGTTTCTTCAAATAATTCATTAGAAAAAATTATAATAAACACACCACATGTTTCCCATTTTGATTGACACACGTCTTTGTACGCCTTTGAAATGAGGTCTCTACTGTTCCTAATATTACCGGTGTGACAGATCTAAAAGCAGTTATTATCCCTTCCTTCATATTTTGTACTGAAGAAATCCATTTTTGTAAGATCTGGGGATCTAGCAGGCCATTTGGGTCCATTTCTTCCAATCCATTGAAGTGGGTAGGTAATATTCAAGTGGTCTCTAACTGCATTTAAATAGTGTGGTGGAGCACCATCTTGCTGAAACCACATCCTATTTCGAATCCTTTCAGGAAGATTCACCAATAATTGTGGCAGATAGTTTTCTAGAAAATGAAGATAGATAGCTCCAGTCAATGTACCATCAAAGGAATGTAGCCCTACTACATGTTCTCCAATGATTCCTCCCCAAACGAGTATAGCCATCTGTGCTGGTTATCAACTTGCCTAAAAAAAGTGAGGATTTTCCGAAGCATAATAATAGAAGTTGTGCCTATTAACAAATCTATTTTTATAAAAAGTTGCCTCATCAGTGAATAAGACATTACTGAAGTTGGTGACATCTTGCATTTTATCTGTGGCCCAATTACAAAACTGTAGACGCCTTAGAAAATCGTCATCAGATAGTTCTTGGCGCATTTGAATATGCATGAAACTTATTTGTTTTTAAGATTCGACCAACAGACCTGCTACTTATTCCTATTAATGAGCTCACTTCTCTCTGACCAATATGGGGATTCTCAACCATTGCCAGCATCACAGAAAACCCATTTTCTTCGTTCACAACACATTTTATTCTTTCATTTTTTTTATATTCGACATTTCCAATTTCAAAGTCACGTCTACAAGTTCCGGTTTATTAAAATTCATTTTGTAAAACTCGAAATAGTTTATATTTAATACAAATGATAACTGACGACCGATAAGTGCGGTAAATATTCGTTTGTATAAGACAATTTATACTAAACTGAGGTTTTATTCCTTGTCGAATAACGAAACAGCAAAAAAAATTAAAAAAAAAAAAACTATAACAGTAAGGGATCAGTTAAATACTCTTTACCCACTTTAATGGATTGGAAGAAATGGTCCCACTAAATAGCCTCATTTCAAAAGCGCATAGAGATATGTGTCAATCAAAATGGGCAACATGTGGATTACTTATTATAATTTTTTTCTAATGAATTATTTGAAGAAACCTCTATTTTTTAAGTTTATTCTTGAATTTTGTACTTATTGCTCAATAAAACGAAAATGATTGCAATTAGCCATAGGGAAGTACTTACAAAACATTTTTGTTTTCCATTTCTACATCACATCGTTGAAAAATTGAGAAAATTCTATTTAAAAAGTTCTTAATTGAAAAATAATTTTTTGGCCACCCTGTACATTTTTAGGAAGTAAAAATGATTCAAAAACCTTAATTAAATGTCTCGTGACTAGTATTCATGTAAATTTTTCTTAAAACTCATAATTGTGCCTTTGCTGATTTTTTCAATATGCATCTGTAGATGATTATTTCTACAAAAAAATTCATTACATCCAAGTGGCTGGGAGATAGTCAATAATAATATAGGAATGAATAGAGTCTAGAAAGAGGCATCAAAAAATGTACTGATATACATAGCATTCCATTTAAAAAAAAAGTCATTTGATCCTGTAATTTCGTCTTAACTCGCCCTGTATATTCAAAAATAATTTCCAGTCCAGTTATAGACTTTTTTATCTAGTTTACTTGCATTTTTTTTTTAATTTCTAGCTATCGCAGACCTCGAGATATAGAAGTCCAACGCGCTATTGCCTCACCCTGTATATCTTGGCTCTCCAAATATGTTTTATCAGACACGCATTCTTAAAAATGACGATTTCAAAATCCCTTGAGATCTAAAGAGCCAAAAAAGTAAATCACACGAAATCTAAATCCCCCAAGTTTACTCAACATGTATATCTGTTCAGCTTTCTAAATAGACAGATTTAAACGTCCCACGAGATCAAAAGACCCGAAATGTAAATCCCATGACATATAATTCCTAATTGTGACGTCATGTCACACAACTTCAGAGGCGTAAGCATATTTTATACATTCAATCCGATTTTTTTCAGTATAACCTGTCAGTTGTTACCAAAACCTCACTGTCCAAAGGACGTTCATTCACCGTAAATCTAATTATGCAACTGTCACACACAAACATGTCGACAGTCGTTTAATAAATATGTTCGTGGACGCATCATACAAACCACACATATCCGATCCTGTTCATTTGTAGGTTGAGGGGGCTAGTTAATCCTTCATACTTAAAAAAAATCTGTTATAGTTCACCTTCACATTACCTATCTCGCCACCTGATCTAAAAGTGACAGCGGAACGAGAAAAACTAAAAATGATATTCAGTAGGCACACTTTCACAAGAACAGGTTTAGGTTTTATCAAGTTCTGTAAAAAAAACGGTACATTTTTGTTTTCCAGTTCTTGACCCGATTTATTTTAACAACTTGGATATTTCGTCCGTTGCCTTAGTTGTCTCTACGCCTCTGCATCAGGATTGCAACGATTTAAATCAATTTGATTTAAATCGTGATTTAAATCAAATGATTTTTTAACTTTAAATCATGATTTAAATCAAGTTGTGTAAAGCTAGTAAATCAAACTTCAGAAAATTCAAATAAAAAGTATAGTTTATTTAAAAGCTAAATACAAATTAAACTGAAAAAAAAATTCAAATAAAAAAGAAGAAAAGAACAGTTAGGTTACACATATAAAACAAAAGTTACCTTCTTAAATGTACATTATAAATTAGATGCCTACTTAAAAGCAGAAACATAAAGTAAACAAATTAAACAGAACCAACTCTAAAAGAAAATAAAACATAATTTACTCCAAAACAAAAATTTTAAATTAGGTTAATTATTGTAAAGCTTGTACAAAAAAACTAATTTAGCTGCTTTTTCGGTCCCTAAACGATTTCGAATCTTAGAATGAATCAAACCAAATATCGAGTAAAAACAGTTTTAATCATCTCCAGATGATGCCAACTTGGTTGGCGAAACGCGCGTCGAGTGTAGTGTATAGTGTTTTGGTGTTTCGTGGAAAACTACGTCAGTGTTATCTTCGTATCAAAGGTTCCAACCCATTCCAGATCGTAGAAATAGAGCGACGTTAAATAAGTAAATTAAAAAAAAAAAGGTTCCCTTAATATTTTGTCTTACTAAGAAGTTATAATTATTAATAAAATAACACTATACTTACATCGGACACTGTTCCTGAAGTAGAGGGACCTTCATTATTTGTTTCTACACTTTCTACATTACGCGAAGCACATTCTTTCCAGTGGACTTTCAGTCGGTCCACAAGCCCTTGCATTTCTACATTACACTTTTTACATATAGCTCTACTACCACTTTTTCCATCAAGCTTACTTGATTTTTCAATAAAATATTTATATATGTATAGATTGCCAAATAGGATCTTTTTTTCTTCCACTTCTATTAGAGGACATGTTAACAATTATTTAATATTTAAATACTATAAATATAATCACTCAGACTCGCTTTCTCACTTGTTACGCGTTACGCGGCAGATTTGCAAATAATGGCAATTCGCATCATATCATCCCCGCGCATTATAGACAGGCGAATTTTCAAGTTCTGACAGGAATTTTCATGTATGCTCTAGCTTATTTTACAATTATGGATACAAGGTACACAATTTATTCCATTTGTAAGTTTAAACAAAAACTATCTTTGTTAATATAAGTACTAAATACATTGTTAATGTCAATTATTAGGATGTGTATGTAAAAAAATAAATAAAAAAAAATCATAATTTTTTTCATTTTTTTTTTAACAATCGTGATATTTGATTTTTTTTTTTAATCATGATTATTATCAACCCTGCAAGATCCCCTTAAATAAAATAAACAGTTATTTAGATTTAGAATACCTGCAGTTAAATCAACTTACTGCACTTTTCATGATGGCCTTTTAATCTTTGACAAGTCCTTGCATTTCTTATTTACAATTTTTACAGACCGCTCTGTTACTGGTTTTTCCTTTTTCTGTTTTTTTTTTATAAAATAATCCCAAATTTCGCCTTTCTTCCTACCGCTCATTTTTATTTTACACTTGTCGCGCGTCGCCTCGGCATCTATGAAATTAATGAAACCGACCACCAAGCTTATCAGAACAGGAAAATGCTGATTTTTTATTGTTTGTATGAAAATACAGACCATATAGAGAATTTTTCCAGTGACGTGAATAATAATTTATATGTGCAAATTGGTAGTTAAAGAATACAAAAAAATGGTGTATGGAAAAATCGTATTTGTTTTCAAATAATTAGAGTAGAACTGAAAAAAATGAAAAAAAAATCAAAAACCTGATTTTTTTGATTTTTTTAAAAATAAATCTGATTTTTTTTTTTAAAAATCATAATTGCTACCAAGACTAAATGAAGAAGTTTTGCGGAAAAATAATGCGATTGAAATTTGCGAAAAAAAAGTTGAAAAATGGTGTGTTTACCAGTATTTCTTAAACAATTTGTAAAATATTTGCAAAACTCTTTTTTTCAGAATTAGGTGGAAAATATATCGACAGATTTTAAATTTCATAAAAAAATATTGCTTTTTTAACAAGTTACGTTTTGAAATTTTATTTTAAATTCATATTTCACTGTGCAAATTTCAAAAAAGATGCAACTGTAAAAAATTTATATTTCTTTATGAAATTTGAAAGCTGTCGACATATTTTCCACCTGAGTCTAAAACAAAAAGTTTTACAAATATTTTACAGTTTGTTTAAAAAATAACCTGGGTAGGCACACAATTTTTTCAACTTTTATTTTGCAAATTTAAATCGCAATTTTTTTTTCTGGAAAACTTCTTCATTTAGTCTTGATAGTTATGCCTTAAAGTATCGCTTGGGTCATATGCTCCCATACTAAGATATGACAGCCTAAATATCACCACTGATACAGGGTGATGCGTTTGTTCTCATGAGAAAATCAGAGTATTATATTTCGTGGAATTTACATTTCGTGATATTTATATCTCGTAGAATTTTTAAATCGGTGTTTTTATGTATGCTAAAATGATAAAACATATTCGAAAAGTCGAACAGATATACAGGGTGATGTTAGATCTCATGGAAAAGGGCATCAAATATATGGAGTGAGTAGTCACAATTATATCTTATTGAATTTAGATCTCCTGGGAATTAAGTCTAATGAACGTCCCGTTTTAAACTTTGCTTCTATAGGTCAAGAGCTGTTTGGCTCTTTTTTCTGCAAAAAACCATTTCAAAATTGCTGCAAACAAAAATTCAGGCAATATAAAATTTTAAAACCTTGAAGATATTTTTTTCTTTCGATTCAACTTCTTGATGCGATAATTGGCAGCACGAAATATGTACCTTAACGCTTTTCGAAATAATGTGTGAATATTTTAACGGACTTAATATCGTTTTTGCACTTATAAGTTAAATAAAAACCATCCTCAACTGATTTTGTTAAATTGCACAACCATTTAAAGTGAGAAAATTAAATGAAAGAGTTTGACATTTTATTATATTACATTAAAAGCATTTTGAAGATATTTCAGCAAGAGAAAGTGGAATTTTAGTAGCTAACTAACTACAAATTTAATTTGTTATACACCTAGCTACAAAGTTACTTGGGGTTTAACGTAACTTCGCAATTAAGAATCAAATTGAAAGCAACCAGTTACTAAGACACACAACAGAATGTTCAAATATAGTATAGTTAAACATTCCATTAAAACGTCAGTTTGGTTTATAGTGACAAGAGCTCATTACGTAGGAAAATGTAATTACAGAAAATGTGTAACTAATTACACCTATATTTAGTTTCCTTCGTTCTAAATAGTCAGTAAATCAGTATATCTCTTCCTCGAACTAAGTGGGCCCCATATACAAAATAATATATTTACAATAATACATATTATGCTGACATTATTTTTATATCGCGGAAATCCATGGCAAAAAATTCAGATCAGGGCAATTTCCTACGAAAAATCGTAATCGTAAAACGTCTTCATTTCGTTTTGAAATCTGACATTTTTTAATTACCAATAGAAAATAATCGGAAAGGAGCATATCGGAAGGTGGTGACTTTAAGCTGAAAAGTATGGTACGTAGGCAACAAACAAAAATAACAATGCCATGTCTTCAAAGCACATAACTAGGGCTGTCAAGAATGTTCCGTGGGACAGTGGCGTACGCGAAATTAACTAATACGAGAAACAATAAACTGTTACAATTTATAACAATGTATATAAAACTTACCCTCTTAACTAGCTTGATGAACTAGTTTGCTTATCACAAACTGAAGAAGATGTGTAGCCATTTTGCAGCATCAGGTATGTTTCTATGGTTGTCTCCATGAGTGATGTTCGCTTTGGTGAAAATATATTCTTATATTTTGAAAACGACCGTTCGACATCTACTGATGTAATACACGCATACGTAAAATAGTCTTTGAACGCACTTAACGGATCTGGGGCTGCGCTATCACATATTTGTCTTAATTTGGTAAAACCGGTGTCTTTATTTAACACACTTGCGAACTTTTCTTTAACGCGCTCATTTGTTGCGTCACCTATATCGTGTAGCAGTAGATTTACTTCGTCCACTATTAGCAGTGACTCCGCTAACGACAACGCACTGTTTTCTAATTTTTTTATGCTTTCATGTAATGGTTTATAGTTCCTCGCAATATTTTTTAAAGTTATTTCAACGGAAATATCTTCGAATTTTGTGTGGCTTTCCTTAACAGCTGCAGCCGTATCTGGATTGAATTGTAGTATCACAGCTTTTATTTGTTGGAAATATTCAGCATAATAAAAATATTTTATGACCAGTAGAAATCTCATTTCAAAGATGCATAGAAATGTGTCAATCAAAATGGGCAACGTGTGGAGCATTTTTTATATCTTCTCTTGAATTACAAAAAAAAAAATTAATTTTTATTGTAGAACTTTGCAGTTATTGTTCAATAAATCGAAAATGGTTACAAATAGCCACACGTACAAAAAATGTTCGTTTTGCAATTCTACATCACATTGTCCAAAAATATAAAGGGTGTTCCATTTGAAAAAATTCAAATAGTTGTAAATTTAAAAATTATGACGAGCCTATATACTTTTGGGAAGTGAAAATGGCTGAGTGTCATCACACAGATGTCTCATAATTGGTACTAACATATTTTTTTCTTAAAATCGATAATTGTGATTGTAGTGTTTTTTTTAATATACACGTGTAAATGGCATAATTTCAACAAAAAAAATCAATACATCCAAGTAGTTGGGAGAGAGTCAATAATACTACAGGAGTGGAAGGATGCCACGAACAGGTTTCAAAAAATGTTCTGATATACATGGCATTTCATTTTAAAAAAATGTTAGTTTACCCAGTAGAATCGTCTTGGCTCACCCTGTATATTCGAAAATAATATCTGGTTATCGATTTTTTTTGTCTAGTTTATTTATGTTTTTAAATCAAGTTTCTGGCTATCACAGAAATCGACATATCGTAGTCGGACGCCGTATTGTCCCACCCTGTATATCATCCTGATCTAAAAAAATCATTCTATTTAATTCCTCACTTACCTCAGTTAAATTTTAATAGCGTACCTTGAAATGTTTCATTAAAATTTTCAAATAAGTAATTATCAGCGTCATTTGATACTGTCAATAATAATTCACGTCATATATTTTAATAATTTCTTCTTATTGACATTGACATTTTTGTCACTAAATTAAACCTTTCAAATGCCAAACTGTTAAATTTATGCCAACCTCATTTTATGAGGTCAAATGTATAAAAAATTTCGGTTTACATCAGCTTTATTTAAGTACTTGGAAAATATATTTTATTAGCTTGATACAGTAGACATGATTTATAATCTTTCGTCAAGAATATATATAGTTTTAAAGGCAAATACAAAAAAGTTTGATTTCCGTGGACCTCCTCTCAGCTGGCCAAATTTGCTCATTAACGAATTTATCACTGTCTTTGGCCTTTAGAACATGTGTACCAAATTTGAAAGCTTTACCTCAAAAACTGTGGCTGCTATGACGATACTACTGACATGCCGACAGATTTTTTTCCATAAAATTATGTTTTTCGTTATAATTCGTCGAGATTCGTCCAGAAATACAAGACAATTTTTTTCCCGAAATTGTTCCTTTTTTCTTCTTTCATTCATGATGTCTATTCTGGTGATACCACATTCACCAAATTTAATGTCACCTAAAATGTTGTTGAAAATCTTAACTGCCAAATTTGCGAAGTCTTCCATTAGTATTTTTTGAGTTATCGCGGATACACACACACACATACGCGCGCGCACACGCGCAATATGATGAGTTCCAATATTAATTATAGTCCAGAAGGAATCGAATCGATTCCTCAAGAAATTGAAGAAGCAGCTACAAGGGCAACTTTAGATTTGTTGCCCACAAAATCCAAACAACAATATGAATAAGCGTACAAACGCTTTGTGGAATGGTGCCGTCGCGTCGAAACAATGTTGCAGGCAAGTACAGTGAAAATGTAACGTTGGCCTATTTTGAGCAAAATTCTAAAATTTCAAAGTCTTCGACGCTTTGGGCACATTTTTCAATGATAAAGGCTACGTTAAATGTCAAGGACAATCAAGATATAAGTAAGTTTTATAAACTCATCGCATTTTTGAAGCGCAAAGGAGAAGGATATCGTCCAAAAAAAATCAAAAATTTTTACACGCCAAAATATTGATAAGTTTATTGCAGAGGCGCCAGATGACAAGTATTTGATGTTTAAAGTAGCTGCTGTAATGGGTATACTAGGCGCGTGTGGCCGTGAAGAACTTTGTCAAATGAGTTTAAACAGTATTGAGGATTTAGGAAATACACTAGTGATAAACATTCCAGATAGCAAGACTAGAGTTTCAAGAACCTTTACTGTTATTACTGAGACTTATATTGACTTATATCATAAGTACTTAGCATTACGTCCAGCTTATGTCAACCACCAACGTCTTTTTATTAAATACATTAGTAACAAATGTCCGATTCAACCTGTTGGAATAAATATTTTTGGAAAGATGCCTACAGATATTGCAAGATTTTTGAAATTACCAAATAGTGAACTTTACACCGGACATTGTTTCCGTCGGACATCCGCCAACTTGTTAGCAGACTCTGGTGCAAATTTATGAACAATAAAAAGACATGGAGGATGGAAAAGTTCGAGTGTTGCAGAAGGATATTTGGAAGATTCGTTAGAAAACAAAAAGAGGATTGCTTGTCACATTCTTCCAAATAATTGCCCTTCTTCTAACAATTCAGAAATAGAGCATATTAATAGTATTTCCTCCACTGCTTCAAGTTCAACTTCAACAATTTCTTCTTGTTAAGTAGCTTCCTCACAAGGGATAAATATTACTAATTGCTCCAATTGTACAATTAATATAAATATTTCTAAATAACTTGTAATTTTTTGTTAATAAATATATAAATGTCATTATGACAAACGACTTGTCATTTTACTTTTTGCACTAGTGTTAAAAGTAAATCATGTGATTTTTAACGCGAGTTTATATAATATTACATTTTTAATTCAAGTATGCCATGTTAAAAATTTAGTTTTTAATGGTGTTTGTAGAAAAACTACATTATATGATGAAAAAAAGTAGACCACGTGAAGCTATCTACCATTAACAGAACCTAAAAAATGAGATCGTCTTTTATACGGTAAACGCCTTTTTGAGGTAAAAATGCATAATAATGGACACACAAAAATAATGTATTTTTACCATTTTTCACGACCTCATATCTCAGATCGGTAGCTAGCGACAAATAACGTCAATTCGAGGGTTGCCTCTAGGTGATGTGTCACTACGTAAATATTCCTATACATATGACACAATTATCTTACCTTGTGGTTATTTTCATTCATTTATCTTGTGAGAAGGACCGTTCAACGTTGACAGATTTAATTATGTGATCTTCAGAGTTTCCACATTTATGTTTTGTGTAGAGAAGTGTATTTACTTATTTGCCATTTAAAAAGTATTCTCAGGTGTGACATCTGCCACCCCACAGGCCGATGTCCCGGGAAATTAACAAAACAAAACAAATTAGATGTTAAATATGTGAAGTATAAGCTGACAAAAACAAAATGTCCTTATAACTCGTAAAAGGATGAGATATGGAAAAGATAAAAGAAAAAAAACACCCCCACACCAGTCGTCTTTCGCAGCCTACTATCCCGTGCAAAAGTCTCAGGCCCTTTGGACAAAAAACAAAAAAAGTTTTGAAAAAATTCTTTACAAGATCGAGTGTAAAGCATAAAGTGACAAAACAAAAAAGTCTTATAACTCGTGAAGGGATGTAGACATCGAAAAAAATAAATGAAAAAAACGTCTCACTCTCCCTGTCGAGTTTGGCAGCCTGCTATCATGGGAAAAAATCTCCCTTTTGGACGAAAAACAAAAAGTTTTTGAAAAAAATTATGTAAAAGATCGATAGATGTTAAATATGTAAAGCATAAACTGACAAAACCAAAAAGTCCTTACAACTCGTGAAGGGATGCAGATATCGAAAAAAATGCATGACAAAACAACTCCACACCTCTAGTCGACTTTGGCAGACCACTAACTAGCATCTGCAAAAATCTCAAGCCCTCTAAACGAAAAAATAAAGTTTTGAAAACATTCTATACAAGATCGTGTTAAGCATAAAGTGACGAAACAAAAAGTCCTTATACCTCGTGAAGGGATGCAGACATCGAAAAAATAAATAAAAAACACATTTATAATAGATTTTTTTTACAATCTGTCGTCACGTCAACACATAAACACAGCCGTGTATTTTGTAATACACATTCTCGCGGTTCGCTTCGGTATTTGGTATTTGTCCGCCGGTCGTTGCCCCTAAACACATGATGTTACACCATTGAACCGACGCACGACTTGCCAACTTTACTTACAACTCGTGAAGGGATGAAGATATCGAAAAAATAAATGAAAAAACACCTCCCTAGTCGAATTTGGCAGCCTAGTACCATGTGCAAATGTCAGCTCTTTGAACGAAAAAATAAAGTTTTGAAAAATTTCATTGGGAGATTGATGCTAAAAACACAGAGCATACGAACACACCCACTAATGGGCTATCTCTTTGGAAATGTTTCATTAGGTGTTTACAATATTGTTACGCCACTGGACTGTGTAGACTGGTTAGATGAGACTGGAATTGTATGGGAACGGCCGGGAATATTCTGGAGTCCTCTAGACCGGGTGAATGGATGTATAAATAAGACGCACGGTGGGCCGAGACTTAATCTTAAGTCGAACGTGAACGAGTAAAGTAGAAATAAGAAAGAGACTTATAAGTGTTCAGTTGTGATTATAGTTAAGACATCAATTAATCTATTGTTATTAATTGTTAATTAGTAAATAAAGTAGTGTATAAGTGTTACCTGGACTTTCAATCAACGAATCTACGAGTAGAGGTGTTTGTGTGGATAGCAAACACGAGACAATATGACATTATATCAACGTAAAAGTCGGGTCTGGAATTTATACTGCCTCCCGATCTCTACTCATATTGTTCCTTTCCTATTGTTCGCAGACAGCTCCCCGTGGTCTCATTTTTTTTTCGTCATATAATGTATTTTAAGCAATGCCCTATGCATTTTCCCGATTCGATAAAATAAATGTTATTTTTACGTGATTTTTGCATTTTTTGTCGTAACTTTGAACCGTTGTATCTCCGGTACTATTTATCATAGAGAGCTCTGTTCTGGTCTCATTTCTATCGTTGGAGAAAAAATTGAAAAAAGTATTCTGCGGATTCTGATGATCTATTAACCTTCTTTTCTTTGCACCAATTCATAGAGTTCATATTCTTTTTATAGAATGTTTCTCAACTTTCTCGGACACAACTTCAGGGTGGCAACGAATGAAGCTTCTTGAATTTCTCCTGAAACATTGCTTTCACTACTGGAATCACTAATTTTCAAGAAAACTAGTTGATTCATATTTTTGTTTTTATTTACTTGGTACCTTGGAAACAATAATCGTTTGTGGCATGGATAAGGAATGCATGAACACTTGATTATTAGCTTGACATGTTTTTTTTGATGTTTTAAAATGTGAAAATAGAATTGTCATAATTTTTTTTTTTTTTTTTTAGAATTGAACATTCAAGGACGTGTGGTTGTAGAAAAAATTTGTATTCAACTCGTGTGTGTAAATATATCTTTTTGGACTCGTGGGTTATCAGCATTCGCCTTTGGCTAGTACTAACCACTCGTAAAAATATGTTTTACTCACTCATAGAACATTTATTGTTTCCTGTTGCAATATAATTATTTGAAATCATTATATACTAATAAGGACATTGACACAACTTGAAATGTTTATTAAGTAAGGACCCCCCCCCCCCACCTTCATCACCAATTTTTTGGTTTATTTGACCATTTAAGGCGTGAAAATGATATTTGAGGATAGTGACAAAAATATTCCGCGAAACTTCTGTATCTATTTATATTATACGTAAGTAAACAGGAAGTTATTACCATGTAAAGATAATGACTCTGGTACTGATTAACTCACTTCTATTAATGTAACGGGTCAAAAAACTGAAAACTGAAAAATGTAACTAATAATTATTAACAGGATATAGTTATCATAAAATATAGTATAGAATCGAGTACAAAAAATGAATGGAAATGTAATACTAACTAATTACGAATAAATTACAGTATATTAAAGCTTAGGTGGTCCCTAATTGCAGGATTTCACCCTCGTTTATCAAATATTTTCCGGCATAATTGGAGCTTATATAAAAGATTCCACATACTGCTCTTTTTAACCTAAATCGCAACCTCTTTTCAAGCTGCAAGTTTGATGGAAATTTGTATAGGGCTAAATAAACGTTGCACGAAGGGTGGATATTTTCATTTTAAATTGTTCATAAAGTCTATTGTTTATAGAGTCGACAATACCCTGCAGGGTGGGCAACCTTTTCGGGTGAGAAGCAAATGAAATTACTTTGACACAAATACAAACCATGGCAATGTTTTTAGAGACTTTCACACATAGACATAAAATTTTACAATCCCTCCTATAAAGTGTTTACAAACAAAATGAAAATATGCGTACTTTGTTTGTCGTAATAATAAAAAACCAGTTTGCATATTTATTTGTCCTAAACTTATTATATATTTACGAAATCTACAAGTTTGTGAAATTTGATATCGTCGTTTTGTGAATTACGTCAACTTTTGTAATTTTACAACCATTTTCGTATTTGTACATAAAATAGTATATTTTGCAACAAGAGATAAAAATATAATTTTTTCCTAAGGAAACAATTGTTTACGCGCTATGTTGGCGGCGAATGGGGCAAGTTCACTAACGACAAAAACGTATTTCATCTCGAATAGGAAATGCTATTTTTTCTACTCATACAGGGTGATTCATTAATAATGGGAAATCTCGAAACTGAGATACTAGAGACCAAAATATGACAAGAGCTGACATGCCCAATACATATGTTGTTGGTTTAAGAGATACAGGGTGTTCAGGTAGAATTTTATTTTGAAATTTCTCAATAGTTTTTATAGCATCAACTTGAAAATTGGCAGTTTTACGTTTTCTGACATGACAAATAAGAATTTGCAAACTAATTTCAACGTTGCTCATAGAGTGCGCTAGTTATACTTTACTACTTTGATAAATCGAGGCTTTTCACTTTCTTATACCGCCTGTGAAAATGGAGACATAATAGTAAATTTGAAGCTCCCAAAATCAGATTACGTCAATTAACCCTTTAATTCCCAAATTATTTTTTTTGACCGAAAAATTATTCACTAGTTATTTCACAAGGGATATAGTTCCCCTTAAATGATATTTGAGAATTTTTTATCAAGAAAATGTTTTTTTCTGTTATTTTAGAGATGATGCCATATGGCATCAGTGGGAAAATGTGGAAGTAAAAAAAATACCTTTGTATTTTACAAAACAAATATAATCTACTAAAACTACTTTGCTCAAAACATATTTTGAACTAATGAACAAAATATAATAAAAAAAATTATTTTAAATGGAATTGAACAAAACAATTTTTGTCCTTTGTTAAGCAAAGCGCCACATTACATTTGCAACAGATAACACCTGCATAAGCAGTCTTGCAGTTTCTGCATCTTTTTTTTGGTTCTTGATGCTGCGGCCAGTGTCCCAGGTTATCGTACCTCACATCATTTATAGGGGTGGGATTTACTGGTCGTTTAGGAGGAGAAGTTGGAGATGGAACTGTTTCATTAGTTGGTCTACCTCTCTTTCTGTACAAGAATTTTATTTCGCCCCTTTGCGAACAGTCACGTCTATATAAAAGCCAAGCGTTCACAATACAGATGTCGATGAGATGAAAAACTATTCTTAGGTAAAAACGTTTTACCCCAATTCTTGTCCGATATAAGGATACTAACATGTCATTGAGATCTACACCCCCCATGTAAGTATTATATTCTTTTATTATATTTGGACGTTGTACGTCAATATACTTTTTGTCAGTAGTTGACCATCTCCTTACAAAATCTGTTGGCATAATTCCAATATAAGTAGATGCTACATGGACACATTTATTGTCATACCATCTAGTAACAACAATATTTTTATTTTTTTCAGTCGTGTAGTCAAATGAACCACGTCCCTCATTCTTCAATGTTTTTTCACTTTTTAGAGAATGGCATTGTGGCATTCTAGTAATTCTTACTGTTCCGCATGCTAATTTGCCATTTTCCTTGAGCCTACATAGTAAATCGAAAGAAGTGAACCAATTATCCATAAACAGTTTGAAATTTTGATTTTTGGGAACATCTTTTGACAATCGCAAAACAATATCGCCACGAATTCCAAGCCCAGTTGGATTTTTTATTATCCCCTTTCCAACATAAACTTCGAAATCATATACAATTCCGCTCATTCCAGCCCTGGCAAATAATTTGATACCCCATTTATGCGGCTTATTTTTCATGTATTGCTTGAGGGAACTATGCCCTTTGAAGGGTACCATAATTTCATCTACACAGTTACATTCCTCTGGTTCAATATTAGTAAAAATTTTTTTGTAGTGCATCTATCAAAGGTCTTACTTTGAAACATTTATCATATTCAGGGTCTTCTCGAGATTTCATTTGTGAGTTGTTAGCTAGATGTAGCATTGAACGTAATTTTTCAAACCTATTTCTAGACATAGCGTCAGCTATTACAGGTATACGTGTTTCTTGTGCCCAATACATTCGGTAGCTGGGCATTCGTATTATACCACTAAGTATATTTATACCGAAATATTGACACATTTCAGTATAAGATGTGTTGACTGAATGTCCTATCTTTTGAACAGAATAGAGGTTTGTTTGCTCAACTATATTGTTGATAATACCATCATCAAAGAATAATTTAAAGAATGCAAGGGGGGTCATGTCTAAATCTCTTGCCCCATTAGTAAACGTAACATTACAATGAGTTTACTGTTTGTATGTCACATTTTTCCCAAATACAATTTGTTTTCTTCTTTTTAGAAATATTCGTATTTTTCTTGACAAAAGTCGATAATGGTAAATTGTCCTCTTCATCAGATGATGTATGATCAATTTCAAAACTTGCATTGGCTATAAGGTCATTTAGGAGGGTAGGGCCACTGTCAGAAAGTAATTCTCTTGCATTGTTCAAAAAATGTTCATCATCTGAAGACTCTAAATCTACACTGATATCAGATATGTCACCTTCCATAAGCAGCAGTAAATTTTTTTCTTCATCTGGCGTAAGTCCTGTACAATTCATCTGAAAATATAAACACAATGTTTCTAGATATATGACCACAAATTCCCACTGACGCCATACGGCGTGAAATTTTTTTTGCCTTCGTACGTACATATATTTCTATGAATTATAAACAACTCAACAATATCAACACCTAACAATACTTAAATTTAACTATATATTTTTTTTATCCTAGGAATCGTATAACTTACCTTTCTTTTATTGATTTGAAATTGTAATAAAACTTAACCTCAGCATTCCAATCACTCATCTACTATATGTGAAGTGAAACTAAAGTTGTTTATCAATCATAGAGATTATTGTGGATGTGGCGCCATCTAATATGTACAGCGGATAACTCAAACTGTTTTGCAATAGATTTTTTGCCGTTTTCTATCATTTGTAGTGCTTTAAACTTTAATATGCCATATGGCATCATTGGGAAGGAAAGTTAATTAACAAAAAACTCGAAGATCAGTGGCAACAGCAATATTCAAACGTACCAACAGGAAATTTCTATAAAAGCGTGCAACCTAAAATACCTAGAAATCCGTGGTTTTGCTCATTAGGAAATCGGAAATATATACAAAGATTTAATAGACTGAGAAGTGGTCATGTACTTCACCAAGTTTATCTACATAGAATTGGGTTAAAAGATTTGCCAGACTGCCTATGTGGAGAAGTATGTTGTGATAAGAGGCATTTAACTTTAGAATGTCCTCTTAATTACATTCAAATGAGTGGGATGTATGAGAAAAATTAAGAGAAATAGGCTTTAAAACCTGTGTGACTAACACTCCTCTACTTCGTTAGTGCAACCTTTCCGTAGGCCCCTTCTGTTCGTCTAAACGGCCGTGATAGCCTCCTCGACACCTCTTCTTCCTTTCTGTATCCCCTGTGCTACACTATGTTAAAAAATGTTCGTGTGTGGATATGTGTGTGTATATCTGTGGCCACGATAACTCAAAAATACTAATGGGAGACTTCCCAAATTTGGCAATTAAGATTTTCAATAACATTTTAGATGACACATTAAATATGGTGAATATGGTAAACCAGAAGAGACATAATGAATGAAAGAAGAAAAATGGTACAATTTCGGGGGAAAAAATTCAAATTTTTGTTTTGCATTTCTAGACGAATCTCGACGAATTATAATGAAAAAACATAACTTTATTGAAAAAAATCTGTCTGCACGTCTGTAGTATCGTGATAGCAGCCACAGGTTTTGAGATAAATCTTTCAAATTTGTTACCCGTGTTCTGGAGGTCAAAGACAATGATAAATTCAATGATGAGCAAAATTGGCTAGCTGAAAGGAAGTCCACGGGACCCAAACTTTTTTGTATTTGTCTTTACAAAAAAATATATTCGTGATAAAAAATTGTAAATTATATCTACTATATCAAGCCAAATTTTCGAAATACTTAAATAACGCTGATGTAAACGGAAATTTTGTACACATTTGACCTCGTAAAATGTAGTTAGGATAAATTTGGCAGTTTGACATTAGAAATATCTAATTTAGTTACAAAAATGTCAATGTCAATATGAAGAAATTATTAAAACATATTACATGAATTATCACTGACAGTATCAAACGACGCTGATAAGTAATTATTTAAAAAATTTAATGAAACATTTCAAGGTACGCTATTAAAATTTAATTGAGGTAAGTGAAGAATCAGATAAAATGATTTTTTTAGATCAGGATGATATACATTGGTATAAGAAAGTTATGTGCTGGCCACATTAGTTATTTTTGTATGTAGAATTATGGGCAAAATCTGAAAGCGCGCCTTTCTATACATAAAAAAGTGACTCTTGTTTAATTTCGATATCACGATCCGTTTTCGAGATATTTGCTCTTAAAAGTTATAAGGCATTTCGTTTTTATGCAATTTTTAATCCTTAAAATACAACTTTTACTCTCCACAAACTTTATTTGTGGAGAGTAAAAAATAAAAACTAATATTAAATTATGATTCTGTGTGTCTATGCTATCTATATTAATTACTTATGATTTACCCGGTACACTTTGCATTTTAAGGATTAAAAATTGCATAAAAAAACGAAGTGCACTGAAAATTTTAAGAGCAAATAACTCGAAAACGAATAGAGATATTGAAATTAAACAATAGTTAATATTTTATGTAAAGAAGAATGCTCCTTTAGATTTTCGATTCGTTTTATCTACAATTCTATAAAAAATATGCCTCGATTTATCAAAATAGTAGATTATAACTAGCGCTCTCTATGAGTAACGCTAAAATTAATTGCAAACTCTTATTTGTCATTCCAAAAGACGTAAAGTTGCCAATTTTTCACTATGAAAACTTTCAAAATTATTGAGAAATTTCACATTAAAATTCTAACTTTTTTTTCTTATATCAGCAACATGTATAAGGCATGTTGGGATCAATCGTCATATTTTGGTATTTAGTATTTCCAGCTTTGAGATTTCCTAGTCCTAATGAATCACCCCTGCATATGTGAAAATAGGATTTTTTTTCTAGAATATTGTAATTTATAAAATATTAGATTAGAATGTACAAAATTTTATTATTAGATTAGAAAGTACAAAAGCCAATATAAGCCAGAAGAACGTTTTTCTAGAATGAGTTTATCTGGTTATCATTTCTCCAATCCATAATCTATTTGTAGACAAATAAAGTATTACATTTGTTCTGTCTTTCTGAAGCTTCATTTAAAAGGTCCTTAAAAAAATATTTTATTAGAATTGATTGAATTGATTTGTGTTTAACACTTCTTTTCTCTTCTTTTCCTGTTTTGTATCACATGACATAAAGTATTTTAACTATTACTTTTATTACTTTTTTTACTATGTTAGGCGAAGTCGAAGATCGACTTCGTCCTTTTTAGTAATATATGTATTATGTATTGTTATCAATACAGATTATTATTATGTTTTTTTTTCAGTTTCCCAACACTGGAAGTCGCGCTAGCACATTAACCACAGCCACTCCTCACATCCCGCAGGGTTAGTGACTGTAGTATCCAGAATCGTGTGCCCTAAGCAGACGGAGAGAATTTGGCCTGCCAGCCACTCAGCTGATTTTTGGCAGGCCGGTATGGTCTTCAGTTCCGAAAGCAGCGTAGGCTTTATCCCTCCGAGTACACAGATTATTAGGACGACCATTTTGACCGAGTAGCCTAGGTACAGCACTTGGAACTCATACCAGATCGCGGTAGTTGGTCCGCTTCTCCTCCTCCTTTAAGGTGATGTTTTTCTCCGCAGGTGCAGAGAACTTGATGATATACATCACTTTGAGGTGGTAGTCGAGGAAGACTATGTCAGGCTTTTTAGCTTGGATTAGCCTGATCATCGGGAACGAGTAGTTCCAGTAATTCCAGCATTTCTCGTTCTCGACAACGGACTCAATATCCCCGGGGACGTAAGACAGCATCTGGTCTACTCCGTACGAGTGCCTTAGATGGTTAGATACAGGTAGTATGCGCATGAGCGATTCCGGCGCCTGACGCAGGTCCTGCAGTTGATGTCAGGAACCTCTACACGCCGTTATTTTTATTATTATTATTATTATAAATTCATACTTTTGTCGAGATTTATCAGGTAACATATTATAAGAGGAGCTTGTTACTTCAATGATGCTTGGTCGTGTGACCGGTTCACTCACTTCGTTATTGGAATCCATAATTTTCAACCTGTAATAAGTTTAAGTTCAATTTAATTTAAAACGAATTTTGACAATGAAATTATTAATTGTTTGTTTAGTCGCTTCCACAGCAATAATTGTATTTCCACTCACCTTCTTTGGGTATTAAGCCACTGTCCAATAAATTATTTTTAAAAAATTGATAAGTAAATCTCTGCTCCAAAAAGATCAGTCAGAGGTTGGTTTTGAAAAAAAATGTTTAATAATATAGTAATAGTACAAGAAGCGAACTGAAAGAAATCGCCATTATTTTGTTGAATGGTGATAAATGTGTCAAATTCCTCTGTAGATTTTTGTACGAACTGGTTTTAGAGACGAGGTAAGTACACAAAATATCAATATAGTATAATGTCCCACGTGTCTATGGAAATGTATGAACAACAAACTTTCATGTTTGACATTGCTGCAAAAGACAATATTTGATCAAAGAAATTTTGCTCTAAAGTAATTTTGAGAACGGAATCAGAGAGTATTCCGAAACGTCAACTCTTAATCATCTTTAAATTTGTCAGTTTTTTGTAGACAAACTTTAACAGGAGATAGAACACATGTTTTTAAAAAAGAAAAGTTCCTATAAACATATGTCGTAGAACGCTTCGTTTCCGAGATACAGGGTGTTGAATATAATTTTTTTTTCTCGAATTTTCATTATAACTTATAGAAGAATGCTTAGATTTTTTCCATGTTTGGGGGATAATGCCTATTAATTAAGGGGCATAAAACAAACGATAAAAATGTTCAAAAACTTGCACAGTGGCGGAGTGGAGGGGGTGCTCAACCCCTTTCTTAAACAGGACTTCTACACCAATGACTATTTTTAAAGAAACTATTATTTTCATTATCTACATACAGTTTAACAAAAATAATGTCCCTTCTTCTGTTTCGAAATTCCTGTGCGTTTCCGAGTTATTTTGATTTTTAGTGTTTGATGTGGTACTAAATTAAGTAATTTATTTATTATCAATTATCGGCTAAATATTTAATTCTTTCAACGAAACCTACCTAAATATGGTTTGTTAAGGATTCTAAAAAGCCGAAATCTTTTATTCTTTATCTCTTTCCAATGTAGTCAAAATAAATATTTGTTATATCAAGCCATACTCAAATACAAGACTTTTATAAGTTGAAATCTGTTACATTAATACATTATTGTGCAGTTGCCAAACAGTTTTAAGAAGTTTCTTTAAGTTTTATTAAACTTGTGTATGTACCAATTTCCGTTTTAATTTTCGTTGTTTTTTGCTAAATAATTTCCATTTGAAACTAGCCAATATAACTGTGTATTGCAACAAAATATTATACTCCTTGGAAAACAACTAAAACATGTGTTCTATCTCCTGTTCAAGTTTGTCTACAAAAAACTAACTCACTCTGTATAAACCAAAAGTCTAGGCAGGCCAGGGACCACTTGTAGACAGGCCGCGTGTTTGACATGCCTGACGTAAGCATACCACAGCATAAAGTAATACATGGGGAGTGATAATAGTGCAGCGCTTTACCGTTTAAGTGACACGGTCCCAGGAAATTCCTTCGGAAAAATCCTGAAAGTTGATTTAAAAGCAAGGATAATTGAGTTTCCAAAGTTTCTTTTTGGAACGTATTGATTAAAGGCCATATGTATAAACACACAAACTGCTTTTGTGTTGGCAAATTCTCTTCTGTATGAGAACAGTGTTTAACAAAGAAACTCGAGTAAAAGATATTATCATCCAGGCATCTATATGAAACGTGTTGAAAATATGGATATTCGATTTTAAACCAGAATTTGTCAATCCATCTAAGAGCGGAGAAAATAACCATTCCATTACGAAACACTGCAATAAGCTATGTCCTTTCCAGGTAGTTATCCCAAAACTAAAATAATGATATCCTGAAAATGCAAAACAGCGTGACGCGCTTGAGAATATTGAGTGTATCGTAAATAAAAGATACCTGAAGACTGTGGCGCTGTGCGATTACAGATTTAGGTAAACTACCTCTCCTTGGTGAAGGAAGAATTATTATTTATTATTAATGAACAAACACACATTTTGTTAAAGCTTTTGAATGATCCTATAATTATTGCTTCAGTCACGGTTGACGTCCACATTCGACGTTCAAAACTGAAGCCATAAATTTTAATTTAGGCGTGACTAGTTAAGTCATGTTAACTATTGTTAATTTGACTTAAACAGATCCAATATAAATCACCGAGATATTTATAGTTCATATCAATAGATCTGACGAAGAGGTGTAGTTTTAGTTGTTAAAATATGTCAATAGCAACAAACGCACGTTTTCAAGATTTTGGACACCAAATGTCAAAAGTAAGACAATTTTTTTAGTCCATACGTCTGTCGAATATCAGGGTAGTACTTAGGAATATTACTACAAATTTTACAAAATTTTATTTATTTGGTTTATATTTCCTTACATCTGAAATAATAATAAAAATAAATAATAATTTAATAATAATTTAATAATAATAATAAACACTACAGAGGTGTTAAGAAGGGCATGGCGGGTTGCAAGGACACATAAAGTAAAGGTCTAGGATATGTGTTATAAAGTGTCGATATTCGAACAATCGAACTCTATGTTGATTTTTATGTAAATAAAAGTAAATCAGAAACAGAAATCAGTGGATTACGAGATTACGGCGTTACTTGTGCTAAATTACCACCTAAGGCACTCGTACGAGGTAGACCAGAGAAAGATTTCTAGTCACGCTTTCGATCGCGTGTTCTAGCTAACTACGATACCGAATAGATTTAAAAATATTGGTGCTTATCTTTAAAATAAATAGAGCAAAAAACTTAGGGCAGCAGTAACATTTAATATTAAAATAGGCACATACTTCTTTAAAACTTTGCGCATCTATAATGTATAGAGTCTCCCTGTTTATAGTAGCGGAGAACTTCGCCAATAGATAGAGGACCTCATTTTAAGGTAAAAAGTTCGATTTAACATGTGTCGAAGGGTTCTTGATTTTAAAAAAAGTTTAAGTGTTTCGGCAGTTACTAAGAAACTACATAAGCTTACAGTTTGAAATTTGGCACGGGCTTTCTGCTTCAACAACCTGTTTGTAAATACGATATATTTGTCTCAATATCCAATGGCGTAGAAATTTGGGTCTGAAACTACTTTTCTGTCTAGAACTTCAACATCAATGGATCTTTCACATACAATTAATTATTGTTTTAATAAACAGAGGTAGAAACCAAAATAATAATAATGTGAGAGGAAGAAGAATCTTGCGTAAATTTTATAGAGATGACAAGTGTCCGAAGAGTTTCGAGAACACTTTGAATTCCAAGAAACACCACATAGATGACGTTGAAACGGAACAATAATATCCTTACCATCTGCAACCTGCAGGCTTTACGTCCAGGAGAGAGAGAACGTCGTGTTAACTTTTAGAATTCCATTGAAGTTGATCCACTTCTGATTTATTTCTGGCATTTTTAGAGAGTGAACATACGGGATGTGGGACGATGTTTTCCTGGATGCAAGGCTGAACGCTTGGTTTCAGTTAGAAGGCTGTCCAGCCCATTATGGACGGCATGTTCGTAACTGGTTGGATACAAGTTTCTTGGGAGATGGACTGATCGTGGTGGAACCAATACCTAGCCTGCCCGTTCTCTCGATATAACCCCGCATGATTTTTTTGTATGGAGTTTTATCAAGTTTTATCATAGATACGAGGGACGATTTAATCCAGAGAATACAAAACGCCTGTAACGAAATACGAGAATATCACCTACTTCGTGTAAGAAGATCCATTGCACGCCGCTGGCAGTTGTGTATCCAACAAATTGGTTTCCATTTCGAACTTTTTCTCTAGTACTAATTAATTTCATTACATTATTTATGTTGCGATTTTTTTAACAGTAGTTTTAGACGTTTCTTGAATAAAATTATATTTGTCAAATTTGATGGCGTTTTTTCTTCAAAACCGTTAGTAGTATGAAAAAATTTGTAGAGACAATTAACTACAAAATTACTTTTTTGTGAAAAATCCATTGGCGTATAAGTTTTAGACAGAAACGGAGTTTCAGACCCCAATTTCTACGCCACTGGTTAATGAAACAAATATATCGTATCGATAAAAGATAGCACTATTGAAGCAAAAAAATACGTGCCAAATTTCAATTCAATAGCTTGTGTAGTTTCTTAGCAACTGCCGAAAATTTCTTTTCAACTTCACATATTAAATTGAACCTTTTACCTTAAAATGAAGTTCTCTATCGATTGACGAAGACTACTACTATAAACTGAGACACCCTGTCCATTCCTGGCGAACAGATTAATTCAATAATTTAATGGTTAAAGCCTCATCGTGCTAAGAATAAGAAAGTACTAATATCGTTTTTTTATGCCATAAACTGAATACAGGAGTATGTCTTTAAGCTCAAACTAAGAAAAAATTATATGAATATACAGGGCGTAACAGAACTAAGCAACACAAGGAGGTGATACAAAATAAGCAACAAATTCTACATAAACGTGTTCTAATATGCACCGATTTCGAGATACACGGCGTTAAAGTTAAAAATTTTCTTATTTTTTTTTAAATGATTAGATATATTGAAGTCAAAGTGGGAAGGTAGCTCTCACGTGAATAGATCTATTACTGAAATATTTTGTGTCTTTCTGATTCAACCAGGAGCATAACTCCCCTATAGCTGTGCCCCTGGTTACCTTTTTACACAAAATAATGGTTGATTTATGACTCTTGCGACCATTTTACTTGAAGTAATGATTTTTTTAAATTGTATATTAAGTCCGATCTAGTGTTTAAAATAAATAAATCTGTAATTGTGAAGATTGTGAAGAATTTATTTACATTTTTCAAGTGCAGGTTTTTCATAACACAAATCAAGTAACGTAACGTAAACAATACCAATTTATGGCTACTTCATATAAAAAAATGCGAGATATCTTTTTCGTTATAAATTGAATGGTTACACTGAACAATTTAAAATGTTTCTGAGGAGTGTACCATTATTAATTTAAAACTTATTTATTATTTCAGTATCTTTAATTGTACTAGAAAAATGCTGTGTCTCGGGTGTTATTAGTATTGTAAAATTCATATAAATTACTATTTTTTTCTATTTTTCAAACAAATATGAGAGTAAATTAAATATAAACGGAAATTTTTCATTACTTATTGGACAAAAATAAAAATACAAAAAAAAATACTAATTATCATTCGATTAAAAGCACCAAACAATCAAAACGCACTTTTCGGGGTAAAAACACTTTAATAAAATTAATAACAAAAGTCGAGCTATTCAACTATCATCGCTTCTGTTTCTATTTTTCATCTGATACATTTTATTCTTATTTCTATCTAGGCCTCGTCGATACGTGACAAAATCAAAAACATTCTTTATAGCTCACATTTGTATATAATATGACATCACCACGTATCGACTTATGTCAATATTGGAAATCAGCCTAAGGATAAAATTAAAATTAAAACCTGCGTATTACATATTTTTAAAAAAATATCTAACATCAAAAATAACGCTAACAGTTCGGCCGACCTGATATTTTTCTCGTCCGCGAGAAACATACAGAGACGCACACAATACTATATGCTAAAAAACTAAATACAGTTTACCCTAGGTTACTAGCTAAAGACTAAATACAGTTTACCCTAGGTTACTATTTTTTTTAGGATAAATCTTATTTTCTTAGGAGGTCAGTTCCGTCGAGAACTTGGTCTCTAGCATCTACTGAAGACTCTTCGTCAGCATTGGAATCATCAGATTCGGAGCTGCCCACCCTGAAAAGTTTTAATTTATCAGATGGATAAATACCGACGTAGGTATTTTTGGCTCTCGTTGAGCCTATCATATCTTGAACCACATATCGATCGTGATCCAGGATTTTCGTATCGTGAAGGGCCCATCGTATTTAGGCAGTAGTTTTCTACTAGTGCCATCGTTATGGGGACGTTCCCGCCTAATTAAGACCAAATCCCCAACCGTATACGATTTCGGTTTGGAGCGTCTTTCGTCATAACGTGATTTTTCACGTTCTTGCATTAACCGGAGACGTTCTCCTGCAAGGGATAAATACCGACGTAGGTACTTTTGGCTCTCGTTGAGCCTATCATATCTTGAACCACATATCGATCGTGATCCAGGATTTTCGTTATCGTGTAGGGCCCATCGTATTTAGGCAGTAGTTTTCTACAAGTGCCATCGTTATGGGGACGTTCCCGCCTAATTAAGACCAAATCCCCAACCGTATACGATTTCGGTTTGGAGCATCTTTCGTCATAACGTGACTTTTCACGTTCTTGCATTAACCGGAGACGTTCTCCTGCAAGTTGTCGTACGTGTGCGACGTTCGCACGTAGGCAGTAGTTTTCTACTAGTGCCATCATTATGGGGACGTTCCCGCCTAATTAAGACCAAATCTCCAACCGTATACGATTTCGGTTTGGAGCGTCTTTCGTCTTACCGTGACATTTCACGTTCTTGCATTAACCGGAGACGTTCCCCTGCAAGTTGTCGTACGTGTGCGACGTTCGCACGTTCGTGTGGTTCTGTGTCAACGCCTGACAACAGAAATGCGTCGTGTATGCTTCTTGGTACGTAACCAAATAACATATAAAAAGGGACTTTCCCCAGTCGTGTTATTTCTGGTTGTGTTTAGTCCCCATTGGACTTTTGCAACCTCGTTATCCCAGTTGTCATCATCGACGGACGTAGCCGATAATGCTGCTAGAATGCTACAGTTATACCGTTCCACTTGTCCATTAGCTCTGGGTGTAGCCGTTGCGTTATGTACAAGTTTTATATTATAATTTTTACAAAAACTAGTAAAACGTTTACTCGTAAAAACAATACCTCTGTCAGTAATCAATCGTTTCGGTACACCAAAAATGCTAATTATGTCAGAACTAACAAACCTTTCGATATGCTTTGATGTTGTATCTCGTATAGGCCTCGTGAAAACGTATTTGGTGAAAGCATCGATACCCACAATCAGATATGAATTTTTTACGTTTACTTTTTTTTACAAAAGGACCCAAATGATCCGGGTGTACAGTATGCATTGGTTCAGTTACTTTTTCTATGGGGTGTAAATACGTCGGCTGCTTACCAGCGGGTTGTTTATTATACAAACAGCCTAGACAAGATGCTATATATCTCTTAATATACTGTTTCATTGACGGAAACCAGTAATGTTGACTTAAACCCGAAAACGTTTTATCTACTGAGAAATGGCCTGCGCCATCATGATAAATCATTATTAGTTGCCAACGTGCGGTTTTTGGGAAAACCCATTTTGGTCCGCTCTCTATTTTTCTAAAAACACGGTTATGTTTTAATTCATACTGATTGTGTATACCGGTTTCTTCACGATCTAAAGGTTTCCTTGATAAAACCTCGTGTAAAAATTTTATTCTTTCATCTTGTAATTGAGCTGCGAGCACCCAATCATCTTCACAAATGTTGACTTTCCACAAATCGATTCCGCTGTAATCAATAGGATTTTCAACCGGATTACGACTCAACGCATCAACGTGTGTCATTCTTGAGCCGCTTCTGTACTCAACAACAAACTGTACTTGTACCGCCAGCCAGCAGTGTCCTATACGTGGTATTAAATCTCGTTTTACGAACGTCATACGTAACGCATTGCAGTCTGTTAAGACGTGTATTCGTTTCATATTTCCTTAATTAAATAATTTCTTTTCGAAATTTGATTTAATTGAGTCGAATCTTTTCCACCCTTATAATATCAAAATAGATTTTTGTATTATTTGTATATCATCATTAAAATTATGTTTATCTATTCGTAATTTTGAATAGTGTCATTGAAATTTTTTTATAACAGTGGTGGTTACCGAAATTTGATTTTTCATTAAATTTTCCATTTGATAATTTGTTGATACACTCTGTATAAAATTCGCCGTCTGAAACGTCTAAGTTTCCTGTTATTGCATTCCAAATGGTTCCGATACCATTTAAAATTCCACGTTCATAACGTTATGTATCTGCGAAAATTTCTTCATATTTTAATTGTAATGAATTTGATAATTAATTGTTCTAATAAATATGTATACATATACGTTTGTACTTCAGAAAAAAAATAATTGTGTGCGTATATTTGTTTTAACGTCAACAATATAAAAACACCAAACAATTGATTTCTGACTCTTTTGGGAACGTCAACGTCAACATTTAAATCTTTTCCCGTTATTACTTCGTATTGTACATCAGTTACATTAAAATCAAAAGTACTTACCAAGGGATCGTTGACTGATTCCTCCTGGCATTCATCAGCACGTACTATGATTTGTTTCTCCTTAACGTTTAAGGGAAAGTTAGAGGTGTTTGCAATAATTAAACCGTTCTCATTGGGCTGCATAACGCAACAGCCAACATAATAGGAGGTCCCTTCCCATATTCTTCGTGTAGCTTCAACATAAACCGAACCATCATAGTCGTCATGGGTTGTGACGTTCACATACCCTACAGTCTTAGGTGGAATAACCGTTGCCTCCGTTACCCACAATGGTAACTTTCTTGGCGACATGTCGTCCACCTGTGGTAAGACAACGTCTGTCTTATTATAAACTCGAACGGAACCATCTCCAATAGTCACCACTACGTCAGGGTGATTTATTAGGGGTTGTCCTATCATAATTGGTATCATCTGTACCTCGTTTGGTACAATAAATGCCGTGACCTCCACTTTGGCTCCATGCACTTCGATAGTAACGTCAGCCTCCCCCAAAACTCGTACAGTTCCTTCTGCGTATCCTCGGATCACTGCTGTGCTTGGCTGTAACTGAAATTCTGCATCACCTTGTCGTATCGTTACAGCTCCACTTCTGGAATCTAAATAACCTTTTGTAGCTTTGCCATTTACTACACAATCTACGAAATACAATTTATCTAATTTTTCGGACGCTTTAGATGAGATTATTAGGGTATTTTTCTTTCGTGAGCAGGTTTCACTTTCATGCCCCAGTCGTTTACATATTCCACACTCTTTACGTGGCATTAGGCATGTTGTCGAGGAGTCGGCAAGGAGTTTGACAATCCCGTTTTCGTACAAAGTAGAGGGACATGTCTACAGACCCACAAACGGCTACGCCTGCATCGTCCTCAAAACGCTGCCCTCTCAATGCATCTTTTAACTGCCTAAACAGATGAAAAACACATGGGAGTAAATCTGGACTGTATAGGAATATCCCGAATGTTTTCCTCAGTCACGCTCGTCCCTGGCCGACGTTGCGTTGATAGCTTTCGTTTCCAGCAGTTCTTCTTCGCAAGAAACTTTTATGTCAATTATAAACACAGGTCTGTGAAAGGGTCAATTCTCTGAACTGAACTCGTTATCTCAAAATTTCAGCTGATTTAACCTCTTCCTTTGTTGGAAATTTATAGTCCAAGAAAATGAGGTGAGAAGTTGACAATAATTGGAAACTGTTAAAAACTCAGTATAATAATCCAAAGTTTCAGATTCGACCGACAGGACAAGTGTGCAAAAAAAAAATTAAAAAAACATTATAAAAAAGGTGCACCGTTTTCCCTCACCCAAAACGCTGAGAGAACCGTAACAAATTTGTCAAAATGCTATAAGACCAAAGTTGTGGAGAACAAAATTCTCCAAAAAAGTCCATGATAGTATAAGGTAAGTAATATTCCGTGGTACCGCCTAATTCCGTGGTATTCTCTTATATTTAATAAAATAAGAAATAGGTAATATATTTCGACGTATAAAAAATCACAATATTTTTTTCAATATTTATTTAATGAAAACCGTTGAATTTGGTAATATCAAGTCTTTTTGTTTAACGCCAGTAAATTAAACAAGAGGTCGTGCCGCGATTGACAGTCATTCTGTAAGATGTCTTGAGTGAAGTCGCAACGAATTGGGTGTTACTTCTTAAGGCTATAAAAAGTGAACGGTAATTATTTCCCTGACTATGAATTCATTTTAATATTTAATAAACCTCTGCTAACTATTCCCGTAATTGTCGAATTGATGATATTGATTTTTTTAACCTAAAAATACATTTTTTGAAGCCACGGAATTAGGTTCATCTTTTTATCACGTGGTACCTAATTCCGTGGTATACCACGGAAATAGCGAATTGCAGCACTTTGAATTGTTCTTACTTTTAGGAAATTATAAAAAAACTTTGTCTACATCAATTTTTATATCACGAAATTAAACCCTAACGAAACGATCGAGCAAATTCCGTGGTAATGATTTGTACAACTGCATGTTAATAAGTTAATTTGAAATCTCTATAATGTACTACATTCTTAAAAAAACCTGTCAGAATGAAGATTTTAGTATTTCAATAATTCATCCCAAAATGTTTTAAATTCGTGTAAAATGCAAATTCTTATCATTGTTATAGTTTGAAACTATATTTTTTTAAGAAAATATCAATATAAAATTGAATTTATTGATTAAAAACGCTACCACGGATTTAGGTTCTCTGAACAGTGCGCGTTCGTTATTCCGGGCTATACCACGTAATTGCGTTTCATCAGTACGATAAAGAGAACATATTTACGTGGTAGTAATTAATTCAATGCGTGCCGTAATTAAAGATTAAATAAATTAAAAAATAATCAATATTATAAATTGAATATTATAAATCATCAAAATTCTAAATATTAACTATATTTTATGATTGGTTTTTTCAGAAAAATGCCTAAAAACAAGTACTCAGCAGAAGATCTGTCGGCAGCTCTTGATGATATAAAAAATGAAAAATTAAACGTTTATAAAGCTGCCAAAACATACGGAATACCCGAACAAACCCTTCGAGATAAAATAAAACAGAAATATACTAAACAAGATGGACCAGGCAGACCAACCGTTCTGACTGCCACGGAAGAAAAACTTTTGGTTCATTGGGTGACAAACCTTTCTGATCGAGGATATCCTGTCACTAAGCAACAATTGATATATTCCGTGACGAAATTATTAAAGGAACTCAACCGGAAAAATGATTTTACCAATGGTATTCCAGGCAAGCATTGGTATAAGGGATTTTTGGCCCGAAACCCTTCAATTTCCCAACGTGTTACTCAAGTGCTCACTGCTGCTCGCATTGCAGCAACGGAGGAAAAAATACGAGCGTGGTTTGCCCGAGTACAGCAGTATTTGGAGGAGAACAACTTGCTGGACATTTTGGAAGATCCTACCAGAATTTTTAACTGTGACGAGTCTGCTTTCTTTTTATGCCCGAAAGGTGAAGGGGTCTTGGCACGTAAAGGAGCAAAAACGGTCTACACGGCTTCGGGTAATAATGACAAAGAAAATTTGACTGTATCTGTTGGTGCCTCTGCGAGTGGCAAATTAATGCCAATTTTTTCCATATTTCCTTACAAACGGATGCAAACTAAAGTTTTGGAGAAATTCCCTAAAGAATGGGCAATTGGCAAGTCAAGCACTGGTTGGATGACTTGCAAGACATTTTACCAGTACATCACCAATATCTTTTACCCATTTCTTCTAGAAGAAAGGATAAAATTGCCCGTATTACTGTTTTTAGACGGACATACATCGCATTTGTCTTATGCACTGAGTACCTTTTGCAAAGAAAAAGGCATCATTTTAGTTGCTTTGCTGCCGAACTCTACACATATTATGCAGCCAATGGACGTCGCCGTTTTTCACCCACTTAAAACCGCCTGGAAAAGAAAAATACAAGACTGGAGATTGGAAAATAATGGAAGTCGGCTCGCAAGAGAAGATTTTGGTCCACTTCTCAAGGAATGTATTTCCAGTATCAAGGCGGAAACAGTACAAAAAGGATTTAAGGCATGTGGATTGTATCCCTTCGATCCAAATTCTCCAAATTATGGACGGCTTGTCCAGACATCGGCCGCGAGGAGCACAAACGAGTCGACATAAAAGATGAAAATCTATTTCATTTTTGGAGAAAAGTACACGGTTTTCCACAAAATACAGATTCTATAAGCGACAGGAGTTTTAATTTTGAACTTGAGACGCTCGCCAACAATATTATCGACGTTTCAGATGTAATGAATATTGAGAACGATTCATTTCAAGAATTCATCGTGCAACCTCATGGCAGTCTCATAGCTTCAACTCCACACGCTTTGCCGTCATCAAAGATGGCTGAAGAAGCCATTCGCACTCCACATGGCTTGCCGTTATCAACGATGGCTCAAGAATTCGTTTCGACTCCACAAAGTTTGCCGTCATCAACAGTGGTTGAAGAAATCACTTCAACGATCATTTCCACTGAGAATAATTCAATCACTCCTGGAAATGTTGAAGCTGCATCAGTGATTACTCCGGAAAAAAGCAAAACTACAGATGTAGGAAATTCAGGCTTTCCAACGCCCTTTAAAAACGCATTAATATGGCCGGAAACACCTAAAAAGAGTGTCCCTAAAAGAAATTTGAAAAGAGTCATACCAACAGTAGCCATTGCGAGTGATTATGTGGAGCATCAACGTCGGATAGAAGAAGCAAAAAAGATTAAACTAGAAAAAGCAGCGGAAAGACAGAAATTAAGAGAACTGAAGAAGAACACGAAAGAAAGCCAAACAAAACCAGCAGCAAAGAAAGGAAAAAAAAATCGGAGATCGAAAATGCATCACCAAACATTGAACTTCCAGCACTTGAATCCATCAGTATTGGCGACTATGTAAAAATTATATATGAGGAAGAAAAATTTCCTGGCATAGTAACAAAAATCATCGGAGGAAAGTCAAAAAAACAATATGAAGTCAAAACGATGCAAATGTGTGGATCCAATTGGCGCTGGCCTGACGAAGTGGATATCCTTGTCTACGATGCTGCTGATGTCTTAAAAAAGTTGGAAGCGCCAGTATTATGCAATAATCGCGGTGTTTATGCTTTTAAAAATTTTAATTCTTAACACTAGTCTTGAAAGTTGCCAAAAAATTACGATATAATTGTTCTGAGCTAGTCGAAAGCCAAATTATTTTCAGTTACATAAAGAATGACATTATTGTGATTTTAATTTTAAAATTTTTGGCAAATATAACATTTTATAATTGTCCTTGATTAAAACTTCATTTATCAATCGATTTTTAATTTGTTCTAATTTTTTTAACCGACGCATTTTTTATTTACTACATAGGCTGCATTACCACGGAATTGAGAACCCTTTACCACAGAATTACTGACTTCGGAAAATTTTTACCACGGAATTAGGGGCATTTGCAGGAGACATTAATTTTTTTATTTTAACTAATTATCCGAATTTTTTGTCAGAAAACTAAAAATTGAATACAAAAATTAACTAATCCATTAACACGGGCAAAATTATTTCACACATTTTCATTCAATTGCCTTAATACAAAAAAAATCCCAATCTCGTAAAAACTCTTAGTACCACGGAATATTGTGCACTTACCTTACAGGGTGCGGCAATAGGGCGGCCGACTTCGATATCTCGAGTTCTATGATAGCTAGAAACTTGATTGAGCCAAAAAATTAAAAATTTTTTATTTTGTAATTCAGATATTATAGAAAATGCTACACATGTTGCCTGTTTTGATTGACACATTTCCATGCGACGCGCATGGAATTGGAATAAGGTTTCTACTGAATTTCGGATTATTGTTGGTGTGATGTTTTTATGGGCATCATGTACTCGTAACACGCTTATTATAATACCTTCTCTTGAATTATTTGAAAAAAACTCTTATTTTTAATTTTAATTGCTGAATTTTGCAGTTATTGTTCAATAAATTAAAAATGGTCACAAATAGCCATAGGAATGGACGTACAAAAAATTTTCGTTTTTCAATTCTACATCACATCGTCCAAAAATATACAGGTTCCATTTGAAAAAAATTGAGAAAATTCAATTCAAAAAGTTGTAAATTTAAAAATCCTTTTTGGCTACCCTGTATACTTTCAGGAATTGAAAAGTGTCGTCAGATGTCTCATAACTGGTACTAACATATTTATTCTTAAAATCGATAGTTATGATTGTAATGATATTTTTTAATATACACGCGTAAATGGTATAATTTCAACAAAAAAAATCATTACATCCAAGTGGTTGGGAGAATGCCAATAATAATAGAGGAGTGAAAGCAGGCCACAAAGAGGCTTCCAAAAATGTTCTGATATACATGGCATTTCATTTAAAAAAAATTTTACTTGATCCTGTAGAATCGTCTTGGCTCACCCTGTATAATCGAAAATAATTTCCGGTTATAGATTTTTTTTGTCTAGTTTATTTTTGTTTTTAAATCCAGTTTCTAGTTATCATAGAACTCGACATATCGAAGTCGGACACACTTTTGCCCCACCCTGTATATTTACCTTTTATACTTTAGCCGTGAGTCGCGCTCAAAGTTGTGTAGTCAAAACCCGTGGTGAGCTGGAGCAGCAGTTTTTTTAAATAATTTACCTACCGCCTCTCTACAATTACAATTATTTAAATCCATCTTTTCTGCATTTCTAGCAGATTTTTGTTATGACGAGTTAATGAACTAGATTATTTATATTACAATACATTAATAAACAAAATAAGTACGGTCAGCAGAAAAGTGATGTACCAACGCTACATACTACGTAATGATGTATACACAAAGGTTGACGAATTTAAATCGGTGCAAAATCGTATTATAGTACATTTGCATTATATTGAACTGTTGAATAACATCACAAATGTTTAATATTTTACACTTGGGTGTTGACAAGTTGAAATTTCAGTTTTTAAACACACTATTTGTAGCACTTCATAATTAATTCACAAAAACAGGCAACCATGCAACAAAATAACATATAACCTGTCGGTTGTATGTCTCCATTAATTGCCCATAGCTGCCGGTGAATTAAAAAGCAAGGCGATCCATTATACGGCAGGAAAAGATTGATATCTAAACACTTAATACTTAACTTTTCGAATAACAATAGCTTATAGATTACATATTTTTTTTATATACCGATTAAATTTAAAAAATATGTAAGGGTAATGTTTTTGTTCATTAAATATAATTACGTAAGTATTTCTGATGATGAAAAAAGGGTGGTTTTTTTAGGGACGTGGTCGAGAAGGCAGAGTTGGCGTCAGGATTCCAACATAGTTTCATGTAAATTGTATTGAAAATGTATCGCATGTTTTAATTGAAAGTTGCAAACTGTTTGATATGTTCACGTACTTTGTTAGACAGCGTTGCCCCATAGTGGCATATAAGAAAAACTGGGTGGGATGCAAGATGAGTTCTTGTAGCACCTTCTGGTCATTGTCGCTATACCTGACAATATCTGGTCATTGTATTCAAGATGGTGACGAAATGCGGACATAAAATAATTTATAAACGGTTGAAAATTTGAAAAGTTTGTAGACATTCGATTCTTTCCTACTGTAACATGTTGCAATAATGTCACTTGGTTCTTCAGATGGAAAAAATGTTCCATCTCGAGACTATAAAATTAAGGTTAGGTTAATAAAAAGGGTCTTTTTCTTACAACTCTCAATTTTTTATACTCTAAAAAGAAGAACATGACCGGTTTCAGGACTTTTATTATACTGGTCTCATCTTCAAATCAGCAAAAATTATCAATTAAGAAATCTAAATATATATACATATTGTTTGGAAATTTTGGAAAATAGGTTGTTATAATACAACTTAACTACTATGGTATGAACGTACTTACAGAGTCCAACATAAAATACATATATAAAGAATTGTCAATATTAATTAAAATGGACATAGAACAAAAACAGCAACAAATAACATGGAAAGGGTACTACTGGAAAATCCCTTAAGCCCTATTCTAGTTGAAATATTTATGGACTATTTAGAAACATCATACCAATTTAAGCAAAAATTTTATATATTTGTATCGATATGTAGATGATATAATTGCCTGTTTTACCGGAACCAATTGACAATTGAATACATTTTTAGATTTTATTAATAATATACCACATCATAAATTTTACTGTTGAAATAAAACATGAAAATCCTATTGACATATTAGATTTAACAATATCTATACTCTGTTCACCTAAACTTTGCAGCGTTGGCCAGAATAGGGAACAAAATACGCGCTGATTCTTGGTACAGGCGGTAGGCAGATGTACAAATGTGCAAAGTTCCTATAGCGGTTCATTTTCATGTTTATTTTATTTCATATGCATCGGTCGTAATTGGATGTTTCACTCACTTAAGTCCAACCCAACACTGCAAAATTAAAGTTAATAGAGTTTAGAGTTAATAATCTACAGAATTTTCGATATACCATAAAAGTTCTCATACCGACAAAATAATACATAATACCTCTACGCACCCGTTAAAACACAAACTGCTTATAATAGTATGATATATAGAAAAATTAATATTCCTCTATCTAAACATAATTTTAATAAAGAATTAAACATAATAAAACAAACTGCTGTAAAAAATTGGTTACAACCCAACAATAATTGAAAATATTCTTGCTACAAAAACATATAAAAAAGCAATACAGCTCGTATATCCAAATTTATCAATAAAAAATTCAAAATTCAAAACTCTTACGTAAACCTACAGAAACGATTGACAAAAACTTACGGAAACAAAACATTAATATTACCTATAAAAGAAACAACACTCTCGGTAAAATAATTAAAAATTAAAAAGGAAAATAAATCTGGAGTCTATAAGCTTGCCTGTGGGACTTACCCTAAAGTATATATTCGACAACTGGAAGAAATTTTAAGATAAAGATGTCTGAACATAAAAGAAGTTTTAAAAACAGAAAACAAGATACTACTTATGCCAACCACCTATTGAAAGAAAATTATAGTTTTAATGACAATTTTGTAATAATACACGTAGAAAATAACGGATTAATAAAAGTAACACTACTAGAATCTTTAGAAATTAACAAATACAAAAATTCAGATATAATATTAAATGATCAGCTGGAAACAAATAATTCACCGTTCCTGAACTTGTTTCAATTGTAATTCATAATTTTATATTTACTTTTGTTTATTTATTATTAATCAATTTTATTTATTTTGTCATGTTTTATCAATTTGTTTATTTACTATATATTTTTTTTACTAATGTAATGAATATCATGTTTGGACAAATTTTTGATAATAATTGATTTAAATTATTTAAAATTATTTTAACGATTATTTTTACAACTTTACTGAACCTTGTCACAAATACAACAAGCTGTTTAAGACAGCGACGTGCCCTGATTTTTTCTAATTGTTTTTATCTGTTTTTAGAAGGCTTGCTTATCGATTTATCCCTAGCTAGGTTATTTATTTTTATTAAGTTGGGCGCCATGTGACTTCTTGCCACGAAAATAATTTTGTTTTGTTGCCTTGGTACTTGATCGTACAAATGGAATTTTCTCAAGGTTGATTTTGATGGTACAGAGATACAAGGTAGCCTGTTCTTGACCCTTTAGAATTTTTGTTTGCCATTAGTCCATGCTGGACAGAGCTGAGCAGGACTTCAGCACTTCATTTTCGGCGGTCCTGACTTGAGGGACTTGCTACTATCTTAGATTTTGTAGCTGGATTTTAATTAAGCGGTTTTTATTTATTAGGGCTTAAAATAAATTGCACAGAGGGCCCCTGGCAATTTGGCTTTTTTCTAGCCTGAAAATGATTTCATGGAATACTGAAAAAATTTGTAATCAGCTTTTATGCAAAAATAATTTTTTGTGTAAAAACGTCTTTCTACTTCCATATAGATGCTTTTAGAACTGTGAATTTTATTTTTTCAGTCGCTGAAGGCCAAAAAGCAAATTTTACCTCCTAAAAATGCTTTTATATTTATGACTGAATTTGAATTATGTTCTAAGAGAAAAATAATTTTGGACAAGGGTCCCTTGCAAAGTTGGAATTTACTAGTGACAGCAGGCGATTTGCGAGTGTAAAATTTTCACCGTCGTTAAGACCAAAAATAAAATTGGACAGGGAGTCCTTTAGATGAATGTAAAATCCATAATCACAAAACACTTTCGAAAAATTTCTTGAAAAATTATTGTAAATCAGCAAATTGGACGGCAAACTGACCTACAACTCGGTTACTAACTACTAGCCTGCCAAAAAGTTCGCACAAGACTTCACAACTTTTCTTAATAATGAACAATTTGTAAAACAAAAAAAAATTTTTGTTAAAATTCGAGTCGAATTCGAGAAAAAACATGTTTGAGCAGTGTATCTTTTTATGCTGAATGCAATTATGTTGAAATAAAAATTAATTTTTTCGATGTCCTGGTGGCCTAACAAAACTATTTGGATGACATTTTTTTTTATGTCGAGTCTTAAAACTCAAAAAATTTTAATAAAACCTGAAACTTCTGTGGCAGCCTAGTAAACACCTGGAAAACTTAGAACTAGCCAAATTTTGTTGAAAAAAAAGAATTTTGTGTCAAATGAGGCTTTGAATTTGAAATAAGTTAAATTTTCTAAAATAAAACTTAGGTTCGAGACTTAACAAACCTAACTTCGCGGAAAAAAATAATTTTGAAAAATGATTCTAAGTTTCTAAGTATGTAAGTTGATTCCTTGTCCTTGTTCTAGGAGTTCTCAGACGATGATGTTCTTTTAGCATAAACGCTTTAATTTTTTATTTTGAGGCAGCCTACGTCCGTAGGAGCCTGCTCGAGGTTTTTTTAGTTTAATAAATAGAAAACTGTAAATTTTTACAATAAAATCTGATGATGGAAGACTCCTCAAGCCAAAATCTAGGAATGATAAAAGCTGTCGAAGAAGTACTTCTGGTTCTCTGAGGTAAATGTTTGAAAATTACTTTGTACGTGGTGGAAGTCGTCGTCGATTCTTGTAGCTACCAAACAATAATCCAGCCTTGTGCGTGGAGAAATTTCTTAGTGTCTTTTTGCTGACTTCTAGGGCCCGTCTGAGATCTATACCTGCGAAACAGCCAACGAGGAACTATCCTAAGGGCTCTAGTTCAGTTGGTATTTGATAATGGGGTTCACACCCGGTTTTGAGTTAATTTTTATTATTTCACGGAATGACATCTGAACTGTATGAATGCAAGTGGTAAAATCGTCTGCCTTGAAAATAAATTTTATATTTATAGTAGTTGTGTCGTCATCTATTGCGATATTAACATGATGTCATGTTTTCAAAACTGCCTAGTAAAAATAAAATCTACCACGCTTGAAAGCTTCGACACACTTTCGAATGCTCCACGTGGCTGGCCTGGCTGGTCGGCTACACGGTGTACCAAACTCCAATTTTACAAAATTAAGTCTCGTATTAACAAATCTAGCGGTTAATGAGGCGCTGTGGAAACAATGATTGTTGCCTGAAATTATTATTATTATTTTATCTGAAACTATTTTACTTTGATATTAATTGTTATTTATTTAATTGACTTTATAAAATTATATTTCCGGTGTGTGAGACTAGCATCTTTTAAAATTCGTATGGCAGAAATGCAGAAATTTAGCATTTACTATTTTACGATGGTTTTGGCTACTGATGAATATTTGCCTCTGTCGACTATTAAAATTGAAAATTTTGTGTGGCTTTTCTGAAAGCAGTAAAATCGTTCAGACTGGATTGTACTTATTCCTTAAGAATGTCTTTATGAGTTTTGGCTATTTTTGCATTTGTTAAGTACACCGCGAGGCCTGCCGTCACGCTTTTGCCGCAGAGCGGTTTTTTAATGAATATTAATTTTATTATATTGGCTTTTAAAAATCGGAGAATTGAGATAAAAATGATTGGTTTGACGTTTTGAATATGGTTTTTTATTGGCTGAGGGTCTTCTATGTGATCTGTGTGATTTTTTGATAACATTGATTTTTTGAAAAAATTAAAAATTATTTTGTTGAATTTTGGTTCTACAACAACCTCTATTTATATCCTGTCTAGCATTGTAATATCAGTCTTGTACTCACATCTGAAGTCTATGTTGGCGAAACAATTGTCATGCTTTTATATATTTTGTAAAAAATATATAAATAAAATTTGTTTGTAAAAATCGTAAAATGTTTAATTTTTATTTCATTCAGTCAAAATATACTACTGCATAAGATCTAATAAACTGTCAAAATGAATTAAAAGAACAAAAATTTTACTGTCTCGCAATCTATGTTAAAACTTTATAATTTAATACTCGAACTAGAATGGTGTGTTCCAGTAATTGACAGTATATGTATGTACATATATAAATACACATAAGTTGCAAATAGTGAGTTCTGAAACTATTTAAAATAAATTAAGATAATTAACATATTTTGATATAAGGTATGATAAATAGGTAAATTGAGTGAAATTTGATTTAGTGGTTCTTTTCATGTAGGTGATTGGCAAATACTGATTTTGTAGAACTGTTTTTAAAACAGCGAACGTGTTCTTTTAAACGAGTTTTGAAATTTCTGAATGTCTTACCGATATAGACAGGCGAATATTACTGCATATTAATCTATATACTACATTTATCTAAAATATTTATGGCATCTTCGTTGTCAAAGGAAATTGCTGAGTGAGTGCAATGTTTTGTATGAAACAAAGTAATCTTTGCTATTAAATAAGTTAGTAATTTTATACAATATAGATCCTCATACATATTACCGGCTCGGTGGCGTAGTTAAATAGCTCGCGGTAATGTCGGTGGGAATGGTTGAATATTCACGTTTTTCTAAGTGTAACACCCTTCTAGACAGCCTCGACTTTGGTTTGGGGGTTACCTAATTTCTGTGGTGTTTATTATTTATTATATATAGTACAATGATGATTAATGATATATTGTTTTTAGAAGTAAGTTGGGTATTTGAATATATATGCCTGATTAAATACATATTTTTCTTTTTTCAATTTATTTATTAGGAGAGGACTATAATTGTTGTGGATCTTATTGTTTAATAGTCGTATTTCTCTTATGTATGATTCATTGATTCATATGATAAGAGGATTTTTCAGAGTCTGTCTATACATGGTGACTGGTAGGTCGACATATTCCTTTGAGGGAGTGTTAGTAGAGCTCATTTGAAATTGATTTTACCGTAATATTTAATATGCAAAACCCAAAATAATAACCCACTCTCGAGCCGCACCTGACCGTCCCGATACGCGGGAAGTTCCGGGGTTAGAACCCTTGGGCGAAAGGATGGGGTTTTATGACCTGTGTTTTAAGGGCATATGTGAAAAGACAGTTGCCGGAGTTTGGTTAAAACTATCGTTTCTATTATTTTCCCATTTCGTTATTTGTACAGGGTTCATTATAAATTACCCACCCCATATCATCGTTATTATTGCCTATAGAAAAAAAAGGTTTAAATAAAAGTTGTGTGGTTATGACTGAATTTTTGTTAAAATGCTATCAAAAGTACAGTAGCGTGCAGATTTCAGGGAAAAAAAAAATATTTTCTTAAATGGGATACCCTGTATATTATTAAATTTTTGGAATGATACTTTGTTCCTGATTTTAAAAATATACCATATGTTACCCCTACCGTATGTCGTTTTTGAGTTATTAAACGTCGAATATCTTAGTTAAACTAGTTACTGTAAATATGGAAAAGTTAACATTATTAAAATGAGCTATGAAAATGACTATTATGTTTGATAAGTGACATTTCTTTAATGAAATAATCAAAATGGTTTACTGTGAGGAAGAAAAGTCCAAATATTTACTTGTTATATACAAAATAACAAAAATAAACGTCCAGCTAAAAGGGCATATAGATTGTTGTATCCAAATCGTCCAACAGCGTCAGAAAATACGTTCAAAAATATTTACCGAAAGGTGAATAACACCTCCAATTTTAGTAGAAAAAGGCGTCTAGTTCAAGCAAACCAGGAAGAACAACTAGATATACTGCTTTATTTCGAAGGTAAGCCCATCCATATTTTGTATTATTTTTTAGAAAATTCTGAATGTAGTATAAATATTGCAGTCGATCAAATAGATAAAAATTGTTCCAAAATCCAACGTACGTTAAAAAATAACAGCTATAGACCATACAAAATTTTACCCGTACAAGTTTTAACAGAGGCTCATAAAATGGAAAAGACTAGATTTTTTGCCGACAGATGATTCAAAAGTTGAATGAAGATCCCTAAAATATTATGGATTCATGAATCATCCTTTCTACGGCAGAAGTTTTTAACAGGAAAAATCGCAGGTCGTGGGAAAACAAGCACAACAGAAAAATATTGGTAAAACAAATAAAAAAAATCAGGAAGAAAAACTGTTAGCGTTTGGTGTGGAATTTTCAGAAACAAAATTGTTGGGCCTATATTTTATGATTATACTTTAACTGGAGTTACCTATCTGGAAATAATTATCCCAGAAGCAGAAAATATTCTTTTGCAGAATTTTCCGGAAGCCGAACTTGGTGATATGATTTGGATGCAGGATGGGGAAACTCCGCATATTGTCCTACCCGTTCGAGATCATTTGAATAAAGGATTCCCAATATGGATAGGGAATAATGGATCTATTAATTGGCCCTAACAGTCCGGATTTGACCCCTATGGATTTATTTTTTTGGGGATTTCTTAAAGACATTGTCAATAATAATAATAATAGTATTCAAGTCATTAAAGACAGGATTCGACTTGAAATAAACAATCTGAATGTAAATAATAAAGCCATTTCCGGTGCAATTATAAATATAAGACGTTATCAATTATGCATTGACAATAATGGTGGACACATCGAACATCTTTTATGAGTTTTCATTTGTTTATATTTAAATTTCCTAAATAAATCTTTGTTATCTATTTTGTATAAATATTTCGTTTTTTTCTTCCTCACTGTAAACCATTTTGATTATTTCATTAAAGAAATGTCACTTATCAAACATAATAGTTGTCATTTTCATAGCTCACTTTAATAATGTTAACTTTTCCATATTTACAGAACTAATTTAACTAAGATATTCGACGTTTAATAACTCAGAAACGGTATATAGTAAGGATAACATATGATATATTTTTGAAATCAGGAACAAAGGATCATTCCAAAAATTTAATAATAAGGGTATCCCATTTAAAAAATAAGTATTATTTTTTTTGTATTTCCTGAAATCTGCACGCTACTGTACTTTTGATAGCATTTTAACAAAATTTAGGCATAACCACACAACTTTTGTTGAAAACTTTTTTTCTATAGGCAATAATATCGATGATAAGGGGTGGGTAATTTATAATGAATAACCCTGTACATATTTAACAATATAAAAGTTGTTTACGAGTCTAAGGTATTATTTTTACGAATTAATGATTATAAATTTTTTTCATAAATCGATTGCAAATGAGCTCAACTAAGTGCACGTTGATGTCGCAGCGGCACGTCAAGCCACGACAAAAGTCACGCACCTAGCTGCACGTCAAGCGCCTAGACAAGAGCTGCGAGGAGTGCGCCAGGTGTACATGTTGGAGAGAGGCGTCAGATAATCATCTAGTCTACAAAATTCAATGTTATAACGTCTTGGCCTCAGTTTAATGCGATAATTAGCCCGCCACACATCAGCGGATGGCCCGACCGATTTGATGCGGCATGGGCTAAGTCAGCGGATAAAACTTTGCGTTAGTATGACAAGCCGAGGTACATCGGTCCAATTCCCATATCGCACCGACTAAGTCTGCAAGTCTTAACTTGACAGTTCCAATGTGGTAGTTAGTGGCAACGCACGAGTTAAACCTTCAAATTTGTACCCTAAATAATAATGGCTTCAGATACGCGCTATATGGAAAAAGAATTTTTAACGAGCCGAGTAAAAACTGTTATAAGGTGATGAGTTTTGTACCACTAACGAGTGAACTTTAACTGACAGATCCAATCGGGAGGTCAAATCTTCGAACCGTATAAGTAAGGACGGATTTGGTATGTGCCGAGCCTGATTCGCCGATAAAATCCGTGCGGATCAAGTCGGTCCAATTTATCCGCTGGTGTGTTGGGGACTATTAATTTCAACATGTAACACCGACTCGTCGTCTTCATCTCATCTCAGTGTCAAAAAATACCTGGGCAAGGCATTAAGTACTTGGTTAGAGTACTCCACTATGTACACTCTGATAAGAATGTATGCATTGAATAATCGTGGCTGAGCGTCCGGCCTCTGTCGTGGCTTGGCGTGCCGCTCCAAGATAAACATGCACTAATATGCCCTCAAAGAAATACGTCGACCTATCAGTCCATTTACTGTATTTGTGTCTGTAATTTTTCGGTAAATTTCAAATAAATGTTGGTTATTTTTAATAGTAATCGTTAAGGCTAGAAAGTTAATTTAAATTTTGTGATTTTGTAATTCACAAGTAAATTTGATGGACATATGTAATGTTTTCGTATGTAAGTGGTTAAAGATGAATATACAGATAAAATCACGAAGGTGGTTGACTATTAGCAGCGGAGGGGCATCCAGTCGCGAATCGGCACAACTATGCATGATCATGTCTCCTTCTGTATTTTTTTATTCTAAGCAAATAAAGATTCGTAATGACTAATGTGTGATAGTTCAATGACTTCCTGATCTGAGTTAATCATTATTAATTACATTATTTTTTATTACTTGTAATTGTAATACACACACATTAATATACATACGTTAATAAAATATTTTATAAGAAAATATCTGATGTAGCCAGCACATAACTTTCTTTACACCGGTATAAGGAAGATATGTGAAAGTTATATATCATCCTGACCTAAAAAGAATCATTCTATTTAATTCTTCAATTACCTCAATTAAATTTTAATCGCGTACCTTGAAATGTTTCATTAACATTTTTAAATAATTAATAGGGAACTTGCACATTTTTTTTACTTCATAAAAATGTTCTACAATACTAAAAAATAAGATATGCAAAATATGACGCCTTAATTCCCAATAATAAATTTGTTATAAATTATTAAAGTTTCGCGCGCGAGCGAACCGTTTCAAACAGGTTCAAAAGCGCGGGAGTAGTCGTGACATCACACCTTACCACGACGGAGATCCCAGCACTCGACTGCTTGATTTCAGCCGTAAAAATACCAGCATCACCATAAATTTTAAGTGTATAGGTACTTAAAATGGAAACAAAAACTCCTTATTTTAAATATTGCATTGTACCGTTGTGTAAGAATACTACAGTAAAAGTGCCAGATAAAATATTTATAATGTTGCCAGAAGATAAAATTCGTCGATCAAAATGGCTAAAAGCGTGTAGAAGAAATGAAAAAGACATTTCATAGAGCAGTAGGTCTCTACATGTGTGTGAAGATCATTTTAATGTAACTACATTATTAAATACTATATGTCTATCTACTAATTTTTCGCAGGCGGGCAATAAAATATTCCGAATTCCGATTTATTGAATTTTAATTAGGGTAGGATTAAAGAAAGAATGTGTATACAATGTCAGAAAATAAGATTAGTAGATAGAATGTAATTTAGTGATACTAAGTAAAGGTAATTTCCTGGTACGAAAGTAAACAGCTATTTATTATTATACTCTTCGCAAATACGATTACGAAGAGTATATTGCATTTGATCGGGACATTTCTAAAATCGTTAATATCGCTCGCAGAGAAAAAAATCATTTCGTTCGTCATCGAATTCTGAACAACTTTCAAAATGTCCGTCTGTTCATCTGCCCGTCCGTCTGTCTGTCCGTCACGTTTCTTGTAAGCACGATAACTAAAGAAAAAAAAGTCCGTCGAATTGAAATTTGGGCTATAAGTTAGTGTTAGTTGGAGGAAGAAATCCATTGTTTTTGAAAAAAATCAAATAGTAAATAAAAAAGTTATAGGACATTTTATTTAAAAATATGAATCTACAGAGTGTTGCAATTTTCAATGTGCTACTAAAATTGAAGTAATTTTCTAAAGACACCAAAATGCTGTAAAATATACTACCACAAATTTCGCCTACGAAGTCGGCATCATCGGAAGATGAAAAAAAATTGAAAATTAAATATGTGATCAATATATTAGGTATTGTAAGAATGAATCTTAGTTTATACTATAAAATATACTGCCACGCGTTTCGCCAATACAATCGGCACCATCGGGAGAGAAAATTAAATATGTAGTCAATACATTAAGTATTGTAAGAATGAAGTTTATAAGACAAACACAAGATTCTTTTCAAAAAACTGCGAAGAGTATCCTACATAATGTGCAACAATTATATAAAAGTTCAATAACACTACTGTCTGCGAAGAGTAAAATGTTTACCTCTAGTATATATAGTATATTGCAAATACCTTTCCCTTGTCCTTTAATTTATTCTATTAAAATCTTACATCTATCTATTATGTGAATGATAACACGACACAATCACTTATTTCCCTTGCCCCAAAACACGGTACGAAAATACCTACGATAGGTAATTATACATTTGCGCAACATTTCCTTTGCAACAAATGTCTTCTATAGAGACACTTTACGCGTGTGTACAAAAAAAAACACGAAAAATATAGAAGTGGCTGTTGTAAAGAATTACCCTAAATTCTTTCAAACATAAGACTAAGTCTGCTAAAAATTCTTAGTTGCGACTAAGCATTTTGTAGTTATTTCTTTTTATTCCGTGATCAAGTCATAACTATTTTATGTTTATAAATTATTACTAAAAGCTAAAAAAAAATACATACTTCTCTGCCTTGACCCCGCGGACCTCTCCAAGGGAAAAACTTTCACTATTTTGTATAAAAGATGCCACCATAAACATATCCACTTTAGGCAAATTATCAGATTGGCCCTTTGAAAAACCTTGATCAGTCATTTTAAAATATCTGTACAACTACAATAAGCGGTACTATAAAACACAATTATATATTTATATCAGAACAGTCACTAACAAATCAACCACAGTCTTATAACACCGGTAAACATCTGATTGTATTGCTTCCCGGCGCGACGACTACCGAATGTGGTATGGTGTGACGTCACAGTCAATAGTAGCTCGTTTCGGGCCACTTCAATTTTATCGCTGTTTAGATCCTTTATACTGATCGCGTGGAATTAGAAAACTTATTTTTTTGTGAAGTACACGTTTTATTACAACGTTACGCTATGTTTTTTAGTATTATTTTTATTTTTAAAATTATAGGCAAGTTCCCTATTATCAGCGTCATTCGATACGGTCAATAATAATTCATGTCATATATTTTAATAATTTCTTCTTATTGACATTGACATTTTTTAACTAAATTAGACATTTCAAGTGTCAAACTGTTAAATTTATGCTAACCCCATTTTATGAGGTCAAATTGTAAAAAAATTCAGTTTACATTAGCTTTATTTAAGTACTTGGAAAATATATTTTTTTAGCTTGATATAGCCATAGGCATGATTTATAATCTTTCATCAAGAATATATTTTTTTGTAAAGGCAAATACAAAAAAGTTTGGGTCCCGTGGACCTCCTTTCAGCTGGTCAATTTTACTCATCACCGAATTTGTCATTGTCTTTGGCCCTCAGAACATGTGTACCAAATTTGAAAGCTTTATCTCAAAAACTGTAGCTCATATCACGATACCACAGACATGCCGACAGATTTTTTTTCATTAAGTTATATTTTTTCATTGTAATTTGTCCAGAAATGCAACAAAACTTTTTTTCCGAAATTATACTTTTTTTCTTCTTTCATTCATTGTCTCTTCTGTTGGTACCAAATTCACCAAATTTAATGTGTCACCTAAAATGTTGTTGAAACTCCTAACTGCCAAATTTGGGAAGTCTCCCATTAGTATTTTTTGAGTTATCGCGAATACACACACACATGCACGCACGCGCACGCGCGCTCACGCACACGCGCACACATTCGGAAAATAGAATGGATTCAGGAGGGTTCAAAACGTATATATCAATCAAATTCTCGAAGTCAAAAAAAATCACGATTACTATTATACTTCCTTATATTAGGTATAAGAAAGTAAAAATCAACGGGTCCGACTGTTCCATATTATTTTTTTATTCGGTATAAGGCCGTTATATGCTTTTATTTTAGGATACTGCTACCAATAAAAAAAATACACCGTTAGTTCTTATAGACATTATTATTTGTTAATTTTCGTGTCATTTATTATTATGGTAAATTCGTTTTAGATCGAAGGGATATGAAAAAAATGTTATTAATGCTATCTTATATCAATAAAATCATAAATTATCAGCGAGTGTAATCATTCTGAGTGTATTAAACAAACAAATAAGATCGAAAAATACGAAAACAACATTTTGTTTACGTAGTCTATTGTATGAAACATCCAATATCAAAATAGCTTTATAAATAGCGAAGTAGAAAAAAATAAAACTACTTTTTTTTTTAATTATTTTGTTTTTACAAAACTTAAAATTAATGTGTAATCGTTCTGTGAAATAATTATTAAGGATACATACGTACATGTCTTACGAAATGAACGCACTTTCATGTGCGCCAGTGTGCAGACAAAATTTTAGTTAAAAGTCCGTTGAACATATCTTTTGTTGCTAAAGTTAGAAACTTTATTTGTAATTTGTTTCGTACGAAGATGGGAGAGAACTGTCGATGCTCTAGATGTGGTTCGGACTCCACAATAAACTGTAGGGTCTCGTCTCGCTTTACAAAACACAAAATCCTACGATTTTCTGGGTTACCTCAGTGATTTGAGAGGAGGTTAAGAAAACATTCAAAACATTCAAAAGCACCAAATGCGTCCACAAAATATTTTAATGTTTTTTCCATTATAAATTATGTGCCACAATTATCAAGTTATTGAAAAAGATTTTGATATTTTTAATAGTAAACTAAGTCAAATTAAGTCAAAAATTTGTTAGTTGATTATTTATCACCTTAATTTAATTTCATATGATTTATAGGTTATATATGTATGTATAAGTGCATCATGTTAGTACTTTATTTTCGGACCTGTAATTGGAATGTAAATTCTGTTGGGCATGTGTGTATTAAATAAATAAATAAATAAATGACATATTTAATACATAAAATTATAGATCTAAGTTGGATACTTGGTGAAAACCCACCCTTAAAACTTCTTTAAATTTCTCAATGTCAGGTGGAAACCTGTTGATATACGAAGTTCTCGGCGCATGTCCCTCTATTGTTTAGTTCAAACTTATGTGCAACATAAAAAATGTCGGCTTCTTTGACGACGGTAAAGGGATCAAAGAAGCCGACGTCTTTTATGTTGTAAATAAGTTTGAAACAAACATGTGCTTTATACGGATGGCTGCTTAAAACGAACTGTCTTTAGAAATGAGATAGATCGGGATATTAGTCGCGAATCACTTTTGTTTGAACCCCATTACCTTTATCTTTGTTGTGTTTACCTTGCCAGGTGGAGATGAGCAGTGTACAGAGGGCCCTATCTCTCTGTGTTGACTGCTTAACGAGGACAAAAAATTGGCCCATTGGACACGAATACGCGAATAGAGTAGACTGTGTGCTATACTTTTGTTTAGTTGTTCCTGATTTACATTATTTCATATCCCGCTCCGTAAGCTACGCTGCGCTGATGAGGAACAATGATTTCAAAACAGCGGTGCTACGTCATATTTCTCTCTGAGTTATATGGCACGACGTACTTTTATTTGATTTTTGACCCCCACGAACTCTATCTTTGTTTAATTTTCAGTTGAGCGATATTAAACCCAAATATGTCTAACAACTTCTGTAAAAAGCATTTAAAAAAAAATGTATGGCCTGTTTTAAATAACTTATTAAAATATTGGAATTTCCATAATATAAATTCATTGAAAAAACCAATTAATTGGGTTTTTTCCTCCTTCATAGGGGATCGGGATTTTCAATTATTTCGTTCTTCAGTCGCAGTTTACGAAGTGATGTAAACAGTATAATGAAATAAATTCCACAAAACGTTGAGACTTATCGTAAATTTTTATTAGCTTTTTTCTACCTAATTTAAAATCTAATCATCATTATTCATGTAGATAAAAATTGAGACATCAATTATTTTGCTAAGCAAAAAATTGCAGTCAAGGAATTAACTCACTAACCAGAATTCCAAAAAATGTAGAGGGTGGACCAATTTCGATTAGTAATAATCATTTTTGGGATCCTGGAAAAGGTAGGAGATACAGGGGTAATTTAAAATATTTGATTTGGAAACAAAATCCAAAAATATATTTATTTATCACTGGTTATTTCCGAAAAATATGCATTAAACTGAAAGAGCAATTTTTATTTTTATATCAACTTTCTAAAATTTATGTAGGTACATATTTACATAGTCAATACCAACTTCCTTTATCTAAATACGAAGCTGGATGTGTAACATACATATTTTGTAAAAGAACTTTCTTTGCTCTTAAAAACAAACATGCAATAATGTGGTATTTTCTTTTCTTAACACTGTCCGTGAAAAATTATTATTAACCATACTTTGCTTCAAACCAGCTCTGCTTCGAACAAAACACTGACAAACGTATACACTGTTGGACACGAATGCAACATCGGATACACCCTGCCCGCCAATAACCATTCAAATTTATGTCATTCCTCTTAATTTCGTTGCCCTAAAATAACTTTCAAAATGTCATTATTCCGGTCCAATTCCCGAGCCAATCATTTCATTTTCGATCACTGCAACTGTCTTTGTAAGTCTACCAGTTTTCTATTATTCCATCACTGTCTGCTTTATTAAAACCCTTTATTTCATAGTGTTCCAATATTGGAACAAGCAAGGTTATTCCCCCTCCAGTCGACAAACGCTCGCGTTTGCATGTATCTCGTATTTCGTATTGTAATCATTTTAGTGACGTTTTGGCAAGCATTAGAGAAGGTTTCATGAATTTTATTGTGATTTTTCTGCCAATGGTGTGCTAATTTCTGGATTTTACTATGACTCCCGCAAAAAAGCGTAAAAAAAAGTAAGTATAATTATTATAATTTTGACATTAAAATTGATCTACTCATACAAACTTATTATAATGCATGTAGTTTACTAGTATTTTATACTATTTTTAAATGACAACTAGAAGTTGCTAAATTATAGGGTACTTTTTGTTTGGTCCTATATTGGAACACTGGGAACAAACGAGTACGTTATTTTCTTATTTTATTTTAGGTAATATACCACTAAAGAACTAATCGATTTAATTGAAAATGACGAATTTTGGGAGGCTGATGTTTATATTACATCTGCAAATGATGGAATGGAGTCAGAAGAAGATTCTGATGACGATGAAGCTCCTTCCGCAAATGTAAATCATCTTAGTGAGCACCAAATGCAATCAGAGGCTTGCGCTAAAATCAAAAATTGGACGGAGTAGTTTAAGTTGAAAATAATGACTAGAAAGAAAATGATGAAAGAGTCTTTGAACCTGACCCACAATCAGGAACTTCAGGTAATGCTATTAAAGAATCTCAGGAACTCACTGACGATAATGCAAGCGATGACAGCGGAAACATAACTTTGGCTCGATTGGTAAACCCAACCTAATAAACCAAGAATTGAATCAAATTTGAATGAAATTGGAATAAAGTTGATCTAAACCGCTCCTTTTCTATATTCATTTCACCTAAAGATAGAGATAAAGATACCGATATCACTATATTTCCAGATGCTGTTGCGTGCCTTGAATCATTTTTACTTTCTTATACCTAATATAAGGAAGTATAGTAAACGTGATTTTTTTTCGACCTCGAGATTTTGATTGATTTATACGTTTTAAACCAGCCTGAATCCATTCTGACTATTTTCCGAATGAGGCTTGTCGGTGCGTGTGTATGTGTGTATTCGCGATAACTCAAAAAATACTAATGGGAGACTTATCTTAACTGCCAAATTTGGCAGTTAAGATTGCCAACATTTTAGGTAACACATTAAATTTGGTGAATGTGGTACCACCAGAGGAGACATATTGAATGAAATAAGAAAAAAGGTATAATTTCGGGGAAAAAAATTATTGCATTTCTGGACGAATTTCGACGAATCATAACGAAAAAACAACTTTATCGAAAAAAAATCTGTCTACATGTCTGTAGTATCACGATAGGAGCCACAGTTTTTGAGATACAGCTTTCAAATTTGGTACACATGTTCTAAAGGCCAGACAATGATAAAATCGATGATGAGCAAAATTGGCCACGAGACCCAAACTTATTTGTATTTGCCTTTACAAAAAATTATATTCTTGATGAAAGATTATAAATCATGTCTACTATATCAAGCCAATAAAATATATTTTCCAATTATTTAAATAAAGCTGATGTAAATTTAAATTTTTTTATACATTTGACCTCATAAAATGGGATTAGGATAAATTTAACAGTTTGACACTTGAAATGTCTAATTTAGTTACAAAAATGTCAATGTCAATAAGAAGAAATTATTAAAATATATGACATGAATTATTATTGACAGTATCGAATGCCGCTGATAATTATTTATTTAAAAATGTTAATGAAGCAGTTCAAGGTACGCTTTTAAAATTTAATTGAGGTAGGTAAATGAAGAATTAAATAGAATGATTTTTTTACATCAGGATGATATATACTGGGCAAACAAACAAATAGGTGTCACATGCAACTGAGATTAGAAGGATCTATGGTAATAACCACGTTTAGAAAAGTTGCCAAAAGATATACCATTCAAAATTTAAGGTAATCGATATTCAGTCAAGTCTCCGATTTGAACGAAACCTCGTGAGCTTGCAGTCCTCAATACAAATAACTATTTGTCCAAATAATAGGGCGCACAACTCAAGCATTTTTTTTTCTTTTCAGATGTTTTGTTTTTATTTAGCAGTGATATAAAAAACATTTTAAATTGAATTAGTCATTTTATCTTTGCTGATGTTGGATACTTCATGCCATATTGATCATTTGATCAATCAACAAGGTAATAGGATCTATAAAAAACACAGTACTACAGAAAGAAGTACAATTATTGTTTATTCAGAGAAAATCGAAGAGTATCAGTTTTCAATTATTTTCTTCACCTTCAAACTAATTACGACATAGTAAACAACGAGTAAACAACATAATATAATGCGATTTTACGCTTCATATAAGTTTTATCCTACACCAATTACAAATATGGCCTTTATTGTTACTTACGTACATACGAATACTCTACTTTTTTGAGGTTAAACAATTCGCTCTCCTAGGATTTACCTGAAACCAAAAGTAAAAATAGTTTAGTTTTCAAGTATTAAAAAATGTCAAAAACAATACTTAAAAAATCGAAGAATTAACCAAATCGGTAAATTTAGGAAATGTTCGCAAATACAGAAAATATTTAGCAAATATGGCCAATATTTGCTAATTTTTTTGGTAAATGTAAATATTACATTATTATTGTTTTAAAGTCGATGGTGTTCGTACAGTTATGTTGTCAAGTAATGAATAAGATTTACAGGAAACAGCTACTCAGCGGACAAAAGCCCCGACTTGCATTGAATTAAACCTGTAAGTCTTGTTTGGTAGCTAAAATCATTCGTCAATTCCTCACTAGACATATACCGGTTTCGAACTTGTTATGTTCTCGTCAGTATGCCATAAGTAATGGAAAGGACAAATAATAATAGCAAACCAGGCTAGCCTAAAGCAGACTAAGCAAGACAGACATAGTGAGTGATAAGTGTATCCCTCTGGTGGTCAGTGCTGCTACCCGTCAGACATCATTGATGTCTTAGTGACTGATAGCGACCTGCAAAGCAGGTACCAAGGGTTTTGTCCGCTGAGTAGTTGTTTCCTGTAAGTTTTATTCAGTACATAGTTTAGCCCACGAGTGTTAGAGGTCACAGCTCGTGGTACCTGCTTTGCAGGTCGCTATCAGTCACTAAGACATCAATGATGTATAAAGGTAGTAGCACTGACCACCAGAGGGATACACTTATCACTCACTATGGTTGTCAAGTAAGTCAATTTTTCCTTTTTTTTATATAAAAATTATGATCAATTTCGTACTTCATACAAGTTGTGGTTGTCGTTTAGAGATAATGTGCTATAGCATACATTGTTCATTTTGGAGATATAATAAATATAAAAAAAAACATAAAATCATTAAAATGTCGCCAGACGGCTTCTTTGCAGGGTGATTTTAGGCCATTTTTGAATTGTACTATTAATAAAGGTGCCTACAGACACATGTACATGGTGAAAATTCTAATTTGCTACCCCCCCCCTTATCTTCTTAATTTATGATATTTTAAGAATTGTAGATTTCAAATCTGCTATCAGAATTTTGATAGACCATTTACTATACGAGGGGCGATCAAAAGATACTTTCCTAAACGGAATACCCTATATTTTTACATATTTGGGTTTGCCTCGTGTTTCTGATTTCAAAAATATATAATTGTTATGTGCTTACTCTAATAATAACTGAAAAAATATTAATTTAATATTTTCAGTCATAGATTAAATCAAATTTCTTGCGTATAAACATTAGGGTTTGCGATTGAAACAAGATAACTTGTTTGACACTTACAACAACAATTAATTCAAGTAATTATCCACGCTTTGTTATAATATTGTTTGCATGTTAAGGGAATTAACATGTAAATATGAGGTATTCTTAGGCGGAAAAATCGATATGTATGACATATATCTGAAAAATAACAGACACTCTGCAGCAGCGTTAAGAGATTTCAGAAGAAACTTTCCCAACAGATGACAACCTACCAAATTAATATTTAAAAGAACGGCAGAAAAATTCCGAAACACAAGAACTTTTACTGATACAAATAGAAATGTTCATAGACTTCAGTTTTAACGGAGGAATTGGAATATTGTTTGTTACATTTTGAAGATCCCTATGACTCAACTTGAAATTACGCAAGAATACCTATTTGAAGTTTCCCACGGCTCAGTAATAAAAACTTTAAACGTTGTTCGAATTTTGTTTCAATAATTTCCAACTACTGCTTAGTGGTAGAAACTAGCAGGGGGCATCATTCACAACAGCAAGATGTTTCAATAGGAAAAACATGCATTACTGGTCGTTTGGAAATTGCCATACATAGATGTAGAGAAATTCAAGTTCAACGACAACAGTCTCTTTAGGTAATTGGTAATAATCAAATGTTCTCATGTTTAATTTATTTAAGTTTGGTGAGGACTAATTAGTAATAGAGTAATTGGACCGCTTTATTATGGCATGAAATTTAAATGGCGAAAAGTATTTAGGTCTTTCACGAAAAGAAGAACATATTTTTGGATGATCTCCCCATAGCAATCACTAGAAAAATCATTTGGTAACAAGATGGTGCGCACAGCCATAACGTGTTAAATGTCCGTAATTATTTAAATGAAAATTATCGGGGGTCGATCGGAAAACATGGAACAATTAGATGGCCACCGAGAAGTCTCGATCTAATGCCCCTAGAAACCTTTTTGTGGGCGTATTTGAAGAATTTTTTTTATTTAACTGCTTATTTACAATCTATTTACAAAACTGAAGTAATAAGTAAATGTTATTATCATGAATGACAGGGGAAGAGAGATCGTCCAATGACCATTCTCTTGTAAGTACCACTTCCGGGTTATATTTAACAGGAGCTAATTTATCTCATTCATCGGCTGTAGGTCTTTGGGCTACTGTCTTCTGAGCCTCCGTGTTAGAATAAAATGTACGCAAAAAATAACTTATTAGACTTTATACGTGAGCAAATAATTTCATCAATTCATTACCTAAATGTTATAATGAATAATTTGATTCGCAATTTAATTAAAAGATACCTTGTGCATTGCACAAAATGGCTCACACATAGAAAATTTATTATAGTTAGTTTAATTTTTTGTGTTGATGTTTTTAATTCATTCCTAAATTATGATTTTGATGTTAGATAAGTTGTTCGTGAGCTGTCAATTTTTGTTCATCAGTTATTTGATAAAAAATACAGGTTATTTTGAATGTTTTTTCATCTTTATGCAAGGTAAGAATGAAAATATAATAGTTTAAATAATTAAAGAACAAGTTTCAAGGAGATATCTCTAAAAATATTAAATTATATTATTTCGGTTATTATTAAAGTAAACAAATAACAATTATATATTTTCGAAATCAGGAACACGAGGCGAACCCAAATATAGGGTGGTCCATTTAAAATATATATCTTTTGAACGCCCCTCGTATAGTAAACGGTCTATCAAAATTCTGATAGCAGATCTGAAATCTACAGAAAAAAAATAAATAACACAGTATTTTCTCCCAAATTACGAGGATTATGTCGAATATGTCTTTTGTTGCTGATTGAATGTGTGCGTGCGTGTGCGTGCGCGTGTGTGTGCGTGCGTGCGTGCGTGCGTGCGTGCGTGCGTGCGTGCGTGCGCGCGTGTGTGTGTGTGTGTGTGTGGTAAAATGGATAACACGTACATGAACGTGCGTTCATGTCTTAAGACATGTACATACGTATGTCTGTAGGCACCTTAAGAAAAAAATTAGACGAACAGATAAATATAAACTATTCCTAACTCAATCCCGGCTTAAGAATGAATTTGATGAGCAAGCCCGTTGACGCGCCCCGAAAAGAAAACATTTTTTAGCTTGTGAGAAATAAAATAGTCAGTCACATAAACTGAGTGAATGAGTTCATACGGTATTGATGTTAAAAAGGCAATTCTGTAATAATTATAACTAAATAAAATAATTAGACATTAAATAAAAATAATATTTAATACTTTGTTAAATTTTGTGGTTTTTATTATAAAACAATAAGATTCTGAATGAAAATGTATTTTTTACGATGTTTATTAAAAATATTTATCAGGTTATAAATTTCGATAAGTACAAGCATTTTATTATAAAAAAAACATCTGAAGTAATTACTTGAATTGCGTTTACTGTTAAGTACTTGGCTAACCAAAATAAGTATAAGTAAACAATACACTTTGCAGACTAATACTTTATCTCTTGGAATACAATTTTACTCACGCAACTAATGCGTCGTAAATATCGTGACAAGCAGAAAGAATATATTAAGTAATACGTCAAATGTGAGAAATGAATATTACGAAAACAACATTATTGTTTGCTGGGCATCTAAAAGAGTATTATTTCCCCAACTATGTAGATATACATTTTTGCAAGTTTAATTTTCTAACAGAAACTGAAATTCTATTGACCTTGGTTTCCTGAAAGTAAAAACAATATTTATGGCAAACCTTGTGACTATTTAAGTAACAAACTTCCTAAATATTGATTTTATTATTCAACATCATATATCACCTGCCAACGATCGTTCTTCCCTTCAAAGTTCTGCGTAATTCCCTGGGCAATCCTTACAAAATGTGCGTATTTGTGCGGCAAGATATTGACCGCGATAAAATCTTGAGATAATTCTGAAAACTCTTTCCATAGGTGGTATAATCGTTTCGATTCTTTGAATAATATGGACCCTGCGATCATATTTGACTATAAATTAAAATATTCTACGGTATATTATAGTCAAATACATAATGAAATAATGGAATAAAAGAGAACGACCTTATCCAAGGTTCGTTTATTTCATGGGCGTCCGGAGAATTTTTTCTAGGGAGTAATACATCCTACAGCGGGCCGAATAGTCACTATGTACGATTAATATATTTTTTTGCACAGACGGGAATAAAACAATATTTTATTGCCTCAAAACAGGGGATAAATTAAGCGTTTAATCTCTTGGGTTTAAAAGCCACCATGGAAACCAATGAACAATACAAACATAATGTAATGTTAACATTTTTATTATGTCAAATTTTTAATGGTAGAAAGAACAAAAAATTAAGAATCAAATACATAAACCACAAAATGTAACTTATTTCAAATTAATATTAATAGGGTAATTTTCACAGTTCGTAATGTTTGGTAATTAGTAATATTTAGTAAACGTCAAACTGATATAAATAAAAAATAATGTCAAACAGACGATTAAAATACAAGAATACCTAGATAAATTCGAAATAAAATACAAAAGCCTCGTGGTCAGTAACTACTGTTCTTTAGTTTTTATATTTCATTTTTTTTGCAATAAAAATTGTGTCCGTTCGTACAAAAAATGTTTTATACGACCCGGGAGTAAAGTGTGTTTTACTCCTTTGCATAAATGTTACGGAACTGAAAATCAATTTTCCGTGCATTTTTGCACTCCCCCTGGCAAGTTTTCGAGAAAATGGAACTATATTATTTCATCAGTAGGTTTGTGTTGTTGATTTCTTCTTGAAAAAAAATGTTAGAGGACATCTTTAACATCTTGTAAGATTTTGCGTCCTACTTATTGCGTCATGTGCTGCTTTATTCCATATCAGTGAAAATATTTTCACATGATCCACGTCTCCCAAACTCTGTAAGACTTTTACTTTATAAACTTTTCAGTAGTGTTCCATATGTTTTAACAAAGTATTCTCTTTGTACTCCGATCCATCGGCTTTTCTCATATTGTATGCAAAATTTATCAAAATTTCAGCTAGTGTTTCTTTCCTTTAATGTTCATTGCTTCCAGCACGTACCTTTTTCTTCACAAAAGCAGGTTCCAAATAAACTTTTGGTTTTTTTATTGTGTTATAAAATATTTCTCCACATCTTTCTTAATTCTGTCGATAAAAGTGCTATCAAACCGACTAACTTTATATTACTCAAAGAATTGATTACATAATTTAAAACGGTACAAGTTACATGTCACTTCAAAGAAACCAAGGAGTCACGTGCCATGGTCAATGTTTCTTTTCGGTGGATGATAACATTTCAAATATAATTAGAATTAGGGGGTTTGGATGTCATTCCAGAGACGGATTTTAAAATCTAATACTATATTCCGAAAAACGCGTGGTATAATAGCAATAAATTAAACTGTACTTTTTTATAATGTACTTACGCATTAATTAAATTAATTAATTAGCTTTTACATGTAAAACCCGCACCGATGAGTGGTCGTCATCCACCGAGAATTCTACTGACACCGATGAGCGGGCGAGAATTATATATGTATGTAATGTCGAAGGACGAATATAGTTTGCGTCCGTAGGCAGTTATTTAGTTTACATCCTTGCTTTATGCAGTTTGTAATTTTTTCAGTTAGAAAACATTCCAGCTAGAAACCTGTTGTGTGTACGGCGAGTATAGACATTTTTTATTTATTCGATATCTTCTATTTAGTGCAGTGCGTTAGTGGACGTTAAAAATAGTGAGGATGCTCGCTTCTTCAGAAAAAATTATGTTTTGTGTGTCATGCATAATGTGGCAACCTGTTGATGTACATGTTTTACCAAACCAAAAATTTTTATTTTTAGTTTTCACTTAATATAATGTTTTTATTTATTCTTGTTAATAACTTAACGAACTTAAAAAAAAACAAAAAAATAACTAGCACCGTTTTGAGAGGTAACTACGGGAAGCGGATATTGCCGCAAGCGGTTACCGCAGCCGTTATGACGACCCGTATAGCGACCTGCTTCGACCTCCAGGCGTGCAATACACATTATCATAATGGACCACAAAATAACGCGTTCAAGGGTAATTAGCGGGTAATGGTTAATTACCGAGTAATAAAAATGAGTACCCAGGTACTAAATTAGCGGATTTTGATTATTACGGTTACTCTCACGTTCTTGCCCACATAATTACCTACTGAAGCATTTTCAGTTGTTTAAATTGTATATTATTAAAATATTTTATGTGTTCGGTGTTTAAAATATTTTATTTGTTCCGTGAGAATATAGAATTTATTTAATTATCTCATTAAATCATATTAAACCTTAAGCGACACCCCTTAGTAAGAGATAATAAACTTGATAAGACACTAAATAAGGGAAAAGAATTTGGGTCACCACAAATAAACTCGATTTTATACTGTGTATACATGAATGAATATACATAATTATGTAGGTATACTATTTATTAATTAAAATAATTACCGTTTTGAACCAGTTTTTTCCGGGTTTTTAACTTTCATTAATATTAATTATTTCATGAATGTGTTAGGCATTTGTTGGTGCCTTATGATTATAAAAAGAATAATAATTCTGGTATTACATAAGGAAACAGCTTGTAAGACTGAATAGGTAGAACTTTAATGGTAATTTTCTAATGCCCATATCATTTTTGTTTTTTTCAAAAATGCAGAAAAGCAAAACTACCTGCTTGAACAAACTGACATATATTATTTTTCTACTACTTTGAAAAAGGCTTCTTTATTTACTATAAATATTTGCAGCAAATTCCGTACAGATAGTTGGTGAATACAATTTCCGGTAATTTCTTTCGAGAAAGTAGAGCTATTTACATTAACTACTACTTTTTGACCCAGTATTTTGTTACCCCTTGAGGTTTGTTTTCTACAGAGCTCTCAATATATCCTTTTGCGACATTTGATTATTTTTTCCATCTACCACGCTTTTTGAATATAATAATGTCTGCTCCTGTATCAACCAGCAACGTAGCAGATGATCGTAACAATGCTCGGCATATAGCTCAGAGGATTCAGCAATTACAAAAATTCAACATTTTTTTTTTCGGGTACACCTTCAATATTACTTATATCCACAGATTGTTTCATACACATTCTACTTCGAGGCTCAAGAAAATATTTTGCATTATCAATTAGTGATTGCCGAAGAAAGGAATACTTTTTAAATATTTCAACGTAATTCAGACCTTCAATGTTTCAACTTGAATTTATTGTAAGCTATCTTTATACGTTGGTTTTGTGTTGGGAATCTCAATCGGTAGAAATGATCCCATGCCTTTAAGGCCCGGTTTATCAATCATGAGTTAACTATAAGTTGAAGGTTAATTGGCACTATATTTTCATAAAATGTGCCGTATACTTCCTTAAAACTGAACTTATTTAGAAGTATACAGAACATTTGTGCTAACGGCTAACTCGTTTAAGTCTGGAGTTTTGAGTCGTGAGGCAGGAGCTCCTTATGGTGTTACATAAAATATCTCTAGGTTATCAGGTCACTAGCAACCTGATTCTATGTGGAAAATAGGTTATGAAATATTAGTTGTTATCTATGGGCGCCATCTATAGCACGTTAAGTTTTAAAACAAAACCTCTAACTACACAGAATCAGGTTCCTATAGGCGAACCCTTTTTATAGAAAACAAATGAAAATGCAATGTAAAAGTGAAATAAAATATATATTAAAGAATTGATTATTTGTGACACAAAACGAATTTTGAAATTACATAAAAAATTGGAATATAATTTTTAAATTTAAATAAAATACACAATATAACAGCAATAAAAGAAATATGTACAGAATAAAAAAAAAAAGAGGAACTAGCAATTTTAAGTAATGCGATACAGATACGATATGGTCTCACCACGCCCGGGAAGTCTCAGAACATGGTACCTCTCCGTCTGCGGTAATAACTGTCCAGCGATGTTATTAGGCGCCGCTCTCCAGTCCCTGGCAAAACCTATTGTGTTCTATATGCAATTCAGTCCCGTAAGTATTCTCGAAATTAATTCAGGCTCTTCGTTATACTTTCTTTGGAAACTTATACGCCCAAAGAAATGCTTGATACTTTAGATAAACCTTATAGCCCATAGTTGTATTTATCGTTATAAGTTTAACAACAGTACCTAACATTTCTAACCACTATATATGATACGTAGGTTGTAGAAATATTCGAAACTATCAATAAGTTTCTTTAGAATAATGAAAAATTTCCAACTACGTTTACTGTAGAAAATTTAAACGAGTTTTAAATCTACTACAAAATATATGATTTCCAACTGTAAGTTTATTACAAAATGGAAGTCGAGTTTTATTACAAAATGATGATTTCCAACAAGTTTTTCTACGAGTTTTACTTCGAGTTTTACCGGTGTTATACTGATGTTTTACTGATGTGAACTGAATTGCAATAAGAGTAAATAAAGAAAAACGGTTTTAATACTAGAATGTTAAAATTAAAAAGCAGAAAAAAACAAGAAAAAAATAATTCTAAAAATTATTATCTTTAATCTAATGTTTGAATAATCCCTAACTGCAACAATAATTACCTCTTTAATGATGAAAGCACTCATTAAACGGTCATCAAAAATAGTTAATTAAATAACTTATTAAACCGAGCTGATGAGTAGTTATGATGTTTACCAGTTCAGAAATTGAAATCAAATGGTATTTTTCAGCTCTCTAGGTATAAGTTAAACTTTATTAATACAAAAAATGCGGCACAGATGACAACCTAATAGACCTGAAAATACCAAACACAGATTTATATATAAAAAAATATAGTCATCAACAAAGGACTCATTTAAAAATAAGCTTAAGATCTTTATTGAAATTAAGCTAATAAAGAAAATGGTTCAAAAATTACAAAAAACTATTTTTATATATAAAATTTATTAGTTGCCTGAGCTTAGGTTCAAACCACACAGTAATGAAATCTAACTGTCACGTGTTAATAAATTCTCGTTTATTATCTACGGTCAATGTTAGAGGTCGATACTGCTTGACAGCTGATGCTGATGTCATAAATTACAGACTGAAATAAATTTGATTAAATAAGTTAAACTGAATTAAAAATCTGATGTGGCCAGCACATAACTTTCTTATACCAGTATATATCATCCTAATCTAAAAAAATCATTGTGCTTAATTCTCCACTTACCTCAATTAAATTTTAAAACGTACCTTGAAATGTTTCATACATTTTTTTTAATAATTAATTATCAACGTTCTTCGATACTGTCAATAATAATTCATGCCATATATTTTAATAATTTCTTCTTATTGACATTGACATTTTTGTAACTAAATTAGATATTTCAAATGTCAAACTGCCAGATTTATCCTAACCCCATTTTATGAGGTCAAATGAGTACAAAATTTCAGTTTACATCAGCTTTATTTAAGGACTTGGAAAATATATTTTATGCGCTTGATACAGTAGACATGATTTATCTTTCATCAAAAATATATTTTTTTGTAAAGTCAAATACAAAAAAGTTTGGGTTCGGTGGACCACATTTCAGCTGGCCAATTTTGCTCATCACCGAATATTTCATTGTCTTTGGCCTTTAGAACAAGTGTACCAAATTTGAAAACTTTGTCTCAAAAACTGTGGTTGCTATCGCGATAATACAGACATGCAGACATTTTTTTTTCCATAAAATTATGTTTTTTCATTATAATTCGTCGAGATTCGTCCAGAAATGCAAAACAAATTTTTATTTTTTTCCCGAAATTAAGTACCTTTTCTCTTCTTTCATTCATTATGTCTCTTCTGGTGGTACCACATTCACCAAATTTAATGTGTTACCTAAATGTTGTTGACAATCTTAACTACCAAATTTGCAACGTCTAACTTTTACAGTTTACGTTTAAAGGGTTGTTTTATGGCGTGGGCATAATATAATGCAAATATATTCTTAATAGACACAATATTAAATATCAAAGTTAAAGAATTCTTCCATTTTTTTTTGTTCAAGTAAACATCTATTCTACACATAGTTTATATTTTGCATGCTCACACCCTCAAATGGCATTTTATCTAGGATTAATCTAAATTTAGAAGTTTTAATGTAACTGATATGGCAGATATGATTTTTTAAAAACACCACTGTTTTAAGTGCTCTGTAAATGGCTCTTAATGTTTTCAAGCTGAAGTCAATTCTTCTCGTCGACAATCTCCACGGATTCCAATTCCACTTAAATGAAGAAAACCTTTAAATTAAAATGTTAACGGGATATCAGCTAATGTTTTCTTATTAAAAATTTTCAACAATGATGTTTCAAAAAGGTTAGGTTAAATGACAAATGACAATCTTTAATTTCTAAAAAACGTAAAATTTAAAATTTAAATGTTACCTTCATCACCTGCTTCTTTGGAGAATTTATCTATCAATAATTCTGTTAGAACAGTAGATTTCTTGAATTGCTGCCCTACCAAATTTTCTTTTACTAAAAACTATTAAAGTAAGAAGTTTCCTTATGTCGATATTTTTCTTCACTGATAATGTAGTTTTAATATTTGGCATTTTTATAGACTTTTGAGGTGCTCTTTTCGAATTTTTACTTTACCAGCACGTATGTTCGTCGCTCTCGCCGCCATATTGGAAAAATTACGTCAAAACATTTTTTAAAATCTCTTCTGCTCATTTCATGATATAAATAGATATGCAATAAATTAAACACTTTAGTCCAGCCTTTCTACATCCACATTCTCCCTGATATTCCTCCTTGCATTTGCAAGAAATAAGTTTTAGTAGTTTCCGTAGCAGGGGAATGGAATTTGGTAACATAAATTACAGTATGTCCATGGAAAGAATGTGCCTTCTGCATTCCACTCACAATAAAGCGTAAATGAAATAAATGACTTAGTGCATGACCAGTTTTTGTAATCGTTTGCATCCACAACTACTCATTGGGAGATATACTATATTCATAGTATATGGTTTCGCAGAAAGCTGGCGACTTATCGGCAATGCTATCCCTTGCTATGCAGGCCTTCTTTCCCCGGCTGGACAGGCTCGTTCTTGCTATTCTTTTTCCATACCCAATCCCATGTACTTTTTTTAATTCCGCGCCACTACTAGACCTGATCATACATCAGGATCGAATGCTGTCGTGCTGTTGCTTCTGCCGATGAAAACGATGCAATATTAAATTTATGAGTATAATTTATTCAACGACATAATTTCCTCACACTTGATCTCGGCTACGCCTCGATAAAAAATCTCACGCCTAGTACAGAAAAAAATTCACTATTCCCCACCTCTTGAACAAATAGCTATTTCAGTGTAAACTTACAGATTTAGAGACTTTCTTTGAAGAGCACTTTATTTCCGAAACATTTTTTCTCTTGTAAAATTTTGATGTCTTGCATAGGTTCGCCTAAATTTTGTGTTTGACTATAATGGATAATTCCCAGAAAAATAGTTTATTCAGAAATAAACACTAAATGAAGGCAATATATTGAACAAATCTAGTAATCTTGTACTTTTGGTGAAAAATGTATAAAATGTCACGTAAAAATTGGTGCTGTTGCTATTTCTAATATTTGTTGTTGCTGACGTCCACTTATTTCTCACATTTACTTTATAACTGTTAGTTTTACCTTAATTTTTAAACGGTTTTCAAGTACAGTTTTGCAAGTTGATATGTTACTAGTTCTGGGAGTTTATGAAGGCAATTGGAACGAAGCTGTCCTTGTGTATCAGGAAAGGTTTCCTAATTGTCAAACACCAAACCGAAAAACGTTTGCTAATGTTCAAAATGACTTTGGGAAACAGGTTGACTAGAACCCACACAAATTACTAGTCGTCCCTGCAGAATCCATTTGCCCAAAGTGGAAGAAGAAATGCTTCAAACGGTAAAAGAGAATCAGGGCTAGCAAATTACAATAACACCAAACAGAAATTCCTAAGACTAGGACAAATAGAACAACTACAGAAAAGTTTCTTCATTCCTGCTACATTCAATAAGTACACGAACTTTTGCATGTGAATTGACGGATGATGTGGATTTCTAGAAGAAAACTCTTCTCACGGACGAATCACGTTTTACAAGGCGTGGTATCACAAATTTTCATAATCAACATTGTGTGCGCAACTAAAAATCCTCATGAAATTCAATGGTTTGGAATGGTTAGGAATTATTGATAACTTGTTGACTGGACTATAGAGGTTGCCAGATCTCCTTGACGGTACGTAAGAGTTATTTAAATTTCCTTCGAAACGATCTTCTTGATTTATTTGAAGATTTGTTGTATATTCTACGCAGAGAGATATCGTTCATGCATGATTGTGCACCGCCGCAATCTTCACGCATGATGAAATACTTTTTGATTGAGGAATTTCCAGCCAAATGGATTGGAAAAGGACAAGATATTTCTATTAAGTGGCCACCACGTTTACCAGATACAAACCCTTGTGATTTCTTTTTTGGGCAGTTATTAAAGAAAACGTGTATGAGGTCAAAATCAACATAAAGAGCAACTCTGAACAAGGATATCCCAGTAAACACACATACATTTTTAAAACGTATTCTCAACGTGTCATTGATTGATAATTCGCGTTACGTTAGAAAATCAACCGTTCATTTATCGTTGGAAAAATAACGGTCTATCGTAACGTTAATAATACGTGATTCTTTTCACGAAAAATGTTGGCCGTTCTTTTTTACAGTTTTGACAACATTAAATTAACGTTATTTAAAACGTTTATAAAACTGTTCTCTTAAACGTTCATAATACGTCCATATCAACTGAATAAGTCCACTGTGGTCGAACAGAAATGTTTTTAAAACGTTTTGGAGTTACGTACACTAGTAACACATTTTAAAATATCTGACATAATCGTTTCGCATACTAATAGTAAACGTTTATAGTTATCTGAAACGTGTGAAACTGCGACATTTTTAAGAAACGTTTTTCAAATGGTGTTTGGACATTATAAACGTCTTTCTAACGTATGTGTGTTTACTGGGATAAAACGCTGTGAATTCTCTTCTGAATGAAGATATTTTGAGAAAGGTACAATTTAATTTTGTCCGTAAAATTAATCTTCCTATAAATGTAAACGATGGGCATTTTTTTGAATTTAGTGTATTTTTATTTAATATCCTTAAATGAATTATTTTTTGGGAATGATCCAGAATATTACAGTTAAAGACAAAAGCGAGGTTTGGAGGTAATTGGGTTAAAAAAACAAATTTGAGCAACTCTGAACTTCGACTACAGCCCAACAAAGCATTTTCGTTAGGTTTGGTAAGTTTAGTTACATCAAATTATTTTAACCTAAAAAATCTGAGGTGGTTCTACGTCCATGTAATTAAGGGACACCCTGTATATTGCATGTTTAATTTGTATACCTATTTAAAAAAATAAGAGAAAATGTCAAAAGTCCTAGTGTTGTTTGGTTTCTATGCATTTAATAAGTCGTAATGGTTGATATTTGGTAAGCTTATACGCTCAACGCTTTTACTGGTTTAATTTAGAAAACGTTGTTTTTTTCTAAGTAAAACCAAGAGTAAAACTATAGGTATTTTTAAATGTTTTTACAACTAAACGTTAACTCGTAAACTGGCTTACATTTAAAATTATTTTTACAAATAAAACTATTTTATAAATCCGTACAGTCTGCAAGATATTTTATTAGCAGCCAATAACGCCTAGAGAACACATAAAAATATATATATAGTTACAGTAAATCTACAAAAAACAAAACACCTGCATCAAAACATCATTAATCAGTTACTGAAACTATATATTTACGTGTAGTGTCTAAGATTTGTAGGTCTGCATTTATAAAATCATTAATCTTAGGAAAAAAGTATTTTTAAACCGTATAACATCCAGTATTCGATCCGCGGAAAACATATCATATACGTTCTGATGTAAACGTGAGAATCTATTTTTACCGTTTATATTCAAATATAAAAACTTTGACAAATAAAACTAGAAAAAAGAGGAGATAAATAACGAGAAAATATTTCTATTGCACTACACTACAGTCAACGCGGAACCTATGTCAAACGTTTCATTTTAGTACAATAATTACATACATTTTATACAGTTCAGGATTGATCCGTGTCCTCATCTACCACTAAAAATATTGTAAAAGTAGTATGAAAATGTAGACATCTTAGTATAAAGTCAAAAACCATTCAATATTTTAAAAAGTACACTCATTTATTGAGTAAATATCTTAAATACCACTTTTTTGTACAGGGTGGGGCAATAGTGCGTCGGACCTCGATATCTCGAGTTCTACGATAGCTAGAAATTTTTTAAAAAATTGCAAGTAAACTAGATAAAAAAAGTCTATAACTGGAAATTATTTTCGAATATACAGGGCGAGCCAAGACGAAATTACAGGACCAAGTGCCTTTTTTTTAAATGGAATGCTATGTATATCAGTACATTTTTTGAAGCCTCTTTCTAGGCTCTATTTATTCCTACATTATTATTGGCTATCTCCCAACCACTTTGATGTAATGAATTTTTTTGTTGAAATAATGCCATCTGCAGATGGATATTAAAAAAAATCACCACAGTCACAATTAAGTATGGGTTTTAAGAAAAACTTATGTGAAGTTACGAGACATCTAATTAATGTTTTTGAATCATTTTCATTTCCTAAAAATGTACAGGGTGGCCAAAAATTAGTATTCAATTAAGAACTTTTTAAATTGAATTTTCTCAATTTTTTTCAAATGGAACACCCTGTATATTTTTCAACAATGTGATGTAAAAATAAAAGACGAACATTTTTTGTAGGTACTTCCCTATGGCTAATTGCAACCATTTTCGTTTTATTGAGCAATAATTACAACATTCAAAAATAAACTTAAAAAAAGAGGTTTCTTCAAATAACTCAGTAGAAAAAATTATAATAAATGTTCCACATGTTGGCCATTTTGATTGACACACATCTCTATGCGCTTTTGAAATGAGGTTCCCACTGTTCCTAAAACTGCCGGTGTGATAGATCTAAAGGCAGTTATTATTCTTTCCTTCATATTTATTACTGTTGTTGGTGTGTCTCTATAAACAATTTCCTTCACGTATCCTCATAAAAAGAAATCCATTTTTGTAAGATCTGTGGATCTAGCAGGCCATTTAGTGGGTCAATTTCTTCCAATCCATTGATGAGGGTAGGTGTTATTTAAGTGGTCTCTAACTGTATTTAAATAATGTGATGGAGCACCATCTTGCTGAAACTACATCCTATTTCGAATTCTTCCAGGGAGATTTACCAATAATTGTGGTAGATAGTTTTCCAAAAAAATGAAGATAAATAGCTCCAGTCAATGTACCATCAAAGAAATGTGGCCCTATTACATGTTCTCCAATAATTCCTCCCCAAACGTTTATAGACCATCTGTGCTGGTTATCAACTTGCATAAAAAGTGAGGATTTTCCAAAGCATAATAATGCAAATTGTACCATTAACAAATCCATTTTTATGAAAAGTTGCTTCATTAGTGAATAAAACATTATTGAAGGAGTTGACATCAACTTGCATTTTACCTCTGGCCCAATTACAAAATTGTAGGCGCTTTTGTAAATCGTCATCAGATAATTCCTGGTGCATTTGAATATGATATGCATGCAACTTATTTGTTTTTAAGATTCGACCCACAGACCGTCTACTTATTCCTACTAATGAGGTCACTTCTCTTTGACTAACATGGGGATTCTCAACCGTTGCCAGCACCATAGAAAACTCATTTTCTTCGTTCACAACACTTTTTTTTTTCACTTTTTTTATATTCGACATTTCCAGTTTCCAGAAATCTATCGAGAAGGTTTTGGAAGCCGATAAGTGTGATAAATGCTCCTTTCTACACGACAATTTATACCAAACTGAGGTTTTATTGCTTGTCGAATAACAAAAACAGCAAAAAAAATGTACAAAAAACATTACAGTAAAGGACTGGTTAAATACTATTTACTCATTTCAATGGAAGTGGTCCCACGAAATGGCATAAAGACGTGTGTCAATCAAAATGGGCAACACGTCGAACACCTATTATAAATTTTTCTAATGAATTATTTGAGGAAACCTCTTTTTTTTAAGTTTATTCTTGAATTTGACACTTATTTATTTATAAAACGAAAATGGTTGCAATTAGTACCTACAAAAAATTTTCGTTTTCATTTTAACATCACATCGTTGAAAATATATCCATTTGAAAAAATTGAGAAAATTCAATTTAAAAAGTTCTTAATTCAATACTAATTGTACATTTTTAGGAAATGAAAATGATTCAAAAACATTAATTAGATGTCTCGTAACTGGTATTCACATAAGTTTTTCTTAAAACCCATAATTGTGACTGTGGTGATTTTTTTAATATCCATCTGCAGATGGCATTATTTCAACAAAAAAAATCATTACATCAAAGTGGTTGGGAGATAGCCAATAATAATATAGGAATGAATAGAGCCTAGAAAGAGGCTTCAAAAAATGTACTGATATACATAGCATTCCATTTAAAAAAAGGCACTTGGTCCTGTAATTCCGTCTTGCTCGCCCTGTATGTTCGAAAATAATCTCCAGTTATAGACTTTTTTATCTAGTTTACTTGCAACTTTTTAAAAAAATTTCTAGCTATCGTAGAACTCGAGATATCGAGGTCCGACGCACTATTCCCCCACCCTGTATATTAAACTCTTAAACACCGTCTAGTGTGATTTTACGTTTCAGCGAATGCGTCAAGTATCTGATTAGATTAAGGTAGGGTAGGTAATCGGATCGCCAGTATCAGTTAATGATAAGACACCGGATAATTTCCGTGCATGCAGGGCAGCATATGGGGTAAAAGACCATAACAATCATTTGTACGAAACAATTAAAATACATAATTCGAGTGTCTTAACATTTCATGAAGTCTCCTATACTGTGTTCAAGGCATTAGTGTATAGTTGGAGCTAGACCACTAGAGCACGACTAGAGATGTGCGCAATTTACAGTCGCCCGTCTGAACGAGTAACACTTTCCACCGTACTGAAATCTGCTAGTCTGTTGTCTGCTCATCTCAGTGCTCTAGCAAACGCCCTAACTCTAATGTGCAATCGTTAACTTTCGTTTGGACTTCGTAGTCAGCCTACATTCATCACCTCATCATGCATCGTCTGGCAACAGACGGACGACTGTAAATTGCGCATACCGCTAGTCGTGTTCATAGTGGTCTGGCTCGATTTGTAGATTGCAAAACATGGGCCATACAAGTTACATGAATCATATTGGGATACGTAGATCGCAAAAGCCTGGCAGCTTTACATATACACTGTGTCCCAGAATTGAAGTAACAAGAGGTGTAATGAATAACAAATTTTCGAATTTTGGAATGGTACTTGGTGATTTAGTCCTGCTTGATGTAAAACTGAAATATATCAAAAATGAGTTGATCGAAAGTCAATTTAAAAAAATTATCACCTAAAAACTACCTTTATTTTCAAGATATGAAAAAATTTCATTAAAAAAAGTTGTTTGGAATGCAATTTGTGCCTCCATACTAAATTTCAAAAATATATAATTACTTCGCTAGAACTGCCCCTTTTTTCAATAAATTTGTATTTTATTTTGAATTTTTAAAAATCATTTTTGCAAGTTAAAAGTGCTCTGAAATCACAAATAACTTTTCTTAAATAAATTAGTATTATGAATAAGTTTTGTTCTTAACGTCTTACTTATTTTCAAGAAAAAACTGAAAAAAGGGGCAATTCCAACAAAATAAATTATTCCTTGGTAAATAGGCACAAATCACAATCTAAGTAACCCTTTTTAAATCGGTTCATACATTAAAGAATAACGGTAGTTTATTAGTGACGATTTTTATAAATTGACTTATAAAACACCCTGTATAAGACCAATTCAACTTATTTTTTATATATCATAGTTTTACACCAGGTTGATTCCCGAAGTACCATTCCAAAATTAGAAAAAAAATTGTCCATTACAGCTCTGATAACATTTATCTTGGGACAGCGGCATATCAGATACAAGCAGTAAAATATTTTCACTTTTAACACCAAGGCATTTACCACTATTTCCACGACTGTTCGTGCATTGGTTTGCAACACCCATTTACTACATATTAAGAGAGGAGGTGTACTCTAAATAGCACTTAAAATAAGCATAATACCAACACCTCCTTTATATAGGAGTTGTTGATAATACTCGTAACATGATTTTTATGTCCCTCAAAAGCCATGGTTTCGTCAACACAAATCCACACGTACTGATTTTTCGCATCCTTCGTGATATTGTCGATATAGTTGTTAGTTGCTACTATTTATGTTTATCCCCGCACCGCGCCGTCTAAACACTATGATATTTGTAGGTAAACTGAGTAGGGAATAAACATATCTCGCTGCGTACGCACAGCTACTGTGCTTTCTTCCTATGGGAACTCAGACAGACCGATCTATCTAGAATGATCATACAATATATGAAATGGTCTCTTGACTTGGTGCGTTTTGTAGATATTTTATATACCTATTATATTCATTGGGCGTTTGCGCTGTAAGCTGCAGCAGTAGAACTCAAAGAAACTGAAACATCAGAATAGCGATTTGATTAAAAATCCATTACGGAAAAAAATTACCCTAATAGTCTAAGGAGCTAATGGCCTTTTCAACATATGCATTTTGTCAAGGCTGGAATTTTCTGGAATGGCAATTTACACTTTTCTAAAGAAGGAATGGCCGGTATGGCTGTACAACGTTGGGGCGAAAGCACGTTTAAATTTTTGAAAATGTCGATAAATGGCAAACAACATTTTTTGAAACAACAAAGCTAGAATTTGCAGAGGTTACAGTTTATACATTCATATGTACGAAACAAAAATTGCCATACCTCTAGGTTGAGGGAAAGTGCCTATCATACATACCAAGTTGAGAGTAGCCTTTTAGGAGTGAAAATTAAAATATACCTACCTAGTGGCAAGGTTGAAATTTTAACAGCTTCTTGAAAAAATATATAGAAAACAATATACAAATAACTAAACCGATATAATGGTGTAAAGTATGTGCCATACTGCAAAAAATGTTTTATGCGTGCGAGAAAGAGGGCATTATGAAGCCCCGCGCGTGCGAGAGACAGCATTAATAGGAGCTCCATCACGCGCGCTATGTAGACGTACATGTAGAAACTTTTTAGCAAAACTACATGATATTTAAAAAATTGAATAAACTTTCACACTAGGTAAAAGTTAACAATTTTTTTTAAATATTTGATTTCTTATATTATTTCAGTTATACAATAATATCCTGATAAACATTTTATTAATTTAAAAATTATTTTAAACACCGTAATAGTTTTTCGAAACTTATACGTGGATTTACACTATATAAAACTGAACATTACAGACAGATGATATGAAAGGGACACATAATTTGTTTCTATTTATTTTTAATTGAATAAATACTTTCAAACTACACGGAGAAAAAATCTGTGGACAACTATATTTACCTGGTCAGAGTAAATATACTGAAATCGTCATAAGTAGAACAGGAATGAGTGTAATTATTACCAGACTTTATGAGTTGTCTCTAATTTGACTAGATGGCTAGGAAAAAATATCTTAATTTTTCTCCGTGTATTACAGTATTTAATGAAATTAAAGAAATCAGGACTCATATTTATTCATTTTATTTTAAATTTATTTGTATTGACATGATTTTTTCATCATCATCATCATCGTCATCATCGTCGTCGTCGTCGTCGTCGTCGTCGTCGTCGTCGTCGTCGTCGTGGTGTGGGGTCGTCGTCGTCGTCGTCATCATCATCATCATCATCATCATCATCATCATCATCATCATCATCATCCGAATCATCATTTGAACTCTCTTCAGCAGAATCGCTATTCCCAGAATGTCTCATCTCTATTATCTTCATCATCTTCGTCGTTTTGAACTATCTACTTATCATAAAATAATTTTATGTATATTGTAAGAAAACTTAAAAACGCAACTACTAAAAACATATCCAGTAAAATTGATGGTGTTTAAAATAACACAGGTCCCAAAAAAAAAATTGTTATAGAGACCTGGCCCTACTATTCTTTAGTAAAATTTTCCGCTGAAGCCGAAAATGGAAAAAAAAATATCGTGTGGGTTCCCCCCACACACCCCAATTCCCCCAAAAATTAAAATATGCAAACTGGGCGAAAAAACCTATCTATCTTTAGTAAAACTTTCCACTGAAGCCGAAAATGAAAAAAAAAATGTACGTGTGGGTTCCTCCCCACACACCCCAATTCCCCAAAAATTAAAAAAAAATGCAAATTGGGCAAAAAACCTACCTATCTTTAGTAAAATTTTCCGCTGAAGCCGAAAATGAAAAAAAAATGTGCCGTGTGGGTAAACCTGCAGCAGGCATTTTTTTTTTTCATTTTTTGGCTTCAGTGGAAAATTTTACTAATGATAGGTAGGTTTTTTCGCCCAGTTTGTGTTTTTAATTTTTGAGAGGAATTGGGGTGTGTGGGGGAATCCACACGATAATTTTTTTTTTTCATTTTCGGCCTCAGTGGAAAATTTTACTAAAGATAGGTAGGTTTTTTTCTCCCAGTTTGGCATTTTTTTAATTTTTGGGGGGGAATTGGGGTGTGGAGGGAACCCTTACGATAATTTTTTTTTTTCATTTTCGGCTTCAGCGGAAAATTTTACTAACTTAATTTTACTGACCCTACCAGGGTCATCTCTATAACAAAAAAAAATTTATGTAGGCCTGTGTAATTTTTAAATCAATAAAAAATTATTTTTCAGGGTATTACTTGTACAGCTGAAATAATATAATTAATATAATATAATAAATGTTAAACATTAAAAATCGTTAACTTTTATATAGTGTCGGCTAAATGCATCGGTTTCATTACTGTTAATCAAAAATTTCGTATCCTGTGTTTTACTACTTTTAATATGAGTAAGAAGCCAATTTAAATCCTATAAAAGTGTGGGGATATTAACCTTTACCACACATCTCAGCTGATATTAAATAATTTAGGACATTCGGTCGATAAAGTCAACATTAGTTTACAGTGGCAAGCATTTATATATTTTTCTACTGGATTTTATTATCTACTTAATTGCATAACTACCTACACCCATTACTACTCTTGATTTAAAATATTTTAAAACATTTATCCAGTGATGTGATTTCAATGAAACTGATGATTCTTTTCTTCAGGATGTCGATATAATTTTCCCGTATCTGTATCATAATCACCACAAGATCTAACAAGATAAAGTATCTGATGACGATGAGTGTTAACATTTTTAAATCCGTACAGCTTTGGGTTACAAAGTCAATGCTCCTAAAAGCAAAAGCAGCAGTCATTTCTATGAAATGAACCCAAGTCGATGATAAATAGTTGCTTCAAACTTTATCAAGTTATAACTGTTATAAGTTATAAGTTAAATATCCCCAGGGGAAATAATTAAGAAGTGTTCTCGCGTTTCAGCTAGTTCATTGATGGTTTAAAAACAAACAGTTATGTATAACATAACTGTGCACGAATTTTATGACGGCGTCATTACGAAAAAGATAGGTCTACCAACTGCATTCGGGCGTTGTCGAATATGAATATTTCTTAGTAAAATATACTCATACCTCATTTAAGTAAAATATTATTAACCTTCAAGATATTAGGAAAATTAGGTATTTCGTCTATAATGTATGTATATTGGATGCATGACGGATGTGGTGTGAATGGATGATAAAATGTATTTGGGTATTTCTCAAAGTATTGTTATAGAACCGCATACTATCTTGCCGAAAAATACAGTATTTAACGCATATAAATAAAATATACTCAAACGCGCCAAACATTCAGTACAGCAAACATTACAGTTAGGATCGCAAACAGAAATTTCCATTACATCGTAAACCATCGTAAAGAAAGCTTCTAGAATATTCGACTGAAAACAGACGCAGGGTTATAGAGAGGTAAAAAAAGGCTTCGGCCAGTCAAGTGAAGTCCGAGACCCAGAGATATAAAAGAAGCTAGCGTCACGCACGGTACCACTATAATCAAGATTACGGAATCAAATTCGCGTTCACCGCCAAAACACTATTAACTCATTAATTTCTCAGTTCACAAAATTTTAAGCCACGTGTCAAATGAACCCCGCTCCCCTCGTGCAGTGTTGTGTATTTATCATTAAAGCTGGCCGAGGTGGCTGGAGTACAGCCACGGTCTTGCGCTGGCGTCACACGTGCCGATTTTGAAGTGATTTACGCTGCAGTCTTATTTGAAAGGTTAATGCGTGAGGTTGTACCTATAAATTTTACATAATGTCAAACGCGCCAAAGGGTAAAAAACGACCGTACGCGGGCACAGTGAATAAATTTATCGGTGAATTTCCGGATTTATTCTATGACGGATGCAAAATAATTTGTAAAGTTTGCAATCAAGACTTAATGTGCTGGCACAAAACAGATTGTCGTCGTCATATCAATACCGTGCAACATCAAAATTAAAAAAATGGCATGCCTTTGACAACTCAGTTTATGTTTGATTTATTGTTAATGTTAATAGCCTGTAATATTCCGCTACACATACTGGATAAACAACCATTTCGGGAGTTTTGGAATAAATACAATCCCCAGGTGAACTTACCAAGTCGTACATCGTTACGTAGATATATTCAAGCTGTTCGTGAAGACATTGTAAATAGGATTAAATGTGGATTAAAAAATACACGGCTCTGGTTATGTATTGACGAGACGATTGTAAAAAAAATTCTATTTTAAATATTATAATACGTGTACTGGACCCTCTTAAACCAACATTTCCACTTTTACTAGCTAGTAAAAGACTAACTGCGTGTACTGGTGAAATAATTACGCGTGTGGTGTTGGAGACATTTGAAAAATTTGAACTTTCAACAAGTCAAGTATTGATGTTTGTGACTGATGGTGCCGCGACAATGCGCGTGGTAGGCCGTTCTCTTCAAAGAGACAATTGTAGGTTTTTACATGTTACGTGTAAAGTGCATGCGTTACATCTTGTGGCAGAAACGATTCGAAAATGTTTTCCAGAGGTAGATGCATTAATAGCAAATACAAAAAAAAGTGTTTCTCAAATCTCCTAAACGGCTTCGAACATTTCACAGACAGTGTCCTGGTATCCCTGAACCACCAGAGCCGATTCTTATACGTTGGGGAAGGTGGTTGAAAGCGGCTTTTTATTATGCTGAATATTTTCAACAAATAAAAGCTGTGATACTACAGTTCAACCCTAACGAGGCTGCAGCTATTAGGGAAAGCCAGACAAGCTTTCATGACGTTTCCCTTGAAACAGATTTAAAAACTATTTATAACAATTATAGAGGACTACACGACGCAATAGAAAAATTGCAAAATAGTTCATTGTCGTTAGTGGAATCGCTGCAAATAGTGGACGACGTAAATACACAGCTACAGGCTATAAATGACGCAAAAAATAATCGCGTTAGTGAAAAATTCAAGAGTGTATTACAGAAAGATCCTGATTTTAGCAAATTAAGACAAATTTGTGATGGTGCATCTACAACTTCGTTAAGTGAGTTCACAGATTGTTTTACTTATGCCTGTATTACATCCGTTGATGTCGAACGGTCATTTTCAAAATACAAACATATTTTTTTCACCAAAGCAAACATCGCTGACGGAGACAGCTGTAGAAACATACCTGATGCTATTATACTATAGATCTTCCCCACTTTGTGATGACGACAACCAAACTACTTCATAAATCTGCTTAAAAGGGTGAGTTTTATACAAATTTTTATAAAATGTAACATTATTGTTAAAATTTATTTCCATTTATTGTACTTATTCAAGTATTATGATATGATGTATGTAAACATATGAGTCATATGACGGCTCTGTTGGTCAGGTGACCTCGGCCAGATTTATTTATCATATGCTAGTACTGTGCTTTTTTTGTTTGTTCCCTTATTTTCAACCCGGATGCATATTGTATTTTATTGGTAATGTTTGTAGCGACTTTTCCGCATTTGTTAATTTGCACCAAGGTTATTCAAGCGTACGCACCTCAGCCATTTTTGTTGTTGTTATTGTTGTTTTTGTTGTTTTGTGTAGTCACCGCGTTTACTTTAATTGTTTAATTCCCGGAATATATTCAGCATTGTTGTTAAGCTTATCTGGCCTTTTCTTTCACTCCCTTGTAGATCAGATTAAGCCTAATTAATAAAAGTTCATCTTATTTAAAGCGAGTCACTGTAATTATTTCATCTCACTTTCAGAATAGGTTCTAATGACCAACAGGTGCCTAAAAAACCGCAGTGGCCGGTAGGTAGGTACTGTATGTAACTCAGGTAGTAAGGACCTGTCGTTCTCATTATTGTGGTAGACAGATAATTACGAGCCGTAAAGTTTTTTACGTACTCTTTAGGCAGCTAGGCCCTTTTATTTAATTCTGTTTAGCAAACATTGCGCAAAGACAATTAACGACAGCCAGTGTATAAACATTAGTGACATCAACCGAAATCAATTTTAATTAAACCCAATTATTTATTAGTGTTAGGTACACAGAGCTACTGCGTAGGTAACATTTCCCAGTGCTTAAGGACATCTCAATATAAAACAAAAACTATTACCCTCAGTGAAAAAGAAGTGCGCGAACAGTATTACAACGCTCTGTCATCAATCCATCCGCTGAGAGTCGCCTACATTTATATTTTTTTTCCTTTTTGTGTTTCGGTCCGCTGACTGGCGCCCTTTAAATAAATTTGTGTATCGAAACCGGTAAAACACTTTCCGCGACATCACCCGGAGATGCAAAAGGAAACAGGGAGAAGAAATACTAGGTGCCACAAAGCAACCAGATGATTTTTAAAAGATAATAACAAATCAAATTTAAAAACTATACGAATTTATTAATACATAAAACAATATTGTTGAAAGGTGTTTCTTTTTTAAAGCAGACCCGGTCCCTTTAAAGTTTTCCGTTCATCTTAGGATTAACATTAAAATAGATCATCATTAAAAGTTCTTCTGAGCATTTTGGTAACAGAATCACTATCCTTAAAAAATGCTATGATAAGAAAAGCTCTGTGTTGCGCGGCTCCATGGCTACTGGAAATACTGGAATGGAATGGCATCGAATAAACAGCCACATATCCCCTCCATTCCCTCCCCTGACCGAGCAGAGACTGTTTTAAAAACGTGTGATTCCTCTACCACATCATGGTAGGTGATTTAGGAAACCAGCTATGTGCAAATGAAATTAATTTCGTTTTGTTCTATCCTTAAAGTCCTCCAAGGGACTTAAGTTATGTTCATTGCTAATTGTTTGGAGTAAACTTTCCTCATTTTAATACTCTGGGTTTGATAGATTTGTTTGAACCGACGGCTGGTGCATGATTGCAATTGCGCCCTGTAACGGGCAGTCAACATCCCAACCCGATTAAAATCCTGGGCAGGAGCGGCAACAGTCGTTCTGGCATTCGACGCGATGATGATCCCGGAAGCCATCAACCGACGAAGAACGAACACGAAGATAGAAGAGCACCAGAAGAGAAAGGTCCCAGTCGACAGGGTCCAACAAGCCAGGACAGGGTGAGGTCTGCTAAAACGACCACACTGTTCACATTTGAGGACGAGGTTGCCGATGGAACAGGCCACCCGTTACGATGTTGGTCCAGATCTACAGGGATACGATAGGAGTAAAGAGAGGTATCACCCTCGGCTCCTGCCATCCAAGGTCATTGTTAATGTCAAGGATAGTAGCGCGCGATAGATTAAATACCCACTGTGTTTCGTGTCCCACTTGATTCCCACGATTTATAGAGATATAGTACATTTTTAGGAATATCTTCAATAAGTACTGGAGGATTCTAAGGAGATAAAGTAGATATCTCAAAGCTTTTACCATAGATCTCGTTTTTATGGATATACATTTAAATTAGTTATAATTTTTTTTTAATACAACTAATATTTACTTTGAGATATTTTGAAAGAATTACGTACTAAATTCGTAGGTTACCTATTATATACACATATTATCAAATACACATTGAATCTACTTTACCGTCATCAACACAACCTATTTTTACTTTCTTATACATAATATAAGGAAGTATAGTAATCGTGATTTTTTTTCGACCTCGAGATTTTGATTGATTTATACGTTTTGAACCCTCCTGAATCCATTGTGACTATCTTCCGAATGTCTGTCGGTGCGTGGGTGCGTGCATGAGTGCGTGTGTATGTGTATCTGCGATAACTCAAAAAATTCTAATGGGAGACTTCCCAAATTTGGCAGTTAAGATTGTCAACAACATTTTAGGTGACACATTAAATTTGGTGAATGTGGTACCACCAGAAGAGACATAATGAATAAAAGAAGAAACAATTTCGGGAAAAAGAAATACAAATTTTTATTGCATTTTTAGACGAATCTCGACGAATTATAATGAAAATATCTGATGTAGCCAGCACATAACTTTCTTATACCAGTATAAATCATCCTGATCAAAAAAAAAATCATTCTATTTAATTCTTCACTTACCTCAATTAAATTTTAATAGCGTACCTTGAAATGTTTCATTAAAATTTTTAAATAATTATCAGCGTCATTCGATACTATCAATAATTCATGTCATATATTTTAATATTTTTTTGTTGCTGACATTGACATTTTTGTAACTGAATTAGACCTTTCAAACGTCAAACCGTTAAATTTATCCCTAACCTCATTTTATGAGGCCAAATGTGTAAAATATTTCAGTTTACATTTAAGTACTTGGAAAATATATTTTATTCGCTTGACATAGTAGACATGATTTAATCTTTCATCAAGAATATATTTTTTTGTAGTCAAATACAAAGAAGTTTGGGTCCCGTGGAGCTGGCAAATTTTGCTCATTACCGAATTTTTCATAGTCTTTGGCCTTTAGAACAAGTGTACTAAATTTGAAAGCTTTATCTCAAAAACTGTGGCTGCTATCACGATACTACAGACATGTGGACAGATTTTTTTTCATAAAGTAATGTTTTTTCATTATAATTCGTCGAGATTCGTCCGTCCAGAAATGCAATAAAATTTTTTAAATTTTTTCCCGAAATTGTAACTTTCTTCTTCTTTCATTCATTATGTCTCTTCTGGTGGTACGACATTCACCAAATTTAATGTGTCACCTAAAATGTTGTGGACAATCTTAACTGCCAAATTTGGAAAGTCTCTTATTAGTATTTTTTGAGTTACCGCGGATACACACACACACACGTACACGCACACGCGAACGCGCACGCGCACACACGCACACACGCACGCACACGCACGCACCGACAGACATCATTCGGAAAATAGTCAGAATGGATTCAGAAGGGTTCAAAACGTATATATCAATCAAAATCTCAAAGTCATAAAAATCACGATTACTAAGGGAAAAGAAAGTAAAAACAACTTTAAGGAAAAAAAATCTGCCTGCATGTACTATTGTGATAGCAACCACAGTTTTTGAGATAAAGCTTTCAAATTTGGTACACTTGTTCTAAAGGCCAAAGACAATGAAAAATTCGATGATGATCGAAATTGACCAGCTGGGGGGTCCACTGGACCCAAACTTTTGTGTATTTGACTTTGCAAAAAAAGATATTCTTGATGCAAGACTATAAATCATGTCTACTATATCAAGCGAATAAAATATATTTTCCAAGTACTTAAATAAAGCTGCTGTAAACTGAAATTTTTTAGGCATTTGACCTCATACAATGGGGTTAGGATAAATCTTGCAGTTTGACATTTGAAATATCTAATTTAGTTACACAAATGTCAACGTAAATAAGATTATTAAAATATATGACATGAATTGATAGTATCGAAGGACGCTGATAATTAATTATTAAAAATTTTTTATGAAACATTTCATGGTACGTTTTTAAAATTTAATTGAGGTAAGTGAAGCATTAAACAGAATGATTTTTTAGATCAGGATGATATATACTGGTATAAGAAAGTTATGTGCTGGCCACATCAGATATTTTTTTAAAATACATTTGTTCGTTTTTAGGCACCCGTCCTGAAAATCATTCATTACTGCAAAATTTTTATGCCGGAAAATACTTCTTTACAGGACTACTCCGGAAAATAAAATTATCTGGACTTATCCAGTAATGCCTTTTTATTATAATGTTTCAATACAACATGCCTTCGGCATCGGCCTGAATTTTGCCTACGCATCTTGTAAAGATGCTCTTTCCGGACTTATTACGTAAATTACTATTTCAACCACATCGCAAGGAAACGGCGCGTTTATAAATCGAATTCATCTCAGACTGAGCTAACGTATATCGTAGCCCCTAAGTTGTTTACGTTGTAAACACGTTGTTTACAAGTCTAACTTAAGAAATAGATGAAAATATAATCTTATGTCAGCCCATTCATAAAGCGCTATAAAAAAAATGGTGTCCTTGCATATTGAAATTATTACTTGGCAGCTATATGACACTTAAGTTGAATAGATATTTAGTATATGAGACAGTTATTTTTAATATTTTATAACAAACAGTGCTACTACAAGAATTTAAAGGAGTTTTTATAATAAAGTTAAACTTGAAAAATTATAATAGCAAACAAATCAGTACCACGTTTGGAAAAGTTGTTTACTAATGAATATAGTCAGGAATAATAACTATATGTTATACCTCGAACACGCCTCTTCTCTTTTCATCATTTTCTTCAAACAGAACCGAGATTTGTCAATGGAAAGTACCAAAATATCATCGCACGTTCCAATGAACCAAGTGTTGGAAATGTCTCTCATCTGACGAATATTTCACAACTTGGCTCCTAGGATCTTTTCAGAGATATACTTCCCTCGCATTTGCATTCCAAAAATTGCGGTGGCGTGCCATAATTCCGACCGACACACCCCATATGTACGTCACTAGTTGGGGCTTAATTTTTTTTCACGATGATTGCCATTTTACCCATGTGTTGTCCACACATAATTCCGTTTCAATATCTTCATTTGTTCAAGTTACATTTTTTTTTAACTTTAACGCCGTGTATCTTGAAAACGAAGGAAAACTGTTTATATGACAAAATATTCTTAAATTTGGACAAGGAATACGATCCTTTATTTATGACATTCCATTATGTTACACCATGTATATTCCTACTTCACAAAAATCCTATTTCATATACTCTAAAAATATATCATTTTTCATTTGTTTACTTGGCAATAATTAGTTATGGGATTCTCTAACGGGGAATTCCACAAGAATCCAAAAGGTATTCATCCAATAAAAAAAATTAGATGTGCTATGTGTTTTGTTAGTTTTAATTGTTCGTGCAGGAACTTGTTGAAATAATTTGATATTCTTGCAGTATATTTTTGCACAAAAAATAATGAAAATTTCCAAAATATAAAAATATCAATCGTTATAACACAATAGATGCCAAAGATCTGGTCATACCAAGTTGTTGATTAGAATAAGCTGTTAGGGGTTCATACATAGTTCCTTTAAAACTAAATACTAAAAAAAGTTAATCACTTATCTTTATATGATACAAATTTAAAAATCTTAAGAAGTGTGTGTGGCAATTTTATTTAATCCTCAATTAAATAAAGTAAGAGGATTACGACTTTGGTATTTTATTTAGGTAGCTATTATTTTTAGTATTTACTACTATTTGTAAATTAACTTTTAAATTGTTATTTTATGAAAATAAAAATTGTTTGCGTATTGCATTCAATAGTATTATTTGTTGTTCTTTATGAAAAACTGATATGGTATGTTTTTTATGTTGTACTTACCAAGTAAACACCAAAGTATGGGTCTTTACTGGACGTTTACCGGGTCTTTACTGGGCTTTTACCGGGCCGTTACTAGAAATACTGGCCGAATAAAGGCCCATACTTTGGTGTTTACTGAGTATCACTTACACACATACTTATAAAAATTTACTATTTCTACACAAATGTAAATTTATCTAAAAAAAGTAAAATAAATAATAATAATAATAATAATAATATAATATTTGAATGTGCACTAATAATAATGCTAAAACATATTTATTTTCGTAGCATACACATATGTCTCGGTGATTTATTGTGTGAACATTTTTTTTCTAATTTTACTCTTAGAACAGTTATAAATAAGAAAGATGTAAAAACAAAACTTATGTTAAAAATACGTTTGTTTTTACTTTCACAGCCTACCATACGTTTGGTGTTTATTGTAAAAACATTAAATTCTAATTTTAATCTAGGACGGTTAGTAATATCGAAAAAAATGCCACGTTTACAAAGACTGCATCAATATTTGTATGCACTGACAAACTGTTTGGGAGAAATAAGACTCGCTGGTATTTCATATTTTTACGAATTTAATATAATAAAAATTGTCTTATTGGTATAAAATCAATTAATAATTTATTATCATGTGAAACGACAGTGTTATTACTTAATAATGGCAATTAATTCTTTTAGAGATCGAGAAGTAGCGATAAATTCAAGAAACGACTTTTACGTAGATATAATTATATTGTAAACACATAATGAAACGTTTCCAAACAATATGGCATGATAAAATATTCTTATGTAAAGGGTGTTTCAATAAGAGGTTCCATTTTGAAATACCCGCCATTTGTGTTATGTCAAGCGCAAAGTCCATAGGTACAGTGTTATTCATTAAAAATTACCCACCCCATATCATCGTTATTCTTGCCTATAGAAAAAAAGTTTTAAATAAAAGTTGTGTGGTTATGACTGACTTTTGTTAAAATGCTATCAAAAGTACAGTAGCGTGCAGTACCATATAATACACTATTACTAATGGATATAATAATAATAATAATAATAATAGTTTATTAAATTATAGTATATTTATTTGGTAGTAATTTAAATTATTACTATAATTAAATTATGATTTAAAATTTAAAGTCTTTTTCGTTAGTAAAATAACATTATTGACATTATTGTTATTTAAATGATCGACAATATTAAATAATAAATTTATTTAATTGTAAAAACAATTAAATAAATAATTAAAAAAAAAAAGTAAGTCGTGCACGTGATTCGAACCCCGAACGCCCAAGCGGTACGCAGACACGTTATCGGCTAGGCTATTTTGCCGCGGGAACTCGAAGAACCTCACTAGTATATAAGCTGAGTTTGAATTTTTAAACGTCATTTTCTCCGAATCGATTGAGCGTTGCGCGTTGTCATTCCAAGGGGTGAACACCCTAAAGAAGTACAATTGTTACACGAAGTTTCATCCCAAAATAAATTCCCAAGGTCGTGCCCTCCCCTTGTAAGCAAAATCTCAACATCAATCATTTTGAACAGACAAAAATGTATGATTTTTTTAAGAAACATCATTAACACAATGAGAATTTATTGTTTTTCTTATAATTGTAATAATAAATATATTTTAAAAAAGATGCAGTGAGGGAAACACTGGATTTCAAATGTTTTATGACGCGAGAAAAAGCTTTCGAACAAAATAATTGGAATCAAATGAAAAATTAATAACGGATATACTAATAAATGCCGTACTATGGGATAAATATATGCAACCAGACATTATATTTTGGTCTCGATTTTGGTATAATATAATACGGTTATCGAAGTATTTCCAGCCTGTCAGAAAAAATAACTGATACCCCAGCCAATCCCGTTTCATAAGATGATTAACGATCGCAATTGCTTATTACATTATTTCAGAAACTTTTTTACGAACACTTTTTAATAAAAAAATATCATGTTCATCCACTATTAACGGTTAAATTGATTCAGAACAACTTTCGGATGTTGAACTTAACTTGAAATGTTATATCATCTATGCTGTTTATAAAAATAAAAATGTGAAATAATATGCTACTTAGCAGTTTAAACTCGGTATTGCCTTCACGCTTCCTGGTGGCTAAAATTCACTTTGACAAAATGAGTAATGTCTTCGTAATGAACACATTTTTGTATAGTTCGATTGCCGGAGTATTCCTAATATATTTTTTTTTAATTTCATCAACATTTTTTTCACAATATGCCGAAGAAAACAGTGCATAATATGTATTGTTGTATACAGGGTGGCCCATTTTCGAGCCTCATCATTGGGATCTTGGAAACCGCAAGAGATACAGGATCGGTTAAATTATGGCAAAGTTGCGCAATTTGATGCTTATCAAAATGCTGTGTTGGAATTTGGAAAATTCCGAATACTTTCTGAAATATCCGGAAAAAAAAGAAATTTCATAAAAAAAATTTATTTTTTTTTGACGTTATTTGAAAACAAATTTTAAAACGAATAACACTTCCCCATTGCCACGTTTTATCCTCTACAAGATGGCGCTATCAAATTTGAAATCAGACCTTTCGTCTTCCAGAAACCATCATTAATTTATTTTTTTTTAAATACGGACCTGGATTTCTTATTTTATTTTTCATTACATTTGGACGACTTAAATGCTATGAACCATCACAAATTTTGATCTTGGTATTAAAGGTAGGAGAGACTTGAATAATTAGTATACAAACAGATGGATCAGGTGTGAAGGATCTCATGCTTGGCCGGCTAAATTGCGAGACTTCAACCCCATAGATTATTTTCTATGGGGATATTTTAAAACTACAGTCTACAGCGTCTCTATAAATAGCAGAGTATTTACCAAAATCAATTGCTTGTAAAAAAAAAAACCAAAAACGGTATGGTAAAAAACCTAATCACTTTTAAAATAAGAAAGAGTTAATTAAACAACGTCCGTCCCTGGAATTTTTTAAATATTAATATATTAACTGTACATTAAGTGTACGAATTTAGGCCAAAAGTAGTTCATCATTCTGGACCTCAGTAATTAGAACAGACAAATTTCTATGGCTGTTTCTGAATAGCTAAAGGATCCTCTATCAGGTCACGAAACATGACATGACATGTTCTTCAGAAAATAGCAACATTGGGAGGTAATAGTGCGTCCGATTCGACAACACGAATTCTAGGATAGCTAGAAATTTCATTAAAAGACATAATTAAACTAAATAAAAAAAGTCTATAACCGGAAATAATTTTAGAATATACGGGAAGAGACAAGATGATTCTACAGGGTCAAGTACCTTTTATTTAAATGGAATACCATTAATCTAGTCAATAGGTATTTTTGTCCTACAAAAGGTGGGATAAAAACGATTTTGATAAACAGTGTGTCCGTAAAGTATGGAATAAATTCATTATTTCTTAAACCAAAAATATTTAGAAAACTTCCTCGGGCACGTCAACTTTTAATTTCAATTGCGCACCTTATCCTTCATTTTTTTTTATTATGACGTTATCGCTGTTTCCGTTATGACGTTATCGATATTTTTTTTAAATGAAACACCCTGCATATTTCTCCATTTTTTTATTCTGCTTCAACATCCAATTCCAAATATGTATCATACTTAGGATCTAAAGTTGATAAGTTGGAAGATATGGCAATAAAAAAAACAAGTAAAAAAAAAGTAAAATAAACACGTTTTTTATTAATTTATGTTTTTGTTTATTTTTTTGTTTTATCATTATCGTCTTTGACAGTGGCGGATCACTTAATAATACTTTACCCCAGTAGTGGTTTCTCAATAATTGTTGTCGATTTATTTTAATTTATAACATGAGCGTATCTGTATAGCAGAGAACTGAAATTCTTACGATGATTGGGTATGGTGATAGGATGCGAACTCAACAAGGAGTATGTAATCTATTTAATACTAAATATCCGGAACGACCCATAACTCGAGCGACAGTGAGTAAAATTGAAAAAAAAGAATATAGACGAATATACACGAACAGTTTTGTTATACAGGGTGTTTCAAGACGAAGATTTACCCAAATTACAGGTCGCCCAGGTGTTGATGAGGATACAAAATTAAATATTTTACTGGCTGTTGAAGAAAATCCACATACCAGCGTTCGCCAGCTTAGTTGTCATTATGTTGTTACTAAAACGTCAGTACATACAGTATTAAAATTAGAAAAATGGCATCCTTTAAGATTCAGCTTGTGCAAGAACTAAGTGATGATGATCCAGACCAAGAAATACAATTTTGTGAAACAAAGATGAATATGGTGATTCTCTTCTGATAAAAAATATTATTTTCTCCAATAAATGCACGGGAAACCCTTAATGGATGCGGGAGCAGCACACACAGTATCGACAAAAGGTAAATGTACACATTTACCTTTTGTATTGGACCCTATTTTTCCGATGCAACTGTAAAGGGAGCGGCATATCCCCAATTTTTAATGGGATATCTCATCCCAACGTTATTAAATTTATTCCCTAGTAGAATTAATCCTGGAAATGTTGACGAAAGCCTGTGATATCAACAAGATATCTTGACCAAATATTTCTGAACAGGTGTATTGGTAGACATGGACCCATTAAATGGCCACCAGTCACCGGACCTCAATCAAATAGATTATTGTGGGACCATCTAAAAAAATTTAGTTTATAAAACCAAACCGAAAAACATTGTTGAATTAAATGAGAGAATTAGAACAGAAATAAACAACATTTCTCAGGAAACTATAAACAAGGTTCAGCAGCACATTATTCATCGTTTATGGTACTGTTAGCTACAGCAAGGAATACAGTTCGAACATTTATGATAAATTGTTTTTATTATTAACTAATCGTTAGTTCTAGTGACTATTGTTTGTTTAAACAAAATATGAAAAATGGGTATATTCTTATATTCAAAATGGCCATATCTTTCAACTTATCAATTTTAGCTTCTAAACGCCGTTTTACACGATGCAATAAATTTTACAATAAATTGTGCGATTTATTGTCGCAAGAAATTGTGAACCTGGCAGTTTGACGTTGGGGTTTTTAGACGATGCAATTTAATGCACAATTTTTCATACTGCCAACTGATAATTCCATTTTCTATTTCTACTAAACAAAACAGAAGACAGAAGTGTATAAACATAACCTAAAAATGGAACACCAGGCGGGAACAGGAGTGAACAAAAATAAATTAAAAACCAATATATTAATCGTTTTGTCCTGTCACTTGCATTTGTAATTTTGTCTTAAAGCCTCACTGTTGGTACCACTGAAATTGCATAAAAATTGTCAGAAAAATAGAACCTTCTCTAATTTCGCAATTTATTGCACAATTTCTTGCCAACTTAAAATTGCAACAATTTCGGATATTACACGATGCAATAAAATATTGCGCAATTTATTGTGAAATTTATTGCATCGTGTAAAACGGCGTTAAGTCTGATACATTTTTGGAATCAGCTGTTGATCAGGATCCAAAAATGGAGAAATATACAAGTTGCTCCATTTAAAAAAATATCGATGACGTCAGAACCGAAAAATGATGACATCATAACCAAAAAATAATAACAATAATAAGGTGCGCAATTGAAATTAAAAATTGACGTGTCCGAAGATGTTTTCTAAATATTTTTGGTTTAAGAAATAATTAATTTATTCCATACTTTACGGGCACACTGTTATTTAGGTTGGGACCCTAATGAAAAATTTACGTTTTCGACCTTGGGCGGGGGAAGCGCCATTTTGCATGAAAGGTGCAAAAAAATTGTTTTTTTCTAAATAACTCCGCAACGTTTGTTGCAACGACAAAAATGTCAAGAACAAAGTTAAAGAAGACAAAATTCCTTAAATTTTTTGTATTTTTTTGTCTAATATGTAACGAATTACAATGGCGGAAAGATGAAAAAGTTCCGAACAATCGTCAAACTCCATTTTTATTTTTTTTTTTATTCTTTCTGACTATTCATTACATTGTTACAATTTTGTAAACTCAAAGGAAACTCATTTCCACACCACCATTAGGTAGAGTAAATGGCGCGTTTTTTTAATTATTGTGGTATCCCAGTAGTCCTACTGGAATCAATGTATTAGTCCTAATATATTGATTATAGTTTCGCGAGTATATTATTACTTTTTTCTCCTTTTCAACAGAGAGCGATTCATACAATTACATATGTATTATAGTTGCGCATACAGATCACTGTAAACTTTGAAACAGATTCAAATTGATGTGAAGTATTTTTCAAATAGATCAGTTTTTAGAAAAATGTGGATAGGACAATCCACTCTCACTATTTTCCCAAGAAAAATGCTTGTAGCTGTGGTATCGTGGAGAAAATAGAAGAAAAGTTTGGGAGCCGGCATTATTGATGGGAAAAGCGTTAACTTCGATAATGCGTGTCCATTTCAAGCCATATGACTATATAATACACAAGATATATAAAGTTGTCATAATTGTAAGACATTTTTGGATTAGGTACACGTCGAATATGATAAGAATACAACTGATGTTTCTTTAAAATTTTCCACTGTCTTGTGATTCACATTTAACTCGACAGCAATCTTTCTTTGATCATTTATGGATGTTCCTCAATTTCATGGCGAACAGCATTCTCTAGCTCCGGTGTCCTAACTATAATAGGTCTCTCAAGAACAACAGTGTTTCTACAAGCGTACCTGTTTTCTGAAGATATTCCCAAATGTTTGATGATTGGGTATTCGGCGTTGGGGGTACCTTTCCTCATAAAGATGTCTTACTTGTAATTCGTTACCATTAGTAAGACCGTGTACCAAACGCATATCTGACATATCAGCATAACCATTCATAACTCTTGGATATCAAAACCTAACAACTACTAACTTAGGATATGAATTATGTAAAACAATCACTAAAATTTGCTAGATATGTAAATTACAAAGCATACGTATGTTGATTGACACTTTGTTTAGTGACAGCTGAACTAGATGCTCCTTTTTCTACAAAAAAGCAAATCTCCTGGTGAAAAATTATTATTAACAGCGGAAGCTAGGAAACTACCAAATTGACGACCAAAATACTGAGTTTTGATTTCTTCCATTGATTTACTCAGAAATGGCTGCAGCTATTGACTTTTGAAAAGAGTACCTATTTTTATTATTATTCTTTGCACGATTGGATTATGCAATTGTTTTCAAAATAATAAGTGATAAAATTGTTATGAATAAAAATTTATCACGAATGGGTCAGATTTACATCACAGGTGAAATAAAAAATCTGAAAAAGTTCTCAAGAATGCAATAATCTAAAAATAGTATCCGTCAAATTTTAGATTTTTATCTTTGGCGGTTCTCTAGCTATATGGAAAGAACTAATTTTTCTATGAGCCCTTCAATCAAAGTGTCGTAGCTTCGGAAGCATTTCCGGACATATCTTTATTGAAATGAAACACGCTTTTGAATTTTCAACACAGACTTACTGTCTTTATTTCCATAGAATCTGCAATCGTTACACTATTGCTGACATAAGCAGTTGCCATATGTGTAATATGGAATAAAGACAGTGGTGTTGCATGCTAAATTTAACTGCATAATGTTTTGGGGTATTTCAAAAATCTTCGGAATTTGTTTTCTTACAATGATCCCAAGAATCCATGAATTTCTACATGTATTTAGAAACCACCCTGTATAATAATTTGTTTAATGGTTTACTTACAAGCATATACTCCGTGTAACCTTACGCAAAGTATGAAAGTTTTTTAATATTTGTAAAAAATAAAGGTAATTCTTTACAACAGCCACTTCTATATTTTTCGTGTTTTTTTGTACACATGCGTAAAGTGTCTCTATAGAAGACATTTGCTGCAAAGGAAATGTTGCTCAAATGTATTGCCTATCGTATTTTCGTACTACATATGTTTTCGGGCAAGGGAAATAAGTGATTGTGTTGTGTTATCATTCACATAATAGATAAATGTTAAGACTTGAATAAAAAAATTAAAGAGCAAGGGAAAAATATTTGCAATATCGTATTTTCGTACTATGTTTTGGGGCAAGGAAAATACGTAGATGTTAATTGTTACTTTGTACCTGCGCTGTCAACCCATAAAGAGTCATATAAAGCAGATATAGAATGTATGTGTGAAAGTTAAACGCGCCGTATGAGGGTTATCGCAAATTCCACCAAACGCATTGAAAAATTTTATTATTTATTTTTTGAAATTAGATTAATCCCAACTTTAATTTTAATTATTGGATGAGGTTATCAACCTGAGCGTATTGAGGCAGGAATTTATTTATTATTTTATACTTTAATAGTTTCTTTACCAATAATAATTTCAATTTTTTTTTATTATGAAAATTTTAATTTTTTTTGTGGCATTCCCCATCATAAGCGCAACATATAATTATGTGGGATATATTCCTGACATGAAGGAGCATCGTACTGTGTATTTGTTTTTTTCGTCAGGCAGAAGTGGCTGTTGTAAAGAAAGATCAAAATAAATAATAGTTGGTAACATCCATTTTTTTTTAAATAAGCAATTTCTTGTTTTACGTCGAGTTTTTATATGCTCTAGCGAACATGCTATATGAATCATATGCCCCAATTTCAATAAAAAGTATTACTAAGACCCTTCGCACATTAAGCTACTGAAAAGAAACTAATCACTAACTTAAGTTACCAATCGGTCGCCGCCGGTGTATTTCAAAGAATACGCGGGTCTCCGCTTCTGATGTAAAATACCTGGATATTTATTTTTACTGGTAAATACTCTGGGTATTTATCCAGGGTATTTACCCAAAAAGGGAATTTTGGTGAGTATGTATAGTTTCAGCTCGGTAAATCAAAAAAGTAATAATTTTAAGAACCACTGTAGGGCGCAGATTTAAATTATGATTATTTAAATTAAAGATTAAGATTGTGTTTGGTTAAGTAATAGTCTGATAATGAATTATTATTATAAGAAAATGTAACACAAGACAAAAACTAGTACAAATACATTATAAACTTTCTTTATCTTTATTAAGGTCTGCAAAATCGTCTGAATCTGCATCTGAATCCGAATCGGCATATGGCACTATTAATAGGGTTCTTGATAAAGCCGGAATCAAAAACACTTTTTGATATGTTTTGTCATTTTATTTGCATTAGAATACAAATACTGCGTACCACAATATTTACAGACAACTCCTTTATTTGTTAGTTTGAAAAAATTCCAAGCGGGGCCCTTTACCATTTTGTTATGCTGTTAGCTATTCACTATCACTAATTACCCACTTAAATGTAAAAAACAATTAACTGACCTAGAGAAGAGCACTTTATCTGTCAAATAAATGTGAGGTTATGGTTGTTATGTTCAACATAATGCAAATTAAAGTTAATGTAGTTCCTATTACTATTCCACAGCGTTGCCAGTTTTTAGTTCAATTGTACTAGATTTAATAAATTTTCATGTGTAACTAGTATATGTGGAAAATACCGTTTTTAGGTAGGTATTTTACAATTGGGCAAATACCCATTTATAAATACCCTACCCACTAGGTATTTACCCCATCCACATCATTAGTGTCCGCACACAACGTAACTATACTATCTAGTTACAATGTGTGCGGACACAAAACTTGATCACTGACGCGTTACAAACCGGTTACTACCGATTTGTAACGCGTCAGTGATCAATAGATCTCGTATCTTGGATCATATCGATATAAAAGTCAGGTCAGGCATGGGAGGATAGTACGAAATTATAAAAAATCTTATCTCTTTTCGTGATTTATTGCTGATTCAACTGGAGGAAAGTATACGTAGTAGTGGGTGCAAAACCGTTAATATTGCTGCGACCCCTAAGGTGGTGAAAAGGGGTAAAATGTTTTCACACGGATTCCTCAAGATCTCGTAGGCTCAATGAGATATCGACTTGGTTTTTGCTCACAAATGTTACGCATACAAATGTCTAAAAACATAAGGCACCGCAAAAAGAGTGATATCAGAAGATTGTTAAATCGACGGGAGGCATCAAAAACAATTGAACGAAATCGAAATTGTATGTTTTCCCTTATAATTCGTGAACGGCTAATCTAAATTATGTAAAGACATTTGATGTACATTTTAACTAGCGATCGATCATAATAGTAAACGTATATTACTAATATTTGTTGTAAAATGTTCCAGAATTAATCTTCAGTGCCCCTCATTAAAAAACCTTTGTATTGTAAGAAGGACGACAGATGTAATTGGCGCATACTTTAAATATGTGAACTTTTTCAAAGACTCCACATTTATCTACTTCCTTGCCATTTAAAAAGGTCATCTGCCACCCCGCAGATCGACGCCCGAGATTTCCAAAAAAAGTTTTGAAAATCTTTAAAAGGTTGCATATGTAAAGCATAAACTGACAAAAACCAAAATGTCCTTATAACTCGTGAAGGGATATAGATATGGTCAAAATAAATAAATAAATACACCCCCTCAAAACGCCCGTCGACTTTGGCAGCATATTTATTATCCTGTGCAAAAGTCTCAGTTTCTTTGGACAAAAAACAAAAAAAAAAAAAATTGAAAAAAATTCTTTAAAAAGATCCAATAGATTTTTGTTGGCTGGCCACAGGCGCTTTCACTGCTAGTTACGCCTCTACTGTAAAGACATTTGATTGGTTCCTTGTTAAGGGATATTCAGCGGTAAAAGTTTGAACCCCGTACCTAATCGCCCTGGCTCCGTGAACGACGAAATGCTAAGAAAGCAAGTGCTTTCACCTCCTAGAGCTACACAGTTCATCCTCACCTTATCCGATGATCCAGATGACAATGTATCAATTGACACTTTGTGTACTGGCAGTCAATCCCAAGTCACAGAATATCCCCACAGTCCCTGACAGACCGATGACTACCCCCGGGGATGACAAGCTGGCGAAGAAAGAAGACGAAGTCAGAAGAGCGCCAGAAGAGGCCCTAGCCAGCAGGGTTCATCAGCTAGGACCCAGGGAGGTTGGCCGAAATCTTCGGCACCGCTCACTTATGAGTGGGGCCGTTCGTAAATTAAGCTAACCCGCCTTGCACGAGGCCGGTCCAGGTCTACAGCGATGACTAGGGTAAAAAGGCAATAGTCCTGCCTGGCCCTAGCATCCGAGACCGTCATCAAGCCAAAAGGATATTGGCGCGCCAGTACCTAATGCCGTTCTAGACACTAAATTTTTGTTTATAAATAGAATACCTCCAGTCCTCTTCGAGTGAGTGTTTATAATAAATTGAATTTTTCAACTTTAGATATTACGGAATTTGCTAAAAAAATTACAAGGTAAAGTATATTGTGTCATACATGCATGAAAATATTTACGCGCTGACATCATCAATACCTAAATTCCGAGCTCTACTCTACTCATTTTCAATAGAAAATGCTAAATATCTCAGCTCCTATAGGAGAAACGTTCGCATGGATTTTCGCTATGGTTTATAAAATAAAATGTTTGTATTTAATGATGCTTGAGCTTGTGCAGCAATAATATAGTAAGTGGCTGATGTAACTTTATAAAAGTATGAGAACTGGTTTCTTTATGATTTAAAACTGATAATAAAATAGTTTATTAATAATGACGATTATATGGAAAAATCACTTATATCGCATAACTAGTATGGTGTAATTCAGAATCCTTCTCTGGAAATGTCATCCGAAATACGGACTCTAGTGATCAGTCACCCATAACCCGACGTGCATATCGCCAGGCTACAAGTTTCCAAACTTCCGTGCGAAAATGACGGAGAAATCTTTTAAAATTTAAGATTAAGAGGTGACTAGATTTTAGAAATTTTGAGTAGTGTTGTGTGCGTATCTTGGTAAGTAAACTAGTTCGTGATTTTAGTTACTAATTAGTTCAGTTTGTTTTCAGTAGCTTAATGTAAGAAGAGCCTAAGATGCTAAATATCTACCAAATTTTACGCCTAACAAATGCTTCGGTGTTTATAAGAAATAGTTGACGGTCAATTAAGTATAATAGGTCATCTGTTGTTTGTTACAACTACACTGAAACATTTCGCAGTTGGTTTATACCTTCGTGACGTGCGTGTTAGAGGCCGGTATACACCCTATTTCTAAGAAACAGACCTTTCTGGAGAAAGTGGGTGGCCTAACAACTGTACAGTTTTAAGCACAAATGCATATTTTGTTGAAAAATGTTAATACTTTGCAAGTTCGATTCCAGTGAACCATAAAGAAAAGATCTGCCTTAAATTTAAATTTTTTTTACAAAGGAGTCAAAGGACGCTCGACTCACGAAGGAGGGATGCGAGGAAAAGAAAGTTGAAACGGGGCAGAGACAACGTTAAACTTTATTAAGTAAAAAAGAAAGTAAACGATCCCACAACGAACTAGTCGGAGGTTTTTTTCTAAGGAACGAGAAAGGATTGACAGTAAATGCCACCCGACCTCTTTTTACAAGGATTGTCTTTTGTTATTAAAACGTAATTGTCCTTTGTTTTCAGAGAGGTTTAAATATAAAAGGAAAATATTCCTTATTTTATATGTACAGGATGATTCCTATAACGTTCTCACCCCATTTTTTTGTCTCTGGAAATAAATTTAAAATGTTTAATTTAAGTATATTATATTTTCCAAGTATTTCGAAAATTTCAACTAAAATATAATTGAAAGTCAAATAAAAGTGGGAAAAAACAAAACAATATTTTTTTACAATTTTGAAAAAAAGATTTAAATTCTCTTTCCAAAAATACAACATAACATATATATTTAATAATTGAAATAATTTAACATCGAGTTGGCTTTGAACGTTTTTTTGAACTGTCACTTAAATAGTTTGTGTTGTAACTCTTTACGTTGATTAAAAGTTAAAAATGCTTTACTCAGCAGAAGAAAAAAAAGATATATTAGAATATTATTTAATAAGAGATAAAAACTCTTGTGCTGCTCATAGAATGTATACCGCTGACAGCCAAGTACCGAATCGCACTTATTTTGAAAAATTAAATAGACGATTTAAGGAAAGGGGATCAGTGCACAATAAAGAAAGTAGACATAAAACTGTGTTAACAGGAGAAAATGAGTTAAACATTACACTTTATTTTACGGAAAATCCATCCCATTCGATTCGTCCTTTGCTGCCAAGGGTTACACTTGAACATAACAATAATAAAGAGAAACGAGTCCCTGGAAGACCACAAATCATATGGGATGGAAATAGATGTCGTCAATATGTTAATAATACTGAAATTTCATTATATAACGCATTGACTGATGCAAACTCTGAAGACTGGAAGAAAACCATAAAAAAAGAATTTGTCTCATTATTAAAAAAATAAAACCTGGAAAATAGTTAAAACACCTCCTCCAAATCGAAAGTTGGTAGGATATCGCCTAGTTTTAGTAAATAAGTACAAAGCCGACGCGGTTATCTTGAAAAGCATAAAGCCCGTTTGGTTGCGAAAGGATACACACAATCTCCAGGAATAGATTCTCACGAAACCTTTTCTCCTGCTGCAAGAATAAATTCAATAAGAATCATGATAACTTTTTCACTAAAAAGTGACATGAAAATTCACAAAGTAAACGTTGAAACAGAGTTTTTAAATGAAGATTTGGAAGAAGAGATTTATATGGAAAAACCGGATTCTTTTGTAGTTATTCTTAAGTATATAGTTCAGTCTGAAGAAGAAATTGTAGCAGAAGCTAAGAGAATGCTTGACGATATGAACATAGAATATGATGTATGTGCACTTAAAAATAACTCTATGGACTTGAACAACCTGGAAGACAGTGGTACAGGAAACTCCATGACAAATTAAAATTATTAGGAATAATTCCAAGCAGATATACATATCAAGTATCAGTTTTTAGTTTCATTAAAGAGACGATTGCAGAAATAGTGTACGATATCACGTCCCGAAAGTGTTTTTAAATGGACTCGAAGGCTTACTCGTCCAGTAAAATACGACTTTCAGGACTTGTTACGTGAATAACTATTAACACCATTTTTAATTCGATAAGTTAACGTTAAATTGTCTACTTTTAATAGCAGCCATAGAAAAAGGAATTTTTCGATGATAGTGGACGAAGTTTTTATTTATACACAATATGCTTGTAACGGTGTCTGTTCGGACGCCCAAAATATGTAAGAAAATATGTTTGGGGCGTCGGTCGGAATACATAACGGTGTTTGCTTTCGAATAGCTGGTTTGGAGAATAAATCCAGGATTCCTGTTAGTTGTAAATAAGAAAGCCCAAAGTATATATGTACAAGAGTTTATTTCATTAAAGCATCATTTATCCAAAACATGAAGTCAAATAAACATAAAATCCGATTCTCTAACAATTAAACCAAGTCAAGTACAAAGTTAATAAATCCTTTTTACATATATACATCGGTGAAATTAGTTTACGGGGAGGAGTGTAATTTCGTGATTAAACAGTACGACGGTAGGCTTCAGCTCCACGTGCTGAAGGAAACATTCAGGACTCGATGAGACGATAAGTTCGGTAATTATTTACCGGCGGCGGGTCCAGTTCAACGCGCTGAAGAATCACAGCAATAAATAATTACAGGACTGATGACGGCGGTTGGTTTAGCAACTATTTACTAACGACGAGTCCAGCTCAACGCGCTGAGGGCCCACGGCAATAAATAATCACTAGACTGGTGACAACGGTGCAGAACGGTAAAATAGTTACCAACACCAGGTCTAGCTCAGAGCACTAAAAACCTCAATATGCTACCAGACATTCTGCCTGGCGGCGTCGTCGTCGGATTCTGAATTCTAACCGAATGGAGTCAAGCTCAATGCGCTTAAGACTCCTCAACTACCCAGCTCAACGCGCTGAAGATCGTTGTCAGTAAAAAACTAAATTGATTCCCTTGGTTACGGCGATTCTATTTGTACCAAAATTATGGTCTTGGTGACGTATCATATTTCATGGCGGCAGGAAGTGCGTGGAAGCACATGCCAAACGGTAATTGCAGAAACTTCTTAAAGTGAACATTTGCATTATTCATCACATGGCGGCAGGAAGAGCACGGTAGCACAAGACACGGGAATTTCCGAAACTATAGTAATGAACATATGTATGATTCATTACATGCTTTATTTTGTGGTGTTATACGACATTGGTAGATAGTTAGTCACAGAAACCTAAATACACCCCTGTAAGTAGATAAATAATTATTCTTGAAAATACAAACTTACAGTGTGAACCGCTGTAATTGTCACAATTATTTACGGATGAGACAAAAACCAACTTATTTCAAGTGAGTACAACAACGCAAATTTACAACCAATGGTGACATGGTGGCCAGTCCGTTCTACTTTGGGTTTGCATGTTGGTGGTTGGGGTGGAAAGATAGAATTTATTAACTGTATTATGGACCGTTTTAAGTGCTTTGACATCTTAAATGCTAATTTGTCTTAAAGTGTCAATGAATTAGAGCTCGGTACGGATAGGGTCCTTCAGCAAGACAATGACTCAAAGCATACGTCGTTGTTGGCATGATAATAGTTATTATATAATGTCCCCAAACAACCTAACTTTCCTCCCCACTTGCTGGATTTAAATCCCATCGAACATTTATGAGAGGAGCTGAAACGGCGACTACGGAAAAGGCGCTTTACCAGACTAGATTCATTAAAGCAAGCTATAGTCGAGGAATGGCGTGCAATTCCAAAAGAAGTGAGGCAAAAAATTAGCGGGATCGATGCCTAGGAGATTACAAGCCGTCCTGAGAGCTAAATATTAATTAATTACATTTTAATCTGTTAATGCAAAGTGTATGTTGACTTTTTTGAGATGTTTGTTTCATTCCATTATTTTATTGTTAAAATTTTATTTGTAACAGTAAATGATTAAGTGTTTCTTATAAGTTTTGTCAAAAATAAGGAGTTGTTTGACTACAACTTTCTCATACTTCTATTTGTCTATATTTGATGTATATTTCTTGGAGTGTATGTAGACTTTCGTGACTAACTGTATATTTTAACAAATAAAGTTATTTTTACATTTGATAATAAATTTAATTATAATAAAAGCACAATGACATAAATGTTTCTTATGTAGAAACTGCAGTTTCCTTCTCGTGATTGATGCAAATGTACTTCATTTCAATTAATTTCTATTTTTGAGACTGTACTGCAGTTCTGAATTCAATTCAGTATTGAGTTTCCATTTATTTCCGATTAAAATTTAGTAAATAAGCTCGTAAATAAGGTAGGTACTTGGTATACATTTTACTTTATTAGATACACAAACGAAAATAATGTTTACACAAGTTTTACGTGAATGACAACCAGTGCCGGTTTTACGACTAGGATGCATATAGGCCCGTGTCTAGGGGCGCCGGCTTTAGGGGACGCTTCGTAGGCGCAGCTCTGTGATAATTTTGGAGTGACCTCGAAAATAACCCTTTTTTAAGTAGGTTTCTTATTTTTAGTTTTTATGTTACATTAAAACTAAACAAAAAACCTATTAAGATGCGAGGATGGACGGACGTCGGACTTATGCGGAGGCTACTTGCCAGTGAATGATGATTCTCTAGGGTCTAAGTTCTAGGCATAAAACATATCTAGTTAGTCTAATCGAGTCGATTGAGTTGGTAGCGTGCGTGGTGCGGTGCGTTGTTTTGCTGTATGTAAATAAAATTTATATCCTGAGCTGTCAAAGATCCTAATCCTTCTAATTATACTCATTCTGTAAAAAGGCAAAACAGTTTTTTATTTTCCGGGGCGTGAGGTGAAAAGTTTACCTGGGCCTAGGGGCTATTTATATTTAAAATCGGCACTGATGACCACCATACACACAACATTTGCTGTGAAAATTTTCTTATGCCATATTTTATTAATATCAAATAAAAATTCAAAACAACGCGGATAACTCGTCTTCTAGGTTCACCAGGTGGCGTCGAGATTTTTGGATTTGCAAATACGACACCGCGTTTTTAAACGACGGCGGCGATTCATCACATTCACATGATATGGTTTTAAATAAAATGCCATATGCCCTAGAGCAAAAACTAACCAAAAACAGGAATAAAGTTCCCGCAAATTAAATCCTATTATTATTTTTTTTTTGTCCTTACTGAACGGAAAATATCGGCCTGAGGCAGATATAAGAAGAGGAACTAAACTGACCAGAGATAGGAAAGAACAAAAAATGGACATAGACAGATGTAGGAAGAGGGGGTAAAATGGTCACATTTGCTGCTGGTCTTTTCCACTCTCATGTCACCTATACTCTGTTCACTTAAACTTTGCAGAGTTAGCCAGGATAGAGGACACAATGCGCGCTAATTCTTGGTGTAGACGGCATGGCAGGCAGATGTACACAAGTGCAAAGTTCCTATAGCCGTTCATTTTCATGTTTTTTATTTTATTTCATTTTTATTGCATAGGTCGTAGTTAGACGTTTCACTCATTTAAGTCCAACCCAACACTGCAAAATTAAAGTGAACAGAGTTTAGGAGCTGAAATTATACTTATGTAAAATCTTGAAGTGGTGTTCTATAAATACTTAATACTGACTGCTAATATAATTTCTGAACATTAGAAGATACTAATGGCAAAAATGCTTATAAATGTTGGCAGCACTGGGATTAAGTGTATTGCTGACTGACGCTTAAGCGTCATATGTATTTTAATGTCAATTTCAGTCATTTTATTATTTATGTGATCAAAAACACCTCTGATTAAATATCTTTATTGACAATACAAAGAAAATACAATGAAAACAAGAAAAAACAAAACAACATCTTCAGTAAAAACAAATATAAAGCCTTTAACAAATACAAAAACAAATGGGGAAAAAACTTAGTTATCTTTTAATTTTTATAAACTGTTTCGTGTATAAACTGACTAAAAAATACATAATAAATTAGTTCAGATAAGGTCGGCAGAAAGGAGAAAACTAAGTTTTAATTAATCGACGTTTCATTATTTTGACACATCCTCAAGACTATTTAAATTAGGAATTAGGTTTTTCTTGTAAAGATATATATATATATATATATATATATATATATATATATATATATATATATATATATATATATATATATATATATATATATATATATATATATATATATATATATATATATATATATATATATATATATATATATATATATATATATATATATATATATATATATATATATATATATATATATATATATATATATATATATATATATATATATATATATATATGAATAGTGGTGAGAGGTATGAAACTTCTCACATGGTCTGAATGCTACTATCCGACCGACATCCTAGATGTCTCTGTGGCGGATAGCGACTTGCATCACAGCAAGTACCGAGAGCGGCGACCCCTAGCCCAGGTGGACTAAACTAATGTGTTATTAAATATGATTTGAAGGAAACAACTACTCAGCGGGCAAATACCCCGACCTGCATTGAATTACACCTTCAAATCATGATAGATGGAAAGCCAATATCACCTGTCAATTCCCAACCAGACATAGATCGATTTCGAACTTATTTGTTCTCTTCAGTATGCCATAGGTTATGGAACAGACAAATGATAGTGGCCAACCTGCTAGTTAGTATATAACTAGCAGTTAGTTAGTATATAACTAGCAGGTTGGCCACTATCATTTGTCTGTTCCATAACCTATGGCATACTGAAGAGAACAAATAAGTTCGAAATCGATCTATGTCTGGTTGGGAATTGACAGGTGATATTGGCTTTCCATCTATCATGATTTGAAGGTGTAATTCAATGCAGGTCGGGGTATTTGCCCGCTGAGTAGTTGTTTCCTTCAAATCATATTTAATAACATATACATATATATATATATATATATATATATATATATATATATATATATATATATATATATATATATATATATATATATATATATATATATATAAACCTTTACAAGGAAATAATTGAAATAGTACTGAGGTCCTGAGGATGTGGCAAAATACATGAAACGCCGACTAACTAAAACTTGGTTTTCTTCATTCTGCCGACCATTTAAAAATAAATAAATATTTTATCTGACGTTGTCGTAATAGTATTTTTGCGCTCGGGAGCTACCTACTCAGTATTTACAGTTGTATCTTTTATTGTCCATTTTACAATGGGTATTACCACTAACAATATTGTAAAGAAAAATATGAAAATAGTTAGCGCTAAACATTATCTAAACTTTGATAAATTGCTCAACGATATGGTATTTCAACCGGCAGCGGCTAGCAATTGTAGGGTACATGGCATCCAATGACGTCACCATTCGAGAACGGAATTTAACTTGCTGACTTTAAAAATTTTGTTTACATATGAAGGTGATGTCTGATAAATAAAATTTTGCACACAAAAAAAGGTACCTAAGTATAAGTAATGCATATTTTATAATTTATAATATTTTTTTATTATACTTACTGGAATATTAGAAATCACGCTCTCAACGGCATTTGTTAAGCTTTGATGATTTATTTATTATCATTGCCGAGAACATTCCTCTCGGTCCCAGTCTATAAAGTTAAATCTGGCCTGACTGTATTTGCAAATCCGGCTTTAAATTTTAAATATTGTACAAATAGAAAATATTATTTCACATTTAATCTTTTTTAAGAATTGCCGACTGGTGAATGACCTTACGAATATTATTTTTTTGTACTTTTGGTAAAATTTATCTTTGATTGGTAAGGAAAGCATATCATTACCTCATGGACATGACAGATAATTTATTATTTATTTTATTTTAGCTATTTTTAGATAAAATAAATGTTATTTTTGTACAAATTTGTGTACGTACAAATAGCCCGATTGTTTTATCATTTTATGAGATTATTTCTCAATAATAATAATTAAACATAAAACCAATAATTCATGTTAAAATTTTCAATATCATCGTATTTAAATTTGACGCATATCTATGTAGAAAAATACCAATGTTTATGGTTTATTTAAAAATATTGTTGATCAATTTTATTATCTACGATCATAATGATCCTTTACGGTAATAAACTAATTTTAAACGATTAGTAGTGTATTTGAAAATATGTAAAAATTTGGTGAATATAAATCATAAAAGATTTATAAATTATCGGCTTTGTAGAATAATTAATAAAATTTATGTAATATTTGCCGTGAAATCATAAAAATTATTATTAATTCATAAGTTGGTAATTTCGTCTGTGGTGCCAAACGTCATATCATCTTGACAGCTTAACCTCAAACTATTGTTTTATTCTTTTTATAAAAAATGGAGCAACAATTTATTAGAGCTAAAGTGTATTCTCTAGAAGCGTGAATTCAGCAGATAATCTTGCGATATTTTACAAAGACAGCATCTTATGCTATTGTATCTATAGAGCGGTACCAGCTTTTTCTTACGTTTATTATACATCATTAATCAATATTAATCATTGTTGCCGCTCTATTGTACTTACACAACAAACTAGCCACAACTAAGTTATCCAAATTAAAAACCGATATAACTTGCTTGTATTCCAGGCCATTACTATCTGGGCCACTGTAATTCCAGATTAAATTTATGGATGCTGTTTAAAGCAGCAGGCAGTCATTGGCGTAACCTTAAGGTGGATAAGTATTATATGTAGTGTTATCAATTTGTTTGACACACATTTTGATTTGAATTTGTCAGTTTATTTAAGAAAAAGCAACATCTAATATATAAAAGTTGTAGGGAATCAATTGAATAGCGATTTCTTCAGATACAGATATAACCTATGATTTTTAAATGGAACGCCCTGTATATTTTATGTAGTTGAATTTGTTTATTTTGTCTGATTATAGTAATGCAGCATACTTGATAGATCTTGCCGGTATTTTTAATAACGTAGGTAAAATTTTCGAAACAATTTTCAAAGTAAAAATTGAAAATATTTGTTTTTTATTTGGTAGAACATTGGTAGAAATTTAATATTTTTTGTAGTTTTTATCCACGATGCTCTGTTAATTAAATAAGCAAAATTTTAAAATTTAGAAATACGTACATTATTTATATTTTTCATAAAAAAAATTGTTTATCTAGAAATCTTGGTTTAGATTTTTAGAAGAACAATAGAAGTAAAACCGTTTAAGTAATTGATAATAGGCATCTATATATAAATGGTAAATACTGAGTTTACAAAAAGTTATTTGTAATAAAAATTATAACAACTTTTGCCAATACTATAAGGGTACGGGCATGCCGAAGATGGAGGTCGCGATCGCGGTCGCTACATCGATGTCACCTACATGTAAAACAATCCTGCTTCTTTAAGCACATGCCAAGGATGCTAGCAGCATTTCACCCTCGCCATTTACATCGAGGTCTAGCGAGATGTTGAGGTCAATACAACAAATTTGTTTTTCCATCGCTGTAGACAAGAAGGCATCGTGGTAGCTTGTACCTGTTTGGTTCACTCAGATTACTTGACACCCTTCCAGTCATACGCTTTGTCGTACATTACACAACCAGCACGGAACACTAAAATGATAGACCTCTTTCGTATGTCCGTCCACTCATCATCGACATCCAACTCGACCGAGACCGTGAGCGCGACGGCGATCGCGACCTCCTTCGTAAGAAGCGAAGCACCTTCGGCATGTCCGTACCTCGGTCCGTAGCCTTAGTGCTGAAAAACATCTAAATAGGAAAACATACTTGAAAATATGCTTTGTTTTTGAAACTTACAGAAAAAATCTGTGAATGGTTATAGTGCAATACAATATAGCGTGTTTTCATATTTGCACACTACATTAAGAAACAGCTTTGTCAGCTTTGTTCGAACTCGTACATTCTTCGAAGTAGAGGGGGAGGGAGCATGAATTGCATCTGTTCCTGATCTCTGTGGACTGCATGGTTGGCCGATGCGCGGTGACAAATCACGCACGGTCACATATTGTACCTAGGGTACTACACGAGCTTGACCGATCGCTGCCATATGTAGTATTTTGAAATAAAAGCACTATATAAGTAACAAAAAACCGAGGTGTAAAATTAAATTGTTTATTGGCGTCTACGAAAAATTGTCGATAACGGCATACCGATAAGGGAAATAGATATATTGCCTATTGCCCCAGGCAATTGTCATTCGACATTAACATGCACTTTAAAATTATAGCCCGATTTTTTGCTTCTGACGGCTCATACAAATCAAGCGCGCCGTGCATTCACAAACGTTGCAGCAACATGCAGTTTGGACGGACAACTACGCACGAACGCGCCCAACCCTGCCACTCATCACGTGTCGATCTTGCTCCGTCTCTTGTCGGTACATCAAAAAAAAATTTCGTTCAGTTTGGACGCTGGAGGCGGAGCATGTGCAACAATGTATGATAGTGAATGGAGCTACGACAAAATAGAAACTGGAACACTTGCAACAACGTTGCAACGTGGCGCGACAAAAGCGAACAACGACGCACAAAGTATGCACGAGTATTGATGCAACGGTAGCGAATGCGCGGCGCACCTTTATATCTCATATTGGACTTATACCTGCGAACTTGTAGTACAAGTTGCCATCCAGACAATTAAAATAAAGCTCCAACTATTTAAAGACAATTCAACTAACATTAGAAAATTAGGTGTGCACCTATAAGATTATAAACCAAAAATGACAAACGCATTTGTCACTAATTTTCTGGATATTAGTAGTATATTGACTTCTCGATTAACTTATATGATGACAGTGAAAAACAAATGCTTCATTCAGAGTTGTTCATATGACCTTGCTTTGACTTATGAAAAAAAGGTATATACCTACAGCTTACATGAAAATAAAAAACTGCAAAATATTTTTGAAACAGGTTCACCAACGCACGCGTCAATTTCCAATATTTATAACTATTTTATGACTTTTATGAGCCTTTTATTAGTTTAGTATTACTTATCTCAAATAAAATGTTTACGAATCGAGGCAGCTTATCATGGCTTTATCGTTTCTTGATTTCTCTTAACCAGTAATCAATAAATTATAAATTATTATTAATCTTTGGCAATACTGGCCTGACAAAACATTTAAACAAATTTATTTACGAGATATTTTTCTCCTCCTTGAAAATTATTGATAAAATAAACGTTTTTTTTAACAAATTACGATGTTTTATGTGAGTGCTGTCTTAGTTTGAATATTTTGGTGCGAACACGTTCATATTAATAGAACAGACTGATTAATAATAACCCGAGAATAACCTATAAATACATACAACAGATTTTAGGGATGATGAGAAACCTGCTGATTACAACAGAATTATTTTTCGTGATAATTAGAAAATGATTGGCGATGATAAAATCTAACCATAGTTGATCAAAGAGATATACATAGTAGAAATTAAAAAAAGTGGGCTGATTTCATAAAAAAGAAATTAGATTTACCCTACAAAAAATTTGATTTAAATTTTATCAACAAAATTTAGATTTACTCGTAGATTTAGATATCTAACACCGTATTATCTAAACAACAATATATAGGTAAATATGATTTTGTATTATGGATGGCATAGGTTAGGTTAGGTTTGTTGTGAGTGGGTCTCAGTAGACCCTCCACTGCGGCCATCAGCAGGCCTATTGTGGCTCTATGGATGGCATAACACAAGTCTTTTAATTCAGATCTTTCTTTAATAAATGGATTGTTACATACGGTTGTAAAGAAAAAAAATGCATTAAAATGCGATTAAAACATATATACAGGTTGTCTAAAAAAACAAGCCTAATGCGATAGACGGTGGATCCGGTGTATATAAAATATTCGGGTACCGCTGATAGGCCAAATAACCTCCCCAAGAATGGTTTCGATAGCTCAAGTAACTAAAAAAAGTTACGAGGGCTGGCCCCTCCACCTTGATTAACCCTGTATAAGCGAGAAGGGGACATGAAAAGTTATATCTTTCTACTTGGTTGTATGCATCCCATCACCCCCAGCGACACCAATTTTGGAATTTTAAATTCTACTCTATAGTGAGTGATACTGATAACAAGAATTAGGGAGTTTGGATGTCATCCCAGAGACGGATAAGCACCGATAAGCAGTCATCTACAGCTGAGATTTATACTGGAAAATGAGCAGCCGAGAATTATATTATGTATGTATGTAGTGAAGGGCGAATATTGTTTGCGTCCCTAGGCGACTAATTACTTATTGACCTTCTATTTAATTTACATAAGGATGTAATATTTGTAATGTAATGTGTACTGTTCGAAAACGCTCTAGTTAGCAATCTGTTGTGTGTACAGAGAATATAAAGACATTTTTTATTTATTCGATGATTTCTATTTAGTGTAGCCTGTTTGTGGACGTAAAAAATGGCGAAGAAGTCCGCGTCTTCAGAATGAGTGATGTTTTGTGTGTTATGTATAGTGTGGGGCGTTATACTGTCATACGTAAATCTAGTCCTATCATTAGTAAATCCGCTATGTAGAAATAAGTTTCATCGAAAAAACTTCAACCATTGATTGGCTTCATCAGCTGGAAATGACGCCAAGGATACGGAGCACTGATGATGGACTAAAAAAGGAATGAAATTGTAAATCAAGTCAGGCGCCACGTGTTGTTTCAAGCGAGAAAATTTGGAAAGTATAATTAAATAATTTAACTGGGGTTCTGATTCTGGCAAACTGATAAGAATCGTGCAGAACGCTTGGTGTAAACAGCAGAATGTATGAGAGAGCGTTAGAGTGGCTAGAAATGTGTGGTAGCGAGATTCGAAGAATTAGAAACTGCAATGAAATCGGAGGAGATCGATCCGCCAGTGTGAGTGGCATCTCGGGCGCGTAGAGCGGCCGGTAATGGGTCTAGCGAATGTAAAGAGATGGGAATTACTGAATGCCGGGCCGTTCAGCGATGGGAGGCGAGAAAGCACTGAAGCTTTGATGAGTCACAGAGGGAAATTCGACATCACCATGAAATTCGGAAAATCGGCAGTATCCTGGCTCTTGAACTAGTTAGGGATCGGTGCTTTACGAGAGCAGTAGATTCAAGTTAGACGTGGCCTCTGGGCGTGGTCTAAACATCGGGAGAGCACTTGAAAAATTTTGTTGAAATTTTTAGACTACCATGAAATATGGTGGTGCTCGACAGCTAATGGAGCGACGTGAGAATGGAATATCACTTATTAAAAATAACTCTAAGCTCATCTGAAAGTTGGTAGGAGGAGCACTAAAACTCACTTATAAAATAAGGGTGCACAATAATAAATGAAAAAAAACCACCGTTAAAGCTGAGACAAACAAAGGTGGTGAAACAAGCAGGAGCTCTTGTACAGGGTGGGGCAATAAATAGTGCGTCCAACTTCAATATGTCGACTTCTATGATAGCTATGAACTTGATTTAAAAACATTAATAAACTAGATAAAAAAGTCTATAACCGCCAATTATTTTAAATTATACAGAGTGAGCCAAGACAATTCTACAGGGTCAACTAACATTTTTTTAAATGGTATGCCATGTATATTAGAATACTTTTGAAACCTCTTTGTGGCCTCCTTCCACTCCTGTATTATTATTGACTCTCTCCCAACCACTTGGATGTAATGATTTTTTTTGTTGAAATTATGCCATTTACACGTGTATATTAAAAAAATCACTACTGTCACAATTATCGATTTTAAGAAATAATATGTTAGTACCAGTTATGAGACATCTGTGTGATGACACTCAGCAATTGTCTCTTCTTAGAAGTATACAGGGTGGCCAAAGATAATTTTTAAATTTACAACTATTTGAACTGAATTTTCTCAATTTATTCAAATAGAACACCCTGTATATTTTTGGACGATGTGATGTAGAATTGAAAAACGAACATTTTTTTGTATGTGCATCCCTATGGCTATTTGTAACTACTTTCGATTTATTGAAGAATAATTTCAAAATTCAGCAATAAAAATTAAAAATACTTTTCTTTTGTATATCAAGAGAAGATATTATAAAAAGTGCTCCACACGTTGGCTATTTTGATCGACACAAACTTCTATGCGTCTTTGGAATGAGGTTTCTAATGTTCATAAAATTGCCGGGGTTACATTTCTAAAAGCATTTATTATCCTTTCCTTCAAATTTTGGATTGTTGTTGGTGTGATGTTCTTATCGGCATCATGTAACACGTTTCAAAAAATGTTCTGATATACGTGGCATTTCATTTAAAAAAATGCTACTTGACCCTGTAGAATCGTCTTGGCTCACCTTGTAAACAATTTCCAATTACAGACTTTTTGTCTAGTATACTTATGTTTTTGAATCAAGTTTCTAGCCATCATAGAACTCGAGGTATGAAAGTCGGGCGCATTATTGCCCCATGTAAAATACTGTTTACTGTACTATCTGCTCCTGTTTTGCAGTTTGGCCCTGTTATTTACGTCCTCATGACATTCAAATTCCCTAAGTCTGTTTATTGGTGATGGTCCTCCTAGGAAACTTCAAAACTTATTGTTAGAGTTAAATAACACTTTTCCCAATATGTAGATAAATGGATTGGACACAGAGGACCAACTAAATGGACAGCACGCTCCTCTGACCCTGACCTCATTAGATTTTTATCTGGGAAAACTTAAAATCTGAACCCTCAGAATGCCTACAATATAATTCGTAAGTGACGAAGAATATCTCCGCAAACTTTAGAACGTGTACAAAATGAAAATCAACTGTACTATTGTTTGGAAGTTGACGGTTCCTATTTTGAATTTTTCGTAAGACAAAGAAGGTGTAGTACTATACATAATTTATTATATCATACATATTTAAAATTCAAAGATGGAGGGCCTGAGGGCGACAGGTGCACTCAATCAGGCTGCAATACATGACATTTGATGTCCCCTTTTCACTAAGGTATATAAAATTTCAAGTATCATCAAAAGTGGCCAACATATATTTATGGTCCAAGTTATCGCATGAAAAACCAGTATAACCGTGATTTAAAATTAATTAACGCAAAATATGAGGTGAATTAAAAGTATAATTAAATTCTTAAATCTGAAGGTAGTTAATAATTAACTCAATAATTAATTATAAATGGAAATGAAAATATTTATTACAGCAAACAAACATACACTTTTCTCAAATTATGGGGAGTTAAGTAGATCCTTTAAACGTCCTTTAATTCTGTTATATATAAGATTGTCTTTGGCTTTTAGAACATGTGTACCAAATTTGAAAGCTTTATCTCAAAAACTGTGGCTGCTATCGCGATACTACAGATATGCAGACAGATTTTTTTCCATAAAGCTATATTTTTTCATTATAATTCATCGAAATTCGTCCAGAAATGCAATAAAAATTTTTAATTTTTTTCCCCGAAATTGTACCTTTTTTTCTTCTTTCATTCTTATGTCTCTTCTGGTGGTACCACATTCACCAAATTTTAATGCGTCACCTAAAATGTTGTTGACAATCTTAACTGCCAAATTTGGAAATTTTCCCATTAGTATTTTTTTGAGTTATAACAGATACACACATACACACACACACACATATACACACACACATATACACACACACACACATATACACACACATATATACACACATATATACACACACACACACATATACACACACACCCACACACACACATATCCACACACACGCACCGACAGACATCATTCGGAAAATAGTCAGAATGGATTCAAAAGGGTTCAAGATCTCGAGGTCGAAAAAAATGACGATTACTATACTTCCTTATATTAGGTATAAGAAAGTAAAAAGAATCGTTCAACGTTTCAACTGGGAACTAGAACAAATTGAAGCACTGAATTAGGGAATTTGTAATTGAGATGTTTTTTTAATAATTTATTACAGTCAGTCAATTTATTTAAAACCAATATGTCTCTTCCTAACACTTTGTACGTAAGTAATTTTTAAATTGATTTTCAAATTAATGACTAGTGTTGCTTTTCTAACTTTTCAGTAGCACGCGAAAAAGTGCCAAATTGGTCCTTTGTAAAATTTAGATGATAGTTATGATAAACGCACACAACACACATGTTCGATTTCTATGATCTGAGTTAATTTGAGCAGATATATTGCTCCAATAAAATTTTGCATTCGTAGTTTGAATGCGATTTAACTGTGAAATTTTTCATAGCGATTTATTAACGATTATTTAGCACAATTTATCGAAACGATAAATCTTTACGTGTATATCCAGTTTGAATCGAAAATCTGACCGTCTGTTGTGGGGTTGTCGTAATATCAGCTGAACAAATTGATTGCATCTGATGGCAGTTTGGTCAGCAATAAAATTTATCGTACGATTAAGATAAATGAACAACTAGTTTGAAGGTGTGTGTGCCTTTCCTGAAACAGTTGGTTAGACTTTTATAAACCATTTAATTTGTTATCTGTTATTAAAATTCAGGGAAATAATTTTTGGCACAATGGAAGGCGTCCATTTTTTTGGGAAGAATTCACTGAATTGTACCGAGAAAATTCATAAACATAAAAGAAATGCGAGTTATAAGATTTTAACAAATAAAATAATAGAAATCTTTTCAAACGCAAACGTAGAAGTAGTTAAAAAGAAAATAAATAAGTACGTTTAGGAGAGAATTGAAAAAAAAAGGATTGCGTCAAGTAACCAATTCTTGCACCATTCTCTTTCCTTTTTCACTGTTCTTTCATTAATATCTGATAACAATGGCAGTGGCTGTAGTTGATGCGCCGGCGCGACTCCCGTGAGGCGTCGGAGGCCACGGGAGGACTGACCGGCATCGGATATTCCGAAAAAAAAATAATAATAATAATAATTCACCGGCATAACGCGGCGTTACGAGTGCTATACTACCATCTAAGGCACTCGTACGGGGTACACCAGACACCAGTGCTGCCTTACGTCCCCGGAGATATTGAGTCCGTTGTCAAGAACGAGAAATGCCGGATTTACTGGAACTACTCGTTCCCGACTGTCAGGCTAATCCAAGCCAACAAGCTTGACATAGTCCTCCTCGACCATCAACTCAAGGTGATGTATGTCATCGAGTTCTCGGCACCTGCGGAGAAAAACATCACTTTGAAGGAGGAGGAGAAACGGACCAAATATCGCGATCTCCGGTACGAGCTCCAAGTGCTGTACCCAGGCTACTCGGTAAAAATAGTCGTCCTTATAGTCGGTGTACTCGGAGGGATAAAGCCTACGCTGCCCTCGGAACTGAAGATCATGCCGGCCTGCCAAAAATGAGCCGAGTGGCTGGCAGGCCAAATGCAGAAGGCGGTCATTCTGGATTCTCTCCGTCTGCTTAGGGCACACGATTCTGGTATCTACAGTCACCAACCCTGCGGGATGTGGGGAGTGGCTGTAGTTGATGCGCCGGCGCGACTCCCGTAAGTCGTCGGAGGCCACGGGAGGACTGACCGACATCAGTAAACCGAAAAAATAATAATAATAATAATAACATGTCTTTATTTATTCTTGAGCACGACAATAAATGGGCGAAGTTCAGTAGAGTATCTATAATAGATAATCTCTGCTCTTACACTTAACCCTATAGAACCAAATTTAAAAATAGTACAAGAACCTAAATGATAAATATATTCATTACAAGCAATAAGGAAAAAAACAAGAATAAGAAAAATGTGTACTATGCTACAATAAAAAATTATATTAATGTACACCTATAAGTGATTTGCTGACTAAGCAATTTTGCCTTCATTTTATTTTTAAAGGAAAGGACTTTACAATCTGATTAAATTGACAGATCGTTACATACACCGTGTCTCAAGGCCTTTTGCAAATTGTGCTTGACTAGTAATTTCGCATTAAATACGGAATTATACATTGAAAACACCAATAACGTGTGATTAAGGCGTGTCATGTGTTGTAATAAATGCAATAATTTTAAAATCGCCGCCCTTACGGCAGACTGAGAAGCCCGAGGCGGGGCGAAGCTAGTTAATATGTTATTCACGTGCCCACCTGACTCGCTGATAATGCTGGTGCGTTGGGCTGCGTAGGGATATGCGCATATGTACAAAATACATATTGCAGAAGCTCTTGAGACACAGTATATGTGGACAAAACGCTGTACTAATCGTCGTTACAATTGTCTAAGGCTGGTGGCCCACTGAGCGGTTGCGACACGATTTGCCGTACCGTTATACCGTACGGCAAATTGCAGCGGCTAAAATTCAAAGTTTAGATGCAATCAAATGCCGTACTCGTCCACTGCGCGATGCGACCTAAAATATCGTCAGGGCGAAACCCCGCAATTTAGCGGTCAGAAATGTAGCATTTTCGTTTCGCGTAACTTTTGAACGCCAATAAGAACAAATGTGCTTTAGCCCACACGACAGAATTCGCAACGGTATTTCCAGTAGTGCGTTGCCAACGTGTGTGTTTACTTGTGGCACATAACAGGTGGTTTTACTACGTGTTGCAATTCAAAAACCAATATGCCGCCAAAGAAAAAATTTATCTTTGAAATAATAGACTTGATTGAAGCAGCAGAAAGTAACAAGTGCCTGTCTTGCACAATAGTGGATGCCGCATCCACTTGAGCGATATTACCTTGTGTGGGCGAGCACTCAGCGGAAGATGCACGATATATCGCGCACGTGAAGTCCACCCAGTGGGCCACCAGCCTAAATAATTTGCAGTACAACTTGCAGTACGAAAAATTCATGCGTCTATGGGCCGTTTTAATAAAGTTATCATTAGCACTCACAGAGGGCGTGGAATAAAACAGTGGCAATTTTGACATTTCTAATAATTATAACTTCTCTCAACTCTCTCAACTGGTTTAACTTTAATAGGTAAGTTACTAAATACTAAACAAGCAAAACACGATATATAATCTAGAAGATAAACTACAAATAAATATGAACTACAATAAATATGTTGTTAACAAAATAGCGTTAAGGCGACAGAAAAGTTGGCTGAGCGAAGTACCAGCCAAAGTGCCAGAACAAATCTGTTATAAATGTATCATACTGGAAAAGGAAAATAGTGAGGGATAAACCACTTACTAATAATGAAGAGAATCAAATGAACGTAATGATTGTGGTTACTGAAAATCACTATATTTTGTCACAGGAATTGGCCGCTAGATTCAACATTTCTAAGAAATCAGTTTTAAAAATTCTTGATAATAGAAAAATGCATCCTTATAAATACCAAAAAATACATGAAAACGATAAAAACAGACGAGTAGCATTCTGTCAATGGTATGTCATAAAAATATGAAGAATTTGAAGACTTTCCGAGCAATGTGAAGTAAGGAGTCTAATTTTTCAGTTAATGGTAGATTCAATCGCACTAATACACATTATTGGTTAGACAATAATCCACATTTAACCAGACAAAGAAACATTTAAGAAAGGTGGTCATTTAATTGTTGGTTAGACTCAACCAACAACTAAATGATCGATTGGTAAGTCCTTTTTTATTGTACACTGACAACTTATCAGTTGCTGACACAAAATGAACCATAGGAGTTCCTAGATAGTATGCCCCTCGCTGAATTAATGCACATATATTTCTAACAAGTTGGAGCACCCGCCCATAATACAAATAATGTTAATTAGTCGCTATCTTCCATCTTCGTTTGATCTGCACAAATGAACAAATTGTTGATGGAAAACCGCGTGGAGAACCTAAAGTAATGTTTCTGACACGTTCGCCAGATTGCACCACCCTGAATTTTTTCGTATGGGGTTACATTAAAAATAATGCGAGATAATATTTATGTAACCAACACTAGAAGACATGAAATTGCTTATCAGAAATGTTTGCAACATGCTTCGTTCAGATGTGTTACGGGATATTACTTAGTCTGTACAGCGTAGGGCTTATTATGTTTTCAGTAGGGTGAAGGAACTTTAGTACCTACTTTTTACTTATAGTAATCGTGATTTTTTTTCGACCTCGAGATTTTGATTGATTTATACGTTTTGACCCTCCTGAATCCACTCTGACTATTTTCCGAATGATTTCTCGTGTGTGCGTGCGCGCGCGTTTGTGTGTGTACGTGTGCGTGTATCCGCGATAACTCAAAAAATACTAATGGGAGACTTCCAAAATTTGGCAGTTAAGATGGTCAACAATATTTTAGGTCACACATTAAATTTGGTTAATGTGGTACAACCAGAAGAGACACAATGAATGAAAGAAGACAAAAGGTACAATTACGGGAAAAAAAATTAAAAACTTTTATTGCATTTCTGGACGAATCTCGACGAATATAACGAAAAAACATAACTTTATGAAAATAATCTGTCCGTATGTCTGTAGTATCGCGATAGCAGCCACAGTTTTTGAGAGAAGGCTTTCAAATTTGGTACACATGTTCTAAAGGCCAAAGACAATGAAAAAATAGGTGATGAGCAAAATTGGCCAGCTGAAAGGGGGTCCACGTGACCCAAACTATTTTGGGTCTAACTGTATCAAGCTAATAAAATATATTTTCCAAGTATTTAAATAAAGCTGTTGTAAACTGAAATATTTTACACATTTGGCTTCATAACATGGGGTTAGGATAAATTTAACAGTTTGACATTTGAGAGGTCTAATTTAGTTACAAAAATGTCAATGTTCACACTATTAAAATTTAATTGAGGTAAGTGAAGAATTAAATAGAATGATTTTTTTAGATCAGGATGATATACTGGTATAAGAAAGTTATGTGCTAGCCACATCAGATATTTTTTTTGTTTAAATAAAGTATTCATTCATAAAATTTGCATTTCTTTATAAAAAAAAATAGGGATTACAATTTTATTATAAAAAAATATAGATAGGTAGTGTTTTATTTGATTTTTTTTTATTTTCAAAAAATGATTTATAAAAAATTTTCTTAATGCCATTAAAATCTCAAAAAAAATGATTACAATTTTGCTATTTAAAGTTTTATGATTTCATTAACAATAAAGGATCCATATACTCACCATATATTTCCATACTTGTTTCAATACAATACAAGAGTTTGATATTTTTTAAATGTGCCGCATAAGTAATACATATAAAAGGTACATTGGCCTGTGTATTGACATTGACATTGACCAAGATACTGACTTGTAAATTAAGTTATTGTCTTGTAAATGTACAACACATTATTAAGAAGCGAAATAATGGTAAAAAATATTTAAATAAACGATGAAAAAAAAAAGAATATACAAAACATCTAGAGGCTATGAAACTACTAATCTGTGTGACAAAAAACCTGTTTTCTTTTTGATGGCGGTGAACTATCGAAAAGTTTACTTTGAAGGCAAAAACATGTTGAAATAAACATTTTTACAAGCATTTTATACTGGTTTTCTTCTCATTTACAAGCAATGTATAAAATTTACATGTTAAACAAATACCATCATACCTATATAAAAACTATATAAAAAACAAAAATATTTAAAGATTTTTAAGTATTTCTAGGCTATTCCTATTATTATGCAAACCATCAACATTGCATAAGTAGGTAGGAAAAATTAAGTAAGAAGCAGATCTTTTTACCGTTTTCGTGAAATTTTGGAAATACATAAACTTAAAAATTTTGCTACGCCCTTTGTAATACAAAGGATTCATAAACAAACGTTAACAGTCTCGTTAACAATTTCTTTAGTCAAATTTGATCCTTGTTACACAACTTCTAGGGTTTATCGGTTTTTAAAAACAATTTAAAAAACCGGTTTTTTGATAAATTTGTAAAATTTGAAAACAGGTTTTTAAATTTAAAAACCCGGTTTTAGATATTAGAATTAGTATGTAAAACTTGATTGACTATTTAATTAAAATGTTAACATTTTGACTTAAAATTGCCTTGGGCACAAAAAATTGTAGTAAAAGTTTATTGTAAAACTAATCTTCACGAGTATGGCGAATGTTTGACATGAATATTCACAAACTCATTCTATGATGCTATTGTACATATGGCAGCACATAGACAGATTGACCGATGCATCCGATGATACAAGCTGTGTTGTTCACGTGCACCCCACCAGACCAGACCAGTTTAGCCCTGTGTACTACTTATACTGCGCATTACACAACGCGCCACGAAAGCTCTGTTCACCTCAGTTTGATTACAAGCAGGAATAGGAAATTTATGTTATTGCTTGTTTTAGCTGCTAAAAACAAAAACACCATAAGTAAATTGTTTATTCTAATAATTAAAGCTCGGACAAGCAATATCGGTTCCCAATAACGGGTTTTATGCAGACATATTATATTGTAAACACCCAAACAATAAAAAAAACTAATTTTTATAACATGATGAGGTGAATTTTATTTCTTTTTAAAATGCGTAAGATATTTTTACACTAGCCAAATTTGGGAGTGACGTCACACTATATTTTTCCTTATAACTCGTGTTTTAATTATAATTTGTTGTTTTTTCGTAAAAATTCGAAAACCGGTTTAACCAATTTTTTGGAATACTGGAATACGAACACCAGTTTTTTCAAAAGTCTGTTTTTGTATAAATCCTAACAACTTTCTCTACTTTCTCGTGTATTCTGTATAAATAAATGCACACTTAAAGGGTCTCTCAAAAAAGATCGAGGAATATATGGATTTATTAATAACAAGATGTACCTGTGCGTTGGCCACCGAGGTTAATAAATCTCAAACCTATGCATTTTTTTAGAGTTCTAATAAAAAAGGAAATAGTATTCTATTTTTGTGAAAACATGTATCTATCTAAATAATGATCTGTCAAATCCTCAAACCTCAATGCATCTCCCAAATGACCAGCTAATAAAATCTACGTAGAGGTGTTTCAAAATCTTATGAGCCGTGAAATGCGCAAAAGCCGGAGCTTATTCCACGGTATAAGTGGAGTTATACCTCTGCGCATATGAAGGTCAAAGCTCATAAGATATTGAAATATCTCTACACCTTCTTTCCGTTTGCTTTTAACTTGAGAACACAGCGTTCTCTTCTTTGCACCCCATTACTTTTAATATTTTCGGAGAGACTGATCATAATAAAATCCACCCTTCAACGTATGATTAGAAGAGGATCATTTGATCGGATATCGGATCAGTTATTTTCGCATCATTTCAAATCAAATAATATGATAAATCGACGTACCTATATGATAGTATGAAAGAATTGGTCAGTAAAAACGCGAATATAACAAATCGAGTAACAAATTATCATTATATACAGGGTACTCACGTAAACTCACCAAGCTAACTACTGAAAAATTAAAAAAGATTTTTTAGTTGGGTAAACACTTGTGTAAAACCTTAGTGGCTGTAATTTTATATATCGTGGACATAGTTGACGCTGACAGAGCGTGCGTGGCGACGCCTTAAATTTTTTTTATGACCCGCGGTTGACTATTTGACACTTGAGTGATATGTTAAATTTCGAGCAATTTCGTATAATTCTAAGTTTCAGTTAACAATTACTAATGTATTATTTCTTACAAAAAGTGTTTAAAGATGGATAGTTGTTTTAGCCAGTATAAATTGTGACTTCGGCATAAGAGCATCGTTGAGGACTCAGTTGAGGATTAGTGGTAATTTCATTCGATTTTTAATTTATAGTTAACAATGCCTAGAAATTATATTACAGAAGGTGCCAAATACCCCGAAGCAAAGGTTAACGCGCGGCTGTAAAAAACATTATAGACAAAATTCTTCCAATCCCTAAAATTGTGCAAATAAATGCAGATAGAGTAAAATATGTATTTCGAAAACCAGTGCCAGTGAAAAGTAGCTTTTAACATGTTGCATTTTTCCCCAATCTTTATTTTATTTTTTATACATATTTTTTAAATAATGTCTTTTATTTGTTTTTAAATTAGTACCTAGTTTGCAAATCTTTTTTTTGTCAGTTAACTATTTTTCATTATATAGAACGGCATTTTCAATAAAAGTCACAGTGCTTTTTAACCGTATTTGAGTTTTATTGCAATTTTCATCACCATCATATAATTGTTGTCGATTTATTTTTATTTATAACATGAATGTATGTGTAAAGCAGAGAATTGAAATTCTTATGATGTTTGGGTATGGTCTCGGGTATGGTGATCGGATGCGAACTCAACAAGAAGTATGTAATTATTGTAAATGTAATTGACCCATAACTCAATCGACAGTGAAAAAAATTGAAAAAAAAAAATTAGAGAGACTGGTACTGTGGAAGATTTACCCAAAACAGGTCGCCCATGCGAGGATACAAAATTAAATATTTTTCTGGTCGTTGAAGAAAATCCACATACCAGCGTTCACCAGGTTATTCGAGATTATGATGTTACTAAAACGCCAGTACATACAGTATTAAAATTTGAAAAATGGCATCTCTTTAAGATTCAGCTTGTGCAAGAACTAAGTGATGATGATCCAGATCGGAGGATACAATTTTGTGAAACAATGATGAATATGTACAATGGTGATCCTCTTTTAATAAATAATATTATTTTCTCCGATGAATGGCACTTTCATATTAAATGGTGAAGTGAATTGTCAGAATTGTAGATACTGGGAAGGGGAAAGTCTCGATGGATGCGGGAACAGCACACGTGCACGGGAATGATTAGATCCTATTTTTTCAATAGAACTGTGAACATACCGGCGTATCTCCAATTTTTAATGGGTTGTCTCATCCCAACGTTATTAAATTTATTCACCAGTAAAATTCATCCTGAAAATGTTGTAGAAAGCCTGTGGTATCAACAGGATGGTGCGCCTCCCCATAATGCAGCAGACATTCGAAGGTATCTTGACCAAATATTTCTGGTAGACGTGGACCCATCGAATGGCCACCAAGGTCACCGGACCTCAATCCATTAGATTATTTTCTGTGGTGCCATCTAAAATACTTAGGTAGTTTATAAAACCAAACGGGAAAACATTGTTAAATTAAAAGAGAGAATTAGAACAGAAATCAACAACATTTCTCAGGAAACTATAAACAAGATTCAGCAACACTTTATTTGTTTAGGGTACTGTCAGCTACAACAAGGAGTTACAGTTCGAACATTTAGTATAAATTGTCTTTAATATTAACTAACAGTTAGTTCTAGTGACTATTATTTGTTCAAATAAAACATGAAAAATTAGTAAATTCTTATATTCAAAATGACCATATCTTGCAACTTTTTAGACCCTAAGTGTGACATTTTTGGAATCAGCTGTTGAATCAGAATCTAAAAATGAAGAATATATACAGGGTGTTCAATTAAAAAAAATATCGATGACGTCATAACGGAAACAGTGATGCCATAAACAAAATAAATAAATAAATAAAGGATAAGTTGCGAAATTGAAATTAAAAATCGACGTCTCCGACGATTTTTTCTAAATATTTTTCGTTTAAGAAATAATGAATTTATTCCATACTTTATGGGCACACTTTATAATACTTTAAAGCCTCAACGTTACTCCAATAACTGCCTGCTGTATTTAAACAGCGTCCAGAAATCACTTCAATTAACAATTTTTGCCAATTTTACCTGCGATAAGTAAAATTATAGCCACGAAGATTAATTCCAAAATTCCTTTCACATAATTAAAAACCCCTTTTTTTCGTTTTTGGGCAATTAGTCTGCGGAGTTTTACGCCCTATATACACCATACACTTCACGCTACGTATTTCGTATTTCACATTCACCTTGGCTTCAGTTTAAAAATTCTTGGAAAATGCAAGTTATTTCACCATACATTTAATGGGGATAGGAACAAAATAACTAACCCCACTCATGCACTAGATGTGATTCTGGATCCAAAATAAACCGTATGTCTTCGTTCCTTTCCCAAACAAACTCTAGATTTATGCAATAAAATAAATGAAATATTTGTAAACAAAGCAGATTTCTTTACAAAAATTCTTTAAGAGATCTGCATGGTGCAGTGTAAGGAAACATATAGTTACAATTTCTGAGCAAATAATTGAAACTTTCAAGTCACCCTAGTTTTAATATTACACACATTATTTATACATAATATGTACTACTGTATCAGCTCTTATTAAGTTGTTTACAGTGTCACGGTTTTGTAATAACTAAATTACAATAATTACCAAGTTCAGTGGCTCGAGTAAATGTTCTCTCCGCACTCCGTTGCACTATTTCTGGAACTATTTCCGTCAAGTTAAAAAAATCGTCGACCATTCGATACAGAGTTGATTGCTAAATACACTACTAGCCGCATGATGAATTGCAATAAACCGACAACAAATAATAAATAGTTGTTTTGGTACGTTAAAAACTAAATTATTCAATAAAACAAATAGTATGTACAGGGTCTCCTACGTTGGCGGGTCATTCGGTTTCCTGCCCTCATTGCTAAGCTTGAGAATAAAATTAAAATGTGTAGAGAAACTATTAAACGTTAAATTAATATACGATGTACAATAAAAAAACTGATTTTTTTTTAACAATTGAACACCCTATACCGGGTGTCAACGAGACCATGTATCAATCCGCCATGTTTTTAAAAATTGGAATAAAATTCCCAAATTTAAAACTCGCGCATGAGAAGTTAATGGGCTTATTTTGACGAACATATATTACCAATACCTACCACTTTCAGTTTCATCGGAAGTGTCAACAATTTTGAATTTTTAAATAGAACACCCTGTATAATTTACCATATTCTGATTATGCATGAAATTTTCTATATATCAAAAATTGTGACGTTACCGTCAAATATGGCGGACATTTCAATTTTTTATGAAATTCAAAATTAATAAGTAATTGAAATTCTTTGTACCTACAGTGTGGCGCAAAAGTACCTTCACGATTTTAAATTAAAAATAGGTATATCAAGTTAAATAAATTTACATTTTGAAACTCATAATACAAAGTGTATTTCTTGAAGTTTTTTTTCAACTATTTACGAAAAATGATGTCTCCTTTCGCGATGACAAATATGAGCTCTTTTTTAGCACATATTTCATGACCTTTCGTAAAGTTTCTTGAGATATCTCCAAAATCTTTTGCCTAATAGTCGCTCTAAGTTGTTCCAAGCATTGCGGCTTGTTTACACAAAACTTTCTTTCAGAGTAGTGAGATCCAGATTATTTTATTTGAGGTTATCTGAAAGAAAGGGTTTATGTAAACAAGCCGCAATGCTTGGAACAACTTAGAGCGAATATTAGGCAAGAGATTTTGGGGATATCTCAAGAAACTTTACGAAAGGTCATGAAAGATGTGCTAAAAAGAGCTCATATTTGTCATCGCGAAAGGGGACATCATTTGTTAGACATCATTTTTCGTAAATAGTTGAAAAAAACTTCCAGAAAGACACTTTGTATTATGAGTTTCAAAATATACATTTACTTACTTTTCATATACTTTTTTTAATTTAAAATCGTGAAGGTACTTTTGCACCACACTGTAAAATGAAAATTTTCCAAGTAGGCATTGGATATCATAATATGGTTCATTTTTGATATTTGGGTGCAATATGAAGCGCATATTTTTTATTATAATAAAATTAGTTGAAAAAATTCAAAATAATTTTTCCTAACATTTGGGTGACAATTACTATTTTTTTTTCAAATAGTAACCTATATTTTTTCCTTCATTATAGGAATCGTCATAATTTAAGCTTTAAATTGGCGAAGTACAACGAATTTCATTATAAATCAATTGTGGCAAATTTAAAACTTTGGTATCGTATGAAAGATATTAATCTAAAGCATTAAAATAATTTGCAAATAAATTAAAAGGCCCCATCCACGGTGCGGTTTATCAAAGAGCGATATGTTGCGTCGATATGTTGTCTTCTATTTATTGAATCGTTGCAATGGCCATACACATTCGATTAAACGAAAAGGCAATTAATCTCCGACTTTGACGATAAATTGCTTCATTTATTCAGTGTAGCTACAAGGTGTCGTGCAGATAATTTGTAGTTTTCATTCCTATGTATATTAATTTTGAACTTCTAAAATGGAAAAACGTAGAAAAGCTTGCGCCCTATTTATTTTATTACACAAGGAGAATGCAAACAGAATTGCGAATCAAAAGAAAAAGAAGCAAAGGTACTGGGATGAAAGAGTGGTTCAGGAAGCGGAAAGAGGATTCACATTTGAAACTAGTAAATTTTCTAAGAATAAATTATACGGATGATTATAAAAATTATTTTAGAATGAATGAAGATATGTATAATTTTCTACTTCAAAAAGTCGAACCTCTGATTCGTAAACAAGATACTATTATGAGGCAAGCTATTTCACCCAATGAAAAACTCGCAGCAACTTTAAGATTTCTCGCCACGGGGCAAACATATGAAGAATTAAAATTTGTCACTTACATTTCGCCACAAACTTTGGGAAGAATAATTCCAGAAACATGTTTAGCTATTTTTAAAGTGATTCAGGCAGAATATATGAAGGTAAGTAAATAACATATATATTAAATATAGAGAGTATTAAATAATTTTTAATAATTATTATTAAGTTAACATAAAGTTTATCCAAAGTTACTCATTTTATATTTTATTAATAGTATCTAGAGGGTTGAGCGTTCTGGTCAGGGGGTGTCCAAATAATAAAAGTGGGTTTCAATGTTTTTAGTCTTGCAGCAAATATTACATCTGCCACTAGTTTTTCTGCAATGAACCGTTGATCAGGATCAAGTGACCTAAGCTTTGAGCCAAAGACTCGTCCAGCAATATCAAACTCATCTTTCTTTTTTGTGAAATCATTATACGCTATTTGTGCCATCGACAATTGTTCAGATTAATTTTTTTTACTACTCTTCTTCTTTTAGCTGACCTATAAGATGTAGATAAAGTAGATAGCGTAGGAGGGTAGTTTGACGTAGACGCTTGTGTGTTACACATAGAGACCTGATCTTCCTCTAAGTCCCAATTTGTAAAATCTTGCGTTAGCGTATGAACAGTTTCTTACTCCTAAAATAATAATTATTTATATGTATATCTACATATATTTGCAAATCTACATTTCTAATTTCGATATATATATAATACGAATTATTTTTTATTCATTCTGTTAGTGAGGGATCATTGATAATGCAACGAAAATTTATCTTTGATAATGCTTAAGAGGGCTAATCGAACCAGTGTTTGTAAGGTAATTTTTCTAAATTTATTTCTTCCATACAGTTTGGTCAAATTACACCAAATTTGGAGGATCAGTAGTTGAAAGTGTACTAGAGGGTACATGTATATCTATTTTAATTAATTTTCACTTTATGTAGGGAAAATTTATACTGTAAATATAAGTGAAATTTGAACGTGATTAGCTCCTGAATTATGATATCAATCGGTAAAATTCGAGATAAAATTCATACATGTCTTCTAGAATGAATCTTCATAATTATGCTCAGCAAGTTTCAAACCTTTATTCCGTACGGTTTGGTTAAAATGAATTTTCTAAATAAGTATCTTTGTCACTACAAATGGAGCAAGGAAGTGTTACCTCTATCGGGAATCGCACCTCAATGAAGTCGGTGAATAAAACGTCCAGTGAAGCTATAGTCAAGAGCAAAATTATTCAGCGGCGCATGTATAAAAACTTTCTAGAGAGTGACACAGCTATCCGAAGCTTTTTCCGACTAGGCCCCTTAATACCTAAACAACTTAACCATAAAATAGTAAGTATACAATAGAATTTATTTAGTGTCCACAAAGTGAGGATGAGTGGAGGAAGGTTACATTTTCGTACACGGTGGAATTTTGACACTTGTCTAGGAGCTGTTGATAGAAAGCATGTGCTGATAACTCAACCTGCACACAGTGAGTGGCAGTTATTATTACAATTATAAGGGCACATTTTCGTTAGTTATAATGGCAGTTGCAAATGCAAACTATGAATTTACCTATATAAATGTTGCAACTAACGGCCGCCATTCAGATGAAGGTGTTTTTAAATACCTAATTTTATAAAAAATTATGTAATGGTACTTTGAATATACCTACACCCTCTACCTTTGTAAATTTCACATTGCCATATGTCTTTATTGGCGACGAGGCATTTGATTTAACATCTAGTACCATTCTTCCGACGAAATTTGGATGTCTCACGAAAAATATTTAATTACCGATTATGCCGTGCTAAAAGAATAATTGAAAATGTTTTTGGAATTTTGGCATGAAGATTCAGAATTTTCTTAAAACCCATAAATTTGAAATATTGTTCTAGCTGCATGTGCACAATTATTTGAGAAGACATTGCAAAAATCACTACACTCCATCCAATTTTATGGACACAGAACATGTAGAAACTAATACCGTTACTCCTGGATCTTGGAGACGTGTTGGTGAAATGTTACCCTTACAACATACACAGCAAGTAGTTAATCCTAATGGTAAAGAAATTCATGATTCTTTCGTAGAGTACTTTAATATTAAAGGTACCGTTACTTGGCGAGAAGAAGCAGTTAAGTGAATATGTAATAACTAATTTCATTTGTATAAATAAAACTTAAGTATAAAACGTACCATTATTTCACTTTCGTCAGCCTCTTCGTCTTCATTTTCCCCATCATCCTCATGATTACTATTTGAATGATTTTGTAAAAACATGGCACATGGACTTTCGTGGTAAATCTTCATTTGCCAAAAATTGCAGTAAATTGAAATACCACACTTTGTCTGTACTCGTACCAGTACCTTTAGACACCTTTACTTTGTTCAATTCTTTTTTTAAATGTAGTACGAAGATTTTTTATTTGCTTCCTAGTCGGCCGCCTAAATATTTTAAAACAATCTGGCGTAATTTTTCATAGATTTCTTCTCGCTTGCTTTGATTGTGATATAAGTCACTTTTAACTTTCCAGAGGCACTCATTTTGTTTATATTCATTTGAATTTGAATTTTTCCACAAATTCGTCTTCACCTGTAACACGTGGTATTTTTTTCACCACACACTAGCCATAAACAGAACAAAACAGGACCTAGACCGCGTGAAACATGAAATATGTATTCTCCTATGCCTACACATGCGTAAGTGGCGTTTTCTTGGCGACAAGTCGCTGTCTAGACCACTGATGGCAAAATGTACACAATTTAATTGCTCTATCGACAAAACTCGGATACATTTTCCTAGTTTTATCGTTCAGTTTTCTCCACAGAGGCAATACATCGCAAGCAGAAAAGAACACACACGGTAACTAATTGATTGTTACTCTTTTACGTTTGCTGTTTCAATATCCATTAAAAATGCAGACAAAATGAAAAAGTCGATATGTTGTTAATTTACGACCATTTCCAGTTAATTTACGACCATTTCCAGATCTGCTGCAATAAATTACGGACAACGTTTTCTAAACCGAACACGACCGCCGCTCTATTTAGAAAAATTTACCCGGTAAATGATGAAAATGAAGGGGTAACTATAAGCGGGGGAGGCAAGTAAATATATTAGCCCTTGTTGAGATTGATAGGACTGTTTCACCCCCGGAAAATTGGTGATGAGTTAAAAATTCTACAAGAAGGATTTTGAAGAAACACAATTACAAAAACTTTAAATATCAAATAAATCAACATTTATATGTAAACGGTTTTGAAAGAAGAGTGATATTTTGTGACTGGACTAACTTTAGTAGAAACAATGATTTTGCCAGGCAAATACTATTTTCTGATGAATCAAGGTTTACAGATCTGGGATTATTCAACCTGCAAAATACTAGATACTGAGCACAACAAAATCAACCCCTCTTAGAGAAGGAAATCAGCAAGACAGATTTGGTTTTAATGTTTGATTGGTCATGTTTGATAATGTGTTTCTGCCTCCAATAATTTTTTATGGTCAGTTGACTTCCGAGAGATATCTGCAATTTTTTACTAATATTAACAATGATTTTATAAATTAATTGCCAAGAGAGGCCAGAGATAGACTATTTTTTCAGCAGATATGGGGCCCCACCTCATAATGCCCGAATAATCACCAACTATTTAGATGCGAATTTCGAGAATCAATGGATTGGAACAAATGGACCGATCAGGTGGCCTCCCACTTGCCTTAACACCAAGGGACCATATTTGGATTTTTCTGAAAGATAGAATCTACATTGTGCAGTCAGCCATTCGGGGAGAACTAGAAGCACAAGACAGAAGAACCATAAATGAAATAACTCCACAACAGTTGGATAATTGTTTCAGGAAATTCGTTAGAAGAATTAATTTATGCAGAAATGAGGGGCGTCATTTTCAACATTTAATATAAATTCAAGGTATTTTTTTTATAATGCGATCATGTACTATATTGACAAGATAAAAAACAGGGCACATTACATTTTTTATAACTTTTTCCAGGGAAACCTTCTCTTTCTTTGTATTAGTTTACAGTTATTGCCTAGTCCCAAAATACCTATTTATCTCCTTTCAAAATCGTTCTCATAGGTAAGTATAAATGTTGATTTAGTTGATATTTAATGTTTTTGTGATTATGTTTTTTGTGATTTGTTTTTATGAATAAATTCTCATTTATTTCCAGAGGCTACTTAGTTTATTTGCAAATTAGGTATTTTAATGTTTTCGATTATTATCTTTCATACGAGACCAAAAATTTTAAATTTGCCACAATTCATGTATAATGAAATCCGTTACACTTACACCAATTTATAGCTTAAATTATGACGACTCCTATAGGGAAGAAAAAAATAGGGGTTATTATTTGAAAAAAAATTAATAATTGATGCGCAAGCCAGGAAAAAATTATTTTGAAATTTTTCAACTAATTTCATTATAATAAAAAAATATTCGCTTCATATTGCACCCAAATATCAAAAATGACCCATTTTATGATATCCAATGCCTACTCGGAAAATTTTCATTATATAAAGAGTTTCAATTATTAATTTTGAATTTCATAAAAACTGAAATAAGTCCGCCATATTTGACGGTAATGTCAAAATTTTTATTTATTAGTATATAGAATTCCATGCATACTCAGAGTATGTTAAAATATTCTCTATTTAAAAATTCAAAATTGATGACATGTGTTTTTGGTTAAAACTATCACTTTGTTGATACGAAAATATGTGTAAAGTTTATTTTATTTGCAACATAAAAAACGTCGGCACCTTTCACGACGGTAAAAGGATCAAAGTCGCCGATGTTTTTTATGTGGCAAATAAGTTTGAAGTGAATTGCGTATATTTGTATTTTAAGTATACATGTAAAATCTAAAAAAGTACCTATATTATAAAAACTCTATAACCAGAAACTTGAATATACGAGTAGGCTTGGTAACTTTTTGCAGAAAATTATTAAGCATTTTTTATTGGTAGAAAAACGTGAAGAATGCGCGTTATCGGCTACCAACCAAGACATTTTCTTACAATAAACGGTCATTAAAACTATTTAACAAAAATAAAAAGAAGTTATATTTCACAGGACAGAATAGGTTCAGCGTAAAAATTGCACTAAAGTTGTTTTACAAAGCCCTGAACTCAAACATCGAAAAAAACTAGAAAAACTGCTCGACAATAAGCACACAAGGAAATAAAATATAACAAATTTTACTACCTAGACGAGCAAATTTCTTGCCAAGGAGAATTTTTCTTTCAAATAGTCAAGGTTATTTATGTTTTCGAACTGATATATGTACCTATCTGATTTAAATGAACAAACTAAAAGCAGTTACACAGTAGCCGTAGATATAAATAAACGTTATCATTAATTATAATTCAATAATATAAAGATATGCACTAATATATATATGCACAATATACAGTTAGTAATAAGGCCCATTATTATTCGTTTACTCATTTAAATCAATTCGAAAAAATGTCAATTATTACATTTCATAACTTTGCTTATCAGAAAATCAATTATTTCACCCTGACCTAACACAACAAAATTTTCTTACCTCTGTAAGATCCGGCATGTCATATATGACAAGCGCATAATCCGTGAATAGTTCATAACCCCTAATAAGCATTAAATTAGGGAATAACTGAGCCACTGATGTTAACTTCGACACCTTATAAAAAAATAGATATCCAGTAATTCTAGTAAGTCGTGGAAACACGTAACCATCGTAGTCAGATTCACTTTTCACTCTTTCCATTAATAAAATTTTTAAGTGACCTACAATTTCAGTGCAATCCTTTAACCTATTTAAATCTCTCACAAAATTTCTTATATCCATTGATTGGCACATTTTACTCTCAACACATACCACACACACAAACAATAACAAGAATATAAAAAATATAACACGACACATCGTACTACCGGCCTCACAAACTTGTCATGCTTACTATATAACAACCGGCGGGAAACTAAAACTACTAAAAGCACAACATATTGAAGAACTCTAGGAAGAACTGATATCCCTGTAGAGAGAGAAGGAAACAACTGTGCGCCAACTACTTAAATAGTTTTTGAACTACAAAGTCAGAGGGTTTTCGAATCTTATATTGTCATTTAATTTAATGTTCCCGGCTAGGTAAAACCAGGACCGTCGTCACACCCTATTGTGAAATGTGTGCAAAGAACACGTACGGCTTAACCAAAGGACGGTTGAAGGTAGCTCCAGGCGCCTACAAATTTCAGAATATACAATTATTATACAGGGTGAAAGATCTGTCCGAAAATCTGCCACATGTTCCCGACACCAAAATGAAACGATTGAACCCAAATCTATTCCAAAAGTGCTTCATTAAATCAATGTCGATAGTGAAGTTCTGAAGAAAATTGTTAATTTTTTAAATAATAAAAGTATGCTTACAGCTATTACGATAAAATCTGGAATGTTTATCTGTACTGGTAATAGATATTTTTTAGTGTAATCTTTTTTTCGTCAGCAGTTAAAAGTTGATCATCCAGTTAGAAAGAAGTATTTTAGAATTAGCCAATCTTTATTACCAACTTTATTTGCATCCTAAAAATGCTGCTGAAAAAAAACCTATTTATTTATTGATCTATTAAACACAACTAGGAATTTGAGAGCAAATGTTCAACCATTTATACGCATACAAAAGAGCCACGTAAAAAAAATCATTATTATTCTGAAATAATCAAAATTGGTAATAATTTCTTAGTTCTAAAGTGGGTAGGATGTGATAACACCAACACTAAAGTAGACTTCACAAACACCAGAACACCTGTTACTAAATTTGAAGGGCGCTTCATCAACCAAGTTGGCATCATCTGGTGGTAACTAAGACCATTCAACTAATTAAGTCTTAATCATTTCCAGATGATTCCAACTTGGCTGGTGACGAATGCAGTATCGGCTGTTTCCGTCTTTGTCGAGGTATTTATGTAAGCTACTTTAATAGAGTTAGTGATGACTTTCCAACTGGTTAATAACTCGCATCACTATATTGGTTGCATGGAGCAACTCATATTATAAGGAACTTCCCGTTTTATATGTTGTTCTATTGAATCTTCTTGTAAAAAGACCATTAAAGTCTGTTCACTTAAACTTTGCAGTGGTGGATTGGATTTAGTGAGCCCGATTTACAATGGGCAAAGTAGCGAGTGTTTTGTAAATTGCTTATTTCCAGGTGTAATAAATATATCATTGTGGGTTACTTATTCATTACCAGCCGTAAAAAAGGCATTAGAATAAATATAAATGACTTTTAGGGTTATTGAATCAGTGGAAAATATTTCAACAGTGTACATACGTAAATTTATTTACAATAACAAGAAATGCCTTTTATTGGTTAGCAGTGGAAAGAAACAAAATAACAAAAATAAAATTGACATATTTTCTTTAAAGTTTTGAATATGAAACTAAAATGACTGGTTGGTTATGCCGAAATAAGAACATCCTAATTTAATAAAAAAATTTCGATTTAGGTATAAGAAATCCAAACGTCTTAAAAATTTCCGGTATTTTTTATTTTGTGTACCCATAAGAAATAATGTCGGAAAATAAAATAATTTTAAATTTTTTTGCTGTACAATTTTCAAACTTCTGCTTTAAACAATGTTATGTTTTTCTCTATCTCAATGCAATAAAGCAATATGCTGCATTTTGATCTGACCTGTGTAAAAAAGTGATTAAAATATACACCATATTATACTGCGTTCACATAAAAAACTGTTTACCTGGGCTCGCAGATCGACCCTTTGTCGACCATCTATCTTAAATATAACAATTATTATTATTTTTAGGTAAAGTTAAGGGGATATATTGGTCACTAACAATTAGGTTTAATACATACATATTATTATTAGTCGTCGAAAACACAATTCAATTCATATTAAAACACAATCTATGAACGTCCAACTACTACCGATGCCTATGAAATAAAATAAACAATGAAAATTGTTTTAACCGCTATCGGAACTTTGCACTTGTGTATATCTGCCTGCCGTCTGCACCAAACATCTGCGCGCATTTTGTTCCCTATTCTAGCTAACGCTGCAAAGCTTATGTGAACAGACTTTAGATAATTCATTTATCAGCTTTATAGTAAATTTTAAATCGACCTCATTTTCGCATCTTATTTTCGAAAACCCTCCTAATTAACAGAGTGCTCAGAAATTGTTACGTACCTACCTACGGAGATGTGACTGGATTTTCGAATTTAGAAGGTTCATTCAAATCAATTTATGGAAACTATCGAGGAAACTATGCATATTGTTTATGTATGTATTGTTAGTACATTTATTTTATTTTATCCGTTTTCAAGTCTTGCCATGAAATAATTCAGAAAGTATGAAAATAATTTAAGGAAATACTTTCTGGGAAATACAGGATAAGTACAGAGGTAATAATGCAGGTAATACCTTGGGTAACGGCGCGTAATACAAAATATCCCGGGAAATACTAGAAAAGAAGTAGTAGGTAGTCTCCTTTTTTGGTCAACAATTTGTATCCCCGGGTAAAAAAAATTATCGACAAATGTCCATTTCCCTTCATATTTCAGTAACACTAAAGAAAATATTCGCAAGAAGAAATTCAGCAAACAATAAAGCAAAGAGGATAAAATATCTTGTAAAATATTTAAATAAAACGAGATATTTAATTTGCATTAGTTGCTGTGAATTTTTTTTTAATTAAACATATAACAAATCGCATCCGTTTCCTGGTCAGTTGGTGCAATAAGGCTTCAAATCTATCTGCTTTTTGATTTGATCTGATTTCATTTTTTTTTCAGTTAATCCTCATGGTAGCCATATATAAAACTATTAATTATTTTTTTAATAAATGCATTTTGAAAAATTCTGATTATAAAGCCGTTGATGATAATGGTAATGGAGTGGGAGGCGCACACCTGGCAACCCCCAGCTGTCCCCTTAGCCATATACTACTCTTGCTCCCATCGTTCCGATCTTCTAATGAAGGTCAGAATAACCCTCAGTGCGAAAGTGCTCATCTCCTCCCTTAGAAGCCCAGTATCGAAGATGCTATGCATTAGGCGCCGGAATGATTCACACTGCCTCCAGGAAGTGGTAAGACATTCCTATCAGAGCTCCGAGCAGAACTCCTACTAAAAGATTCAAAGTTAGTCGACTCTGGCCCAGAAACCCTGCCGATTTCGATTTGTTTGGCCCTGTCACAAAATCTCAAGTTTGCCTACAGGCCCTGTTGATCCTCCAAAGCCCTTAGTGTCTCGTGGGCCCACTCACTGAGGGTCGTCGTGACTTAGCTTCTTGTGATGCCAAATATGGGCTAAAGCTCGGGGCAGGGCTCCTCTGCTCCAAGTCGAGCAAATTCATCGGCCTTCTCGTTGCCTGGAACCCCGGTATATCCTGGGACCCACACTTGTCTTACATGTTTATGTTTGGCAAGCTCTTCTAGGGCGTCCCTGCACTCCTGACCGCTTTTAGAGCAGCCTAGCTGTCGGAGCAGATGTATACCATCTGTTTCACACCATTCGGCGTCCCTTACCTCTTCCTTATCTGCCTCCGCTAGGACAGAGAGCCTCTACCTGGAAGACCGAGTTGTATGAACCTAGAGCAAAGTTTTCCTCTGCTCCTCTGTCTTTCAGATATATTCCAGACCCGGAGGATTGTCTGGCGGCTACACAAGAACCGTCTATGTAACATATTAGAGAGTCCAGAGGGGAAGGAATGGAGTGAAGGGAAAAATCCCTTCACTCCATTCCTTCCTGCTGGGAAGAGTGAGAGTATATTTTCTTTCCAACCTTAGCTGGTCTTTTACTTTTCTCACCTTTAGGGTAGAGATGAGATTTCCCTCTCCGCCAGTTCAGCAATTGCTGCGTGACCTTCAGCCCTATCGGAACGTCGTCAGCTCCCAGAATCCCGCATTCTTAGCTATTATTAAGTAGTTCATAAAATATTATTTGCAAGATTATTTGAATACATTAGCTAAGGTACCTCTCATTTATCTCCAAAAATAGGAATACTTATTATTAATATCACTAATTTGTGGAACTGAAGGAATTGGGTTTCGCGATCCTCCACAGAATATTTCTTTTTTCATTAATTTAATTACATATTCATTTATTTTTAAACGTGTGCAGATATATTTGTAGATAAAAGCATTTCTTTTTCCACATTTGACTGATACTAAAATTGAGACTAAAATATCCGCAATCTTTATTATTTCGCTATCCATGACCCAATTTCACTTCATTTTCACAACCCAAACTACTTCTATTTTCAGCTGCCCAATCTGCATCTAAACTATCATCATTACTGTGGATATCTTCATCACTCATACTCTTCAATCAGTAATTATTCTTTTGCTTCTTCTTCATTTTTGCTTTATTTACTGAATGATTTATTTGTGTAAAATAAATTATAACTTCAGCATATTATAAGCTTAAATTTTTCGTCATTTAATTAAAAGAGGGGTAGATTTACTCACTCTCTTAAGCGTCAAGCTTTCGACCGATGTTTTTAGAACAACTAGCTGTTTCGAAAGGTGTAGGAACTTCATTACTCAAACGTCTTTTTGGTCTGCTGCTCCTGTGTCACCTCGAATATCATCGAAATTATCATTTTCTTCAATTCAATTTCAGTTTACTGAAATATTAGATTGCGAACAAAAATCTAACTGTCGAAAAACAAAACAAAACGTGCATATCCGAGGCATCAACTGTAGTCTATTTGCTGTGAGATATTCCGTTTTTCTATTACCATTCTATTACATAGACACTTATTTTACACACGTGGCCAGTACAAATTTGACGTTAATATATATATATGTATTCATAAACATATTCTTTAGAATACAGTTGACAGGTATTCGTTTGTCTTTATTCAACAATCAGGTTATTCCATTGTATTTGTTAGGTATTATTTCGTATGGTGGGATGTTTGTAAATCAAGCTGCATTTCGGAATTGAACTAATGATACACATCAAATTTTGATTCAGGTAAAATGGCAACTTCACATCATAGTGTTTTCATGCTAACTAAACTTATGAAGTAAATTTATTTTGCTCTGTAATGTAAATATGTTATTTGTAGTAACTTAGGGGTATGCATATCTTATGTTAATTTTTACACTTCGTTTTTTTTACTATACCTCTCACACCTTATTTACATATTTATAGAAAATCTCTTTCTTTATTCCCAGTAAAGCAGTTTCCTTACCTCTCTAAGATCCGGCATGTCATGAATGACGAGCGCGTAATCCGTGAACAATTCGTAACCCATGATAACCCTTAAATTAGGGAATAACTTAGCCACTGAAGTTAATTTCGCCACCTGATAAAAAAACAAATATCCAGTGATTTTCTTGAGATCTGGAAACACATAACCGTCATATTCAGATTCACTACTCACTCTTTCAATTAACAAAATTCTTAAATAACCCACAATTTCAGTACAATTCCTTAACTTATTTAACTGTTTCACATTATTTCTAATGTCAATTGACTTGCACGTTTCACATTCAACAGATACCACACATACAAACAATAACAGGAACATAAAAAATGTATCGCGAGACATCGTGCTACCGGCCTCGTAAACTTAACATGCTCATTACGCAACGATCCGCGGGAAACTAAAAGTTTCAATTCAAGAGCAAGACCGCCAACCCAAACAGTGAGTGCTGCGTTGCCAGCATATTTCATGTATTATCAAAAATGGGGAAATTATAATATCATCCATTATATCGCTTATTTTACGTAAACAACTAATACATTATAGTAAGCAACTAATATAGTGTACGTAATTAGTTTGTACATCAATTTTTTTGCTAGAAAAAAGTAATTATTTTTTTGTTTCATAATTTGCTTAAATTTTCCTGAAATTTCGTGTAATCAAAACACGAATATAAAGGTTTTTCGCCGAAGATAATCCGTTTTCAAAAAAGAAAATGGATGCCGCTTTTTACATTTTCATTTTTTATTGTGTATATTACACTAAAAATACCACACATTGTGTTTTAATTGTTTCCTAACTGTACTGATACTGTGACAAGTTTAGAAGAACAGGTTTTTATGCGAAGGTAGGTATCACAAGATGATTAATTGTTTATAAGCGTTAATAAGTTAACTACGTATACGTAATGTATGACAATTCATCTCCGAAGTCGAAGGGTTACATAGAGGTATATTCAGTTTATTTAACTGTTTAATAGTTAGCAATATTAACATCACATCATGCCATCCCACCTCCTTATCTACACGGAAATGTTCACCTCTTTAGTTAGGTTAAAAAAAATAAGAAACATCCTTATACTGCGTATCAGACGGGAGGTGTTATCCTTCTTTAAAAAAATCGGTCTTGGCTAAGTGCTCCCCGACAGCACCTTTTCTTCATCATATTCAATTTCCTATCAAAAAGTAAATGATTTCAAAATCAAAAATATCAATTTCGTTTATTTTATTTATCATATTCGTCATCATCATTCATCATCATATTCGATTTGAAAAGAAATAAATTTTATTTATGACCAACTACAAGCTGACCTTCAACATCGTTTCTCCGGAAGAGATGAGTGGGATCGGAATAAAGCCGATCTACTGAAGACAGACAATTAATTGCTAGTTTATAGACGACTCCAAAACTCCCGAGGGAACAGAAGCCAGAGTATACATCTACAGACCAAAGGTGAGGATATCCTCAAGCCTAGGTACTAATGCAACTATTTTTTCAGGCCAAGATTCATGCTATTGAACTGTGTGTGCGAAGGCTGGAATATATGCATCTTGTACGGAGGTTAATAAAAAATTTCTCAGATAGCCAAGCAGCTATAAAAGCTATTGGCTCCTACCGGTGTAACTCCAAAACGGTATGGAACTATCAGAAGGCTCTAAATCATTTGAGCAAAAACAGCATAGTGACTCTGGTCTGGATACCCGGCCACTATGGTATGAAAGATAACGAAATAGCCGACTTCTTGGCTAGAGAAGGAGCGGGATCACGAACCATCGGACCAGAATCAATACATGGCATCTCTTCAAGTACTGCCCAAGATGACTATCTCAACCTGGGCTGAAAGAAATACTCTCCAATATTGGCAAGAGTTACCAAGATTAGCTCATTCGAAGGAGTTTATAAAATACCCTTTGAAATCAAGAGCTAAGAACAGACCACATCTTATGCACCTGTCCCGCTGTGGAGAGGATCAGATTCTCTCTCAATATTTGACAAAAGGCAACTGCTGTCAGAGGATCTGGACACACTCTCACCCAATAGTCATCAGTTTCATTAAGAGACTGAATTTATTGGGTGAAATATAATTAGAAGTGAGCCACAATAGGCCCGCTGATGGCTGCAGTGGAGGGTCAACAAGGACCAACTTATAAAAACATAACCTAATTTAACCTATATAACATGCAATTTACATTCATATAATATATATAATTTATATGTTATATATTTACTTTATTTTGTGTATTTTATGTTTTTAATTATTTAATTAATTTAATAAAAACAATAAATAATATAAACAGAATAGGGAATATAAACAAAATGAGCAAAATAAATATAATAAACAACATAAACAAAGCAAATAGAGTAAATAAAATAAAAAGAACCAAAATAAACAAAATAAAAAAAAACAGACAAAACAGACAAATCAGAAAAATCAGATAAATCAGACAAATCAGATATATCAGACAAAACGAATAAAACAGTCAAAACAGATGAAGCAAACAAAACAACAAAACAAACAAAAAACAAGCAAAATAAACGAAAGAAATGAAACAAACAGAACAAACGGAACAAACAAGCAGAACAAACAAAATAAACCCAACAAACGAAGCAAATGGAGCAAACGTAAAAAGAACAAAAAGAACAAACTGAACAAGCAGAACAGACAGAACAAACAAAACAGACAAAACAGACAAAACAAACAAAACAGTCAAAAGAGACGAAACAAACAAAAAACAAGTAAAACAAAAAACAATGAAAATCACAAATAAAAAACAAATACGAAACAAACAATGAAAATCAAGCAAGAAAAATAAACAGAACAAACGACATTAATGGAACAAACAGAACAAACAAAACAAACAACAGACTGAACAAATGGAATAAACCAAACAGACAAAACAGACAAATCAGAAAAATCAGATAAATCAGACAAATCAGATATATCAGACAAAACGAATAAAACAGTCAAAACAGATGAAGCAAACAAAACAACAAAACAAACAAAAAACAAGCAAAATAAACGAAAGAAATGAAACAAACAGAACAAACGGAACAAACAAGCAGAACAAACAAAATAAACCCAACAAACGAAGCAAATGGAGCAAACGTAAAAAGAACAAAAAGAACAAACTGAACAAGCAGAACAGACAGAACAGACAAAACAGACAAAACAGACAAAACAGACAAAACATACAAAACAGTCAAAAGAGACGAAACAAACAAAAAACAAGTAAAACAAAAAACAATGAAAATCACATATAAAAAACAAATACGAAACAAACAATGAAAATCAAGCAAGAAAAATAAACAGAACAAACGACATTAATGGAACAAACAGAACAAACAAAACAAACAACAGACTGAACAAATGGAATAAACCAAACAAATAGAGCAAACGAAGTAAACGAAGCAAAAAGAACAAAAGGAACAAACAGAACAAGCACAACAGACAGAACAGGCATAACATACAGAACATACGAAACAGACAGAACAGACCGAACAGACAGAACAGACAGAACATCAGAACTGACAGAACAGACAGAACAACAGAACAGACAGAACAGGCAGAACAGACAGAACAGACAGAACAACAGAACAGACACAACAGACAGAACAGACAAGACAGACAAAACAGACCAAACTAACAAAACGCACAAAAATTAAACCTGGGGAGGAATTCGAAATTCGAGATATATGCATGTATTCTTTTAATTAATTTATGGATTCAAGCAATGACTTCGAGTCAAAATTTACAATTTCTGCAAGATCTTCACGACTATAATAATATAGATCAATCTATGTGATACAAAAAATTTTGTGGTCATTTATGGTATTTGGAAACCGTAAACACAGGTTTTTTGACGAAATTTCACTTGATAAAAAGAAACTGATGGTGCAAACGCTTTATAATAATAAATTAGATGATTTTTAAAAAAAATTCCATTCTCCCTAAAAGTAGAGGTTTTTATAAGAATTATGAAATTTATTTCTAAAGAATCAAAGAAGTTAACATATAAATAATAATAAAAAAATAGACAATGATAATAATCGGCTGTGGCTCAGTGCTTATACATTAGGCTTAAGACCAAGGGACCCCGGGGTCGAATTCTGGCTAGGGCATGGATGTATGGTGACGTTTTTATATACCGCGACGGTAGTACAATTAGCTAGGCATTTTTGTGTGGCAGAACACGGCTGTTAACTGTCTATCTTACCTGAGTTCCAGTCTCAACTGCAACATCTGGCAAATGTCGCAGAGAATACTTGTTGTGTATGTGTATTCTAATCGAGTGGTGAAATACCAATATGCTAAACTTCGCCAGGATGTTAATATAAATAAGGCGATTAAAAAAATAAAACGTAATAATAAACAAAATAGGTGGAGATGAAACGCTGGAGGTGATTCAGGAAGAGACATTGCAAATATAATTAGATACCTATTGAGTCGTAAAATTAACCGAATAGTTCGAAAGGTGCCACAATAAAATTTTACATGGCAATACAAAATTTTACCTTTTTTTAACCGTTTATTTAATGTCGGCCTATTTTCGCCACGAGGGCCAATCACTGAGGCCAGAAGACCCGCTAACCCTAACCTGGAAATTTTGGGGAACTTCCACTCTATCGAAGAGTAGGGGTTTTTACCTACCTAACATCTAATAGACAAAGGACCGACTACGTTATATTCCCTCCAAAGGATGGTGTATCACCTACACAACCCTTGCCTAAGATTTCATAGCTTCTGCGTATATGCTGATATACAAGTTCGTCGAGTTTTACTTGGGTTACCATAAAATTATTTACTGCGACTACGGTTACTTAACTGTTTGTATCGTAACGGGTATGTTAAGTCTGATCCACGCTCGTCCTAAATCCAGTTTTGTTATTAATAAATTTTTATGATAAAAGTAATTTATAGCAGAACATTAGTAAATTAATAAATTCCCGTTGACATTTTATTTTTATTATACAGTGTCTTGGAAATGCATGGACAACGGTTGACCACAGATTTTTGAGATCAAAATAATAAAACGACTAATGTGGCCAACTGTTAACAAAGACCGATTGAACAGGCGAGATGGACGTACCAGTGTGAGTGTATTGTAGCTGATTGGTAAGGCATAGACCGAATTTGTCCCTATGTTCGCTGGGTGTGTCTCATTTCATCCTAGTTGACAGCCATCGCTCGTATTATTTTTCTAACTGGCCACATTTGGCGCTAATTATTATATATATTTTTTTCGGTTTCCCGATGCCGGTCAGTTCTCCTGTGGCCTCCGACGCATCACGAGAGTCGCGCCGGCGCATCAACTACAGCCACTCCCCACATCCCGCAGGGTTAGTGACTGTAGATACCATGTGTCCTAAGCAGACGGAGAGAACCCACAATGACCGCCTTCTGCATTTGACCTGCCAGCCACTCGGCTGGTTTTTGGCAGGCCGGTATGATCTTCAGTTCCGAGAGCAGCGTAGGCTTTATCCCTCCGAGTACACCGATAATAAGGACGACTATTTTGACCGAGTAGCCTGGGTACAGCACTTGGAGCTCGTACCGGAGATCGCGATATTTGGTCCGTTTCTCCTCCTCCTTCAAGGTGATGTTTTTCTCCGCAGGTGCCGAGAACTCGATAACATACATCACCTTGAGTTGATGGTCGAGGAGGACTATGTCAGGCTTGTTGGCTTGGATTAGCATGACAGTCGGGAACGAGTAGTTCCAGTAAATCCGGCATTTCTCGTTCTCGACAACGGACTCAATATCTCCGGGGACGTAAGGCAGCACTGGTGTCTGGTCTACCCCGTACGAGTGCCTTAGATGGTAGTATAGCACTCGTAAGGCCGCGTTATGTCGGTGGATGTAGGCCGAAATCGCATATATGGGGCATGCAGAAAGTAAATGCATGAGCGATTCCGGCGCCTGATGGCAAGTCCTGCAGTTGATATCAGGAACCTCTACACGCCACACGCGGCTACGGTAGACCAAGGTGTTGATAACACCATCTTGGCAGGCCATAATGAATCCCTCGGTCTCCGACTTAAGCCCTGCTGACCTTAGAAAGGCGAAGGTCAGCCTGGTCGATAAACCCAGTGTTTCGATGTTCTTATAGAAGACACCATGCTGGGATTTATCGACGTGCTGCCGAAACAGATTTTCCTGTTCGGCAGCTCTAATTCGGGCTTTCAGACGATTTGGCTGAAGTTCGGTGACTGACTCAACATCAGCACCTCGCCGGCCTCCTCGCCTGATGTCAAATGCGAGACCGAGTTTATCTGCGGCTCTTTTTGCTGCCTTGAACAATCCTGCTCCCACTCCTACAGTTTCGTGATGTTTTACGAACCGCAAGAGGGGATCTGAGCTCCTGAGTATGTTACATGCCATACTTAGTACTACTCTGCCATGCGTACACTCCAGGCTCAAGAGTCCTCGGCCCCCCCGTTGACGTGGGAGGTACACACGAGGAACGGACGATCTAGGATGAATACTTCTGTGAATATTTATCATCTTGCGGGTATCTCTGTCTAATTGACGCAGCTCATCTACCCTCCACTTTACTACTCCGAAGGAGTGGAGCAGAATCGGAACGGCAAGCATATTAGTTGCAGACACCTTGTTCTTCCCCGAAAGTTCGGAAGACCAAATCTTTCGGAGGCGGTGTCTGTACTTGCCGCGGAGAGAATCTTTTATTTGTGATACATCCTGGATGTGCCTTTGTTGCACACCCAGATATGTATAGGTCTCTCCGGCATCCAGATGTCTTAGGATGCTTCCGTCTGCGAGCTGCGCATCTTCAGGAAATTCTCCGCATCGTCCTCTCTTGAGGTGGACGACTGCACATTTGTCCAACCCGAACTCCATACCCGCGTATATTCTTCGACCACCCTAAGAGCGTTTTGTAGTTCGCGCTCTCCGAAGGCATAAAGTTTAAGGTCATCCATATAAAATAGATGGGTGACCTTATGCCTCCGGTCGCTGGGTGGCCCACATTGATATCCGCGGGTTTGGCGGAGCCCAACAGACAACGGCAGCAGTGAGATGCAGAAGAGGAGAGGACTCAGGGAGTCACCCTGGAAAACTCCTCTCCTAAATGCCACCTGCTCTGTCGTGACTCGCTGTGCACCTGATGTTATGGTGAAGCGGGTCTTCCAGAGCGGCAGCAGCTGTTCTATGCATCTCACTAGTGGTGCTGGTACCGCAAGACATTCGAGCAAGTACAATAATAGCTCATGCGATGTTGTATCAAATGCCTTGCGGTAATCAATCCAGGCCATCTATAGATTCCGCTTGTATTGCACAGAATCCTGTGTAATACAGCGGTCTATCAGCAGGCTGTCCTTGCAACCTGCCATGCCCTTCTTGGCACCACGCTGTTCGTGTATCTGCTGGAAGACCGGATCAACAAACCTCAGCGTCCTAGCATACAAGATACGTGTAAATATCTTGTAGCAGGAGTTAAGGCAAGTGATCGGCCTATAATTCCTCGGGTCGGAAAGATCCCCCTTTTTGGGGATAAGCACAGTACGTCCCTCGACGAACCAGTTCGGAATCTGCTGCCCCTCGTTCAACCATGAGTTGAAAACTCGCGCCAGACGGCGGTGAGTGGAAGGAAATTTTTTCCACCACCAGTTGTTAATGCCGTCTGGGCCCGAGGCAGCGAAGTTCTTGGTACCAACAAGTGCTTGTTGGACTTCCTCCGTACTGATTGCCGGGCACACTTCTTCTGGCTCTTCAAGATGTCTGTGACACAGAGCCTCAAAGTGTGCAATTGATGGAGTGTCGCTATTGAATGGACGCGTCGTTTCGTAGATTCCCTTCCAGACGGTTTCGACATCTTCTACAGTCGGCGGATTCTCGACAACACGCTGTGGCTCTTGAAAGAGGCGGGAAGGATTCGTACGGAACAAATTGTTTTGTTCCATACTCCTCACCCGCCTCTTCAATGTTTTCTTTATCGCCATGAGCGCTCGGATCCTATCTAGACAGTGCTGCTTGATGGTAAGCATCACTGTCAGATTTAGAGTATGGTGCTGACGTCTTAATCCGGCAGCTATGCGCCGGATCCTGGGAGTAAAAACTCTACCAGTCGTGTTATATTCCACCACACTCTGGATCCGAGAAGCGTGTTGTCTGGCCGACTGTATCTTGCCTTCGATTTTTTGTACACGCCGCTTGGCTTTATCGACCCCGTGATTGGTTGACCTCTCACGGGGGACGAGTTGCTTCGCGGTGTTGTACACGGCACAGTTGATTTGCCAGATGTCTACATCTTCTGGAATTTCCTCATCGATGACCGCGTCCATTCTAGCGAGGTCTTGTGGCTTTAGGTTAGCCCTGGTGTTAAGGCTAACACTCGTCCTTAAGTCTACACCGGTGAACTTTAAAGGATGTTCCCCATCAGCTGGTAATTGCTGCGGTGGGACTGCGGCTAGCAGTTCTTCCTGCTGACGGGGTGCCCTTACGTAACCTGTCCTGAGCAGAAAGGATACTTGATCTCTCAGATGTTGTTGATAGAAGGCGCGATGCTCTGGATGCATTTCGCACCAAAGTGCATGCATTCGCGCCATGTATCCCCTTCGCTCAGGTTCGCTACTCTCGCGGCAGGTCAGCAAGTCATCCCGAAGTTCCCTCGTCCACTTAAAGCGTCCATGTTCATTGCCTTGGTTATCAACGTTGAGACCATCCGGTAAGGTCCCTCTCACCTGTCTCTGACCCCCATCCGGTTGGGGTCGATTGTGAGGGGCCCTTCTTAGATTATAAGGAACACAAGCAGTAAAGGTAGCAGGCTGGTTAGCCCTGGTACCCCGGCCGGCATTTGTCAGGCAGCGTTGCCTCTGCCTGTCCAGGGTGCACCAACGTGGAGGTTGCCGGTCCTTTGCACCTTATTTTTTTTTCTCGGTTTCCCGATGCCGGTCAGTCCCCCCCGTGGCCTCCGACGCCTCACGGGAGTCGCGCCGGCGCATCAACTACAGCCACTCCCCACATCCCGCAGGGTTAGTGACTGTAGATACCAGAATCGTGTGCCCTAAGCAGACGGAGAGAACCCAGAATGACCGCCTTCTGCATTTGACCTGCCAGCCACTCGGCTGGTTTTTGGCAGGCCGGTATGATCTTCAGTTCCGAGAGCAGCGTAGGCTTTATCCCTCCGAGTACACCGATAATAAGGATGACCATTTTGACCGAGTAGCCTGGGTACAGCACTTGGAGCTCGTACCGGAGATCGCGATATTTGGTCCGTTTCTCCTCCTCCTTCAAGGTGATGTTTTTCTCCGCAGGTGCCGAGAACTCGATGACATACATCACCTTTAGTTGATGGTCGAGGAGGACTATGTCAGGCTTGTTGGCTTGCATTAGCCTGACAGTCGGGAACGAGTAGTTCCAGTAAATCCGGCATTTCTCGTTCTCAACAACTGACTCAATATCTCCGGGGACGTAAGGCAGCACTGGTGTCTGGTCTACCCCGTACGAGTGCCTTAGATGGTAGTATAGCACTCGTAAGGCCGCGTTATGTCGGTGGATGTAGGCCGAAATCGCATATATGGGACATGCAGAAAGTAAATGCATGAGCGATTCCGGCGCCTGATGGCAGGTCCTGCAGTTGATATCAGGAACCTCTACACGCCACACGCGGCTACGGTAGACCAAGGTGTTGATAACACCATCTTGGCAGGCCATAATGAATCCCTCGGTCTCCGACTTAAGCCCTGCTGACCTTAGAAAGGCGAAGGTCAGCCTGGTCGATAAACCCAGTGTTTCGATGTTCTTATAGAAGACACCATGCTGGGGTTTATCGACGTGCTGCCGATGCACCTTATTATTATTATTATTATAATTATTATTATTATTTCATGAATGAACCATATGACATATGAAATTTTTATAAGACATCAAGAATTTTATAAACACACTGTCTAGGATTTTTTTTCCTGAAAAAGTCATTGGTATATGAACAAAAAAAGTTCCGAGCAAAATAGGGACCTAGGATGTCGAAATATTTCCATTCTGTACTTTTTTTCTACTCCTCACATTGGTCCAAATTTAGTTGAGAACGGAACTAATATTTTCTTTTTGATTTATCATAATATTTTTTTTCTTGAAATGTCTTAAAAGCACTAAGGAATCATGGGAAAAATATGAAAAAAAAATCTTGGCTTAGATATGGTTTTTAAAAGGGGTGGCATGTCGGGAGCACTAGGTTCCGTATGTCTGTAGGGTTTTTTGACTACGACCTTGTTTTAACCATTTAAAATTATTATAATCATTCTGTATATTAAACGGAATGATTATGAAATAAAAATAACGAAAATGAATTGATAATATTTAGGAGCTTAGGGGTAGTTTTGAAGGAAACACTACACTTTTTTTACAAACATTTATTTCAAACAGGTCAACTTATCACTCAATTCAAACGTAGAATAACAAAAATAGGTCAGTTAAGTAATTTCAGTCACTTTCACTGTCGTCATCTGTTGATGATACATTTGTGGTTGTATCGCTTTCATCTGCCAAACCTTCTTCCATAACCGCTGCACAAAGCGGTTCAGTTTCCGGCTTAAGATCTGGTTCCTTTAACAAGCTTATAACCTCTGAACTAAAAGATGAGAGTTTCTTGTTCGGCAATTTTCTTGAAGATGATATTAATGGATCCGACGAAAGTAGTAACCTATTCAATAAATCTTCATTTGTAGTCACCCTCGAAAACTTTCTGGTATGAAACTCTCTAAACTTTTTTAAATCTTTATTCCGAGATTCCTGAGCTTCCTCAGACAGTTGCCCAATGGGTAATAGTGCAGTTCTTATTATTGCAGATCCGTGAAGGAGAATTTTATGAACTGACGCAGGCATGTAATACCATGGATACTTTTTCCACGAACAGTCTGGCCGTTTGCACTGCATATTTGTCGAAAACCTCACAGTTAATCTTGTATCCACAAGATAATGCAGATAGTATAACGCCGAACCTTCTAATTATCTCTTCATGAATACCAGTTATGGAAGCCGATTGAGATGGATCTTTAAAAAAACGTCTAGCTGTATTTCCGTCATTTGTACTTCCACTTCCACCAGGTTTCGGAATGTCTACTAATAACCCCATTTTTTTCCTGAAATCTTGTAATTTTTTTTTCGCACTTCAACAGTGGATTTATTTTCTCCTCGTATCTGCCACTTTTTTATCTCCAATCTGTATGATACATGTAAAAGACATTCAAAACATCGAATCCATGCATGTAAAGTTGATAAACCAAATTGAAAAGATTGTTCGTCTCCCTGCTTTTGTAAAACTGCATCAATGTTATTCATTTCAACAGGTTTTGCTTTACATAAATAGCAGATCTGAGCAGAAGATGTGTCAGTAAGGGCGTTACAAACCTTTCCGTTTATCATTGACATTATGCAAATATATCTAATTCTGATGTCTCGGTTCTGAACTGTACAATTAGTTGGCTGAAGTTCTGCTATTTGAGCTTCAATGTGTTGCATTTCTGCCAAAGAAAGTTGTGTGGTTTCCTTTTGAAACTGGAAGCGAATCGGTCGACAATACCTTGTAGAGGATGGCCTAGGATTTTGCCATACAATTTTCTTGATCTGGTTGCTGAGAATAAAGTTGAAGTGGTACCAAAGATGATAAAAATAAATCACCATCACTTAATCCCATCTCCTCATATCGTTGTTTATACCGTGAATGTCCAGTACTACCATCGCAACCCCATTTAACTAATAATACCAAATCCTTCGATTGTTCTTCAGTCAAACTTAAAATAACTGGTCCCTGTAATTGAAGTATACGATTTGCAGTATGATCTAAAAGATCTTGAAGCCGAACTTCTGCCAAGGTTTCCGTAATAGTGAACGCTTCTTTCGGGGGGTAGCATCTTCTCTTAGCTTCCAGAACTCTATGGTAGGCGGGATAAATATCAGCTTTATGTTTTTCCCCTCTTTTCTTAATAGTAAATACTGGTGCTTTGACAATTTTCCTTCGACAATAAGTGAAACTACTTCATCTTCATTGTATGGTATAACATTTTTCCGTTCTCTAGTCTTGAGCCATGAAGATCTTATCTTTCCAGCACGAGTAGGAGTTGTGAACACAGCTTCTGAAATCAGTTTAGAAGCTGCCTGTTGACCCTTTTCTTTAAGACTTTTTTTGGCAGCAAATGTAAGTTCCTCAGCTTCATATACTGCTGCTATATTTTGCACTCTCTGTCTTTTCGCTCTTTCTCCTATTTCTAAAAATGATTTCCTTGGACGACCAGTTGATGTATTTGGTTGTGGCTCTGCAGAGGGCTCCTTTCTCTGAACCAAATCTGATTTTTCAAAAACAAATGCTCCCTTTAACCAACTGTCATTCCTTTTTAAAAATCGATCCACAGTATTCGCGCAATTTTCAAATTTTTCAAAAACTTTACTGTAAAAACGACTACACTCCTTCTGAAGACGTCGTTGTTCGTCAATATTACCCTCTATTTCAAAGTATTGGACTAAATAATTGAGTAGATGCTTTGTTTGAATCTTGCGGTTTTCTGTGGATTTCTGTCGTATAATATCGAAAAGTTGCCTTCTCGTTAACATTTTCAATAAAGGGCGAAATTTCCTAAAAATTAAAATATTAGTATTAACATTATTCGTAGCATTATTATTAAATAATTATTAATTATTTTATGCCATATCACGTTTAATGTATGTATAGAAAAATAATACATTCTCACAGACTCAAAATAAATAAAATATTTTTAAACTGGGGCAGTGGTGGTCCTCAAATATTTGATATGTTTTTACTGACACTTCAAGCTATTTTTTAAATATTTTTCGAGAGCGGGGACTCGCGGGGGATTTTTCTGTAGGTCTACGTGAAGTTTAAAATTTACACTGATTTGAGTGAGAAACAATGCAGAAGTTAATGCTTGTGAAATAAATAAATTGCTTACCTGACTAAACTGTCCAATATATATTTCACCAAAATAGCACACAAAATATTAACTACCACCTCTGAACAAACTTGGGCTACTAAACAAACTTTTATTACATTAAAGCGCACTACATAAATGCTTGGGTTTACCCAGGCGTACCAAGCAGGCAGATCGCCGTAATGACCTGAAATTCTAGGAAGAGATGGTCTGGGTATTTCCGCATGCGCCTCTAAAATTTTATTGAGGTACAACAACCTTGAGAAAATGGGACTTTTTTCCGCTTTTAAACCAGATCGGAACCACTGTGTCCTGGGGTCCCTCATATAAACAACTGAGTCAACCAGTTTGAAGATCTGTAGGTCAAACCATTCTGAAATTATTAAAAAGGAAAACTAGACAAGGGTTACCGCCAACAGGGAGCTGTTACTTCGTAAAGGTGCATGTTTGTATATAAGTAAATTTATTTGAATCATGTTATTTTGACCTTAGAAATCTGTGGGCAACTGTAGCCTGTATTTATTAATTAACAACTAAGAATTTGAGGCTGATCTCGTGATATGGAACTGACTAGTAAAATTATATTTTCCCGTATTTTTTACTTACAAGAGTACTTTCAAGTATATATTAGTTTTTTTAAATTTTCTCGGAAATAAACGATTGCCAAATTAGACATGTCCAAAATGAGACCGCCAGGGATGTGTATATTTGAGGATCGCAGTCTAAGGGCACCGCACAAAATTTCGATCACGTCCCGACGAACTGAGGCCCACCATAAGAAAAACTGTATTCCATAAACGGTAGTCCACGGGAGTAGAAACGGGCATCTGTAGTCCGCTTGCGGCTGATCCCCGCCGGGTTGTCACATCGACGCATGAGCCGGCATAGCCGTACACGAAACAATATTGCGTTTGTACTCAAACGCGATGCACGCGAGTTCATTTCGTATGATATAATAAAATACAAGGTATGATATGTAGCGGTTCAAATTTCGTTCGGTTTGCGCATGTCAAATTATGAAAAATGACATTCTAAAATACTTTTAAGAAATTTCTTCGTCTTGCTTGAGTTTTCCAAATAAATGATGAAAATTCCCTTCTTGTCGTCGAGGAACCAGAAATGGATGTATCCAGAGCCATCGTACTTTCCTACGTCTTCTTTTTTCGTCTTGCTTGACTTTTCTAAACAAATGATGAAAATTCCTTTCTTGTCGTCGAGGAACCAGAAGTAGATGTATTCAGAGCCACCATACTTTCCTACGCCTTCTTTATCTCCTCAAAAGAAGAAGTATCAGTCAGTGCTTCTTCTTCGAAATTCATATTTAAACTGATGTATCTATTTTGTGTGGTGAGTGGTCAGGTTGTAGTCGCCTCGACTGTGAGTGCGGTTGATACTATCGCAAGTCAACCTTAAACTTGTAGTCGTGATTTGGTCGGGTCAACCGTGAGTTGCAGTCAACTTGACCACAAATTTGTGGTTACCTCAGCTGCAAAAGGTGGCTCGTGTACGGCTGTCCTAAGTTAAGTCACGTCGCATTCTCTGGAGATTCTTGAGCAAGTTTGCGAAGAGAGTGCGTTAAGACCGAACCTAGAACGCGATCCTCTAATGAGAACAAACACAATTGAAAGCATTGAAAGTAATCATCTTGAGCACGAGTGGGACTAGAACTGACCGAGGGTCACAGGTGCGTCTCCTCCTCCAATAAAATAATAATAGTAATAATAATAATGAGACAGAGATACCCGCAAGATGATGAATATTCACAGAAGTATTCATCCTAGATCGTCCGTTCCTCGTGTGTACCTCCCACGTCAACGGGGGGGGCCGAGGACTCTTGAGCCTGAAGTGTACGCATGGCAGAGTAGTACTGAGTATGGCATGTAACATACTCAGGAGCTCAGATCCTCTCTTGCGCACAGTGGTCGAAATACCTAATTTACGGGAACATTTGCCACAAAATGCAATTCCTTGAAATCAAAAAAAAAAGTTATAGAACTGTAGCCGGATAACTACCCTGGTAGGCTATGCAAAAAAAATTGGAATTCGTGGAAGTACAGAGCGGTACCGAGGCAGGAAGCGAGAGCAGGTAAAGAATATGCTCAGTTACGTTTAGTCGTCGTTATTAAACGGTTGTGTACAAGTAGTTCCCGCAAGTACCCACAGTGTTTTATTGTGAAAATTTCTATCTCATCATGGCTGCTGGTCCTTCAGGTTAGTTATGAAATAACTTTTTAAGTGTATATAATGTTTGGCTGTTTATATTTTTTGCTTTTGATAAATTAAAAGAAAAAAATCATTTTCTTAATTGTTGTTTAAACTTCATCAGAGTAGAAAAAAGAAGATTTACATTTATTTAAGCTAAAAATAGCATAGTTTTATCTATCTATCTAATAATACTACTCGCAATGTGCGTGGGTTCAGGGAAGTAATTTTTTTTTTAACCTTTTGTTGCCAGGTGTCAATCTGGGAGTGAAGCGAAATCAATTGTTTGATTTTCTTTCTAAGGAAGGCCTTCTCTCTCAGGCAAATACGATACCTGCGAAGCAGAAGATGGTTGATTTCATCAAATTACTAATACCAAGTATTCCAAAAGAAGAGATTATGGCCAAAATTAAAATATTTTCGTGCAATTTTACAATTCGTTGGAAGGCAAGTGGAAGAAACAAGAAAAGCTTTTTGAAAAAAAATGAAGGTTGGTTGGGAGAAGAAATAAAATTTGGCGCTCAATCTACCCAGTAACAAGTAGCTACTGTTACACCCACTAGACGTTCAGTTCTTCGAGCTACGAAAGAATTCGCAAGCACGAGTACAAGAACAAAGAGAAGGCGAACGAAGAGTTTAGTAGGGAGTCATAGTCCTGAAGAACTTTTATTTGCAACCCAAATAAGCTTCATAAAAAAAGGCCAGAGAATTATTGCTCATGTAATGAAGAAAGCCATAGTGACAAGTCCTCGTTCGTTAAGAGCAATGAAGAGAATAAATCCTTCAAAATTAAATTGGCGCGCATACACTCCGGAAGAAGCTGTGGCATTTATTACTGATACTAAAATGACCAAATCACAGCACATAAAGATGAAAAAAGGAGCAAAAGAGAGAAATTGCGACATTTATCCCGCATACGAGAAAATATTACCAGCTAAAAAAGAGTGCTACCCCAAGGATATAAAAATTACTGAGAATTTGGGAGAAGTGAAATTACAAAGTCTTCTCGATCACGTCGGTCGTTCAGCGTCTGTCAATAGTTCAGAATGAGGTTATTACTCGTGTTATAAAAGATAAAGATATTTCAGTATTAGAAATTTTATATAAATGGGGCTTTGATGGGAGCTCTGGCCACTCGATTTATAAGCAAAATTTTCTGGAAAGCTCAGATGCTAAAGATTCAGATTTATTGTTGACGTCAATTGTACCGTTGAGAGTTATTGCAAAAACTGAAAATTCTGAGGAAATAATTTGGATGAATCCTGATGCCTGTAGAAGGCCGATCTTTGTTATAATTATTTAACTTTATAATAATCAATTAACACCGCCTCTGCTAAATTAACAGACAAATAGTAAAAAAGGGTGGGTACAGGTAAGATAGTGCAAATGTGTACTCAATAATCATGTGAACTAGATATTATATTACAAGTAAATAACAAAATAACATTGGTACACTAACCAATATAAGTTAAATTATTAACTCTTAACTCTGTCCCTAAAAAAATGTTATATTAAAAGAAAATAAACTCACGCTTGTCCTTGAGCCGCCTTAGGCAAACAGTAATAAACACTTATATACGCTTACGCGAACTTAGCACCGTGCCCAGGAGTTGCTGTCGGTTGCAGTCAGGTGCTTGGGAAGCTTCACGTTGCCGATCTCTGAGATCGGTATTAATCACTCACCTCTCAACGATTGATCCAAAGCTCGAAGACTTTGGTAATACAATAATGATTTTTTTTAAACACACCACAATTGACAATTAACATCAAAGTGGTTGTTTGACCTTTTTTTTTGGAAGCACAGTAGGTTATGCTCTGGTATAAACTTATTCTCGTGCCAGTCGTACTTTACACTTTCGACGTCTTAACTTCTAATTTTCTTACTAGGATCACATGTGTGTCGGACCAAGTCTTCCTTCCGACTGCCCCTCGCAGCGTTCTCCCCACCCCGCACCTTACGTGTTCACTGACATCTCCCGCACTCGCGGTAACATGATACAGTTTTTAGTTTTAAGTTAAATAAACATACATTGTATCAATACAAAGAGCTATTGATATTCTTAAGACTAAATAAAAATATTACCATTAAAATTAGTACTACGTATAGCGGCGCATTACATCACCCCCCCTATTAAATTCACATTAAAAACTACATACTAATGGGGATTTAATATCTAACAGACGCCTGCCTACATCTGAAGTACTGGTTGGTATAAATCGCTTCAGGTTAATGATATTATGAACCCCCAACGAAATCCCAGAGGCATCTTCAATCTCATATGAATTTGGACCTTTAATTGAACGTACAATGTATGGCCCTTCAAATAACAAAAAGAATTTTCTTATCTCACGGTTTTCCCCTGAGGATAGCCTGTGCAACCTAACCAGAACATTGTCTCCCGGTTCAAAGACTTCAAATTTCCTACCCAGCTTATTGTGTCTTTTCTGACGTTTTTGAGAATTAGATAACAATTGTTTAGAAGCCAAAAGAACGATACCCTCCCTTGTTAATTTAGGATGTTCTTCTGGACAGCCAATGTCTTTATCAAAAGGATTTGGATGGACCTCACTTGGCGAGAAACCCCGTGCTTTCGTGGATTGCACCGTTCACCCATTTCTCTGTATCCCCCAGATACCAACACCACTTGGTGTGTTGGGCATAGCAAAAAGCTCTTATCAATCTACCAATTTCTCTATTTACACGCTCGGTTATATTACCCTGTGGATAATACACCGACGTGTGTACAGGGCGAATACCGAGTTCTTTTAGAGAATTTAGCCACAGTTTACTCTGAAATTGCGTACCATTGTCGGACAGAATGGCTTCCGGCTGACTCATTTTAGGTATAAACTTATTCTTTAAAACGTTCATAATTGACCGCGCTGTTGCCCTTTTTTAGTGCATATAAAGAGATATGTTTACAAAAAGTATCCACAACTACTAACAGTTGCGTTGTCCCTCCCCTAGACAGAGGGAGTGGTCCCATCAAATCTAAGCTTATGAGCTTATTACACCGATCAACTACAACGGAATGCATTTCCCCAATGGAACGCGGAGAAATTTTAGTCTTTTGACATAAGTCACAACCTGCTACAATTTTCCTTATGACTTCTCTCATTTTTGGGAAGTAGTAATATTTACGAAGCTACTTTTTCCCCCCAAAATGACCATTTTCTATATGTTCAAAATTTACCAAATTTACAATATATGCTTTTGGTATACACAATTTATATCCCGGATTTTCAACAGATCCGCGTCGAAAAACCTTTCCATTAAAATAAACATACCACTTTTTGTAACTACTTGTCTCATTCACAGTCGCCAATGACATTTTAATTTTCTTACAGAAATCATCCTGACCTCTAACTATATCCGCTAAATCATTTTTAACCAATCGATATCGTTCCAAATCTACCGCGCATACCTCGATAATTTTATTTTCGGGTTCGTCCTTAGACACTTCGGTTTTAACTGGGAACCTTGACAAAACATCCGCCACGATATTTTCGGTTTCCCTGCAATACTCGATTGCAAAATCATACTCCTGCAGATACAGGATCCATCGAGCAAGCCTCGCATTTAATAGACGACAGCTCATCAAGAACGATAGCGCCTTATGATCCATTACGACCGTAAGTGGACGTCCTAGAATCCAAATACGCCATTGACGTAATGCAAATAGTATCGCGAGCATCTCAATTTCGGACACGCTATAACGTGTTTCCGCAGACAGCAATGTCCGGCTCGTATATGCAATGACATTCCGTAACCCGGAGTCCGGATCCTTCTGATACAAATAACCCCCCACCGCATTTGCTGACGCATCAGTCTGCACATAAAAACGACTATTGACACACGGATGACAAAGCATGGTAACTTTAATAAAAGCTTCTTTAATATTTTTAAAAGCCTGTTCCTGCTCCACCCCCCAGTGCCACGCAGTTCCTTTCTTTAATAGTCTCAGCAGTGGTACTGTCAAGTTTGAGAACCCTGCACAGAATCGTCTATCATAGTTAACAACGCCGAGAAACGATCGCAACTCCTTTAAATTTCTGGGAGTCGGAAGTTTCTGAATTGCCTCCGTTCGCTTTGGATCCATTTCAACACCTTCGGGTGTTATAATGTGCCCTAAAAAATTAACAGTTTTGCAAGCAAACCGCGACTTTTTAAGTTTAATTGTGATATTTGCTTTCTTAAATTTTTTTAATATTGTCTCTAAATGCTCGAGATGAACCTTTTCATTCTCTGAATGTATAACTAGGTCATCGACATAGGGTATAACAAACCCTTCTACCTCCGGTCCTAAAATTTTCGAAAGTCCCGTGATAAAACTCCCCACCGAAGTCGAAAGTCCGAACGGTAATACTGTAAACACGTATGTTTTTCCTTCAAAGGAAAACCCTGTATATTTTTGAAAGTCCTGAAGAATTGGAATCTGCCAATATGAAGCAGTAAGATCCATCACGCTTAGTACCTGATTTTTCGTAAATTCATGCAGTAGTTCGTTAGGATTGGGAGGCGTCACGTGATCCTTCTTCATTCTACTATTAAGGTAGCGGGCATCTAAGCATAGGGTCAATGGGGGTAACTGTGATTTCGGGGTGAGTGCGATACCCGCAAATAAAATTAAAATTTATTGAGAAACGAGAAATATTTTGCCACTAACGCTTACTATGTTAGGTAATAATACTGAAATTAAAATATGAAAAATAAACAGCAAATAATATAAAAGTTTTGTCAAGTATTTTTCATATGTAATTTTTATTCCAATTTTCAAATTAATTCACACTATTTCAAAATTTAAGTATCTCATTTGTTAAACGTTATTTAGATGACCTCTTTACATTGTTTTGATCTGAATGGTATGCTAGATGAATTCTAATAGCAAAACAGATTTTAGCTTGCTAAAAAAAATTTTTTTTTGTTATCACAGTCACCCCTTATAAATAAACACTAGGGGGTTACTGTGATAGCAACAGGTGGGGTAATTGTGATGCAATAGACTTGTTAGCAGTTACCATCCAGACAAACTTAAGAGGTATAGGGATTTTTTAAAAAAGAGATCAAGTGAACAAAATGTTGATAAAACGGCTTCTATAGATCATCCACTTTTATCTGAAGAAAGTATGCCGAGTACATCCAGAGAACCCAATAATATATCTTTAAATGATAATAATTCTGAGATGGAATCGAGTCCTGGTACATGCTTCCAAAATTTGTTATTATAAAAAGTCACTCAAACTGCAGTAATAAAAAGTGTAAAAAGAAGGATTGACGTAGCAGAGATTATAACAAAAGAAAGTTACCTGGCTACACTTAAAAAAGAAAGAAGAAGAAAAGTTGGCAAAACTTAAAGAGAAAAAGGAAGAAAAGGTGGCAAAAAAGAAAAGTTTGTCTGTAAAAAGGAAGAAAAATATTAAGACGGATCCTAAGAAGAAACCGAAATCAAGAGAAGCTGAGAATACTGACAGTAGTGATACAGCTGAGTCAGAAATATTAACAGCATCATCGGGAGATAGCGATTATGCACCAGAAATTCCCAGAATGGAACCAACGAAGGTATTGTCCGCTAAAAATGAGGATTTAAAGAAGGGAACTTTCGTGTTAGTTTGTTTTAAAGGGGACAAAAGAAATCAAACAACTTTTCGTTTTGTTTGTATTATACAATCGGAAGTTGATTCAAATAACGAATTAGAAGTAATAGGTTTAAAAAGTGTAGAAAATAATAAAACTGCCTTTGTAATAGTCGAAAAAGATAAGTCTCTTATTTCTACCAATGAAATTGTTGGGATTTTAGAAGAACCCCAACTTTTAACCCAAGGTGCACGAATAGAATATGTTTTTCCTGGTCCTGTAGACGTATTTGAACCATTGTGACTTATTTTGTGTGCATTATTCTCTTTAAAGTTATATGAAGTTATTTTCATTTGCTCTTTTGTAATGTTAAATATTAAAATAAAGTTTTAAAAATGTTTGTACGAAGTAAACAAAATCTGCTCTTTTTTATTACAGTCAGCCCATTACAGTAAAATGAATAATTTTTAAGAAAATGCACGGCTATCACACTAGCCCCATCATCTATCACAGTTACCCCGACATGATGGGGTAACTGTGACAGTAGGTGGCAAAACAAGAATTATATGTAAAAAAAAAGAGAAGGCATTTTAGAGATAATCCCGCATAAAATGTTTAAACAAAACATTACTAAGATTACACAATTAAAATTTCATTTAGATCTTTACAACAATGTCTGTGTAATCTAAAAACAAACATAAACTTGTGATTTTCCTATCACAGTTACCCCCATTGACCCTACTCGAATGCCGCCATCTTTTTTGGATACTACTACCAAAGGACTGACATACTCAGTATTCTCCAATATAACTACCCCCCACTCCACCATTTCATTAATTTGTCTTTTTTACTTCCTCACGATACGTTTTTGGTATAGGATACGACTTCCTATAAAATGGCGTATAATCATGAAGTATAATTTTATGCGTGTAGACATCAGTACGTCCTGGTTTATTAGAGAAAACCGAACTATAGACATTCAAAAGATTAAGTAATTCATTCTTAGCATTAGCATCAAAAACTTCCACTTGTAAAACTACGTTATGAATTTCGCTTTCTGAATCATAATTATTTGGTCGGACACTCGGAACTGAGAACTCCGCTTCGGCTGATATTTCGCTAATAGAGACACTCCCCCCTAGCCCTTGCTCAACTATAAATCTCATAGAAAATATCCGACTATCAATAATGCCCGAAATAGTTTTATCTTGATAATTAACAATAACAGCATAATATTCTAGCCAATCGGCTCCCAACAATATATCCCTAACTAACCCTGGTACTACAACGCAAACGTAATCGAAAACAATATCATGTTTTTCGAAATGCAAATAAACTTGTTCTCGAACTTCCCTACTTTTCTCGCTAACCCATGCGCCCTTTAAAATCGCACGGTTTACTGGTAATCGCTGAATTTTAGAGTTTACCTCCAGTAGTTGTTGCAGGAATGCTTGGGAAATGCAAGACACACGGCTCCCACAATCCACTAAAATTTTTGTTCTCGTTGATTCTACCTTTAAATCAATAATCGGCACGACGCCTAATGCTTTCAGTGACGTCATCTCTGTATCCTCCAAAATGTCAGAATAATCATCGAATATTGCTGCAACAGACGCCTCTCCAGTATTAATTTGCCTGTTAGGCCCACTCTGTAAATTTTGCCCACGATCGGTCGCGTTCCTTGTCGGAGGTGTGTCGCCTCGTCGGTTACCTCTATCATTGCGCCAATTTCGATTATTCCTATCCGAGCTACCGTGTTCAATTTCAAATGTTCGGTCAATATCACGCAAATGCTCTTCCACCTCGTCAACTGTTTTAGCACCCGAATTAATAATACCCCGTTTAATTTCAGAATTAAAATGATTTATAGCCAGTTTAACAATGTCAAATTCCGCTAAGGAAAGTGATGACAAATATTTCGCATCAGTTATTATTTTTTAAAAAATAGTCAGCCTTCGAGCCATTTTCATAAGAACCGAATTTCACTTTCTGATAAAGTTCACGCTCTTGAGTAGTACCCCAATAACGCACTAAAAATGCATCTTTAAAATTATTAAAATCTGTAAAAGATTCCTCCTTAATCTGCCCCCAATTTTGAGCTGAACCACGCAAGCCACTGAGCGCTAAGCTTACTCGCTTTATGACTGGTACACCAGCATCCTCAAAAATTCTTTCTAATTTTTTTATAAACGAAATAGGGTGCACAAACCCCTCAGGAGAAAAGTGGATATTGTTACCCCCCAAATCTTTCCAGGCAGAGATATACAACCTATCATTTCTCTCAGAAAGCCCCTGTGGTGAAGGCTCATTTGTCCTATCAACTGTACTACTAGACTGAGAAGCTACTACATTTTCAGAATTATTCAATTTTCCTGTCAAATCCTGTATAATATTAGAATTTTTCTCTAAATTTTTATTAATATTTTGCATTAACCCTGTTAGCATAGATAAAGTTTCATTTAACTGTTGTCCCTCTGCTTGGGAGGACACCTCTGTTTTATTTTTTTTTCTACCAGACATTTTAAATTTGTACTTATAAATTTTATAGGATACTTTTGAGCTCATGTAATATTTAATCGTATTTAAACATTAAAAATCTGTGCATGCCTTTTTCCAAGTACACCACGGTCAGCATAAAAATATTAAATTTCTATTGCAAAAACCTCAAGTTGGGCGCCAAAATGTAGAAGGCCGGTCTTTGTTATAATTATTTAACTATATAATAATCAATTAACACCGCCTCTGTATAAAATTTCTGCTAAATTAATAGACAAATGGTAAAAAAGGGTGGGTACAGGTAAGATAGTGCAAATGTGTACTCAATAATTATGTGAACTAGATATTATATTACAAGTAAATAACAAAATAACATTGGTACAATAACCAATATAAGTTAAATTATTAACTCTTAACTCTGTCCCTAAAAAAAATGTTATATTAAAAGAAAATAAACTCACGCTTGTCCTTGAGCCGCCTTAGGCAAACGGTAATAAACACTTACATACGCTTACGCGAACTTAGCACCGTGCCCAGGAGTTGCTATCGGTTGCAGTCAGGTGCTTGGGAAGCTTCACGTTGCTGATCTCTGAGATCGGTATTAATCACTCACCTCTCAACGATTGATCCAAAGCTCGAAGACTTTGGTAATACAATAATGATTTTTTTTAAACACACCACAATTGACAATTAACATCAAAGTGGTTGTTTGACCTTTTTTTTTGGAAGCACAGTAGGTTATGCTCTGATATAAACTTATTCTCGTGCCAGTCGTACTTTACACTTTCGACGTCTTAACTTCTAATTTTCTTACTAGGATCACATGTGTGTCGAACCAAGTCTTCCTTCCGACTGCCCCTCGCAGCGTTCTCCCCACCCCGCACCTTACGTGTTCACTGACATCTCCCGCACTCGCGGTAACATGATACAGTTTTTAGTTTTAAGTTAAATAAACATACATTGTATCAATACAAAGAGCTATTGATATTCTTAAGACTAAATAAAAAATATTACCATTAAAATTAGTACTACGTATAGCGGCGCATTACATGCCTCATCTACACGATTTTGGATGCCAATAAAAATCAAATTTATCAAAGAGAGGCAAGACGTTATAATGCAGGAAAATGAACAGATGGAAAGCAAAATCTTAACACTGACACCAACCTGCATAAAAATTGATGGGAAGGATATCAATGTACATCATACCTTACTAAAAACGATGTTGGATGGGAAAATAGCCAATGCTCTAGCTGAGAATCCATCAACACAGAGCTGCTACATTCGTAAAGCACAGCCAAGACAAATGAACGATATAAAAGCCGTTACGAAAATGCCATGCAATACGAGTACGTTTCAATACGGATTATCTACACTACATGCACATATCCGATTTTTTGAATGCATATTACACATTTCATATCGAAGAGATATGAAAACCTGGCAGGTTCGAGGCCCAGATAACAGTGCTGCACTTGAAGAGAAAAAAAGTGAGATTGTCGCAAAATTTCGTCAAGAAACTGGTCTGCTTGTGGATGTCGTTAAACAAGGCAGTGGAACTACTAATGACGGCAACACAGCCCGGCGATTTTTCCAAGAGCCTAAAAAGGCCGCAGAAATTACGGGGGTTGATGAAACCTTGATATCACGATTCTCAGTGATTTTACAAGCAATATTTTGCGGTTACGAGCTACACACCGAATCATTTCGCAAGTATGCTTACGTTACAGTAGAATTATTTGTCAAATTATATCCATGGTATAAAATGCCAGCTAGTGTCCATAAAATATTAATTCATGGGGCTGACGTTATGGACACACTTCTGCTCCCAATAGGACAGTTGAGTGAAGAAGCTTTAGAAGCAAGGCACAAAGAATGCTGTTACTTTCGGGAACACAATACCCGAAAAATGAGCAGGGAAAAAAATATTGAAGACCTATTGCATGCGCTGCAGATATCCTCAGATCCGCTTATTTCCAGTTTAAGACCTTTACCGAAAAGTAAAATAAACTTATTACTCCAACAAGTAATTAATCTGTTTCAAATTCCCACCAAGAAGTTATCACATGATCGTCAGGACTCGGATGAGTCATTAGTAAGTGAAGAGGAGTCTCTAAATTCTTCAGAAAGTGATTTAGATTCGTTTTAAAATACACTAGTGTAGAATTTTAAGGTGTTAATATTAAAATACAATAAAAAAAATTACGACCGTAGTATTTATTTGCATGTCTTCTATTGTCCTGGCCACAAAAACAGAAAACCTAATTTTGAATTTCAAGCCTCTTATAGAAACCACCCCTTGGTTCATAATTTTTTTTTCTATTTTTGGCGTGTTTACAGATATACTATTATCATATTCACGAAATTTCAGAATTTTCAAGCGAAATTTATATTTCAACCCTCTCAAAAACCGCCCCCTTGGTCCAATTTTTTTTTTACTATTTTTGTTGTATTTACGGGTATATTATTAAATTCACAGAATACCAGAATTTTCAAGCGAAATTTATATTTTAACCCTCTCGAAATCCACCCCCTTGGTTCATAGAATTTTTTTACTATTTTTGTTGTACTTACGGGTATAATGTTATTAAATTCACAGAATATCAGAATTTTCAAGCGAAATTTATATTTTAACCCTCTCAAAAACCACCCCCTTGGTTCATAGAATTTGTTTACTATTTTTGTTGTACTTACGGGTATAATATTATTAAATTCACAGAATATCAGAATTTTCGAGCGAAATTTATATTTTAACCCTCTTAAAAACCACCCCCTTGGTTCATAGAATTTTTTTTACTATTTTTCCTGTTTTCTTAAGACTATTTAGAGCGTCTTTACAAATTTATACATTTTTGTCCTCCTAAAAATTGAAAATCGACCACTGTGTTGCGGTTCGTAAAACATCACGAATCTGTAGGAGTGGGAGCAGGATTGTTCAAGGCAGCAAAAAGAGCCGCAGATGAACTCGGTCTCGCATTTGACATCAGGCGAGGAGGCCGGCGAGGTGCTGATGTTGAGTCAGTCACCGAACTTCAGCCAAATCGTCTGAAAGCCCGAATTAGAGCTGCCGAACAGGAAAATCTGTTTCGGCAGCACGTCGATAAACCCCAGCATGGTGTCTTCTATAAGAACATCGAAACACTGGGTTTATCGACCAGGCTGACCTTCGCCTTTCTAAGGTCAGCAGGGCTTAAGTCGGAGACCGAGGGATTCATTATGGCCTGCCAAGATGGTGTTATCAACACCTTGGTGTACCGTAGCAGCGTGTGGCGTGTAGAGGTTCCTGATATCAACTGCAGGACCTGATAGTGATAGTAATAGTTATGAAAAACAAAATAAGAACTAATTATTGAAAAAAAGTAAAATAATATAAATAACGAAGAAAATGTATATCTACATAACACGCGAAGGAACAATCAGTAAAGGGAATAGTTAGCTAAATTTATGTACTAAAAGTTTGCTTAGCATATTTTACCAGTTGATTTTGTGTGCAAAGGTTTATATCACAATGTTGACTTAATTTGTTAAAATAATGGCACATACAATGTATTGGTGATTTTAACAACATATTGGTATTGGCTCGTTTAGTGTAAAATGTGAGATTTTGTCGAGAATGCATTCTTGGAGTGAAAAAATTAATTTGTGAAGGAATTTGAGGACAGTCAATTTTACTATGTAATAATTTGTATAGAAAAAGTAGCACAGAATAAATTCGCCGATACTCTAAACTTTCAAAATGAAATGTGCTTAGAAGATAATTGTTATCTACACCCTCTCAGGATATATTCCTGTGTCTCTAAATGATAAAAATTTTAAAAATTTTCTTTGAACTTGCTCTAACGCGCCTTCGTGAACTAGGTAGTAGGGTTCCAGATTATGGATCGGTACTCAAGTTTCGATCGTACATAAGAATAATATAATGATTTTAAACAATTTAAATTAGTAAATGATTTACAGTTTCTTATGATAAATTCTAACATTTTGATTGTATCTTTAGAATTGATATGTATATGTTCGACAAAACTCAGTTAAGAATCAAAATATATACCTAAATCTTTAATTGTTTGTATGCGCTCTAAAACAGTGTCGTTAATGCTGTAGTTGTAGTTAAAGCAATTTTTCTTTTTTGTGTAAGACACTACTTTAACATTTAGCAGCATTGATACCAACTTTGTTCTGGCCGCACCACTTGCTGACGATATTAAGGTTTTCTTGAAGATATACCGGGTGACCACGAAATGACGCTCGCCCCTATATCTTCTTGGTCTTTCAAGATATGAATCTCAAATTTGGGCATGTCAAATAACGGCTAAATATCGATTAATTAGACCGATTTATCATTTTATGTTGCTTCCGGTTTCACCGGAAATGATGCCAACTTTGAATTTTTAAATGGAACACTCTGTATATTTTTACATTTTTTGGATTCTGGAGGTCATTTTGCATATAACTGTGGCATATTGAGATAAAAATATTAATGACTGACATTTTTATGAGCAAATTTAATTTCTCATCTAGGCGGCCGTGACCCCAAAAAATGTTTTGTTTTGCTTCAATAAATAATCAAAAAATTACAATTATGACATTATGTCATATGACATTTGTGTTATAGGCTCCTAAACATTTCGGAAATCGTTTTTCCAGAATAACTCATTTCTTCTAAATGGCACCATGGTGGCTCGTTACGTTATTTCAATAAAGCATTTTATTACCGATAACTTGGTACCTAACACTCCATTATTTATTCATAAAAATAATACATGTGATAAATGATAACAAATGAACGAATTAAGAAACAAACGAATTAAAACTAAGTAATTATTTTATGACATTATCTAAAAAAAATTATAACAATTGTTCAAAATGTTGACCACCGACATCTACAGAATGTCTTGCTCTTACCAAAGTTTCTCTCACCACATTGGTGAGATGTTCCTCTGTTATACAATTTATTGCCCTCCTAACTCGATCTTTCAAATCTTCTAATGTAGTTAGTACTGTTGAATATACACGTTCTTTAATGTGGCCGCAAAAATAAAAATCTAACGGCGTTAGATCAGGTGATCGCGCTGGGTACCTGACTAGTCCAATGATCGCCGAAACGACCATTTAAATATTTTGCAACTACTCTGGCGATATGGGCGGGGCGCCATCCTGCTGGAAAGACCCCAACGGGTACTGATTTAAGTGTAAATGTTCCAAAAACTCTTCAATTTCGTTTCTCAGAAAACTTAAATATCTTTCTCCTGTCAGTGGACCATCAAAAAATATGAGACCTATGATCCTGTTACCCATAATGCCTGCCCAAACGTTAAAACCAAACCGTTGTTGAAAATTGCCTTGCCTCAAAAGTCTTGGATTTTGTTGCGCCCAGTACCTCAAGTTGTTTCTATTGAACATATCATTGTTTGTAAAACGGGATTCGTCAGAAAATAATATATTATAATGAAAGTTTGGATATCTAATTGCATTGTCTAAAAGCCATTTGCAATACGGAAACCTCCGCATGAAATCGTTTTCATATAATGCTTGGTGAAGCTGGTATTTTTAACTCTTAAATTAGTATTTTTTAAGATTTTTTCTTACAGTTTCTCTTCCTATGTCTAACTTACTTGCAATTTCTCGTATTGAGACACTAGCATTGATTTCCGCTGACGCTAATACATTAATTTCGGTGTCTTCATTGATAATTGGTCTTTGGTGGTCTTGAGCTACTCTCGCCTGTCTCAGCTCCCATTTTACTCTAAGAAAATAATGTCTGTCAGGATGATTTCTTAGTGGATACAACTCTGCATATATGTAAATCGCAGGCTGCCCGGCTATTTCTGCCACATTCCCCTGTCATCAGCATATCCACTTTGTCACTTTTTGAATAAATCATGATTTTTTAATACACACCACAATAATATTGAATTCTCATAGAACTAAATATCATTTGAGCTGTCAGATTAATTCATTTGTTTCTTTTGTTACATTTCAAAGGCACCTGCTTGATAGAGATCCAGTGTTAAATATTATGAGTTTATTTTCATTTATACCTTGTTGGATACCATTATTATGTATTTTTATGTATTATAATATGAATAAATAGTGGAGTGTTTGGTACCAAGTTATCGGTAATAAAATGCTTTATTAAAATAACGTAATGAGTCACCATGGTGCCATTTAAAAGAAATGAGTTATTCTGGAAAAACGATTTCCGAAATGTTTAGGAGCCTATAACACAAATGTCATATGATATAATGTCATAATTGTAATTTTTTGATTATTTATTGAAGCAAAACAAAACATTTTTTGGGGTCACGGCCGCCTAGATGAGAAATTAAATTTGCTCATAAAAATGTCAGTCATTAATATTTTTATCTCAATATGCCACAGTTATATGCAAAATGACCTCCTGAATCCAAAAATGTAAAAAGATACAGAGTGTTCCATTTAAAAATCCAAAGTTGGCATCATTTCCGGTGAAACCGGAAGCAACAGAAAATGATAAATCGGTCGAATTAATCCATATTTAGCCGTTATTTGACATGCCCAAATTTGAGATTCATATCTTGAAAGACCAAGAAGATATAGGGGCGAGCGTCATTTCGTGGTCACTCGGTATACAATCGTTTACGGAATTTATGCTCTTAAATATTTTTAAATCATCTGCAAAGATTAATTTGTTGCACTTCAATTCAGTGCATAAATCTTCAATAAATAATAGAAATAGTAAAGGCCCAAGGTTAGAACCTTGAGGCACTTTGGAAGTGGCTAAATATATTGACGATTTATATCCATTGTAGTGTATAAATTGTTGTCTGCCTATTATATATGATTGAAAGTAATTTAATAGATTTAAATTAAATCCATACTTTGCTAATTTCTGTAAAAGTAATTGATGGTCGATGCGATCGAAGGCTTTGGTAAAATCGGTATACAAAGCGTCTACCTGTCCTCGTTCGTCTAGAATATTAGAAACTGTTTAACTGAATATTACTAAGTTCGTAGTAGTTGATCTGTTAGATACAAAGCCATGCTGGAATATGTTTTTGATGGACATATAGATGCGATTGTATAAAATCATTTCAAGAACTGTAGCAAAATTCCAGAAAAGATAAATTTGTCTGTAATTGCTTATATTTGATGTATCGCCTGCTTTAAAAATCGGAAACGCCTTTGCACCTTCCATCAGTTGGGAAAAATTGATGTTTTTACTGAAATATTAAACAGAATAAAAAGCGGTGTTAAGAATGCATTGGCACAATCCTTCACCAAAAAGGATGGTATAAGGTCTCGGCCGGATGTAATTTTGTTCTTTAACTTTTTTTATAGTATCTTGAATTATACAGTGAAATCCTGCTATTTTTTGAGCCGTTTAGGCTTTTTTATTAAAATTTAGGGGTGTTATTCCCAGGAAGATTAGGTACTTTTTGAACTCGATTATCGATATTCCAATACGTCGTTTAACCGCCATATTGGATTTTACTACGGCCTGGTACAGGGTATGTTGTATATTAAGTTAAATGTCTTTATATCGCCAATATGGCTTTAAAATTTCATGACGATTCTTCAAAGTATATGGAATTGGTGGCTTAATCATTTGTCGTATAAAAAAAAGATTAGGCCGCCAAGTCCATACGCTTTGAAAAATTATCATGAAATTTTAAAGCGACATTAGCGACATACACCTAAATCATACTGAAAAATTGAATATGAAGGCCAATCGCCACATTGGATATTACTACAGCGTGACATAAAGGTGTATTGCATATTAAATTAAAGATCTTTATGTCACAGATGTTGCTCTAAAATTTCATGGGGACTCCTCAAAGAATATGAAATTGGAGGCCTTCCATAATCTATTGCATACTGAGAGAACAAATAAGTTCGAAATCGATCTATGTCTGGTTAGGAATTGACAAATGATATTGGCTTTCCATCTATCATAATTTGAAGGTGTAATTCAATGCAGGTCGGGGTATTTGCCCGCTGAGTAGTTGTTTCCTTCAAATCATATTTAATAATATATATATATATATATATATATATATATATATATATATATATATATATATATATATATATATATATATATATATATATAAATATATAAATATATATATTCTTGAAGATTACCTTCTTTATATATATATATATATATATATATATATATATATATATATATATATATATATATATATATATATATATGTATATACAGGGTGAGTTACCAAGGGCACCTCGGTCGATATCTCCTTTAATATTTATTATACAGAAAAAAGTTTCAAATAAAAGTTGTAGGAGGCCATATTCTAAAATTATTTCTAATCGCACAGGGTGTTTGATGTTAGAGTGGTATATCAAAAGTATGTTTTTTTAAATGGGACACCCTATATTTTGCAAATTCTTATTCTTTCGTTAATTGCCTTTTCGAATATGTCTTGTTTTTGAAATTCCATTGCGGCGTTGTCGAATTATTCAACTTTTTTTCAAAAAAAATATATAGGGTGTCCAGTTTAAAAAACATACTATTGATATGCCACTTTAACATCAAACACCCTGTGTGATTAGAAATAATTTTAAAATATGGTACTCTTGGCCTCCTACAACTTTTATTTGAAACTTTTTTCTGTATAATAAATATTAAAGGAGATATCGACCGAGATGCCCTTGGTGACTCACCCTGTATATATACAGGGTGTTCCACTAAAGCGGGATTCTTCTGTAACTATGTAACTGTAAAATTTATAAAAAAATATTTTAATAAAAGTTGTCTGGAATCATGTGGGCAATGTAAAGAAAATATATTTAGCTTTACGGGGGTGTTCCATTTCGCGTGGGCGCTACATAACTTTGTTATTTTAAATGGAACACCCTGTATATTATTGCATTTTTGATCCTTGGTTAATATTAGGTAGAGTTTATTAAATGGTGTTTAAATTTTACCGTTTTCGAAATATTGAGAGTTGTTTTTGAAAAAAAATCACGATTTCAGCTCTCTAAATGAGGCTAGATAGCTTAAACCGTAAGAGTTAGAAACGTGCAGTTTTCACAGTTCGTTTTGGCATAAATTACTCTATCTTGTCATCTGTGAGCAAAACGTGTACGTTATTCAGACTCGGAAATACTGAGACCTACTTTTAATAATCTTACGAGTTGAAACACTTTTTTTTTCAAATGGAATGAGCCATATTAATTGTCATGGGTGAATTCAAAATTGAATGCCCTTTCGTCTGATATAAGGTTGTCCATACTTATCTCTAACAGTTGTATGACAGAAGTTATATTAATTTTAAATAGTTTCTGGGGTGTTCCACCCTCTTATATTCTGAATTCCGTCAAATTTGAAGTAGGGCATGTTGGAATATTTATTTTTTATCATCTTGTTTAATCTGTAGGTGTTACAAGTAGAATGATAAAAGTTATATTAATTTAGGTAGTTTCTGGGGTGTTTCACCCCCTTATCTTCTGATTTCCGTCAATTCCGAATTGAGGTATGTTGGAATATTTAGTTTTTATCATCTTGTCTAATCTGTAGGTGTTACAAGTTGTATGACAGAAGTTATATTAATTTTAAATAGTTTCTGGGGTGTTTCACACCCTTACATTCTGAATTCCGTCAAATCTGAAACAGGGCATGTTGGAATATTTATTTTTTATCATCTTGTCTAATCTGTAGGTGTTACAAGTAGTATGACAAAAGTTATATTAATTTAGGTAGTTTCTGGGGTGTTTCACCCCCTTATCTTCTGATTTCCGTCAATTCCGAAATAAGGCATGCTGGAATATTTATTTTTTATCATTTTGTCTAATCTGTAGGTGTTACAAGTTGTATGACAGAAGTTATATTAATTTTAAATAGTTTCTGGGGTGTTTCACACCCTTACATTCTGAATTCCGTCAAATCTGAAACAGGGCATGTTGGAATATTTATTTTTTATCATCTTGTCTAATCTGTAGGTGTTACAAGTAGTATGACAAAAGTTATATTAATTTGGGTAGTTTCTAATGAGTTTCACCCCCCTTATATTCTGATTTCCGTCAAATCCGAAATAAGGTATGTTGGAATATTTATTTTTTTACCATTTTGTCTAATCTGTAGGTGTTACAAATTGTATGACAAAAGTTATTAATTTTAAATAGTTTTTGGGGTGTTTCATCCCCTTATATTCTGAATTCCGTCAAATCTGAAATAGGGCATGTTGGAATATTTATTTTTTATCATCTTGTCTAATCTGTAGGTGTTACAATTTGAATGACAGAAGTTATATTAATTTTAAATAGTTTCTGGGGTGTTTCACCCCCTTATATTGATTTCCGTCAAATCCGAAATAGGGTATGTTGGAACATTTATTTTTTATCATTTTGTCTAATCTGTAGGTGTTACAAATTGTATGACAAAAGTTATTAATTTTAAATAGTTTCTGAGGTGTTTCATCCCCTTATATTCTGAATTCCGTCAAATCTGAAATAGGGCATGTTGGAATATTTATTTTGTATCATCTTGTCTAATCTGTAGGTGTTACAATTTGTATGACAGAAGTTATATTAATTTTAAATAGTTTCTGGGGTGTTTCACCCCCTTGTATTCTGATTTCCGTCAAATCCGAAATAAGGTAAGTTGGAATATTTATTTTTTATCATCTTGTCTAATCTGTAGGTGTTACAAGTTGTGTGCCAGAAGTTATATGAATTTTAAATAGTTTCTGGGGTGTTTCACCCTCTTATATTCTAAATTCCGTCAAATCTGAAATAGGGCCTGTTGGAATATTTATTTTTTATCATCTTGTCTAAGTTGTAGGTGTTACAAGTAGTATGACAAATTTTATATTAATTTAGGTAGTTTCTGGGGTGTTTCACCCCTTATTTTTTAATTTCCGTCAATTCCGAAATAAGGCATGTTGGAATATTTATTTTCTATCATCTCGTCTAATCTGTAGGTGTTACAAGTAGTCTGACAGAAGTTATATTAATTTTAAATAGTTTCTGGGGTGTTTCACCCCCTTATATTCTGATTTCCGTCAAATCTGAAATAGGACATGTTGGAATATTTATTTTTTATCATCTTGTCTAATCTGTAGGTGTTACAAGTTGTATGACAAAAGTTATATTAATTTTAATTAGTTTCTAGGGTATTTCACCCCCTAAATTCATATTTTCGTCAAATCTGAAGTAGGGTATCTTGAATTATTTATTTTCTATCATCTTGTCAAATGTGAACGTATTACAATAAGTATTAGGATTCACTTCAAGAGTATTACTCAACTGGTCCCCTGTAAAAAAATCGTTTCTCGTTTCTGATTCTGTCTTCAGCCACATTGAAATAAATTGTTTCTTTTATATAAAAGTCGTTTGTGGCACGTGTTTCCGTTGTCCAATAAATTTGAGATCTTGCAGGAATTATTCTCTCAACAAGTAGCACAACCTTGGGTGATGTCACGAAAATCTCAAAAAAAATTCAACGATTATGATTTGAAATAATATTGAGAATCTGACAGCAGTAGATTATTTAATACTCACCTTGGCTTAAATAATGAACACTCATTCGAATGATTTACCAGCAATCGAAATATTTCGAATATTTCAATAATCGTATACTATAACTTTCATCTGAATAGTCCCATCGCTAATAAGGATATCCCTGTGAAAACACTGGGGATATTTTATCTTTAAAAATATTGATCCGAGACGCACGCGATATATGCTACTTTGGACTGTATAATATATCTAAGTTAAAAAATCTATGAACAAAGCTCACCAAGTATGATTCACCGTCTAACTTCATAAAAAATGTGAGGTTGATAATTCTGTAATTTCTGGGAGGGTGTGGAAAGGAAGGAAAAAGGAATACAGAATAGTATAAATACAAAACACTAAAATTTCACAAAATTTTAAGATTTCTCAACGTCCATGTAACAACATAACTAATTTTTAGGAGAATGAAATTTCAACAGGCGCAAAAATCCACGTTCGTTATGCTTTTTCAAACACATTAATCTCTCGGGACAACAGCTGAGCTACCCTCGCTCCCTTCCGTGAGGGATCGGAAAACTAAAATAAACAGTGGCGTAACCACCCTGGAATGTCCATAGGACGGCTTTATGTTATCTCTTGTATGTTTATTTTTTTTATATAAAACGCAGCGTTAAGCTCGGTTTATACTAAAGTAGTGTTTAGGTAATGTGATGACTTTCTTCATTTGTACAATGTGTACAATCATTTGTACAATCTTAAATTAAAAGTAAAATATAAAATTAAATAGAAACCAAGCTACAATCGGCCTTATATGACGTATATTGTGTACAGTTTTTGCTGTTTTAATGTTAATGTTTATGATAATTTAATTATAAAAAATACCATCTTTCTCTCCGGCTTAAGGCAAAGAAGGTTCCTTACCTCTCTAATATCCGGCATGTCATAAATAACGAGCGAGTAATCTGTGAAAAGTTCGTAACCCCTAATAATCATTAACTTAGGAAACAATTTAGCCACCGAAGGTAATTTCGCCACATTATAAAAAAATAGGTATCCGGTAATTTTCTTGAGCTCTGGAAACACATAACCATCGTACTCAGATTCACTGTTCACTTTTTCGATTAATGAAATCTTTAAATAACCCACAATTTCAGTGCAATTCCTCAACTTATCTAAATCTTTAACGTTATTTCGTATATCCATTGAATAGCACGTTTTACACTCAACAGATACCACACGCACGAACAATAAAAATATAAAAAATGTATCGCGAGACATCGCGCTACCGGTCTCGTCAACTTACCACACTCATAACGCAACGATCCGCGAGAAACTGACTGCTGATTGTTTCAATTGAAGAATAAGACCGCCAACCCAAACAACAGAAGATTGCTGCGTTGCCGGCACACGTACTTTATATTTAAACACAGGAAGGTTATTAATGCCATATAATTATTGTGCTAATCTACATAACTAAACTAAAAAAACTGTATTTCAGGATTGCTGCACAGGAAAATGACAACAAAGTATACCTAAACTTCCCAAAATCGCATAGTACTACATCTGACATTTTCACTATCTTTCTCGGTAATAGACAGAAAAGCGTTGGTTAGTTTCAGCAGGACGGAGTTTACTATACAGGGTGTCTCACCGGGAGCTGCATACCAACGAAACTTGCCTATTTTAAATGGAACACCCCGTATATTTCTGACTTTTAGAAAAAAGCATAAAATTAAAATGAGTCAAGAACATACCCTATGCCTAAACCCAGCCGTTTCGAAGACATTTGACGTTTTATAAAAATTTTGACAGGTGCGATGGTTTGCAAGAACCTTTATAACTTTCTTCGTGTAGAAGATCCTCATTTGCTTTTTAGCATGTAGAAAGAACACAAGATGACTAGAGTTAAAATAAATTCGATAATATAACAAGTGTTCCGTATTTCATGTTAAATATTGTCAACTTCAAACCTCGAAAACTTTTTTAGTTTAAATGGAACACCCTGTATTTTTATATGAAGTAAAGTAGAATTAAATTCGCTTTTTCCCTCATTGGCATTGCATGGGTTAAAGTTACAACTTTTTGAAATATTTGCGATTTTTTTAGATTTTCAAGAACTTTTCGTAATAATTGCTATCTACTTAGCCATGATTAGAAACAATCAACAATGTTAGTCATTTCCTTATGTCAAAAAATGCCAGCATGTTTAAATTACACACGCGAAAACTTCTTAATTGTGTTTATTATTTATGGAGAATGTGATAAAGTAATATCAAAAACATGTATCACTGCCATGTCTTCATTGTTTACTGCTTACCATTATTTATAGGTTTTGAGAATCTGTTTACAAACCATGAGTACTGCAACACCCCCCGTCCAATTGCTGGCATAACACAATTAGCTGGTGGTTGTATTCATCGACCGGTAGCTCGGTTAGCAGGTGGTGAATAAGTGCTTAGATTGATCTGAGTTCTCACCAAATCTAGGCTGGGCGCCAGGACTTTTGCAAGTACCAAATAAGTAAAAGTTTACTTTAATAGGTGAATAGAACGTTTATCCTTGAATTTAGTTTGGGAAGGAAGTAGAATAAAATATATTATTAAATAAAAAGTATAATAAACTGGTAAGAATATGTACTAAAATTTGCATAGGCTAGGATGGCCTCTTTTAGTTAAAAAACTCTAGTTGGGGTTGAAGACCAAGAAAAAACAAAAAAATTATATGACGGTATGAGAAATAAAAAAAGAGGTAACTGATCTCTTACAAAAATTCTTCTGACCAAATATAAACTTTGACTGGGGACGAAGATCTTACGTAACTTCAAATGGGTCTGTCCTGGGAAGAATCCACTAACGGCTAAGCTCTGAATGAAATCGGTGTCAATTTGAATCACCACTGTCAGTACTACAGTTACCCTTGAGACGAAATGCCAGTTGTATAAAATATCGTTTTCCTGCTCCACCCAGTATATAATTATCAGTTTGATCCACCAGTTATCCTCTTCTCTTGGTCCAGGTATTTACATAAAAAGGGGAGAGTTTTATGAGATCAGTACTATAGGCAAAACAAGGCAAAAAGCTGTGACGACGTTTGAATTGACCAGCTACGTAGACAAAATATGAAAGTTAACACAAATTTGCAGAGTAAATTGCAAACTAAACAAACTAGGATTGGTATCCCACAATATTTTAGGAAGTTGAAGACTTCAAGTAACTTAAGAGTCAATAAAGGTTAGATTGAATAGAAAAAAATACTAGTCCAACAAATAAACTAGGTATGGCTCTGATAATAAACAAGTGAAATAGGTATACACTATATTTTAAGATATTTTTTACTAAAAGAAGGTAATCTTCAAGAAAATAGAATTTAGAATGTCTGTATACAGACAGACATATAGAAAGATAACGTAAATAAATATTTGCTATATATAAAGCAATATGATAATTGTCAAATTAAAGGTAATGTTAATCTAAATTATTTATTAGTTCCTCGTAGAGAGGTAATAATGAATTCCAGATAAAGTTAAAGAAAGATATATAGCTTGACTATATGTTTACTGCAGATAATTAAAAGTTAATCAATTGCCAGATAACTAGGCAGGTATTTTTGCCAGAGAACTAGGCTCCACTAGAGCAGCGTATCTAATTAAATACTAAGTAAACGTTCAAATAAGCACTCGATATTTTAAATTTAGAAAAACCTTACGCTCCAGAGGTCCGGTTGGTATAAAATGATCCACCACAAAAGAAATGCACCACATTAGGTAACTCTCACAAAGGTTATAAACAAATAGGTTTCCTCCAAAAAGGGGTACCAAATCCCAAATATCACCAGTCACCACTCTTCACAGAGCTACCAACGTAACTAAGTGACCTAAAACATCAACAGACAAAGACAGAAAACAACTAACTATGATACAAAATGGCAATATCCGTTGCCAGGTAAATCTAAGATTACAATAACCGAAAGTTAGTTTAAATTAGCACACGAAATTACTACAATATCAGAGGGATGTTAGATAAATCGCCAACACGGCACGATAAATCGATACTAATCGATATTAATGACGCTGTTCTACAGAACAACTAACGTGAACTGATTGATCACTGAAAAGCAAATTCGCCCAAGGCGTAAATTAATATAAATACGGTACAATATTATTATGAAAATTACCTCAAAGGCACGTTAAATCAAAATGGCAACTTTTTAAATAATGATGATCATAAAATTACACGATAATACCAGAAAACATACAAATTTTACCAGACCTCTAAACCACAGGTGTTGTCTTCAGAACGCTACACTAGTAAGAAGGAAGTAGCACCGTAGTGTTCTCCTACCTAAACTCGATTATAGTTTGGAAAGAGACAAACATTTGAGAGTACAGTATGAGCACTAAAGACAAATAGATATTTAGTCATTTTTATAAGTGTAAAAATCTACAGAACCAGCTGTTTCAGTAGATATCAGTGGACTAGACTGGCAGAAACAATTCTTCACAGAAAACGACAAACTGGAATGAAATGGCTTGCAATTTCGTTACAGTACAAACACTGGTTTATATATATATTTTTTAACATACACGTCAGCATAGTAATATTTTGCATATATAATATATGTCTAATATATGTGGCCAATGTGAATCGGTGATAGTTCGTCCGTCGTAGTAAAACACCGGCTATTTCTTGCGTTGGTTTTTGTGGAAAGCCGTATCATCTTCAACACATGACATTTTCTGTCTTTTAGATCGCTTAGATTAAAGCGAGAAACATGATTGTTGGTTTTGTTGGCACGCGACAGAGGCGGACCGCCATGGCACTCTACGCGGACACGGCCATCACGGCCAGCTCCTGGAGAGCGAGAACAGCCACCAGAAGACTCCAAGAGGCAGCTTCTCTTCTGGAAGAATGGTGCATCAAGTGGAAAGTCGCAGTCAACGCGGAGAAAAGCCAGACGATTCTCTTCAGGAAAGGACGCAAGGAAACCCCCACAGGACACGTTTCCATGTTCGGAGAAGACATCCAATGGCACGATTCCGTCAAGTACCTTGGCGTAATCATGGACAAAGGCCTGACATGGAGACAGAACACCGAAGCCATCGTGGTAAAGGCCAAGCGGACGAGAGCTCTCATCTACCCAATGGTAGGGAACCAGAGCAGGCTCAGTCTGAGGAACAAGCTTCTGCTAGTCAAAGCACTCATCAGACCACAGCTGACCTACGCCTCCGTAGCATGGGGATACCAAGCGAAGACCTATCTGAAGAAGATCCAAGCCGTGGAAAACGTGGCCATCAGGACAGCGGTGGGCGCACCATGGTACGTTAGAAACGCTGACATCTTCAGGGACCTGGAGTACACACCAGTCACCGAAATCATCCGGGATAGAGCGAAGAAACTGTACACCTTAGCTGAGGAGCACAGGAACCCGCTGATTAGGGAGGCCACCTCCTATGACCCGGCCGACGCACCGAGGCACAAGAGGCCGAAGGTGCAGTTACTGGACAACGGGTAAGTATTACTAATCCTTTCCTTACAGATGGACCAACCCACGGAAAAGACATGACGCAACCAACCACCTTCCCACACACCTTGCGGGCGCCGGTCAGTAAACCGACCAGCCCCCGTTGTCTCCCTGGTTCCGTGAAGGACGAAAGTGCTAAGAAAGCACTTAGGCCTTCACCTCCTAGAGCTACACAGTTCATCCTCACCTTGTCCGATGATCCAGATGACAATGTGTCAATTGACACTTTGTATACTGGCAGTCAATCCCAAGTCACAGAATATCCGCACAGTCCCTGACAGACTGATGACTACCCCCCGGGGGTGACAAGCTGGCGAAGAAAGAAGACGAAGACAGAAGAGCGCCAGAAGAGGCCCTAGCCAGCAGGGTTCATCAGCCAGGACCCAGGGAGGTTGGCCGAAATCTTCGGCATCGCTCACATTTGTGAGTGGGGCCGTTCGTAAAGTAAGCTAACCCCGCCCTGCACGAGGCCGGTCCAGGTCTACAGCGATGACTAGGGTAAAAAGGCAATAGTCCTGCCTGGCCCTAGCATCCGAGAACCGTCATCAAGCCAAATGGATATTGGCGCGACAGAGGCGGAGTTTCACTTACATTCTGTAATACTGCAGGTCCGCACTTAGTTTTGTTACCGATTTGTTTAGCAGTGCGTTGTAAGAGAAATTGTAATACTATAAGTATAATTATTTTATATCTGTTTATTTGCTGGCTTGTTTTTGAAAATAATTTAAGAAGGTTATCGTGTTGCAGTGAGTTGTGTAATATGTGGTAAGTGTAATATTATAAGTAATAATTATTTTATATCTGTTTATTTGCTGGTGGGTTTTTGAAAATAATTTAAGAATGTTGTCGTATTGTTTAGTTAAATCTTAGTGTAGTTTTTAAATGATTTTCTGATATCGATATAATTGGAATTAAAATTAATCTGTCTTATTATTCTCTTTATGTGTTTGTATTGTACATTCCACCCAATAATAATGCTACAACATATGAATCCTTATTTGATATGTTAACAGCAAATTCTCACTTGCTTGACGAAGATAAATTAATTATATTAGGTCATTTTAATATTCCATGTTATACAAATTATTTATCTACTGGTGAAATCTCTAATAGGCATATTAGTTCACTTATTAATTTTTGTCAGTTTCTGAGCCTTAATCAGGACAATAATGTATTAAATTCAAATCATAGACTTTTAGATCTTCTCCTAAGCAGGTCACAGATCTTGGTTAATTAATCTGGGAACCACCTCTAAGGACCCTCACCATCCTCCTTTGGATTTGTTTTACTTTAAAATTTTATCAGAGCAAATATATAGGTAAGCATGTCCCATCATTCAATTTTAAAAAAGTTAACTTTAATAGATTATATAATGATCTTTGCAATATAGACTGGTAATATTTGAATAGTTTTAATAATGTTAATATAGTTTGCACTCAATTTTATGATGAATTAAATTCTGTATGTTTAGAAAGCCTTCCTAAAACTATTCATAAAAATGCATCTTATTCCCTGTGGTACAATAAATCTATTATAAAAGATATCAAACAGAAATCTCGTTTATGGGATTTATTCAAAGATAACGGTAAAATACTATATCTTAATCAATTTAAATCCTTATGGTCCAAAATAAAAAGAGATATTGATATCGCACATAAAAAATACATTGAATATACGGAATCACATATTAGATCCAAGTCGGGCTACTTTTGGTCTTTTATAATAGTATGAAACATACAACTAATATACCAAATTCAATGAATTACGGCAATATTTCTTTCAATGGCACTCAGAGTATAGTTGATGCATTTGCCCAATTCTTTCAATCATCATTTATTATTTCTACTAATTTCTTCTACATACGATGTGACTAAGCAAGAGACTGCATGCAATGTACTACAACTTAGCATTTTAACTATTACTAAAGAAGATCTAGTCCTAAAAGCACTAAAAAAATTTAAAAATAAATTTACAACAGATCCAGATGGCATTCCAGCTTTATTTATTAAAATATTATGCCGTTATTTTTATCCTTTCGCTTTCCATTATTTTCAATTTAGCCCTTCAATTCACTACATGTCTTCACTACTTTTCCTCAAAAATATGTCCTATTTTCAAAAAAGGTAACAAAACTGATATTGAAGAGAACAGACCCATAGTTATTCTCTGCAATTTTCGCAAATTATTTGAAATTATTTTTATGACATAATCTCCCTTCATGTCAAATCTCAAATCTCGCATTGTCAGCATGGGTTTATAGCAGGTAGATCTACAACTACAGACTTGGTAAGTGTTGCTCATTTTATTGCGTAATGTATTGAATCATGGTGATCAAGCAGATGTAATTTAAACAGACCTGTCGAAAGTATTTGACAGATTCGATCATGGTCTCCTATTGCAAAAATTGTCAGAATTTGGGTTAATTATAAGCTGTCTTAAATTGTTTAATCTTACCTTAAAACAACATTAAATGTGAAGTATCGTGGTTTTTAATCTATTGAAGTGTTAGCAACTGCAGGAGTTCCACAGGGTTCGGTACTGGGGCCCCTGTTATTTATATTATTTATAAATTACATATGCCAATACCTTCAAATTAATGTTCTTTTATATGCTGACAATCTAAAATTGTTTGCAACTATTGACTATGATGAATATTTTGATCGATGATCTCTCAAAAATTAATTCATGATGTCAGAATAATAAGTTACCTTTAAGTATGTCAAAATGCAATATTATGACTTATGAAGAAAATTAATCCAATAAATAAATTGTTCATACAAAACTGGTAATGAAGCAGTTGTTAAATATAGCCAATTTAAGGATCTTGGAGTTATTTTTGATACAAAATTAACCTTTGATCCTCATATTAATTATATTACTGCTATTGCCTACAAAAATCTAGGACTTATAATGAGGAACTCAAACCATTTTAAAGATACCTCGACCATTTCTATATTGTACAATGCGTTTGTCAGATCAAAATTAGAATATGCTGGTATTGTCTGGAACCACAATATGATATTAAAATTTTAATCTGGAAAAAATTCAGAGAAAGCATGTTTAATATCTTTCATTTAAGACTGATGAAACTTATCCACCACAATCTGATTTATTAGCCAGGTTTGGTTTATGCGATTTAGTCTCACGGCGAGTCTACTTTTCTTTATTGTTTTTATATAGACTTCTAGCAAATCAAGTTGATTGTCCGAATATTCTTAGCTCCATACAATTCAATATTCCTTCTTTTCAAACTCACTCCTACTCCCTCTTCTATTTAGCGACGCCAAAAACGAACTCATTAAAATTTTCACCTATTTACAGTATGTGTTTAAATTATTTAAAGTGTCAAGTTTTGATATTTTCAGTTGTAGTGTTAATAATACAACACAATATATTCTGAAACATATTTGACGTATATTTAAGATTATTACTACTATTTTTTTTAAATTTTTTGGTAACCTACTATTTATTTTATTTTGTATTATATCTTCTTGTTATCCACTTTGTATAGTATTGTATTGTATTTTATAATTATTTGTACTTTCCTGCCTTTTAATTGGATGCTTATCTGTCTGGGTAGTGTATTCCTAAATAAGTAAATAAATAAATAAACATGTAACTCGAAACTGAAACTTTCACCAGACATTATAAAACGCATATTGGATAATTTTAGAAACTCTGGCTCTGTCAAGGCAGGAAATATTGAGAATAGAATTAAGAATTCGGTACAACAAAAACCTGGATATCAATATACAACAATAATTCCTAATGTATAAGGTTTATCTGAAAACTATGTCGTGTTGGAGATAAATTTCATATTAGCGCAGTGTTTCAAAGAGTAATACTTTGAGATCCATTGTGAGCATAATTCAAAAAAACTGTATTTACATATTCTGTGTGAGTGTAATAAACATTATGTGGAAGAGTCATCCAGACCTCTCAATATAAAGTAAGGGAAGCAGACAAATTATATTAGGAAGTGTAAAATTGAAAAATCTAAAATTTGCGAACAGGCCTGAGAAAATGGATATAGGATAAACTAGGAAGCGGCAAAAATTTTAACGAAAGAAGCTGGTAGCAAAAAAAGAAAAATTAGGGAATCGGTAATAACATTATTGAGTGAAGAAAAATGTTTATCTACCCCATTGCTCTGTAGATTTTGGTATAACGTGGTCACTGATGTTAAAAGAAGAATTGAACAAATATCGTATAATTTTTAAGTGGCAACAGTTTTATGTAAATATCTATGGATATATAAATATAAAGAAATAATATCAAGTTTCTCGCTTCACATATTCTATTAAAAAAGATAAATACATCTTTGAAAAAGAAAACAAATTCGTTTCCGAAGCGTTAGGAAAATATATTATTATTTTTTTGTCTCATTAGTTTTTAAAAAACACCTTCTGACTTATGTTTTGACGATAAAGTCACAAACTCAGGCTTATTTTTCCAATCACACTTGGTAACTAACTGTATTTTTTAGATAACCGAATGCATGTGGTAATAAGCCCACAAATAGCATTCATAAAATATGTAAAAATAATAATAATCAATGATAATTTTGGATTTTAATTAGATATAAAATTTGAAATAACTTTTTTTTGTTTAACATTTTGTTCCAAAATTAAAGATAAGGCCATTTACTTACTCTTAAGCAAATTCCAAGTATATGTAATTTTTGAACACCCTATCCTATAAAAAAAAACATAAAGTTTCTCAATGTAAATTGTATTTTTTAGCGGAGCAAAATCTTTTATGTAGAATCACTTTTTTTCAAAAAGTTGAATATTTTAGCAATTTCACCTCTTGTGAACCCCATCCGCGGACATACTGTATACTTAAGTTCCATTCTAATATTTAACAAAAGTCAAATTTTTTGACAACTGGTGTCTCCGTAAGGAAGCGTTTTAAAGAGATTCTATTATTTTCAGTCACAATATCAAGTCTAAAAGTTTTTTTTATTGGCTATAGAACTACCTCTTTACCAATTTTTAAAACCCCAGGCCGCCACTGGAAGTGCAACAAAAAGTTGTATATAATCAAAGAAACTGATAGATAAAATTATCTTCTTATGATGTTTTTTGAGATATGGCAACACCCAACTAGTTCTCTGCTACGCGACTCGGGTAATATCAGTGAGTTTTGTGTGCCGGTTTGTATCGTTCGTTTTCTTTTTTCTATTGCGTTATTGTTATTACTGTGTCAATTTTGAAACAAACACAGGTTAGTAGCTATTAGGAGATAATTAAATAGGTCAATAGATGTCAATGTGTACTTAATTTATCCAATAAAAATGAATTGTTGAGGAACGTGAGAAAACCTTGTTTGTTATCGTGCTCGTGCGCATTCGATTCCTAAGGTGATCTGACGAATAAAGTGGATTTTATACAAACACTACATCTGAACTTGTCAGTTGCAAATGGTTCACCGTTTGGGACTATTGCGCGGTTGCATGTATTTCTATTAATTTAGCAGCAGCAAAGTCGTACTGTCACTAATTTCTTAATGTAAGAAAATCGTACGTATAACGTATAACGAAACTACTTAGTACTAAGTAATCGCAAATGTTTGAATTTAAAATATCCTTATTTATGAAAACTTTTTATCACATAGATATAAAGTTTCTTCAGAGATATAAAGAATACAAAAAACCACAAAATCACCGCCGGGGCCCATTTTTCTCTGTGATTTTATGGCGTTTATACAAGGTGGCCCACCGAAAACAAACCACCCGAGTTATCTCATTTTGACTCAATTTTAGACAAAACGCTTGAACAGTCAATTATAATAAAGTACATTTCTTAAGGCGCCTACCCACCAATGAACACCGAACAACGTCGCGAATTGCAAGCTATCGCGAACGTTGTTCGCTTGACATTTCCATTAAAAATATTTGAGCTTACAAATATTCGTAAACATTTTGCGCGTTTTGTGTATAGGCTCCTTTACGTGTCAGTTGATTAAATGTTCGAAATATTCCCCACCAACTTCCATACAACAAATTTTGTAAAATTTTTCATAAAATGACTCGAGGACTTACCTCTTGGATTATTTACATGTACCTTGGAAATACCTTATATTAGGCTGTATCAAAAATACAACAAATTCTAGCAGTGTGTCCAGAACCTTAAAAAAAAAATAGAAAAGGATTTATAATTTTCAAAATTCTTTGGCTAATAAAAAATGTTGATATCTATAAATCTTTAGACAGATTTAATTTAAAAAAATTGATTATAATTGAAAAACCAACATTGGCACACACAGTAATTAATAGCATTTAAAAAAATAATATTATAATAAAAAAATGGTTAAATTCACGATCATCATTCAAAAAATTTAAGAAGTTCTGTACCATCAAACTATGGTAAAAAATGTAAAAATATTTTCATAGAGTTGTATTACACAATATGAAAAACTACCATTAGAAATAAGGAAAGAGAAGGATATTAAAAAACTTATTTCAAAATTAAAATCCGTATTCAAGATTAATCTAAATTTAAGTATACATATAGGGTGTTCCAAAATTATGTAGCCAAACTCTTACAGCAAATATACAGGGTGTCCACCTAGTGCGTGTTTGATCCATGACTGTAACTATTACAGATAGAAGAAAAAATGAAAACAAAAGTTGGTTAGCATTCATCACTCTAAAAATATTTATAGTCATACAGGGTATTCCCTTTTGGCTCGGTAGTAGTCAAATTTGTTAAGTTAAATGAAACACCCTGTATGTTATTGTATATTGTTTAGTGAACGTCAAGAGCTTTTCAATGAACTAGAATAACATGTACAGGGTTATTCATTATAAATTACCCACCCCTTATCATCGTTATTGTTGCCCATATAAAAAAAGTTTTAAATAAAAGTTGTATGGTTATGACTGAATTTTGTTAAAATGCCATCAAAAGTACAGTAGCGTGCAGGGGATACAAAAAAATAATGTTTTTTAAAATGGAATACCCTGTATATTATTAAATTTTTGGAATGATCCTTTGTTCCTGATTTCAAAAATATACCATATACCGTTTTTGAGTTATTAAACGTCGAATAACTTAGTTAAACTAGTTACTGTAAATATGGAAAAGTTAACATTATTAAAGTGAGCTATGAAAATGACAACTATTATGTTTGATAAGTGACATTTCTTTAATGAAATAATCAAAATGGTTTACAGTGAGGAAGAAAAAATCAAATATTTATATAAAATAGATAACAATGATTTATTTAAGAAATTTAAATATAAATAAATGATAACTCATAAAAGATGTGCGATGTGTCCACCATTATTGTCAATGCATAATTGATAACGTCTTCTTATATTTATAATTGCACCAGAAATGGCTTCTTTATTTACATTCAGATTGTTTATTTCAAGTCGAATCCTATCTTTAATGATTTGAATACTATTACTATTATTATTATTGACAATGTCTTAGAAATCCCCAAAAAAATTAATCCATAGAGGTTAAATCCGGACTGTTAGGTGGTCATTTAATAGGTCCATTTTTCCTTATCCATATTGGAAATACATTATTCAAATGATCTCGAACGGGTGGGACACTATGCGGAGTTGCCCCATCCTACATCCAAATCATATCATCAAGTTCGGCTTCCGAAAAATTCTGAAAAAGAATATTTTCTGCTTCTGGGATAATTATTTCCAGATAGGTAACTCCAGTTAAAGTATAATCATAAAATATAGGCCCAACAATTTTGTTTCTAAAAATTCCACACCAAACGCTAACAATTTTTCTTCCTGATTTTTTTATTTGTTTCACCAGTCTTTTTCTGTTGTGCTTGTTTTCCCACGACCTTCGATTCTTCCTATTAAAAACTCCTAAAAAAGGATGATTCATCAGTCCATAATATTTTAATAAAAAAATCGGGATCTTCATCAAACTTTTGAATCATCTGGCGACAAAAGGCCAGCCCTTTCCTTTTATGAGCCTATGTTAAAACTTGTACGGGTAAAATTTTATATGGTCTGTAGCTCTTATTTTTTTAACGTACGTTGGATTTTGGAATAACTTTTACCTAATTGATCGAGTGCATTATTTATACTACATTCAGAATTTTCTAAAAAATGATACAATGATTTAAAAAAGTCTATTCCGAATAAATATGGATGGACTTACCTTCGAAATGAAGCAGTATATCTGTTCTTCCTGGTTTGCTTGAACTAGACGCTTTTTTCTACTAAAACCGGAGGTATAATTCACCTTTCGGTAAATATTTTTGAACGTATTTTCTGATGGTCTTGGACGATTTGGATACAACACCCTATATGCCCTTTTTGCTGCACGTTTATTTTTGTTATTTTGTATATAACAAGTAAATATTTGGACTTTTTCTTCCTCAGTGTAAACCATGTCGATTATTTCATTAAAGAAATGTCACTTATCAAACATAACAGTTGTCACTTTCATAGCTCACTTTAATAATGTTAACTTTTGCATATTTACAGTAACTAGTTTAACTAAGATATTCGACGTTTAATAACTCAAAAACGGTATATGGTAGGGGTAACATATGGTATATTTTTGAAATCATGAACAAAGGATCATTCCAAAAATTTAATAATGTATCCCATTTAAAAAAACATTATTTTTTTGTATCCCCTGAAATCTGCACGCTACTGTAATTTTGACAGCATTTTGTCAAAATTCAGTCATAACCACACAACTTTTATTTAAAACTTTTTTTTCTATAGGCAATAATAACGATGATAAGGGGTGGAAAATTAATAATGAATAACCCTGTACGTTCTTTGAGCAGTTCAGGAGTTATTTGACATTATATAGAAATTTTGACGCATGTACACCTTTACAAGAAACGTTGTATTCTCTTAATTTGAAATTCTTTCAAAAGTTTCGATGCGGTAGTGAATTACCATAGAAAAAGGCTTTCAAGCCACATATCCGGTTTTAAACATTTTTCCACACGATTTCTATAATTTCATTATAAAACTCTGTATATTATTTCATATTCGATTAGAGAATTAAAAGGGCTTTTCGACGACCTAACATACTTAATATTTATTTTCAATGGTTTTGAGGATATGATCATTTTGAGAAACAAAAAACAAAAGTTCCCTATTTTTGATAAATTTTATGCAAATTTGAAATTTCCCCAATTCAGAAATAGGGAGCATTTACTGATTTTCGTAATTAGAAATTTTTAAAATAAACGTGAATTAATACATGTAGCTCGTTAGCGCAGTGAGCTAGAGCTTTAAGTAACAAACGTATAACTTTCTGCATTTCAATACCACTCACTTATGGATGTCTTCTATCTATCTATAAGAGTTTTTATTACAATTCATATAAAGCATATCAACTAATTCATTATCGTGAAAATTGATTTTTTTAATAATTATTCTAGTTTTATTAATACATCGACATATGTACGTACAATAAAAAAAACACAACTAATAATTGTCACAACTGTCACAATGAATTATGTTATGACTTCTGGCAGTTTCTTATCTTTTGTTTCCACGGTTAATTTGAAATTGAACTTACGATTTTTAAATATTGGGCGAACAAATAAGGAAATATCTTAAATTTATTTTTGTTCCTTAATAATTCAATAAAAGCCTTGAAAATTATTATGTTTTTTTCAAGTTTATTTTGTTATTCCTTTCTTGCTAGACACCTCATAAGGTGTCTACAAACACACGTTCATATCGTAAATTAAACCGGTCCCAATGTCTAAAAGAAATATTAGTGACATTCCACTAATGTGACTTTTTTGAAACGTCAAAAAATGTGACTTTTTTGAAACGTCAAAAATTACTTTTATTATAAACTCCACCACACGTCGAGATTTACTACGTGAGGAAGTTCTGATCCCCAAGTAATTGGCAGCGGTTTTTACAGTATGTGATGGTGAATGCTGACCAACTTTTGTTTTCAATTTTTTTTCTATCTGTAATAATTACAGAGTTATGGAACAAATACGCACAAGGTGGACAACCTGTATGGACTCAATATAAAATGAAAATACTGATGAATATGTGGTAAATAATACATATTAAAAGAGTTACACCTTCTCAAAAATGGGAAAAAAATATTGCTTATACTGTACCTCAGAAACCATAATCGATATTTATATCAAAATTTAGAGCACTTTTTTTTAGTATCTAAATAGTGTCCTATATTTACATTTCAAGAAACTGGTCAGGGGCGGTGCACATGGGAATTAGGTTGGTTATTAAATATTTTAAAATTCGTTAGCTCTTAAAAATTTAAGTTTAAGATAGTTTTTCAATCACCGAAAAATGATATACTTGTCTCATTTTGGTATTATTCACCATTTACGCGAAAATCAACTTCAAAAGTCTGATTGCACTGCAGGCTTCTTCTAATATAATTAATATTATTAAAAATAGTAGGTTTGAACATTTTCTCAATATTAAAAGCACGTCTGTAAGTTCTTTAAATGAAAAATTGACTTCCATTTTAAATGTTTTAACATTAAATTAAGTTTTGCTACTATATTCGCTTTGACAGATATTAATTTAATGATGGAAGCTGACTACACATAATAATATACATCACTATACCAGATGAATAAAATAGAAGCATTTGCTTGAAGTAAGAAGTAAAAGCAAAAGCTTCAAAGTAGAAGGTAGCAGTAAAAGCATTTGCTTCATTTTCAATGAATAATATTTTGCTCTTGCTTCATAGTAAATACTTCAGACTTTGTAGCCAATGCTATGTTTTAACAAGTATTATTATGTTATTATGTTATTAATGCCTAAATGTTTATTTTTATTCTTGGTATATGGTATTTTTTTATAGAACTTCGAAAAAAAAAATTTTTAGCGAATTTTCATCTGACCAACAATAAATATTTAAAAAAAAAATTAATTTTTGAAAAAAAGTTGTTTTCAATGAAATGTCATTTTTTGAAGAAGATATTTTTTTTCGAGAATTTAAAAAAAAATCCAATGAACAGGGTGTCGCGCTTAAATGTGATACAAGCCTGTAACTTCTTTATTTTTGGCCGATTTTAAAACATTTTTTTTTAGAATGTAGGGCAACAAAAACTTTATCCACGTGTGATACTGCTTTTTTTATTAGGGCAATACACGGTATTGCGATTTTTAACGTCAAACACTGCTCATTGCTATTAGCGATTTTTTTTTCAAAAAATTCGTTACATATTCTTATTCAGCATCCCTTAAAACATTATATCACCAAGTTTCATCAAATTTGGATCATCTTCAGTCGAGCACCCTATGTTACATGCCTATAACTTTATTTTTGGCCCGATTTAAAAAAAATTGTTTTTTGTGCAGTAAAAACTCAAAGAAATTGTTTTATAATGTTATTATTAATAGCAAAATATGGATTATAAACTAAAATATGGATAAAATCATCATGGAGTGCTCTGCTGAAGATGATCCGAATTTGATGAAATTTAGTGATTAGACGTTTTAAGGAATGCTGCAATTAATTTAAAAAAATATCGCTAATGGCAATTAGCAGTGTTTGACGTTAAGAAACGCATTCTAGTTGGCCGTATATTGCACTAATAAAAAAGCAGAGTCACACGTATAGAGTTTTTGTTACCCTACATTCCAGTTTTTTTTTTTAAATCGGCCAAAAAATAAAGGACGAAATACAGGTTTGTATTGTATTTAAGTACGACACCTTTTTTAATTTTTATCGAGATTTTACTAAAGGTGTGTAGGTCATGGAAGATTTGAATTTCATGGGATTTCGACATCTCTTCTTTTATTGGTCTGTAACTTTTTTTAAAAGAAAATTGACATATATCTCTTTTTTTTAATACATCCTAAAAAGGTTGCTGCGTCATAATTCGCACATTAGATGTTGCTTTACCAAAGCGAAGTTTACAACTGAGATACCTACACATTTATTGAAGCAAATGCTAAAGCCGGGTACTCATATGCGCTCCGTATCTGTATCTGTATCATGTATTGTAACAGTTACAGTATCAGTTCGCTGTATGTACGCCTAGGCGAATAGTCGACGTAACGACCTGCGACCATCTTGACCCGCAGTGTTCGAAGCAAGTTCACAGCAACATGTCGTCTCCAGAAGTATCCCGTCTCATGCAGTGTTTCGATACATGATCGGAACACTGACACGTACTGACTTGCGTTCCAGCTACGAACCGTCCACAACACTGGACCGTTCCTCTTTGTGTTCGCGGCATTTACCGACAGGCGCTCGGATCGCTCTTCATGTTCTTAGTAAGTTCGCGAACATGGAACGCAAGACGTACATATTCAAAATTTTGTTACAGTATCCGTTACAATACATGATACGGAGCGCATATGAGTACCCGGCTTAAGGTAGATAGTAAACACGCAGTTGTATTCATATAATTAGTTTCATTCATATTTGTTGAAGCTTTTGTCTCTAGCAAAGCAAATGCTTTTACTTTAAGTATCAAGTAAATGCTCTGAAAATATTAATCTATAGATCACAGATTTTGCTTCAAAAATAGGTAGTAAAAGCATTTGCTACCCTTTATTCATCAGAGTCAGTCTTTTGAGGTTGATTTTCGTGAAAATGGTAAATCCTATCAAAATATGAAAGGTATATAATTTTTCTATAAGTATTGAAAAATAATATTTTAAAGTCAAATTTTCAATAGAGCTAACGAAAAAATGTTTATTTATACACCTAATCTAAAGTCCCATGTGCACTGCCCCTGACCACTTACTTTAAAATCATAGGACACCGTTAATATCCTAAACAAAGTTACAGCACAAAGAATATTTTTCCTCCATCTTTGAAATTGTGTAATTCCTTTAATATAATTGACTAAATATTTACAAGAGTTTCGCTACATAATATTGGAACACTGTATAATATTATGTTTTTATTAAATTTATTGATATTTTTTTATGAATTTTTATATAATAATATGGTTATCGTATATAAATAATAATATAAATATACAGGTGGGGCAATAGTGTGTCCGACTTCGATATGTGGAGTTCTATGATTGCTATAAACTTGATTTAAAAAGATAAATAAACTAGACAAAAAAAGTCTATAACCGGAAATTATTTTCGAATATACAGGGTGAGCCAAGACGATTTTACAGGGTCAACTAAAATTTTTTAAATGGAATGCCATGTATAACAGAACATTTTTTTTAAACCTCTTTGTGGCCTCCTTCCACTCCCGTATTATTATTGACTCTCTCCCAACCACTTGGATATAATGATTTTTTTTTTTGTTGAAATTATGCAATTTATACGGGTATATTAAAAAATCACAACAGTAACAATTATCGATTTAAAAAAAATATGTTAGTATCAGTTATGACACATCTGTGTGATGACACTCAGCCATTTTCACTTCCTAAAAGTATACAGGGTGGCCAAAAATAATTTTTAAATTTCCAACTATTTGAACTGAATATTCTCATTTTTTTCAAATGGAACATCCTGTATATTTTTGAACGATGTGATGTAGAATTGAAAAACGAACATTTTTTTGTACGTACATCTCTATAGCTATTTGTAACCATTTTCGATTTGTTAAACAATAACTGAAGAATTTAGCAATAAAAATTAAAAATTTTTTTTTTGTAATTCAAGAGAAGATTATAAAAAGTACTCCACATTCATGTAATATATTTTAATAATTTCTTCTTATTGACATTGACATTTTTGTAACTAAATTAGACATTTCAAATGTCACTATCAATTTATTGTAAACCCCATTTTGTGAGGTCAAATGTATAAAAAATTTAATTTACATGAGCTTTATTAAATAAATGGAAAATATATTTTATTGACTTGATATAGTAGACATGATTTATAACCTTTCATCAAGAATATATTTTTTTGTAAAGGCAAATGCAAACAAGTTTGGGTCCCATCTCCTTTCAGTTGGCCAATTTTGCTCATCATCGAGTTTATCATTTTCTTTGGCCTTTGGAACATGTGTACCAAATTTGAAAGCTTTATCTCAAAAACTGTGACTGCTATCGCGGTACTACAGACATGCAGACAGATTTTTTCCATAAAGTTATGTTTTTTCATTATAATTCGTCGAGATTCGTCCAGAAATGCAATAATATTTTTTTCCCGAAATTGTACCTTTTTTCTTCTTTCTTTCATTATGTCTCTTCTGGTGGTACCACATTCACCAAATTTAATGTGTCACCTAAAATGTTGTTGACAATCTTAACTGCCAAATTTAGGAAGTCTCCCATTAGTGTGTTTTGAGTTTTCGCGGATACACACATACACACACACACGGACCGACAGACATCATTCGAAAAATAGTCAGAATAGATTCAGGAGGATTCAAAACGTATAAATCAATTAAAATCTCGAAGTCGAAAAAAATCACGATTACTACTTCCTTATATTAGGTATATGAAAGTAAAAAGGTGCTCTTTTCGTCCAGATATTTGAACCAAAAAACGTCACTTTTCTATAGAATCAAACAAAAAGTACTTTTACGGTTTGCTTCACAAATTCTCATATATCGTTTTAGATATAAGAGATATACGTTTTAATAAATATCGATAAATTATACCGAGGAAAACTGGCTCTTAAGGTAAAGACGTATTTGCATTGAACACAAAATTAGTGGATTTATTAAAATTTAACCTACCATTTTTAAAGTTTATACTAATAGTTTTTAATCAATATAGTAACCTCGATAATATTACAAAATACAAAGGACCCTGCACAAAGCTTACAGAAAATGGTTTATTGTGAACTGGTTTTAAATTGGGATATCTTGTCAAGTACGGGGTGGTCACATTATTTGAAATACTAAAAAAAATGTAAGAACAAAAGTTATAGATAACATGTATGTATGTTGTAATAAACATGTCGTCAGAAAACCAATAATTGAAAGTCGCATTCCGGAGATATGAACCAAACTTATGTTTTTTTAAGTGGAACACGTTGTATATTTTAACACCATCTGAAACGTCTTAAAAAAACTTTTTCAATGGTACACATAGTGTTTATCTTAAAAACTTTACGAGATATTAATTTTTATATTTTGTTATCATAAGAGGCCATTGAACATTAGATTCGTACAAAAGTTGGTATAATAGTTTTATTTTAAATTTAGAGTCAAGTGGGGTAAATATACAAAATGTAAAACTCTCAATTTTTCAGTTACTTATAAATACAAACTGAAATTTCCCATTTATGCATTAGATGTGTTTCTTGATCTTTTCAAAAGTACATGTTTTTTTTTAATTAGATATAATCTAAACAAAAAAAAAATAAATAAATAAAATCTGTGTCACCTTTAACCTCAATTTTGGTAAAAGTGAAACAGGTAAGGGAAAATGTGAAACAAGTCTGTAACTCCTATACTATTCAAGATAATATGATTTGCGGGATAAAAATGAATCAAGCGGGGAAAAACTGAATAAAAAGCATGTGCCGCAACCTTATTAATTTTTATATTTCAATAAAGAATAAGATAAAATGTATGGTGATGAAAATTACAATAAAACTCAAATACAGTTAAAAAGCACTGTGATTTTTATAGAAAAAAATCGTTCTATATAATGAAAAGCAGTGTAACTAAAGGTAAAAAAAATACTTGCGAACTAGGTACTAATATAAAAACAAATAAGACATTGTTTTATAAATATAAATCAAAATAAAAATTGGGGAAAATGCAACCCGTTAAAAGCTACACTACTGGCACTGGTTTTGGAAATACATATTTCACTCTATCAAATTGTGCAAATACGTGCAGTATTTGCACAATTTGAGGGATTGGACGAATTTTGTCTAATATTTTTTACTGCCGCGTTAACTCTTGCTGCGGGGTATGTGGCACATTTTTTTAATATAATTTCTAGGCATTGTTAACTAAAACTCGAATGAACTACCAATAATCCTTAACGATGCACAGTGGGTCAAGTTTAAGATTTTTTGGCCAAAACTGAAATGAGCCGAATTTCACAGACTTCAGAAAAATAGGTAATAAACAAGGTTCTTGTTAAACGTGACCTTTATTCTTGGGAAAACAGAAGACCCCGATTCCTATACCTACTCCATTTGTGTTCTACAGCTCAAGAAGGAAAGTCGTGTTTAAGTTTAACATTGTGCAATAAATATTCAGCGTTTACACGACTGTGAATTTTTGGTTTCTTTGTTTTCAATTGAACGACTCGGCCATGTCTGGCATAGAACAAGGTAAGAGCTTTATTGTGGGCAGTTAGTTGACCCGTAAGCTTCCTTCCTATAATGTTTTGATGATATTGAATGCAGTGTTCTCTATATGTCCTGTAAATTTCAGCTGCCTATAGCTGCCGTTTTTTTGAGTAAAAGCATTTTGAATACGTTGATTCAAGTGAAAATACCCAATTAATTTTAGAAGTATTAATATTCATTGATATTGCAATGACTGATCTATTTCAATTCATGAAGTTATTCACTAATCACTGTTTTAAAGTGTAATTTACACCCAAAACACATCATCCCTGTTAAAAAAAAAATTGCGTACCACCCTCTCAACCCCTATAAGTAGACAGATGAAATTGCAATTATAATACCTCCTCTTTTGCGTTTCTCTTTCAGATGCTAAAGCCCGTGTTCCATCTTATAAACCCAAGCGACTTGATTTATTCCAGATTTGGAGAAAATAATCTGGAAGTTCTAGTGAGAAATGTCAACATGTTCAAAATGCGGTATCAAGAGGAGTAATAACTGAATACTTGTTCAAAGAATATTTAGTTCGACAAGTACGACAAACTATCTTCAATTTTTGCGATAAATTGTTGAGAAGATGGCAAAACAGCCGAGGAAACGAAAATTATTTTCTTGCAAAAAATGAAAAGTGGTTGAATGAAAATTTCAAATTCCCACCAATTTCTACTAAAAGTCTGCCAAGTATTAATCAACCTTCAACGTCTAGAGGTGACAGACCGAGGAAAACAGTGAAAGGTCAAAAAGGAGAAAAACGAAAGAACTTGTTGACATACATGAACGAGAGGAATTAAGTCGGGCTCTACAGTTAAGTTTAAAATCTGCAGGAGACAAAGATGCTGCAAAATTGATAAAGGAGGCATTGCACACAACACCGACCCGACCCTCCAAAATTTCAGAAGTTTGTTTGAAGAAAAAAGAATCCGCTGTGTCATACACTCCTGATGAAGCTCTTTCCCTGTTTGTAGAAACAAAAATGGAAAAAAATCTATATTTGAAAATAAGATTAGGAGCCAAGTCACGGAAGGCCAACATATACCCAATTTACCATAAATTACGTGAAGCTAAAGAGGAATGCAACCTCAAAGCTGGTTCAATTTCTGTTTCGGAATCAATGATGGAGGTAGAGTTGCAAGCTCTTCTGAATTACACTGTATCTCGTATAATCAAGTCGCAAGAAGAAGTGATTCTAATTTTACTTGCAGAACTCATTTCTGAGCTAGTTTTAATTTCTAAATGGAGTTGCACAGGTCACGGTCAATATAAGCAGAGATTTGATGATGAAAATATTGATTCGGACATGTTTATAATATATTTCGTTCCCTTATTATTACACCCATCCTCATCAAAAGACACTGTTATTTGAGAAAATCGATGTCTGTCTTCAGTGAGATACTGTCGATCCATTAAAATATTGTTCACCAAAGAAACAACTGCCTTGTCTGAAGAAGAAATCGCCTACGTAGAAGACAAGATTTCAAACTTGGAAAAGACTAATGTGAACATCAGCGAAGGTAAACAAATCACAATCAAGCATGAACTAATACTAACCATGATTCACTGGATTGAGGAAGTAGTCGGTTCCTTGTGAAACATCTTGTAAATAATTCTTATAAAGAAATACACTGCTTTTAGATGAATCAAATAAACTGTATTTAGATACACTCTACATATGTTTTGGCTTTTTAGGCCTTTCTCAAGAGTATTACAGATAAATACTGAGTATTTATCTGTAATGCTCTTAAGAAAGGCCTAAAAAGCCGAAACATATGTAGAGTGTATCTAAATACAGTTTATTTGATTCATCTAAAAGCAGTGTATTTCTTTATAAGAATTAACCATGATTGATGGCAAAATTTGAAATTCTGCAACATTCACAACCTCTGCCCAAAAGTACTACATTTGAGGAGCCACTGCAAAAGAAATGAACCAAACAGATAAAATTTCAAGGAAAAAGTCAGATGTAACAACTTACAGGTTCGAATTTTCCACATTACATGCATGGATACGTTTTTTCGAATGTCTCCTTCACATCTCATATCGCTTGGATATTAGAAAATGGCAAGCGAGACAGGAAGACGTGGAAAAAGTAAAAACCCGAAAACTATACATTCAAAAAAAATCCGGAAAGAAATGGGTCTTTTGGTGGATCTAGATCAACCAGGAGGAGCAGGTACTTCGAACGATGGAAATACTGCTCACCGATTCGGCAAGGATAACAGGCCTTAATGTAGTTTTAGTAAGGCGGTTCGGAGTTATTTTACAAACTATTTCATCGGGCTTTAAAACTAACCCTACTGCATTTGAAACATATTGCCAAGAAACTTTCAAGTTGTACGTCCAAGAATATCCGTCCGAAACAAAGATCTTAAACATTATAGAAAAGGGCACACAAGGAAATTTTCAAGAATTGTGACCAATGAGGATTTGTTGCGTATGCCCTGGGTTTCATCTGATCCTTATATTACTAGTTTGCGACCCCCACCAAGAAGAACAAGAAATGCCTTTTCTGCAGAAGTCTTGCAACTACTTGCTGCCCCAGATATACCAAGTAGGTACTTCCACTGCTTATGTAGAAATGGAAACCTCACCTGATGTTGAAGAATCAGATACATCTCAAAGTAGTTCGAGTGAAGCACAAAGTGACTACGAAAGCGACTATTAACGATTAAAAGTTTATTTTTAAGATTTACGTTCTTGATTCTATAAAATGATAAATTATTAAATAAAATGATATATTATTAAATGTTTTTTCCTTTTTCGAGGTATCAGTATTCGAAGTTTCCAAATTTTATTCAATAATTCCGATTTCCGCCACATGAAACCCACTTCTGTATATCAGTGAAATTTTTTTACCGTTTTTCCTCGAATTTAAAGGTAATATTCTATTTGAATCCAAAGTTATACAATTTTATCTAATTATTTCAATTTTCACCCTCTGAAACCCACCCCCATATATCAGTGGGATTTTTTAATAATTTTTTCTCGAATTTGAAGGTAATATTCTATTCGAATCCAAAGTTTTAAAATTTTATCCAGTTATTTCAATTTCCACCCTTTGAAACTCACCCCCATATATCTGTGGAATTTTTTAATCATTTTTCCTCGAACCTGAAGGTAATATTCTATTCGAATCCAAAGTTTTACAATTTTACCCAATTATTTCAATTTCCACCCTCGAAGCCCACCCCTATTTATAGATGGGATTTTTTCCATATTTTTCCTCCAAACACCAGCTGATTTTGGGGCATTTCCAGGAGTGCGATGCTCTTATGCCAGTCACAACTGATACTGACTAAAACACCTGCCCACGTGTAACTTGTACAGACTTGCAGAAACTCGCAATTCAATAGTTTCATATTTTCCCCAGCGCTGCGTCATATTTTCCCAAATTTGCGTTTAATTTTTTCCCAAATGTTTCAACAAACTAATTTGCCAAAAAATTACTCAAAAAGGATATTATCATCTGTGATCTATTTAATATAATAATAACACCACATATAATGACAACATCCTTTATCCTTGAATGTCTTAAATGACATTGGGCGGGAGAGGGTTACACATTAAGAGACAACGGACATACATCCAATATCCGAGTATACTACGATTAATCTCTCTCACAGAAGAATCCCAGTGCCACGGCCGGGAATCGAACCCAGGACCCCGAGGTTTCGAGGCAAGTACGTTACCTCTAGACCACAAAGCCATATTTGCTAGTACAAAATGAATATAAAACTGAAACCTCAATTTATTTTGTAATTATAGGGAAAGTTATGCAACCAACAATGAAATTTATTTTGCAACTTTTTACACTGTGTGTGAAGAAACCGCTTGGGCAGTACAAGTTTGACAACCGATGTTTTATATGTTCATATTCGTTAAACTAAACTATAAATGAATAAAAGGGCTTTTGCAGTTTTCTCGTAAATTGAATCGTTAATTAATTACAGGCTTGTTTCACTTTTACCCTAATTTTTAAGTGTTTTATGTTTACCCCCCCTTTACCCTAAATAAAATAATTGATTGTCCCCAAAATAACTTCCTCGAGATGAAAAAAATTAAAAGACCATGTATTTCAAAATATATTCAAGTGTTACTCTTGGCTTGACGACACCATTATCTACATTGAAGAAAATGGCCCTGGAGAGTTAGCAAGAAAAATAAGTTATGATTTAGAGCATGTTTCAAATTGGTTAGAAAAAAATAAATTAAAATTCAACATAACAAAAACTAAAATACTCATGCTCATAAATAATCAGCAGAACTTCAATATATTTAAAGGCAGAAATTTGACATTGATCTCAGAAATTAAATATGTAGGAGTCATCGTTGATTGTAATTTAAATTTTAAAAGCCATGTTGATTATATCTGCCACAAAATATGAACAAAAAATTGGGGTTCTTAAACGTGTCAGTTGGTATTTATCCATAAACACAAGCAAGATGGTATACAATTCTATAGTATTACTGTATTTTAATTACTGTAGCACGATATTATATATGGCTAAGATGACGAATCTGGAACGTTTACAAAAGTTACAAAATAGAGCCATGAAAGTTGTTTTAAAATGTAGTATCTATACTAGAATAGACGATATATTAAAATGTTTAAACTGGATGAATATAAGGGATTTTCTTAACTACATGTTAATTTTTATACATAAAATTAGTAAAAATATTTTCCAAGTTTATCTAAAAAATATTTTGGTAAAATTAAGAGATATACACGAATATAACACGCGCAGAAAGGAGTGTTTTGTAATTAAACAAGCTAACAAAGCATCAACGCATTGTTCCATCTTTTATAAAGGTGTAGTAGAGTATAACAAACTGAGTGCTGACCTACGCAGCACAAATCTAAATACTTTTAAAAGGCTACTTAAAAATAATATGTTAGAGCACAAGCATATACAGGGTGTTCCAACCAAAAGTAGGCATCCTGAATAACTTTGGAGATAAACATTTTTTGAAAAATTGGTGAAACACGTCGACCTTATTTCCAAGGGGGACATATTCTAATGTACCTAATACTTGTATACCTATCATCATCCCTCTACCCTACACGGTCACCTCCTCAAAAAATTCAAATGGCAAGGGGGGTCGAATGATACATCTTTTGAAAGGTCTTTCAATTTCCTACATAACTGTGTATTTTTTTTAACTTTTATCAATTCGTTCTTAAGGAAAATAATTTTATTTTTGATAATTACACACAATCGAAATCGTGTAAAAAATCTAAAATACTGGAATTTATAAAAAAACTACATTTTTTAGTGCTCTCAAATCAACACGACTTTTTTCGACAAGAAACACTTTCCTTATCCGTTTAGTTTTAGAATAATAAAGGACTCATAAGTATTTGATAGTCCTTGTACATTGATTTGTTCACAACCAATTTTAAATCGAGATACATTTTACCAGAGTGAGTTCTCAAAATGGTTTATACCCTTTTGGGAGAGAATAGAAATTGTCAGCTTTTATTTTAAAAACGATAATTGTGCTAGAACTACATATATATAAATGAAATCACCCAGATAGAAGGGTTAGTTCTCAGTATGTTTTACAATTATTGACAAAATTTATGGAAACAGGTTCTTTGGAAGCAAAAAGCATGAACCTCAGCGACCGTTAGGAATGAAGCAGTCGAAGTAGCAGTTCTGGGTCATTTGCAGATGGATAATACTCAATCGATCAGGAAAGTAGCTGAGGCTTCCGGTGTATCACGAAGCAGTGTTCATCGAATTGTAAAGGCCCACAAATTTCATCCATGTAAATTTAAATTGGTACACGAATTAAACGAAGATGATCCCGATCGTCGGCTTGAATTCTGTGAGATTTTTAGTGAACAATTAAACAGTAATGCCAATCTACTGTACAATACGTGTTTTTCTGATGAATTGACATTTCAATTAAATGGGGAGGTAAACAGGCACAATTGTAGGTATTGGAGTGAAACCAATCCACATTTGTTCATGGAAACTCATACCCAAAGGCCTCAGAAGTTAAATGTTTGGGCTGGCATCTTAGGGGTTCACATTTTCGGGCTGTTTTTTATTCCTGACAATTTAAATGGCGAAAAGTACCTCGATCTGTTAGAAAATAACATCGACCCAATGATTACCCAAATCCTCGAAGAAGACGATAATCTTTTAGAGGGCGAACTGTTTTTTCAACAGGATGGGGCACCCCCACATTTTGCTATAGCAGTCCGTCAATTTTTGGATACTCGGTTTCCTGAGCGATGGATTGGAAGAAGAGGTCCTGTGGAGTGGCCCGCTAGGTCATCCTATTTAACTTCCTTGGATTTCTTTCTCTGGGGACATTTGAAATCGAAGGTATTTGCAACAAAACCCGCATCTCTGGAAGAGTTACGTGAAAGAATTGTTCGAGAATGCCATTTATTGACTCCAGATGTGTTCAGAAATGTTCGTACAGAATTTCAAGACAGATTATACTACTGTGTGGAAGTCGGTGGGGGTCATCTTGACCAATACATACGATAATTTAAACTGCTTCTTTTATTTTTATTTCCCGAACCTAAAATAATGAAACAATTATTTCTCAGGAACGAATCGATAAAAGTTTAAAAGTACACAGTTATGTAGAGAATTGAAAGACCTTTTAAAAGATGTATCACTCAACCCCTTTACCATTTGAATTTTTTTGAGGGGGTGGCCGTGTAGGGTAGAGGAATGATGATAGGTATACAAGTATTACATTAAAATATGTCCCCTTTGGAAACTAGGTCGACGTGTTTCACCAATTTTTCAAAAAAAGTTTATCTCCCAAGTTATTCAGGGTGCCTACTTTTGGTTGGGACACCCTGTATAATGTATATTTCTCCTTAGTTAAATATTTGTTTTTTATTTCTTTATTTTATATACAGGGTGGACCATTAATAATGGGCCATAGTTTAGGGATAAATTCTTTAGACCAAAATATGAGGATATAACCAAATATGCTTTAGTAAAATGTTGCTGTGGAAAAAGATGCAGGGTGTCAAAGTTGAAATTATTTTTTCGGTTTTTTTGCAATAACTCATCAACCTCTTGACCAGTCTTCATCAAATTTGGTAAAGGAATATTTTTTAATCCAAGAAACAATAATTTATGTATCACATCACGTTAGACCATAGAGGGCGCCGCCGGAGCTGTATCTGATGATGAATTTGTTTCATTTTTTTTTTACGAAAAGTTGTGATACTTCTGACTAGAAAGTCTGATGAGGGCGTCAGTTCCACGTAAAAAAAGGTACGCTTGGTAGAACTTGCTAACTCCAACCGTTTTCGAGGAAACTGCCGTTAAAGATTTCAATAATTTTTTGAAAGACAAATTCAAATTTAACGAAACAAATTGTATTTACTGAAAAAAGTACAAAACGTAAGTAAAAACAAAAGCCTAACAACAGCGTAAACTCTGTCTCACTTTCTTATGAACTAATTGCTGCAACTTAGAGTAAATGTTCGATATGGTTTCCACCTGTTTCTATGGCTTTTCTAATTCTTTTGATAAAAGATTTTCTTACATTGAAAAAATGTAATTATCATCAGCATCAATAGGGATTCTTTGGTTTTAAACACATTCACTTTATTAATAGTTTCCTGCTATATTTGTTGAAAAATGCATCAAAATATAACACAATATTCCAAACTGTTTTGCAGGTTATTAGCTGAACGTAGAGATTTATTACCGTCATGTTGGAAGCTTGGGCAAAGAATTAGTATTTTCGTTGTCGGTTCGAGGAGTAAATAATTTCAATAAAATTTGAATATCCATTTCTAGTATTGCCAACTGTCTAAATTTACTACAATTCGATTAATAATTGAATATTTGATAACTTGGTTGTTTGCTCAAATTAACAGACATTTGTGTAAAGTTAGGTTATATTTTGGTGCATTTTTCAACGAATAAGCAGGCAAATAATTTGTATGTGTTTAATAAGCAAAAAAAAAATTGTTATTAAATATTGCATTAGGCAGTGAGAAAATGTGATATTTTTGCACTTTAAACCCTAATATCTCGAAAATTATAGCCGAGCTGGAATTTTTTTTCAAAATTCGTGTTCACCAGACAAAAATGTGAATGTGACAGAAAAAAATAAAAAATCGAACTTTCTCTAATATACAACATTACCATACTTATGATACTGCTTCAATTCATAGAAATTACCATAAAAAGATGTTTTCAAAATGTCTTCATTTTTTCCATTACACATCATTTCTGGCATTTCTTATTTTCAACATTTGTGTCAAGGACCCCCCCTTAGGAAGCTCCTGGATCCGCCCTTGCCGGCATTGTTCGGTAATATATTTTTTTCAAATAAATATGAATCTCTTAAGTTAACATATAATAAAATTTCAATGATTGTTATACAGGGTGGGGCAATAGTTCGTCCGACTTCGATATGTCGAGTTCTGTGACACCTAGCAACTTCATTTAAAATCATAAATAAACTAGACAAAAAAGTCTATAACTGGTAATTATTCTCGGATATACAGGGTGAGCCAAGACGATTGTACAAGGTCAACTAACATTTTTTTTTAAATGGAATGCCATGTATATCAGAAAATTTTTTGTAATGATTTTTTTTTGGAAATTATGCCATTACACGTGTATATTAAAAAAATCTTTAGTCGCAATTATCGATTTTAAGAAAAATATGAGAGTACTAGTTAGAAGACATCTGTATAATGACACTCAGCCATTTTCACTTCCTAAAAGTGTACAGGGTGGCCAAAAATAATTTTTAAATTTACAACTATTTGAACTAAATTTTCTCAATTTTTTTAAATGGAACATATTTTTGGACAATGTGATGTAGAATTGAAACACGAAAGTTTTTTGTACGTAAATTCCTACGGCTATTTGTAACCATTTTCGATTTATTGAACAATAAATAACTGCAAAATTCAGTAAAAAAAAATTTAAAATATATATATTTTTGTAATTCAAGAGAAGATATTATAGAAAGTGCTCCTCGCGTTGCCCATTTTGATTGACATACATTTCTATGCGTCTTTGGAATGAGGTTTCTACTGTTCATAAAATTGCCGGATTTAATATTTATAAAAGCATTTATTATCCTTTCCTTCAAATTTTGGATTGTTGTTGGTGTGATGTTTTTATGGGCATCATGTAACATGCTTATTATAATACCTTCTCTTGAATTATTTGAAAAAAACCGTCTTTTTTACTTCTTATTGCTGAATTTTGCAGTTATTGTTCAATAAATTGAAAATAGTCACAAATAGCCATAGGAATGTACGTAGAAGAAATGTTCGTTTTTCAATCCTACAGCACAACGTCCAAAAATATACAGGGTGTTCCATTTGAAATAATTGAGAAAAATTTTAAAATCCTTTTTGGCTACCCTGTATACTTTTAGGAAGTGAAAATTGAAAATGGCTGAATATCATCACACTGATGTTTCATAACTGGTACCAACGTATTTTTTCTTAAAATCGATAGTTGTGATTGTAGTTTAATATACACGTGTAAATGGTATAATTTCAAAAATCATCATTACATCCAAGTGGTTGGAAGAACATCTATAATAATACCGGAGTGAAAGGAGGCCACAAAGAGGTTTCAAAGGCTGTTCTGATATACAGGGAATTTCATTTAAAAAAATGTGACTTGACTGTAGAATCGTCTTGGCTCACCCTGTATATTCAAAAATAATTTCCGGTTCTAATTTACTTATGTTTTTAAATCAAGTTTCTGACTCATCATAGAACTCGAGATATCGAAGTCGGACGCCCTATTACCCTACCCTGTATATTTCTCAGCCTATTATGACTTAATGATAATAAAAATATAAAAATTAATATCGTAAAGTTTGAGACCATTTTGAGACCTTTCAGAAGGTGTAAAACATACATTTAAAAAAACAGAAATTTAGTTCATATCTCGGGATTGCGATATTCAGTTGTGTTTCTGGCATGATTTCTGGAACATACGTGTAATTGTCTATAACTATTTCTAGACTTTTTTACATAACTTCAAAAATTAAATGGGATTCTAATGTTCGTGTGACCAATCTATACATGCAAAACAGAAAACCGAGCTATTAATTTAAATTACATGTTGACATCGAGGGTTTACGGCAATAATCCAGATCCGTCGCGGGTTATTATCTATTTCTTTTGTTGAAAGAATCTATTTACGAAGTTTCTATTCCTTGTATATTGTGATGGACTATACTAATAATTAAAAGACACGACGCACAACGTGGACCAAATGTTTATTCTGGTTGCACGAAAATCCCGGCCCCTTCGCCATTTTTTAAAATTGACGTTATGCTTTCTGCAGTTTGAAATTTGTTCAAAATAGGAAAATTTCATATATGTGACACAAGATTACCGAAAAGAAAACTGTAGTTTGTTTTAAGAACACTGTACATTTTAGAAGACGTATAATGAGGAAAGCTAGGGAACACTATATGTATAGTTCCAATGACTCAGAATTAACTAGACTAGTAATTCCCTATTCCTCATAAAGGAATTGTTTAACTCTGCTGCAATTCGAGAAATCCTACTATTAAATATCTGATGTGGCCAGCACATAACTTTTTTATACCAGTATATATCATCCTGATCTAAAAAATCATTCTGCTTAATTATTCACTTACCTCAATTAAATTTTAATAGCGTACCTTGAAATGTTTCATTAGAATTTTTAAATAATTAATTATCAGGGTCATTCAATACTGTCAATAATAATTCATGTCATATATTTTAATAATTTTTTGTTGTTGACATTGACATTTTTGTAACTAAATTAGACCTTTCAAATGTCAAACTGTTAAATTTATCCTAACCCCATTTTATGAGGCCAAATGTGTAAAATATTTCAGTTTACTTCAGCTGTATTAAAGTACTTCCTTGTAAAATATATTTTATTCGCTTGATATAGTAGACATGATTTATAATCTTTCATCAAGAATATATTTTTTTGTAGTCAAATACAAAAAAAGCCGATTTTGCTCATCACCGAATTTTTTATTGTCTTTGGCCTTTAGAACAAGTATACAAAATTTGAAAGCTTTATCTCAAAAACTGTGGCTGCTATCGCGATACTACAAACGTGCGGAATGATTTTTTTTCATAAAGTTATGTTTTTTCATTATAATTCGTCGCGATTCGTCCAGAAATGCAATAATTTTTTTTTTAATTTTTTACACGAAATTTTCTTTCATTCATTATGTCTCTTCTGGTGATACCATATCACCAAATTGAATGTATCACCTAAAATGTTTTTGACAGTCTTAACTGCCAAATTTGGGAAGTCTCCCATTAGTATGTTTTGAGTTATCGCGGATACACACACACCAACAGGCATCATTCGGAAAATAGTCAGAATGGATTCAGGAGGGTTCGAAACGTATACCGGGTGTAACAAGATCATGGTACACCCCCTTTCTCCTTTAGTTTTGAAGATAATTCATTGAAATTTGGGATATTCCTATATACATAATAAGCGGCACTTTTTGAAGTGATTTTTTTTCACTTCCAGTTTCGCCGGAAGTGACACTAAATTTCGATTTTTAAATGGAATACCCTGTATATTATTGAATTTTTGATTTGTGCATAATTTTCTGAATCCAACTATACTAAATAAGTGACATTTCAAACGTCAATATTTTTTATAATATAATTTTTAGTTTTCCATTTAAGTGTGCCATGACGGTTCCTATTTATTCTAAATGAACCGTGTACTGCTAGAAAAATCTAAATCCCATCAAAAATACTAAATTACGTGATTTATGAGCAAATAAAGTTCATCAAAATGGTCTTTGGGGCCAAACTCAATTTTTTGAAATGGAACCGTGGCACCATTTATTAGTACTATTAATAAGGAATTTATTCATATGTCGTATTAAAATGTGCGATAAATACAAACAATATTACAGCTAAGAGAAAATAAGAAAATACAATTTTGTTCTAATTAAATGTTAAGAAGTAACTAACTAAGGTGGCTTTGAAAACAATGACATATTTAGCTTGTCAAACATTTGTTGGTTTACCGGTGTTTTTATTGTATCTTTAAAAATTGTTTAAAATTCTTGTTAATTGTATTCAAAATGCCGCAAATTTATACAAAAGATGAAAAAGTGGACATATTAATTATTTACGGGGAATGTAGAAAAAAATGCAGGAGGGTAAGTTTCAAGTGCGGTTCGGTTTCAATGTGTGGCCTGGAATAATCGGTAGTAGAATCATTGGTCCAATAATATTTAAAGGACCCATGACTGGTGCCAGATACTTGGGATTTCTGCAAAATGAAATTGAGGACAGTTTACCTGAATTACCTTTTCATTTACGACAGGGAATGTATTTCCTATAAGATGGCACTCCTCTCCATAATTCAAGCATAGTAATTGATTCCCTTCAACGGAGAAAACGTAATTTCGACGAATGGTCCTATAAGGTGGCCTCCAAGGTCACCTGATTTAACACCCCTTGATTTCTTTGTTTGGGGTTGTTTAAAAAATATTGTCCACGCAACCGCCGTTACAACCCGTGAAGACCTGGAGCTACGACTAAGACGCGTAATTAATATCATAACGGCCCAGCAATTAGCGAACGTTCTTCGAGAAACAGCTATGCGAGTTCAGAAGTACATTAACGTTATTGGACAGCATTTTGAACAACTATTGTAATGTTTTGTGTTCATTGTGTTCATAATTAATGGAAATATTATTTTTAATGATTTTGGCCCCTTTACACCCTCTTAGACGGACTGACAAATGATTCCAATGTTTAAATTGAATTTGTTTCATTGTTAGAAATTATTCTGCATGTAAAATTTCACAGTTCAAGGATTATTTATGTAAATTTTAATATAATTTACCCTCACTTTTTACCCCTTCAAACCACCTGACAAATCATTTTAAGGGTTACATTTAATTAATTTCATTATTACGATTAATTCTGCATAGAAATTTTCACAGGTCAAGAATTATTTAGGGAAATATGAATTTTAATATAATTTACCCTCACGTTTTACCCCCTCAAACCACCTGACAAATGATTCTAATGGTTACGTTTACTTTATTCCATTACGAATAATTCTGCGTAGGAATTTTTACAGGTCAAGAATTATTAATGGAAATATGATTTTTAATGATTTTAACACCTTTACACCCCCTTAGAAGGGCTAATAAATGATTTCAATATCCAGATTGAATTTATTTTATTGTTAAAAATGTAAATTTTTATTTATGTAAATATGAATTTTAATGTAATCTACCCTTACGTTTTACTCCCCCAAACCACCTGACAAATGATTTTAATGGTTAAATTTAATTAATTTCATTATTACGATTAATTCTGCATAGAAGTTTTCACAGGTCAATAATTTTTTTAGGAAATATGATTTTTAACGATTTTACCTCCATTACACCACCGTAGACGGATTGACAAATGATTTCAGTGGTTACATTTAATTCATTTCATTATTGCGACTAATTCTGCAGAGGAATTGTTACAGGTCAAGAATTATTAACGGAAATATGATTTTTAATGATTTTAACTCCTTTACACCCCCGTAGACGGGCTGACAAATTATTTCAGTGTTTAGCTTGAATTTATTTCATTGTTAGAAGTGCTTCAGCATGGAAATTTTTACAGTTCAAGGATTATTTATGTAAATGTGAATTTTAATATAATTTACCCTCACTTTTTACTCCTTCAAACCACTTGACAAATGATTGTAATGGTTACGTTTAATTCATTTCATTATTACGAATAATTCTGCATAGAAATTTTCACAGGTTAAGAATTATTTAGGGAAATATGATTTTTATTGATTTTACCCCTTTACACCCCCTTAGACGGACTGACAATTGATTTTAGTGGTTTCGTTTAATTCATTTCATTATTACGAACAATTCTGCATAGAAATTTTCACGGGTCGAGGATTATTTACGAAAATATAATTCTTAATGATTTTAACCCCTTAGACAGACTGACAGATGATTTCAGTGGTTACGTTAAATTCATTTCATTATTACAAATAATTCTGCATAGGAATTTTTACAGTGCAAGAATAATTTAATGGTTTTTAATGATTTTAACCCCTTAGACGGGCTGACAAATGATTTCAATGGTTAGGTTAAATTCAGTTAATTGTTTATAACAATTTTGCATCGAAATTTTTGCAGGTCAACCAATATATTTTTAAAATTATTTAGAAATATGATTATTATGTTTTACCCTTTTCATTCCCTGGATGGCCTAGTCTAACATTGAGTATGGTGATTGTAAACACTTGACTTTATGATTTTTAACAAGTCTACATATATATTATTTGTGCAAATGAAAGATGTTTAAGAAATATTTTATTTTATTTTAACTTATTTTATTTTACCCCATTTCTAAATTTCCTGCCTCGTTTGTGATAAGCAGTGTTGGTGAAAGAAATCAAAAGATATTTATAAACAGAAATAAAGTGGAGTTCTTCAAAATACTAACAAGAATTTACGTATTTGTAATATTTTATTTTATGACTACGACTTTATCGATTATAGTCCTACCTGAAACTGTGGCTGTGGATGATTTCACACCGGTAAATATTGTGTACTTATTAAAAAGACAATGTAAATAAATAATACAACAAAGAAGGTTTAGTGCCATATTCCCCAGAAAGAAACAATTATGCAGCTAACTTTCCAGCCTTATTTTAGTTCTTGTTCCTGATCTATCTCATCGTAGATCCAATTCCTTAGCTACGCTACGCTGATGAGGGGCAATAACTCCGAAACACGTGTTCGTAGCTGCATAATTGTTTCTTTTTTGGGGAATATGGCACTAAACCTTCTTTGTTTTATTTTGAACCCCAATAAATCTATCTTGTAAATAAATAATGATAATGAAAAATTAAAATAATTGTTTAAATAATTTTTTTAACAATTTAATTAAATAAATACAAAAACGTAATAAATAATAAATAAAAGAGATTAAATAAAAATAGTAATAACATTATCTGCCGGTTTCAACATTTATTGTTACATTTAAAACTGACAATATTTTTAATACCATAATATACTTATTATTATAAAAGGTTACACATTTTTAAAAAAGGTTTACAGTTTACAGAAATTTATAATTAAACAATAGTAATTTTTGAGTAGTGGTGAAAGGTATGTGAAACTTCTCATATGGTCCAAATGCTACTATCCGACCGACATCATAGATGTCTCTGTGGCGGATATCGACTTGCGAAGCAAGTACCGAGAGCGGCGACCTCTAGCCCAGGTGGACTAAACTACTGTTATTAAATATGATTTGAACGAAACAACTACTCAGCGGGCAAATACCCCGACCTGCATTGGATTATACCTTCATATTTAATAACAGTAGTTTAGTCTACCTGGGCTAGAGGTCGCCGCTCTCGGTACTTGCTTCGCAAGTCGCTATCCGCCACACATCTATGATGTCGGTCGAATAGTAGCATTTGGACAATATGAGAAGTTTCACATACCTCTCACCACTACTCAATTTACCTTAGTCAGTATATGACTAGCAGGTTGGCCGCTATCATTTGTCTGTTCCATAACTTACGGCATACTGAGGAGAACTAATAAGTTCGAAACCGGTCTATCTCTGGTTAGGAATTAACAAATGATGTTGGCTACCGACCTATCTTGATTTGAATGTATAATCCAATGCAGGTCGGGGTATTTGCCCGCTGAGTAGTTGTTTCGTGCAAATCATATTTAATAACAATAGTAATTTTTAAAAAAGTAAAATTTACAAAAGATAATTTTGTATTTAAATACAAAATAGTATGGGAAAATATGTAAAATGTTATGAAAATAATTAACGAAAGTAGCGGGTGTACAGTAGAAATGCTTACATATATACTTATTTGAATTTCATGAGAATATATTCCATGCTTGACAGGCGTGTACCAAAAGGCTGTTTTCTTTTACAATTATCATTATAAATACACTAGTTAAACGAACCATTACATTGTATTGTATGATGTTTACACGTTTCTCTAGATATTCTTTATGTTATAGTTTGTCATTAAAAATAAAACACTAATCTTAATACATACACATCACCTAAGGAATTTATACATGAAAAATTTTAACATTTTTACTCTTTCTTACATATGTAATGTATTTAGCAAATAAGAATTATACTTTTTGGAAAAAAATAACATACTGTTTAAAACACAGTAACGGAAATGAAACAACACTAAGTAGTGGTTCAAGGGAATAATAGCTTAAACTTATTTCTAGGCGTAAACCTAATTTGGAATACACATATAAAAGTATGTCAGAAAAAAAAACATATACTGTAGGTAAATATAACCAAGGATAATGAAGTTGCCAACTTATAATTATTTTTTATGAAACATTTACACTTATGAGAAGAAATATTAAATTCCTTTGCCTTGAAACCATTAGGTGAACCAAAATCATTATAATTAGAGTTAAAATTAATATTAAAGAATGATGTGTTTATGAGTATTTTATCGCAAAACAGAGGGTGTTTCATAAGTGATGTCAGGAGGTGATTCCTTGGACGATTTTATAGAAAAAAAGTTTCTATGAACATTGCTCACAAAATGTATCCTTTCTTCAAAGTTGAAGAAATATAAAAGTTTTTGTGACATATTTTAAACGGCTTGACTTGCTAGGTCATATTGTGTCACCAGTAGACGCTGCGAGGTGCAACTGTATTCAATTTGGACACAATAGTTTTATTCTAAAGGTTGGTGTACAGGGAACCCTGGGAGGTTTTTCTAACATAACTTTTTTTCGTATGGACCGATTTGAAAATATGCCATATGACAAAAAATTTAAAAAGAATAGTTTTTTGATCCCTTGCATTTCCTTCGTAGCGGTTTTCACAAAAAGCGATTAGAAGCACAGTATGGCTCCCCCCCTTTACATGAAACTGTCTAAAATTTAATTTTGAATGTTATTCGGAATCAAGTGCGTACGTGTCATTAGAGCACATTAAATAGTTGGTTTTATCCATTTCGCAAATGTGTCACATTTGGCCAGGTATATTTAAAATAACATATCTAATATTTAAACTGATAACACCAGTAAGATTCTGTATTATTGCTTTTAAAGTTTACAAATCATTTTTGTAATGTTAATACTTATTTTTTGATAATAATTTTCTTATTTTAAAATGTACTTCTTTTCTATTACAACAGTACGCATGTATTTTAATTATAATGCACATTTATTTCAACCTAAAATACCAATACATATAACAAATAAATTATTTGTAGATATTTTTCCTTACGTAAAAAGTGACCTTTTTGAAAATAATTAGCATTAGTTCCTTTAAAAAAAATAACTTTCGTATTTTTTCTTGACGAAAATCCATAGTGTAGAAAGGCGAATTATAAATAAACGCGACAACGAGTTATAGCCCTTTTTATTTCTATATAATACACCGTAATTAATTTCGGCTCATTGGAGGAAAGCTTAATATATAAAAATGAATAAGGAATTTTCACTTTGTTCGTCCACCTACTTGTAATTTCTTTCGTAGTTTACATATATTTGTTGTAGCGCTGATGCTACGAAATAAAACATGGAATCAGAAGAAGTTTTTGTATTAACGAAAACAAAACAAGTACCTATGAAAACTTACAGTTGCAAGAAGATACGTAATGTGTATCTTTCAAAAGGTGTGATAAGACTATTCGTCTGTGTTAGTCAGGTTAGGGTATTTGTGTAAAAGGGTTGAAAGAGATACGAAAATTCCTTACTTTACTGCGGTCAATGAATACCTTGTTAAATTGCGGGCTATTTATAAGTTGAATTTAAAAGTGTCATTATTAGAAAATCCCGATTGTAAACTTAAATAATAATATATTATTGTGTTTCCAGGAAGGTATATTAGATTGCGGTGTCTATAAGTAAAATTGGAAGTGTAAGATATTGGGAAACACCGACCATAGACTTATATAAGTCTTTATTATCGTATTTCAAGATTGCTCGTTTGTTGAAAAATTCTGTTTACAAAATAAGTAAATTTATTATCGCCTTTCAGGAACGTCGTCTACATTTGTTAACTGTTAAAATTAACTCGCTACGATCTTGATACAGTTTGTTATAAGACTTCATATGATTTAATATTTCCCCTGATGGTGGCAATGAGCCGAAATTAGTTTGGATTTGCTCTTGTATAGAACTAATATATAGTTTAAAAAAACTAAAAAACACGCTTTTAAAGCACATCAAACTAAAAAGTGAAAAATAATTATTAATATAAACTGAAAACAATAATGAACGAAAAATACTAGTATTATTGTGAAAAAAGCGTGGGTTGCTCGATATACGAAAAATATGGCACAAAGCTCCCCACGCTTTTTTTCACAATAATACTAGTATTTTTCCTTCATTATTGTTTTCAGTTTATATTAATAATTATTTTTCACTTTTTTAGTTTGATGTGCTTTAAAAAAGCGTGCTTTTTAGTTTTTTTAAACTATATCTATTTTTCACTTTTTAGTTTGATGTGCTATGAAAGAGTGTTTTTTAGTTTTTTTTAAACTATATTTATATTGCTTATTGATGCTGATATTATAGTAATATTACGATCCAACAGATACTTCTGAAAAAAAAAATATATATTTTTTTCAGCCATAGACGGGATTTGAACTCACGCCCGAGGAGTCCGTCGTTTCGCGTCGACTAAGACTTGCGCCTTAGCCCGCTCGGCAAATGAACGAACTGAGAATCACGGAATGTACTAACAGTAATAAGCCACTTGCTCTCACGCAGAGGATACGTGAGGAAATTAATTATTTAATTCTGGCAATCCTGATCAGGATAATGATATAAACTTATCAAATTATTGTATTGTTACCGGTTCTTCGTAAGTGTACAAAGTTTCAATTAAATCTGTCCGTTTAAAGTGGGTCAAAATCGAGTCCAAAGAGTCGGTTACAAACAAACAAACATACAGGTGAAGCTAATAAAAGCGTATTAAAAAGTACTATAATTCATTGTCTCATTCATTTATAAATTAATTTTCTTATGTTAAAAACATAGATAAAAAATCTGTGTAATGTATTTAAAAAATCAATACCTATTTTTCCGCACAAGCTGAAAATACTTATGTACGCTTACATATTTTCGAAAGTATTTCAATATTTCTCCTGTTTCTGCTTTAGCGTAAATAAGAATGTTATTGACAATTGTTTTGACTCCATCAGCAACGGGCTATTGAGTGGAATATTTCTGAAATATCGAAATTCATTATTTATCTTTAGTAAACAAAGTTTAATGCGATAATTAAAAAAAGAACAGCAAGAAAATAATGAATTCTGAGAATCAAATGTTTAACTTGCCAGAACTAAATAATCATTTATTTCGCTTGGATTCTTGGATATAATTAATTTTGGTACTTAAATGGTTTTTTACTTAATAAAAAAATTATTAGATTATTATTTTCTCAACGGCTACCGCTTCCAATAACATTATTATTATTTAATGCTTAACGAACCACAAAAGATAGTGCGAAATTTCAGTTTTAAAGTGGCAACCATGCCGAGGTGAGGTAAGTCTTGGTCAACAACACATGTTGGTGATGTAACTCCGCAGGACAAGTAGGCGGGTAGATGTCGAGCCCCCAATCAAATATTATTGACATCAATAAATATGTCCTAAATTTGTCAGGGCCATTTCTCGAAGTTGATCTCTTGTTCCCATTGATATGAACAAATCGTTGAGGAAACAACATTTCATTGTTAATTTGCAACAGCCAGCCATGTGGAGCTTGTCAACGAGCAAGAATGACATTACAATACGTTTTTTCACGTTTTAACCCGATTTTGGTATAACAAATAGGATGTTTCAAAATTAAAAGATTGTGCTAATCATAGATTAAATATTAAATATACATAGATAGTTCATCCAAATATTTATCGCTCCAAATCTTGGACTCGAAATTTTTTTATCGACACGAACAACGCCATTTTAACATGGCAAATGCGTACCAATGGCCTTTTTTCGTTATAACATACTTATAGTTTCTAAACTAACTAAATTCTAAACAGGTACAGTTTATTTCAAATTTATTTGCAACATAAAAATCGTCGGCTTCTTTAATTCTTTTACCGTCGTCAAAGAAGCCGACGTTACTTATGATGTTGCAAATAGGTTTGAAATAATCTATACTGCTCACAACGATATAAAAATGCTGTAGTCCAGATTTTACAACGATAAATTTTAACATAGGATTGAAGTATCTATGTGCTAATCAACGTAGTATGAAAAGAAGTATGGAGTAATCAAGATCATTTTTACTATGCACGTAGTTATTTTAGACCAATAAATTATAGCTGGAAAGGGTTTTTTTTTGGGTAAAAGGTCCAATGTTTAGAGAAACTAGTTTTTCAAGTTGCCGACGTTTCGGTAAATTTATTACCTTCTTCAGGACACTACAAAATGTAAAATTATGAAACACAACAATTCATGAAAATACACTAAAAATATACTTGTTTAAGGCATTAAAATTTAAAATAAAAGGGTCGAATCAATTAAAAAACAAAAAAAAAAGGAAATTGTTCAAGAAAAAAAAATTTTTGTATCTGTATTATACTGATTCTGTTTACACATTACAATTACTTGATTTAAAATTTAGTTTTCAGCGTACTGCATAAAAATACATAAAATTGCAAGTAAATGTAGATATAAATTTTGTCCATGCGTTTTGTAGCTGGTGATGGTATAGGTATTTATATTTAAAAATATGTGTCAATATAACGTCGTTGTATTGAATCGCACTATTTGCCAGTTCTGAGGCAAGTACGCTATTCTGTATCAAGGACAGAACGTATAAATAACAGCGGTAGAAAAAAGAAAAAAAAAGTAAAAAAAAAAAAAAGAAGGGGCAAAACATCTTAAAAATTATTTTAAACATTACTATTTAAAACAAAAGATGTCATAGTTGGTTCTATGCGTTGTCATAATTTTTTTTATTTTTTTAATTTGTTGATTAAATTACAGGTTTTATTAGAGTTTATTAGGTTTTCTGTGTCTTCTAGAATTTACTGATTTAAATTTTTTAATATTAATCATTTCTTGAAATTATCTCTTCAAGGTTTCATTGTTTACCTATAACTGTGGTTTCATTAAAGTTAAATTCATGTTCAGAAAATTTGCATTGTTCAAGCAATGAAGTGATATTTATTTTGTTTTTATTTTTGACATCTCTCATGTGCTCTTTTTTCCTGTTTTTAGATATGTTTTAGATATTCATGCCTACACGAGGTGTAAGTGTAGATTCTCGTTGAATAATATATTATTTTATGTACATCCGTTGACTTTTTTTGACATTCGGTTAAGGAGTGTGTAATAAAGCTTGCATAATCTAAAGACAGGCCCGCGCCATATTTAAGGGGGCCGAGGCGTCGGGGGATGTCGGGGTGCCAAAAGTATAATGATAGAAAAAAAAACCAGAAAGAATTGTAATCTATTACAGGTATTTCATTCAGTTACTTATTTTTTACCTGTACCTGTACCCATATATCAGCGTTATGAAAATTTGGGGCGAAATGTATTAAAATGCACAAGGGCGCCAAAAAAAGGGCTAGGCACGGGTCTGTCTAAAGAATACATTATATAAAAACATGAATGATTGCGTTACAAATATTTTGAAATAATAAATAGCTTGTGCTAAAAATCGTTGTCTTCGACTTCTTTCACGGAACAAGAATTATAATAATAATAATACCACATGTAATGACAACCCCCTTTATCCCTTAATGTCTTAAATGACATTGTGCGGGAGAGGGTTACACATTAAGAGACAACGGACATACATCCAGTATCCGAGTATACTACGATTAATCTCTCTCACAGAAAAATCTCAGTGCCACGGCCGGGAATCGAACCCGGGACCCCGAGGTTTCGAGGCAAGTACGTTACCTCTAGACCACGGAGCCATTCATACAACTGATGCCATAACATTTAGTCCAGGAGCTAACGACCGTTTTGGCTTAGATGTTTCATAAAAGCTGAAAAATGCAAAACGATATTTCTTTATTACCTGAAATGGCCTGGCTGGCCGGCCATTGTTAGTTGCGTACTGACAATTTTTTGAAATTGCAAGAAATCTTATTGAAGAAAATGTGCAGTTTAAAGATTGAAATTTATTATGTTAAGTTTGATACCCTTTTAAGTAAATAAAAAATATTGTCAGGTGTCTTGGCTGGTTTTGAATTATAGACAAGCGTTCTTAAAGTTGAGTTACTAATCAGATATTTCAGGTGTTTGATAAAAGCTATAATTTATACAGTGTAAATTTAAACATAATTTACGTGGTCGCCCTGTCAATGCAAAACTCAAAATTGTGTAGTTTTGAGAAGAATTTAGTTAAGTTATCTAATAGATAGATCCAAAATATTCCCTGTGATCGTAAATTTCGTTAAACTATAGCCCTTTACTTATTGAAACACTTAAGGTAGAATGATAAATTTATTTTGATATTAACCTCTTTGGGGTCATTTTTGTACACACATCTAATGCAAATTTTGATTTGTGATGGTATCATATTAACATAGTTCTCCTGAACAACATTTTCTTCCAATGCAAAATCACCATATTTTGCTGTAGTTGGTCTTACATCATATGAGTAATGTAAAGTAAGACTACATAAATTTTGCATAACTACATCATTTGACTTTGTATTGCTTTAGCGTTAAGTAGATATGTTAATACTATATTCTATAAAAGCAACATAACATTGAATATGTTGTTTTAACACTAGCAACTTTAAAAATTTAAATAACTGTGTAGGCAACATATCTATATTTTTTAATAGAAATTATAGTCGGCGAGATGTGGTAGTTTTCCATTGGAAAAATCGTGTCTTCTTCTGTATAGATATCACCATAATCGTCATACGATGAACTACTTGATGCGTCGAATAAATAGACGTGTATTGTCGAGAATATTTGTAAAAAAAGTATTCATTTATAAAATTTTGAAGTATGAAATTACACATATATGTTTTAACAATTTTATTTTATAGAAAATGAATGCTCATTGGTTAGTTTTTATTCAACACCTTTTCTTATCTTTCCCAATTTTACAATAAATTGAAAAATAATTTTACCTGCGAAATAAATGTGTCTATTGAGTTTTAGAGTACAACATTAAAACAATTTTTTTAACTATTATTTATTTAAAAAAATAGGAATTCCTAACTATTTTTCAAGAAATAACTTCTTTCACTTTTACCATTTTAGTTAAAAACTAGAAACAAAATTTCTACTATTGAAATAACAATTTATACTGAATTTCGAAGTATGAAGTTTAGCAAATACTATAACAATGGGTTTGTGTTAAAAATATAAAGATCCATTACGATTTTTTTCATTATTCCATTCCAACTCCTAAATTAAAAATAACTCAATTAAAAACAAGAAATGTACGAGGGCGTAGAAGGGCTGGGTAAGGAAAAAAATTGTTTGCAGTAATTTCCGACTTTAAACTCAGAATTTTACTAATTTCCAACTTTAAACTCGGAATTTTACAAATTTCCGACTTTGAACTCGGAATTTTATTAATTTCCGACTTTAAATTCGGAATTTTACTAATTTTCGATTTTGAACTTGGAATTTTATTAATTTTTTTGACTTTAAAATCTGAATTTTACTAATTTCCCACTTTAAACAAGGAATTTAACTAAATCTCCACTTTAAAGTCGAAATTTTATTAATTTCCTAGTTAGATCATAGATTTTTCTCATACCATCATTAGCACCTATTTAGCACACTCTGAATATGTAAAAAAATAGAAGTGCTAATTGTTTAACAAAGTTATTAGTAGTTTTATATTTTTGGTGCCAATTTCACGTCAGCACCACAACCATCACAATTGCGAAACTTATACCATCATTTAGCACCCACTTAGCCTCTGAATATATAAAAAAACAGAGGTGCTAATTGTTTTAACAAAGTTATTAATAATTTTTAATTTTAGTGCCACTTCACACCAGCACCACAACCATCAGTGCTAATTGCGAAACTCATACCGTCACTTAGCACCCATTTAGCACCCTCTAAATATGCAAAAAACAGATGTGCTAAGTGTTTTAACAAAGTTATTAACTATTTTACAATTTTGGTGCCAACTTCACACCAGCACTATAACTATCGTTGCTAATTAAGAAACATACCATTATTTACCAGCCACTGGGCACGCTCTAGATATAAAAAACAGAGGTGCTAATTAAAATTTACTAAAGATATTAATATCTTTTAAATTTTGGTGTTAATTTCATACCAATCGTACAACCAGCGATGCTAATTGCGACACTTATACCATCATTTGACACCCTCTAAATATGCAAAAAAACAAAGGTGCTAATTGTTTTAACCAATTTATTAATAATTTTATAATTTTAGTGCCAACTTCACACCAGCAATACAAACATCGGTGCTAATTGCTAAACTTATACCATCATTTAACACCTTCTGAATATAAGGAAACAAAGGTGCTAATTGTTTTATCCGTTATTAATTTTTTTTAATTTTGGTGCAAACATCACACCAACATTACAATTATCGGTACTAATTGCGAAACTTATATTATTATTTAACACCCTCTGAATATGCACAAAGACATAAGTGCTAATGGTTTTAACAAAGTTAGTAACAATTTTATAATTTTAGTGCCAACTTCAAGACTTCAGCACTACAACCATCATTGGTGTTAATTGCGAATTTTATGCCTACCATCATTTAGCATCCAATTAGCATCCTCTAAATACCTAAAAGACAGAGGTATTAATTCGAGTATTAATTGTTTTAACAAGGTTATCAATAATTTTATAATTTTAATGTCAACTTCACAGCAGGAACCCCAACCACCGGTATTAATTGCGAAACATATACCATTGTTTAATACCTAATTAGTGCTCTCTACGCATATAAGAAAATCTCCTATCCAGTATCTAACTAGGAAATTAATAAAATTCCGACTCTAAAGTCGGAAATTAGTTAATATCTGAGGATAAAGTAGTAAATCAGTAAAATTCCGAGTTTAAAGTCGGAAATTAGTAAAATTCCGAGTTAAAAGTCGGAAATTAATAAAATTCCAAGTTTAAAGTTGAAAATTAGTAAAATTTTGATATTTAAGTCGGAAATTACAGCAAAAAATTTTTTCTTCTACAAATTCGTAGAAATGATCACTACATTTTGAGCATAACATTCTTACTTTTCATCAAGAAAAGTATTGGTTTCAGTCGAAAATTGACTGGTGAATTTCAACAGATCTTCACTTTTCAAGACCTCTACAAGCAAAGTGGTTTTTAAGAAGACGCTTTTTTTATCCGCCTATCTGTCCGGTAAACTCACTGGAACTGTGCAAAAACAGCTGAACCAAAAAGTCTGAAATTTAAGGTGATATTTTGGGTTCATGCCCTATCGTGCGCTGTAACATAAGTGATCAAATCGCACTTCCATTTCCATCAGAAGCAGAAAAAAATTAAAATATAGATATAAAAAAAGTTCTTACGAAAATATTTTTTACTGATTTAAAATCATGTAACTTTCTACTAGTCTAAGCAATAGCGTGCAAATTTGACGATGAAAGATTACCGTCTGTCAGTCGGTAATCAAAGAGACCATATGAGTACCATATTTTTTTACTTTTGAAATTTTTGTTATGGCGGACGGATTTGGAGGGGGGAACATTTTTTTAACCGAATGGTTACCGATATTTGTCCGCATAGGTAGTTAGAATATGTATTCCACATACCACAATTACGCAGGTAGACAAAACTTCTGGTCGGTGCTCGGTAACTGGAAATTGAAAAAAAATTTTTTTGTTACTGGACCAAACCTAGCGCAGAATGTTTGTTTTGGTGTCTAAGGTACTGTAGTAGCAGACATTTCTATCGGTCGGTTTTTGAGCAATTTTCCATGAAAATGGCGAAAAATGGATCAAAATTTGAAATGTTGATAATAAATAGTTAAAATTAGAAAAAACGTCTGCTCAGCCAGCTTATGGTTCACAAGGCACTAGAAAACCCCAACCTTAGCTGACAGACATTTTTGCCAAATTTAATCCCTCCAAACCACTCCTTAGTGTTAAAAGAAAAATTTCAGTTTTTCATATCTGTACTTTTTTTTATAAATATTAAAAAACGTCCCTTGGACATGCTATTACAGTAGAAAATACGAAAAATTTGAGCTTTGTAAGGGGTGGTTTGGGGGAGTTAAATTTGGCAAAAATGTCTGCCAGCCAAGGTTAGGGTTTTCTAGTGCTTTGTGAATCATAAGCTGGCTGGGCAGACGTTTTTTTAAATTTCAACTATTTTTTATCAAACTTTTCAAATTTGGATCCATTTTTCGCCACGTTGATGGCAAATTGCTCAAAAATCGACCAATGGAAAATGTTTGCCACTATAGTACAGTACTGTACACACTAAAACAAACATTTTGCGCTAGGTTTGTTCCGGTAACTAAACTTTTTTTTCAACTTCTGGTTGCCACACGCCGACCGAAAGTTTTGTCTGCCGGCGTAAATGGAGTATGTATGCGGACAAATATCGATTAAAAGAAAATGTTCCCACCCTCCGTATCCGGCCGCCATATCAAAAATTTCAAAAGAGAAAAAAGTATGATACTCATATGGTCTCTTTGATTACCGACTGGCAGACGGTAACCTTTCTTCGTCGAATTTGCATGCTATTGCTTAGATTATACTGAAAGTTAAATGATTTACTAACAATCATGTAATTTTTTCTAATTCCGGTGGAAACGGAAATGCGATTTGATCACTTATATCATTGCGCACGATGGGACATATACCTAAAACATCACCTCATATTTTAGCCTTTTTGGTTTAGCTGTTTTCACACAGTTACAGTGAGTTTATCGAACAGATAGAAGGACAAAATAAAGCGTCTTCTTCAAAACCTTTTTTCGATTTTAGATGTCTTGAAAAGTGAAGATCCGTTGAAATCTACAAAAGTCAGTTTTCGACCGAAATCAATACTTATCTTGATGAAAGGTAAGAATAGGTTGACATTTAGTTATTCTGTGAATGAAAAACATTTGTTGAAGAGAAAAAAGTTGGCTTAATATTATACTCCAAAATGTAGTGATCATTTCTTATTTTTAATTGAATGATTTCTAATGTAGAAGTGGATTGGATAATGAGAAAGAAAATGGTAATGGATCTTCATTTTTAACAATAACCAATTATTGTAAACTTCATGCTCCGAAATTAAGAAAAAAATGTTATTTCAATAGTAGAAATTTTGTTTTTGATTCATAACTAAAATGGGAAAAGTAAAAGAAGTTATTTCTTGGAAAATTAGTTAGAAATTTCTATTAATAGATTTAATATTATAATCCAAAACTCAATAGACATTTTTATTTCACAGGCAAAATTATTCCTCAATTTATTACAAATTGAGAAAGGTAAGAAAAGGTGTTGATTAAAAAATAACCAATAAGCTCTCATTTTCAACAATACATAATTAAAAAACATAGGTATATGTGTAATTTTATGCTTCAAAATTTTGTGGAAATATTAATTGGTACAATCAAACGATTGATAAAATAAGTAACAAAGTTATTAAAAAATATTAATATATTTTTTTAAATAATAAATAAATATTTTACAAAGTATCTCAACAATACGCGTCCTTTTATACGACACAAGTAGCTGACCATAATGTACTCTCTCGCACGCTCACACCTGCATAATCTCCTATCACTCGCACCGACGTAAAGTATGTTTTATTGCCTGGCACAGATTTAGAACCATCAAATTCGCCTGGATTTTTACATACGTTATTTTAAAAGTATGAAAATTATACCGTATAAATTACAGCTATTATCAAATACCTGATATGCTTCTATTAGTAACTCAACTTTATGAACGCCTGTCTATAATTCAAAACCAGCCAAGACGCCTGGCAATATTTTTTATTAATTTAAATAGGTATCAAATTTAACATATTAAAATTTCAACCTTTAAACTGTACCTTTTCTTCAAGATTTATTGTAATTTAAAAAATTTGCCAGTACGCAACTAACCGTTGCCGGCCAGCCAGGTCCTTGACTGGTAATAGAAATAGCCTTTTGCAAAGTTCCAGTCTTTATCAAACACCTAAATCAAATAATTGGTCATCTGTTCTCGCTCTAATTGGCCACATTTCGGAGAACACTTCAGGTCCATTTTCGCGCACAATTTTTGACACAATTGCCTTTTTTTGCAATTGCAAAGAAAATAATTTTAATAGATCTGAAGTGGTTTGAATAGGAACAAGATGACCATGGCCATCTTTTTTCCACTCATACTTTAAAGGATCAAGATGGTTGCCAATTCATTCCTGAACCTCAAAAGTTGGTAGTGAAATAGGTTAATGAGAAAATTACTTATCTATATATAATACAAAGCGTGATGTATATAAAGGGTGTTTCAATAAGAGTTCAAGGTTCAATAAAACACGATTTTCTGTAGCAAAATATTGAAACATTTATTGAGTTATAATGTAGACATTTGGGAGTTATGTATGGAATAACATATCTGGTAAATGGCCACCACGGCTCTGCTGGCACATGCGTACTCTTTTGGCGAAAATTTGAATAACTGTGTTGCATACATGTGGCGGTATTTCGTTGATATAGCGTCTAATTTCGGCCTTCAATACTTCGGTGGTTGTGGGCTTGTTGGCATAAACCTATGACTTCAGATAACCCCACAGCCAAAAGTCCAAAGACGTTAAATCGCAAGAGCGCGGCGGCCAATTCTGGTCACCAAACCGAGAGATGACACGACCAGGAAAAGACTCGTGAAAGGCCGTCAATGTTTCACGGGCGGTATGGCAAGTGGCACCGTCCTGCTGAAACCACATGTCGGCGAGAGCAATATCTTCCAATTGAGGCACAAAAAACTGGGTTATCATAGCACGATAATGTTCACCATTCACCGTCACTGCATTACTTGCCTCGTCTTCGAAGAAAAATGGCCCACTGATTCCTCCAAACCACAATGCACACCAAACAGTGACACGTTTTGGATGCATTGCTTTCTCATGAATCATTTGTGGATTTTCTGAGCCCCAAATGCGGCAGTTTTGCCTATTAACGAAGCCATCGAGGTGAAAATGGGCCTCATCACTGAAAATGATTTTGTCCACAAAATCGGCATTCACTTCTTGTTATTCAAGGATCCAATTGGTGAACTCTCTTCGCTGTGCATGGTCTGTTGGTAGAAATTGTTGAGTCAATTGGACTTTGTAGACATGGAGATGCAAATCTTTAGTGAGAATACGCTGAAGAGTGGCTGTTGTAACGTCCAATTCTTGTGCACAATGACGAATCGGCGTCCCTGGACTCTCGGCCACGCTCTCGCTACCTGCTATGATGTTTTGTTCTGAACGACCTCTCCGAACCAGTATTTTCGAATTTTTCGATTATTCTTTTCACAGTAGATGAATGAGGAACATTATTCCGACCGAAAACTGGACGCACTTTACGAATCGTGGCAATCAAACGTTCACCATTTTGATAATAATGTTTAACAATCAGGACGTGTTGTTCTATTGTGTAATGTTCCTTGTTTACTAACTCCCATCTGTCTCCTATCCACCTGGCATGTCATAATCTTGTGACATCATGACAGTCAAACTGACGTGCAATTCAAATCTTGTGCTCTTATTGAAACAACTTTTAAAAACAAGAAAAAACTAAAAGGTACAGGTATTGTAATCAGGGAGGAACTGACACAAGAAAAACTAGAAATAGTTAGAACAGCGTTAAATCAGCTTGGAAAGGAAGGAACTGTTTGGACTGATGGAGGAAATGTTTCTGACAAAATTAGAGGTTATACCTAGTTCGTATAAATTTTAAAAATGACTTGGAAGAATTGTAAAAATAAAGTAATATCAGTTGCTGGTAGAAATAAAATATTTTAGGTCGAATAGTATAATATAGGTAATTTACTATGTAGATAAAATTCCAAAATGAAAAGAGGGATTTATTAGTGATAAAGTTTTTGTATATTTGATAAAAAATATCTCATGTGGCCAGCACATAACTTTTTTATACCAGTATATATCATCCTGATCTAAAAAAATCATTGTGTTTAATTCTTCACTTACCTCAATTAAATTTTAATAGCGTACCTTGAATGTTTCATTAAAATTTTTTAATAATTGATTATCAGCGTCATTCAATACTGTCAATAATAATTCATGTCATATATTTTAATAGTTTTTTGTTGTTGACATTGACATTCTTGTAACTAAATTAGACGTTAAACTGTTAAATTTATCCTAACCCCATTTTATGAGGCTAAATGTGTAAAATATTTCAGTTTACGTCAGCTTTATTTAAGTACTTGGAAAATATATTTTATTCGCTTGATATAGTAGACATAATTTATAATCTTTCATTAAGAATATATTTTTTTGTAAAGTCAAATACAAAAAAAGTTTGGGTCCCGTGGCAGGCCAATTTTGCTCATCACCAAATTTTTCATTGTCTGGCCTTTAGAACAAGTGTACTAAATTTTAAAGCTTTATCTCAAAAACTGTGGCTGCTATCACGATACTACAGACATGCGGACAGATTTTTTTCATAAAGTTATGGTTTTTCATAATTCATAATTCGTCAAGATTCGTCCAGACATGCAATAAAGTTTTTTTAATTTCTTCCCCGAAATTGTACCTTTTTTCTTCTCTCATTCATTATGTCTCTTCTGGTGGTACCACATTTACCAAATTTAATGTGTCACCTAAAATGTTGTTGACAATCTTAACTGCCAAATTTGGAAAGTCTCCTATTAGTATTTTTTGAGTTATCGCGGACACACGCACGCTAACACGCACGCTAACACGCACACGTACACGCACACACACATCCACACGCACATCCACACGTACATCCACACGCACATCCACACGCACATCCACACGCACATCCACACGCATATCCACACGCATATCCATACACATATCCACACGCATATCCACACGCACATCCGCACGCACATCTACACACACATCCACACACACGCACCGACAGACATCATTCGGAAAATAGTCAGAATGGATTCAGAAGGGTTCAAAACATATAAATCAAAATCTCGAGGTCGAAAAAAATCCCGATTACTATACTTCTTTATATTAGGTATAAGAAAGTAAAAAATAAAAGTAAAATACATTTTACTTCCTCGCCCCTCAAAGTGAGGAAGGTATATATTCGTGAACAAATTTTGAAAATTTTTATTGCATTTCTGGACGAATCTCGACGAATTATGACGATACACAAAATTTTAGACAGAAAAATTTTCTGTATGTATGTCTGTGTGTGTGTCTGTCTGGGTGGTTTGCGATAGCAGCTACAGTTTTTGTGATAAAGCTTTAAATTGAGTACACACATTCTAGAGGTCAAGGAAGAGATTGACTTCGTTGATGAGCAAAATCGGTCCCAATGTCTAAAAAAAAATATTAGTGACATTCCACCAATGTGACTTTTTTGAAACGTCAAAATGTGACTTTTTTGAAACGTTAAAAATTACTTTAATTATAAACTCCACCACACGGGTTTTACTACGGTGAGGAAGTTCGGATCCCCAAGTAATTGGCAGCGGTTTTAAATATTTAAAAACCCAAACACAGTTTCATTTCACGTTAGTGGATCGTTTTTTATTAACTTTTAAATACATTTTTAATTAAATATTTCTTGGGGCTAATTAATTAAGTATTTCTCGTATTCCTTTTTTCTCTATCTTTCTTTTAAAAATGGCAATTAATTGTAATATTAAAATAATAACCTAGTTAAACATATAATATACATAATATAAAACACTACAGATAATTTTATATACACATACTTATTGTTTATTCATGAAAAAAAATTTGATATTACATTTTACTTTCACGTTATAATTATTTCTTTCAAGTTTTAATCCTAAAAAATTTATATAAATGTCTTTTAAATCAATTAAAATTGGTAATATTAATATTAGATCCATCCTATCGGCAATACATGATATAAGACGTGTAGTATTAGAAAATTCATTTGATGTTTTTAGCATTACTGAAACCTGGCTCCATAAAGATATACCAAATGATATTGTCAATATTGATGGCTATAAACTATACAGAAGAGATCGTGGATCTAGGGGTGGTGGCGTATGTATGTTTATAAAGAACTCATTTACAACTTCATTAATTTCATTAAATGATAATGCAGTTGAACAACTTTGGATTAATTTAAAAAACAAAAATAGAAAAATCGCTATTGATGTTATATATAGGCCACCATCCTAAGATGCAGATTCTTTTCTATCTGAACTTGTTTGCTGTTTTAGATGAGTTTGGCTTAAAACAAATAATAGACACTCCTACTAGGATCACAAGTATTACTGCCAAATTAATCGATCTTATAATTTGTCTTACATGAAGATTATGTTTTAGAGAAAGGTGTCGTCGACTGTGATCTCTCAGATCATCAACTGGAATATTGTGTAATTAAGGTATGCGGTAGAGGTCCTCAACCCAGAATGATAACATATCGGGATTATAAGAAGTTTAATTATAATTTTTTGAGCAGAACCTATTTTATAATATTTTTGACATTAATAATATCGACGATAAGGTATCATTTCTTTCAAATAATCTGAATAGTTAGTTTGACCGCCATGCACCGATTGTAACAAAAAGATTTACTAAATCTCCTGCACCCTGGCTGACTGACGTAATAAGAACAATGATGAACATTAGAGATAAAGCTTTTGCCAAATTTAAACGGTTAACTTATTTGAAAATTATTTAAAGCAGCGGCAACAAAAAATATGTATAAACCATAACATTTCAGATTATCTGGTCTTGAGATAAGCTGTGCCACCACAAGGTTCTATTTTGGGACTATTACTTTTTACCCTATATACCAGTCAGTTCATTTCATGTTTAAAACACTATTAAATTCATTTATATGCAGACGACACTCAACTCTATTATTCATTTAATGCTTCTGATGTCGATGGTGCTTGTTCTCGTAATAATAATGATCTGATTTCATTTCTAAAGTCAGCAGAAGATCACTGTCTCATGATTAATGCCAGTAAATCAAATGGTCTGCTTTTTGGTCCTAAACAATTACGTAATTCTATTAAAAACCGAGTTAAAATAAATATAGATCAAGAAAGTCTTGAAGTTGCTGATTATGCTAAAAACTTAGGCGTTATTATTGACTGTGGCCTTAGATTTGAAAAACATACAAATAATTGTTGGAAAATTTTTTTTGGGTAAGGGTCCTTATTTAGAGAAAAACTACTTTTTTTAACTTGCCGACGTTTCGGTAATTTTTATTACCATCTTCAGGGCAATTAATTATGAGTTTTTCCTGGTCACCATAAAATATATATAAAACAGGAAACAAACAGATAAAATCGTTGCGTATTAAGAAACCTTCCTTATTGTACTTATGTAACATATATACACATATCAGACTCTAGTGTGTAATGGTAATGACCATTACCATTACACACTAGAGTCTGATAATTGTACATTTATAAGTGATATATATATATATATATATATATATATATATATATATATATATATATATATATATATATATATATATATATATATATATATATATATATATATATATATATATATATGTGTATATATGTTACATAAGTACAATAAGGAAGGTTTCTTAATACCCAACGATTTTATCTGTTTGTTTCCTATTTTATATATATTTTATGGTGACCAGGAAAAACTCATAATTAATTGCCCTGAAGATGGTAATAAAAAATTACCGAAACGTCGGCAAGTTAAAAAAAGTAGTTTTTCTCAAAATAAGGACCCTTACCCAAAAAAATTTTCCAACAATTAATAAGTCGGTCTAAAAACTTTTCTATTACATATAAATAATCTTACTCAAAAGGCTTACAATGTTATTAAACTAATTTACAGGAACAGGCACTTTCTATCTCAGAAAATAATATATGAAAGTTTAGTATTGTCTTTATTGGATTTTGCCGACTGTCTATATGGCCCTAATTTAACCACATTATATAAAAATAAAGTACAAATAAATCAAAATTCATGTCTTAGAAATAATTTATGGTATACACAGACGGAAGAGAATATCACATAAATTAAAAGATACAGGATGGTTGAACTTGGAAAACCGTAGATTCCTTCATTCAGCATGTCTGTATCATAAAATTTTAATGAAGAAATCTCCAGAATATTTGTATAATAAAATAAAATTTCGGACGTATGTACATATCCTTAATTTAAGATTCAAAGGCCTTTTAACTCCACCACATCATAAAATACAACATTTCAAACGTTCTTTTAGGTATCAGATTTACAAAGTATATAACTCTTTACCCGAAAACTTGAAAGGAATAAATATAAAATGTTTCAGGATAATTTTAAAATGTTAATTTATAATGAAGAGATCAAATAGTACTTATTAGCCCCTACTAATAATTTAATGATATCTTTAGTCTTTAAGTATAAAAACAAAACAAAAAAAGTTTGAATTTGGTGCACCTATTAGGTTAAGTGGAAGAGCAGCTCAGTATTGTGCTGACTCTATTTTAAAACATCATTGTAATAAATTTAACACTATGCTGAACTTCGCCTATTATACCATTAATATATAGTTTTAAAAAAATTTTGTAACTCAGATTGTTAATTTTAATATTGGAAATAAAGACGCTATTATTATTATTAGTATTATTATTATTATATATAACGCTGTCATACCTGAAAATAAGCTTTGAGAATTTGTTGCTCCGCAGAGTTTTCAGTAGGAGGCACCGTAGCCAAATTAAATACCAATTTTAGTCCTTGCCAAGACGCAGTTCTGTTGTACAAAACATGTCTTAACTGGTTGATGTCATTAATATTTCCTAGAGACCGAAAAAAATGTTAAAAGATGTTAGGCTTTTCAACAGTTTAATTTAAATGAACCTCAATTTCTTGCCAGAATTCCTTGTTTTTTCTCAGTAGAGAAAGGCAATATTTGTTCCATTTATTGTACAAAAAGAATGTGGTATCAGACACTAATATGGCATACAAAAACAATATATGAGTCTTTAGATGTTCCAGTTTGTCCTGTATGCCAAATATTTTGTTACTATGTCACATTTTGATGCCTTGCCCAGACGAAGCATGCAATTTTTTTATTTTTAGAATGATGTATATGTCGAACCATTATATCTGTATCCTCGAATACAACTGTGACACGTTTTTTGGATGTAGATAATTGTACTGCAGTTCAAGTAATAAGCAAATTAATTTTCTAAAATAATGACCAAATACTTTTAAAAATATACCTAAAGTAGAGAAAACCGCAAAGAGATAGGAAAATGACCACATTTTTTTTTTTTTTTGTTATAGAAAATATGTTTAAATAAAAAACATTTGTTTTTCATTTTTCACAAAAAGCATCTCTCGTATTTCTTTCATAAAGCGCATGATTACTAACATATCCAGAAGACAACCAAGATGGCGGCTATTTTTCCAAACTTCCCCCACTGGGAGCGAATGGGAGATTTGGCAGGTTAAACAGGACGTTATTGTCTAAATATTCACGCTGAGATAAGCTTGTTACTAATTTTTTCTACCTCACCCCATATATCCATCCAAATTCACAATACATACATAGTTGAGGTGCACGTCATTACTAACTAGTCGAAGTTCTCTGCGTCTATGCTTGTGGCCGCAGGTGAGCATCTCTATTCATAAGATGTCGAGATACGTTTTTTGATTAAAAATAAAACAATAAAAAAAATAGCATCGATAAATTGAAGGTCGGCCAACAGATTAAAATTAATCTTAAATTTATTGTATACAACATAAATATTTTTCGTGTTCATTACACGCATATAATTGCTTAATTTGTCACTAGGTTTTGTTGCACTCGTATTTTTCTTGAAAATACAATAGGATATCAAAAATATGCAATTTTTTAATTTTTAGTAACTTATTGTTTTATGTTTCAGAGATGGAATCCATGATAATAGGAATATTAACAGGTGAGTTTTATATTTGATTATTCTATAAAATATTTTAAATTTTGTATGCATCTGAAGGATTGACATTAATAAAAAATATGAAAATAACACAACAAATATGTTCTGTTTACTAATTTGTGTCTGGTGAATTCAGAACTGAAAATTATGTTTGTCCATCACGTACAGATTTTTGACACTATATTTTTTAAATATAATGCATTTAATACCGTGTGTCCCAAATTCGAAACTCAACATTGTGATCTCAGAAACCGTAAGAGCTGCAAGGTCGGTTAAATGGGATAAGTGTTAGCAAATTTTATGCTGATTCCAAATCCGTTAATAAATCACGACTAACTGAAACCGTTTTTGGGTTTTCCAAAAAAAACGAAAATTTTGTGATTTCTCTTTTTGGCTGTAGCCAAATAATCCTTGGTCAGACAGATTTTAGACTTTTACATTATTAGGACACTTTTTGGAGATTAATATTTTGGTGTAGAAAAGAATGTTCGATATTCTTTTGTTTTCGAGGTATCCGAGGTAACTTTTGTTTTTCTATGGCAGCCATATTGGATTTTTCAGATTGCGGTTAAAAAGAGCTTTCAAATTATGTAGCACATGCCGAGGAAAAATTGTTTTTCAAGGGACTAATTTAAGAAAAGTTATCCATTGCTTAACAAGACAAAATAGTAGGCCATGGAAAATCAAAAAGTTATTTTGATTTCATGGATATACCTAATACCAACCGTTATAAAAAATAACCATAATATGGAGAACATTTTTTAATAACAGCAAGTTAACATAATAGAAGAAATGATAGTAAAGAAGTAAGAAGATTTAATAAAACTGTTCAATATGACTTGCATTTAGCTGAATATATTTTTAGCATCTCCTCCTAACTGAGCTGATTACTCTTCTGAGAGTATTGGTATTTATTGTGCCGAAAACGTCCCTAGCTCTGTCTTCCAAAATATCGATAGCTTCCGAGCTTTAAAAAATCATTCACTTTATTTTTCACCGTACCCCATAAATAGAAATCAGGAAGGGTTATATCAGGCGAGAGAAGTGGCCACAATACTGGTCCTCTATTTGAAGTTATGCCGTTACCAAAATTTTCCTGCAATATCCGTCTAACATTATTAGTATTATGTGGGTCATTCTACAATAAGAGATTTTGAGTCCATTGAGGATGCGGCCAAGGGGAAAAGTTGGAGTTTTTTGATTAAACACATATATTACGATTTTAGTCCCTTTTATGTACACATTCACGTAAGGGCAAGTCACTTTATACATTTTTGGTTACTTTTTAGAAGGCCAGGGTAAATACATCGGGCAGGGTTGAGACATCAAGATCAGGGTAGATACTGTTTTGACCAGGGGAGAGACTTTGACGTAATAAAACAATGAATAAAATCAACTTTTATTAAACATTGTACTCATTTTTGTATTACAGCCTTTCCTTAAAGTATTCTTTTATCAATACTAATTAAGTAGACTAGCGCCTTTTAATTGATAATCAGACTTGTGATAATCAGACTTGTGATAATCAGAATAATTTTCATATTACATATACTTATACTATACCTTTCATTAAATCAACAAGTTTTACTCATGACATAAAATAAAAAAAATAACATAACAAATTAAAGGGCATTCTCTTGCCTATATGAACAAAAAAAAATATGCTTAAGCGTTCTCAAACACATCCACCGATTTTTTCAAAGAGTAGAACATCCTCTAATATTACACTTCTACATGAAAGATTTGTGGAGATTGCTTAAAATATCCAAAAGAACTCTCTTTTGTTTGCGGTCTCCTTTCTTCGTCACATAGTGTCTTTTACCGGCACATAACCTCGTATTAGAATCATCTTCAAGAAAATTTATAATTTTCATTTTCATTATTTCATAGCTTGTTTTCACCTTGTGTTTAGTTTCCATCAGTCGTACTTTTCCAAATTTTCTCAAAGGTTTCATATTTTTTTTCGTTCTGTAGTATGCCATATTTATTTACCAATTTCCCACTTATAATTCTTTTAAAAATTCGTTTTTCCTTTTCATTTGGAAGAGCAGAATAATTTTCTTTCAATTGTTGATTGAGTACTTCTGCAAACAGTAATTTTTTCTTTATTGTGACTCTGGCATTTGGAGAATTCATCACTTTACTGTTAGGTGTAAGTTTTTCAGGCTTTTGTAATCTTTGTAATTTTTATTTGTAACGCGCTAATTTAGTCTTTAGATTATTTATTGTTTCATCTTTTTTTTTTATTAATTAAATATCTTTGTCTTCTAGCTCGGTCTGATTTAATTTTAGCAGCTATAACACTTCTATCAAAAGTCCCTTGAGCATCATCATCCGAAATAGATGGTGTTACCGGGACATTAGTAACATTTTGAAGGGCAAGTCGTTGCCTACGTTCTTTTCCTTTTTTATCCATTTCTTTCGTGCCTTACGTTGCTCTCTGGGAGTCATTTGGTCGACAGTTTTTATTATTCCTTTCTCCTTCTTTTTTAAATAAATATTTTTCCTTATCTTTTTGTTTTTGCAATTCATACTTTTCTGGATCATTTTTAATCCTTTGATAGCGTAATCTTTCTGCTTGACGATTCTTCTCTAATCGTTCTTCACTTGTTAACTTTTTGCGTGATGAAATGATCTTTAAATAAAAAAAAATCTTTAAAATCGGATCATAAACAAAGAAATTATCCGCGAACACACAAAAAAAATATGACTGATGAACTGAGAACCTCCTTTATTTTTTTTACCATATTCCTTTTTTTTATCATAATCATTTAAAACGCTTCTTGAGAACGTTGATAGAAGTTAGCTATATCTGAATTAGTTTGCACAAACATCTTATGATCCACATTATCTCCCCCTGGTCAGTGAGTATCTCCCCCTGGTAGTTATCTTGCCAGGGGAAATACGGCAGAGGAGAGACGTTTTCGTGACAAATTTAAAATTTTTAACTGACGGAAGGTAATATTGGGTTAATAATATATCACACCACAACTATTACAGTATTGTTGAATTAAGGCAGTAAATGCAAATAAATTAAGTGAATTTTATAAATTTTACGACTTACCAGTGGAGAGACACAATAACCTTACAAAACCACTGCACCGCACTGTCGCGTCGCGCCAACTAACAAATGACAGCGATTTAACGGCTCGTGTGTTTAGTATTACTAACTTCACGTTGATACGCGTCCTTGAACGCTACTTCGAATATGGCCGTTTCATATTTCTGTTTGTATTAACAGACCAAAATTCGCCAGGGTAGATACGCAAAAAAAGCGAGACAAAAATGAAGTTCGAAAATTATTGAAAATAAACAGTATTTTACCTTTATAATACTTAAGTATACTTGTTCAAATTCATGCTAAATATACTTTAATTTGGCAACTGCGACAAAAAGATAATTACTGTCTGCATGTTTAACTAAAAACGTCAAGGGGACAGGCCAGGGTAGAGACTTTTTCAGAGTTAAATATGGAATTTCAGGAATACGTACTCTAATTGGGCATTTAATCATAATGCTATTTATAAAATACATTAAGATGCGGTGATTTATTGCATAAAATGACAACACGTAGAATAAAAAAGATATTTTATAATGATTGCCGTACACATTACCTCTTATTGTAGAATGACCCATGTACAGGACAGCCATCTTGTTGAAACCACAATTCGTTTATTTCTTGTTCTGTAAAAGACTTATCTGGGGTAAAACTTGATTATCTAGAAGTTCATGATAAGTTGCTCCCGTTAAATTGTTGTGAAAAATGAATGGACCAATTAAATGGAGATCTAAAAATAATAATTAAGGAAAGGGTTACAGGCAGATCATAGGAGTAGAATACGAAGAGAAAAGGTAATACCTATCATGCCGCGCACCAAACATTGAATCCAAACCTGGTTTGGGATCTTCATTGCGTAATTACATGCAGATTTTCTGTGGCCCAGTGGTGATAATTGTGCTTGTTAAAGGCTCCACAATTTGTAAAACGACTTTCATCGGTCCATATAACTCTCGATTGACAATTAAATTGTTCTTCGCATTTCTGATTAAACCAATCACAAAATTCAAGTCTTCTATCAAAATCATTATTGTTTAAAGCTTGGACAATCGTAGGTTTGTACGGATGATATTTCCTTTGTTTTAATGTATAGTTGTTTTAGGAATATTTGTTTCACCTGCAATTTGTCGCAGTGATATGCGTGGATTATTGTTAACAGCGTCGAGAATAATATTTGTGCGATCAATATTATCAATATCATACCGGTCTCTTTTATTATCAAAACAGTACATAGATAATAATAAGGTCGCCGTCTGAATAAGCAACTTCTTTGTCTCTGGCTTTACAAAAACTTTTTGATTTTCCTTGGCCTACTCTTTTGTTTTGTTATGCAATGGATAACTTCTTAAATTAGTTACTTGAAAACAATTCTTCCTCGGTATATGATCCATCATCTGAAAGCTCTTTTTAAGCGCAATCTGAAAAACGAGAAATCCAATATGGCTGTCATAAGAAAAACAAAAGTGACCTCGGTTATCTCGAAAACAAAAGACTATCGAACATTCGTTTCTAGACCAAATTATTAGTCTCCAAAAAGTGACGTAATAATGTAAAGGTCTAAAACTTGTCTGACCAAGGATTACTTGGCTACAGTCAAAAAGAGAAATCACAAAATTTTCGTTTTTTTAGAAAATCCCAAAAACGGTTTCAGTTAACCGTGATTTCCTAACAGATTTGTAATCAGCATAAAATTTGCTAAAACTTATCCAATTTAACTGCCCTTGTAATTCTTACCGTTTTCGAGATCTTAATGGTGAGTATCGAATTTGAGACATACGGTATAAGACAGGAAGTACCATAGGGATTTTTGTAAATGTTAGTCGATCCTAACCTGAATGCTCCAGTACATTTTCATCCTCTTTTAAAAAAGTTTGGAACAACGAGGTCAGGTATAGTTCGGGGTTGGGTCGAGATGGAACGGACAATATTTGCAAAAGTCCCCTAATTAATATTACTATTATTACACTATAGAGATAGGCAGTATGACTGATTATATACAAGAAGATTCGTACCGGAAGATTCGCATGTTTTATACTACTCGGGCAGTAGGTACAGTTGTTTTCTGGCGTCTAGTGACAGATCAGATACTTTGAATCCCGAGTCGTACATACATACCGTGATTATGACATAAAGAATAGAGATAGATAATGCACACCTAATTCTGTAGTGAAATAATGGGTCAAAAATGATTATTAATAATTTGAAGAAATTCAGTGGTAATTTTTATTTATATTCCATTCCTCTTTTAGGCAGATAGTTTCTAAATTATTAACATTTTTGACCAGTTATCTTACTACATAATTAGGTATGTATTATCTATGTTTATCCTTTATATTATTGTTGCGTGTTTGCTATCCACACAAACACCTCCACTCGTAGATTCGTTGATTGAAAGTCCAAGTAACACTTATTCACTACTTTATTTATTAATTAACAATTAACAACAATAGACTAATTACTGTCTTAACTATAATTACACTTGAACACTTTTAAGTCTCTTTCTTATTACTTCTTTACTCGCTCACGTTCAACTTAAGATTAAATCTCGGCCCATCGTGCGTCTTATTTATACATCCATTCTCCCAGTCTAGAGCACTCCAGAATATTCCCGGCCGTTCGTGTACAATTCCAGCCTAATCTAACCAGTCTGCACAGTCCAGTGGCGTAACACTGCCCCCTCCTTAAGCCTGAACGTCCCGATCAGGCAATTCATTATTCCCTGCATACTTGGCTAGTCTCTCTATGTGCACCACCTTCATCTTGGATTTTGGACTTTGCTGAATTCTATATACAACGTCGTTTAGTCTGGTGACCACAATGTAAGGACCTTCCCAGGGCGGGTGAAGCTTCGGGGACCTGCCTTTCTTTCGTTGTGGGTTATATAGCCAAACCAAATCTCCAGCCTGGAACCCTCCTGAATTCGCCTTAAGATCATAACGAGCCTTCATGCGATCACTTGCTATGGCAATTCGGTCTCGTACCAGCTCATGAATGTTCCTTAGCCGTTCACCAACTTCATCGGCGTAGTCATTTACGGAAAGTCGCTCCTCTTCCGGTGTGCCAAACACCAAGTCACATGGCAGTCTAATCTCACGTCCAAACATCACGCGAGCCGGTGTCTGTTTTGTTGTTTCATGAATGGAGGCCCTGTATGCCATAAGGAAAAGAGGTAAGTGACGGTCCCAATCTCTCTGATGTTTCTCAACCACTTTGGATAGGTGCTCCTCCATGGTTTTATTATATCTCTCCACCATTCCGTCTGATTGTGGATGTAGGGCTGTTGTTCTTGTCTTATGAATTCCCAGTAGGCGACACATCTTCTGAAACACCCCTGATTCAAAGTTTCTTCCTTGATCCGAATGCAATTCTAGGGGCACGCCAAATCGACATACTAGATTATCTACCAGAGCTTGAGCGACAGTGGCTGCTTCTTGGTTGGGTATGGCATAAGCTTCAGGCCACTTACTGAAATAGTCCATGGCAACTAAGATGTATTTGTTCCCATCATCTGTCACGGGGAATGGACCAGCTACGTCGATCGCAATTCGCTCAAAAGGAGCCCCTACATTATATTGTTTCATTTGGCCCTTACTTCTTGTCCGTGGCCCCTTACTTGCCGCACAAACTTCACATTTGCGGCACCAAGCTTCCACATCTTGGCGGCTGTTCACCCAGTAGAATCGTTCGCGTACTTTAGTGAGAGTTTTGTTGATGCCAAAATGTCCGCCAGATGTTTCATTATGCACTTCCTGGAGTACTTTTGGTATGCGACACCTGGGAATTACCAATCTCAAAGTAATTTCCTTCCCGTCTGGACTTTCCCAAGCTCTTTTCAACAGTCGATCCTCTACTCTAAGGGAATCCCATTGTGCCCACAAAGCCTTCAGTCCCACTGCCTTGTCTGAAATGTCCTTCCAGCCTGGTCAGGCTCCTCTTTCTTTCCATTCCAGAATAGGACCAGTTTCTTGATCTTTTAACTGCTCTTCTCTTAATGTCTCTCTTGTCCAGTCGTCAGGAACATCAATTTTAACGGTGTTCACAATTATTATCCCTTGTTGTTTTTCTACCCGGTGGCAGTGCTTGCAGTCTTCCCGACAGGGTCTTCTGGAGAGAGCGTCTGCATTTTTATGGGATTTTCCAGGACGATGTTCGATTTTAAAATCGTACTGCTGCAGTTTTTCTATCCAGCGAGCTAGTTGGCCTTCCGGAGTCTTCAATTGCAATAACCACTTTAATGCAGCATGGTCGGTCCGAACCTTAAAGTGTTGTCCATATAGGTACTTGTGAAAATGGTCTATGGACTTGACAATGGCCAATAGTTCCTTCCGTGTCACACAATAGTTACGTTCTGGCTTCGACAACGTCTTGCTGAAGTACTCAATTACTTTTTCCTGTCCATTTTGAATTTGGGAAAGAACACATCCAAGTCCAGAATTACTGGCATCCGTGTCTAATACGTACAGACCTTTCCGTTCTGGGTATGATAGAACCGGACTCGAACACAGTGCTGATTTTAGTGTTCTGAACGATGTTTCACACTCTTGTGTCCATTGGTACTGAACCTTCTCTTCTGTAAGCCGGTGTAGTGGCTTCGCAATATCGGCAAATCGTTCCACAAATCGTCTGTAGTAAGTGCATAGGCCAAGGAAGCTTCGTACTTCGTGAACATTTGAAGGCCTCGGCCAATCTCGTACTGAGGAAATCTTGTCTGGGTCTGTTCTTATCCCCTCCGAAGACACGACATGTCCTAGGAATTTTACCTCTTTCTGGAACATTAGGCACTTTTTGGGATTCAATTTCAGGTGTGCATTTTTAATTCTTCCAAACACTTCTTGAAGGTTCTTCAAATGCTCCTTAAAATCCCGTCCCATAACCATCACATCATCAAGATAAACTAGACATGTCTTCCAAGTTAGTCCTCGTAGTACCAGTTCCATTAGTCTTTCAAAAGTTGCTGGTGCATTGCACAGGCCGAAAGGCATCACAGTGAATTGATAAAGGCCACTTCCTGTCGAAAAGGCTGTCTTGTCTTTGTCATCTGGATGAAGTCCCACTTGCCAATATCCACTTCGAAGATCTAGAGTGGAAAACCACTGTGAACCTGCCAGCGTACTTAGTGTGTCATCAATTCGGGGTAACGGATAGCTGTCTTTTCTAGTGACGTCATTCAGCTTCCTGTAGTCGACACAGAATCTTAAAGTTCCATCTTTCTTAGCAACCAAAACTACTGGAGACGACCAAGGACTGGTTGATTCCTCAATAACTCCGTCTTTAAGCATCTTCTGCACCATTGCAGAAGCCTCTTCTTGTTTTGCTAATGGGAGCCTCCTAGGTGGTTGACGAATAGGAGCTGATTCACCAGTATTTATCCGATGTTGCACTATGTTGGTCTTTGTAAGAGCTTCTGTGTCCTTTGCAAATACTGTATTTTCTTTCTTCAAAAATTTTAAAGCTTCTCTATGTTCATCAGGAGTTAAATGGTCTAACTGGGCATTTAACATCTTTACAATTTCTTGGTCCATATCTGTAGACGAAGCTCCAATGATTTGTTCTTCACATCTCGCAATCCATGTGACTGGTTCGTAGGTGCCAATTGCTTCGCCCTCCTTGAACGTCACTGAGTGTGAATTTAGGTTAACCATTCTAATCGGTATCTTGTCTGTAGTCTGTGTTAACGTCCTTGCCAGAATTACATTGTCTGTCATTTTAATTGAGTCATCCTTCTCAACAAGGCCAAAGCGGTATCCCACAGAATTTTCCTCCAGGACTGCCTCAATTACCTTCTCTGTTCGTGCAGGAATTTTTACTGTCCTTGAAGTTAGTAGCCTAATATTATGGAATTTTTCATCTGCCGTTGACAAAATAATTTCTTCATTTCCAATCCTGAGAACTCGTTCTCCAACGTCAAGTACAAATCCATATTTTTCCATAACGTCTAATCCTAAAATGAAGTCATCTGTAATGTCAGCTACGATAACTTGGTGTTTAAAACATAAGCGGCCAATCTGCAGCTCCATGTCGACTTCCCCATGAACCGCCGCCCTATCTCCCGTAGCTGTCCGGATCACTAATCCATTCTGTCCTTTATTTACTTTGAAACCCGTTATGAATCCTGCCCGTACTATTGATGACGTAGCTCCTGTGTCGATTGTGAACACACATTTCTTCTTATTTACATAACCCTCCAACAACAGACTACTTTGAACTCTCCGAAGTTGGGAAACTCTTATTTCTCGGGGGTCACAACATTTCTTGGCCAGCGCAGCCCCCAAATTGCCAGCCATCTTTAGTTTTCCTGAGGCTCCTCAACCACAGCAGCATTTACCCTTTCTGGGCTGCGTTGACGACAGTTCCTCTTGATGTGGCCCACTTTGCCACACCTATAACAACGGATGCCTCCATTCGGCCTCCCACTACTTTGTTGTTGGTCTTGTCTCTGCTGGGAGTTCGATTTTGTCAGTAATTGGGTCATCATCTTGTGTAGATCAGATATCAGGTCTTGTGTTGTGTTGTCTGGCTTGTCTTCCTCCACACTCACAGCTCGTACTCTCTGATATGATTGTGTGGTATCCTTATAGGCAGCCTCAATCTCTAGTGCATGTACTAAAGCCTCACTACTAAGCTTATGCCTGGCCAACTTAAGAATTCGCCTAACTTCCTGGTCCCTTACTCCATCAATAAATGTACCAACTGCTAACTGTTGTTGAAATTCCATTGGTGCATCAGGATAAGCTAGATGGGCTAATCTTTCTACCGCCGCCTCGAACTCCTGGAGGCTTTCTCCACCTCGTTGTCTGCGTGATTTAAGCTGAGCCTGATATACTTGGGCGAGATGTTGGTCGCCATATCTTAGTTCTAACGCTGCCTCCAAAATGCTAAAGTTTTGTTGCTGTGCGGCAGGAATTGTTTGGAGCAGGTCTAATGCTTGGCCCCTTAGTGCTAATACCAATGCTGTTGCTTTTTCCTCATCGTTCCAGTTATTTGAACGTGCAGCTGCCTCAAATTGTCTCTTATAAGTTGACCATGAACTTTGACCGTCGAATGAAGGTGGCTGTAACCTAGCACCAGGCGACAGTACTAATTGGCCTCCCTTCTCTCTTAATTGTTGTTTCAGCCAGGCTATCTCCCCTTCAACTTCACCGACTTTTCCTTTAACTTCAGTTATTTCTCCTTCAACTTGGCTGACTTTTTCTTTAACTTCACTGACTTCAGCCTGTACATCTTCCTTCAATTGTTCAGTAACCGAGAGCATGACTTGATGCTGTCCCTCCATAAGTTGTCTTAATTCCTCCTGGCGTTCCTTTCTTTGCTCTTCCTTCTCTTCCTGGCGTCTTCTCTCTTGTTCTTCTTTTTCTTCCTGTCGTCTTCTCTCTTGTTCTTCTTTTTCTTCTTGTCGTCTTCTCTCTTGTTCTTCTTTTTCTTCTTGTCGTCTTATTTCCAGGCCTTCGATCATTTTTGTCAAGTCTTCTTTTTCTTCCTGGCGTTTTCTTTCTTGAGCTTCCATATTTTTTATCTGTTCTTCTTTCTCTTCCTGTCGCTTTCTTTCTTGATCATCCATAATTTTTCTCTGTTCGTCCATCCGTTGCAACAATGCTGCAAGCATGTCCTGTGTTTGCTTCTCCGCCATACTTCTTGTTGTTGGCATTAACTCACGACACGTAAATCAATTTCAGAATAAAGTTTATTACACTATAAAGTCCGTAAAATGTTGATATCACGTCTATTTTACTAATGGAAAAATCTCGAAACAGCACTAGAAAGTCTTTATTTAGAGTCTATACTTCCTTTGTGTTGACAAAATTCACTTATCTCCACTAACTGTCCAATGGAATGTTCGAGAACTTTCACGAAATATCACTAATTAGTCTTATTTTGAGTCTATAACACGTTCCCGTTAACACAGCTTACGTATCTTCTGTGGTTTCCAAATCGAATGTTCTAGAATTGTCACTAAAAGTCACTTATAGTCTTGTTTTTAAGTCTACAACACGTTTCCGTCGACGCAATTCACGTATCTCCTGTAGTTTCCAAATAGAATGTTCTAGAATTTTCCCGAAATTGCACTAGTAGTCCTTTTTCTCAGTCTACAACACGTTATTACTAGCGGCACTCGCGAATTTGCTTACTAGCGGCACTCGCGAATTTGCAACTATTTCTAAATCGAATGTTCTAGAAACTTCTCGAAAATCCACTTTAAAGTCACTATTCAGTCCAGAAATAGTCCTCCAAACATTGTCCAGTAGCTTAATTCTCCGTGTTACCATTAATTTCTGAGAAGAACACTGTAGAACCTTTTCTAATATTCCAGAAATTTCTCTCCCAATCCACTTCCGACACCAAATTGTTGCGTGTTTGCTATCCACACAAACACCTCCACTCGTAGATTCGTTGATTGAAAGTCCAAGTAACACTTATTCACTACTTTATTTATTAATTAACAATTAACAACAATAGACTAATTACTGTCTTAACTATAATTACACTTGAACACTTTTAAGTCTCTTTCTTATTACTTCTTTACTCGCTCACGTTCAACTTAAGATTAAATCTCGGCCCACCGTGCGTCTTATTTATACATCCATTCTCCCAGTCTAGAGCACTCCAGAATATTCCCGGCCGTTCGTGTACAATTCCAGCCTAATCTAACCAGTCTGCACAGTCCAGTGGCGTAACATTATTATCAAAAAGTAAAGAGCGCATTGTTTGTCATAATCATGGTATATACCGCTTATCTAAAAGGAACCAAGTGACATTTGCATATTTTAGAGAAACTCTGTTTTAATATTGCAAGGTTGTACTGCAAATATAATTATGAAAATTTTGCCTCCCCTTATTTTCATCATAAATATTGACGTCAGAATTGTTGGCAGATAAAACATGAACACAGTAAGTAAAAATAAATTATAATATGCAAAAATACACATAATACTCCACTTACTGAAGAAGCAGTCTTGAAATATTTTCTGGTATATTTCTACCAATTTTAGGGTTCTTGTACAATTATTTAAAAAAGAAAAAATCTATTTACACACAAACGTAGTTAATAGATATTCAAGTCGTTTGGTACGATTAACTCATTTTGCCATTTTGGCGCTTGGTTCCTTTTAGATAAGCGTTATCCATATGTACTATGCCACACTCGCGCATAAATTGTGGGGCGGAAGTCAAAGTATCCAGTCGGATACTTTAACTGTAGAAGCTATTTGCTTACTATACATATAGTAATTATTATTGCATCGAGGACTCAAAGTGCTATACAATTCGACGGCTGTCGACCGCGGTCAATAAATATATTGATGGGGTGCACGAAAGAAGACCTCCAAATGCGCTCTGCGATACTTCTACTGCACATGCGCCTTCTTTATTATCCTTTAACTAATTTTTTTGAAAGAATAGTGGCAGTTCTCTTCAAGACACTTGTAATTGGCGGAGAGCGAGATCTTCGAAATATGCAAAATGAGAGCGGCCTATGCAACTCGCAAACATACAAAGAGTGAAGTCAAATTATTGTGTAAAATGACCAGCCGAATTCGATTATAGAGGACGCGATTCGAATGCGAAAACGGAAAATATCGCACTTTTCCACTTTTTTTATAAAATCTCTCAGAAATGGAGTATTTCACATTTTTCATCCTATAACTTTGTTTTTAACAATTGACTCGGCTTGGAAATTTGGACTTTTACCCTGAGACATAGTGAATCGATTGCCAAAACAAAATATTTCCTGTCGAGATAACATGGATTTTTCAGTGGCGAAATTGGAAGTCTGTATCGAGAAAACTTTTTTATTATTGAAGATAGAGTACTAGTATAATCGAGTGAAAGATAGTTTAAGATCTGAATTAATTTTGAAAAACAAAAAAATGTTGTTTATAAAAGTTCGGTGGTCATTGAAGAGTAATAAGTTTAAGCGTTGTATGCGCTGCATTAAATCCTAGTTTACCCATGCAACAGACCGCGTGGAGAACGTGAAATGACGTGGTCATTAGTTTCGAGATGTATTCATAAAGTACATAATATTAATAATACTTTACAGGTAATAAAATTATGCATTAACACACAATAAATACATTTTTATTATTAGATATGTACACTTGCCTTTACATAAACAGCTTATGGAACATGAGATATTTGCTTTTGTACAAAAATATGCTGTGCTACAAAAGAAGTATTTGCATTTGCAGAATGGTGTTATATTTGCAAAGTCTGGTTTCTCATTTATTGTCATCATGTTTGGCATTATGTTGCCATCTTTCCTGTGCCATCCATAATCAAAAAGATTTGATATTTTTGGCTGAACTATGTAGGCAGCTTTGTAAATAGCGCACTGTAATTACGCTCTCAGAATGTGATAAAACGAAATGCACTTTCCGTAGGTGCTAAGTCCCTAAGAGTAATACATATTTAACTATCCGATGTAGCCAGCACATAACTTTCTTATACCAGTATATATCATTCTGTTTGATATTTGCTAAAGAAATGTATTGTTATTACTATGTTTTTTCCGTGGACTGTAAAATTACTATTATGCACAGCGATTACTACAAAGAATAGAAAAATTAATTTATCTATTTATTACTCACCAAAAAAATGGGCTTCACTAATGCACTGCACTTTTCTTAGATATAAAGGAAAGGAGACAATAAGGAAAAAAGGAATTTATATCTAATGCACACTTTTAACAATAATTACTATAATTAATTTTCCCAAAACTAAAACTATTAATTTTTCCAAAGAGAACCAGTCTATCTATCGATATAAAAATTTCTATCTGTCCTTTTTCTCTACATTTCTGTATCACAAAAAAAAGTTACAAAAAGTTAATCGCAAAATGAACAATATTCAAATAACCCCACTAGGGTCATCTATTAACCGAAATTTTAATGAGCGAATGCAAAGTAGATTTCATTCTTAAATATAATTTTAAATTTAATATTTAAATGGTCGGCCTGACCAATTCTGATCTAAGAAAATCATTCTATTTAATTATTCACTTACCTCAATTACCTCAATCTTTCATGAAGAATATATTTTTTTTGTAAAGTCCAATAAAGTGTGGGTCCCGTGGACCCCCTTTCAGCTGGCCGATTTTGCTCATCACCGAATTTTTCATTGTCTTTGGCCTTTAGAACAAGTGTACCAATTTTGAAAGCTTTATCTCAAAAACTGTGGCTGCTATTACGATACTACAGACATGCGGACAGATTTCTTTTGATAAAGTTATGTTTTTTCATTATAATTCGTCGAGATTCGTCCGAAATGCAATAAAATTTTTTAAATTTTTTTCCCGAAATTGTACCATTTTTCTTCTTTCATTCATTATGTCTCTTCTGGTGGTACCACATTCACCAAATTTAATGTGTCACCTAAAATGTTGTTGACAATCAATCTTAAGTGCCAAATTTGGGAAGTCTCCCATAGTATTTTTTGAGTTATCGCGGATATATACACACACACGCGCACACACACGCGCACACATACGCGCACACACGCACGCACACGTGCACACGAACGCACACACACATAAACCCACGCACGCACGCACACGCATGTCCACGCGCACGCGCACACGCGCGCGCACACACACACACACACATACACACCGATAGACATCATTCGAAAAATAGTCAGAATGGATTCAGAAGGGTTCAAACCGTACATATATATCAATCAAAATCTCGAGGTCGAAAATCACGATTACTATATTTCCTTATATTAGGTATAAGAAAGTAAAAAACTGTGCATGCATTTATTAAATAAGCAATCTTCAGTAACATTTCATGTTATTTTCAATAATTTTACCAGATAACTGGAAATTCCCAAAATTTACATTTTTTAAAAAATTATTAGATTTAATACTTTACGTTTCTCCTTCCTAAATGGAAAGCTTATTGAATTATCGCTAGAAAAACAATATACTGCTAAGGCACGGTTTTTCAATCGTGAGTTAGCTAAACTTGCACTTTTAGAATTCGATTTTTTTCAGTTTTGCATTCGTTTTGGAAGTGACTATAGCAATAAATATTTTATGTATGAGTTAACTTGCACTTAGTGAGACTCTTTCCACAGATCGAGGCATAAAAACTTCACTAGTGTCACTTCGCATGCACCTGATGAAGTCTTCTCCACAGATCGAGGCATAAAGATTTCACCGGTACTTTAATGCAACTACGACTGAGATGGGATTCTTTCCACAGATCGAGGCATAAAAGTCCTATGTTTACGTCAATACTTATTAAAAATGACAACCGAATATTTTCGGGGCTCGTCTTTGAAAATGACAACCGAATATTTCCGGGGCTCATCTAGCTATATAGCACAGAAGATAAATTTTACTAACTCGGGTTTTAATTGGAAACTGTCCCTTAAACTTACTAAACCAGAGATATGCGTGAGTGACTTGAGATATTCAAGGTTAACTTTCGTTAGCTAGTGATAGCTTAGAGTAATCGGTTATTAAATCAACTTCAAGCTTATTTTCTGTACAAGTTAGTTTTAGTGAATACGGGTGTCGGATGGAACGGATCATGCATTACGTCCCGGACCAACTAGTGAGATGCCACAGATCGACGCATAAAAACCTCACTGGTGTCACTGCGCGTGCACCTAATAAAATTCTTTCCACAGATCGAGGCATAAAGATTTCACCGGTACTAACTAATGCAGCTACGACTGAGACTGAACTCTTCCCACAGATCACGGCAAAAAAGTCCTATCATTACGTTAATACTAACTAAAAATGACAACCGAATAGTCCTGGTGCTTGTTGTTGAACAGCTTTTATCAATGAATTGCGAAATGTCCCAAATATCTCAGACTGATTCGGAAAAGCAGGCATTTGAAACAAGGTAATACAATAGTTAATTCGGACACAAACGGTAATTGACGGAAATACAAATAAAAAGAGTAAAACGATCAAAGTAATTCTTAGCACTACCTGGTTGCGACGGAGCACACTGGATATCTGGAACCACGTGCTGCTACGTTGGGCACTGATTGAAGAAGCATCTCTTTTAATCGGCGCCTTTTAATTTATACTCAAATTCGGGCGAAAATACTGGAGGGGATCTGCCGTCCGTGACAAACGTTATTTAAGCTGACTCGGTGCATCGTACTTAATTAAACAAATTCCTTGCGTTAATTCATATAAACAAATGTTTATAAAATATTCCAAGGCTGGGAATCGCGTTCTCATTACTTTAAAACTATATTTCAGAAAAAAAATAATTTAAAACTTCCATGATTTAAAATAAATCAAGTAACAACTTATCCGGTAAATTATTAAAACAAATAGAAACACATTTCTTTACCATAAATAAATGATTTTAACTTAATTTGAAATTAAACTATATTAAATTAAACTACTTTCCTCTTACCTGATTAAGTACAAATACAATAATACTTACTTTAACTGCCCATTTCTTTCTTCTATAAGGATCCCGTGGGAACACTCTCATTTTAAACCCTTTTTTGTTATTGTTGATACAATACACAGTAAGTACTACTACAGCACTGAATTTTTACTGAGTAACACCGCGCAGTAACTAATATTATAGAACTAAAACTATTAAATCTATTATCTATTAAAATCTACAATGCACGACTTTTAAACACTAATTGTTAATGTTAACAATATCTCATCAAACTACTTACTTAAAATAAGCAACAACCCGTCAGTACAAATTAAAATACACAGAAATTAAATGTAAACAAATCGTGAATTCGCGAAATATGGACGTCGCGTTCCGTATGACCGTCCGAACCAATGAAAAAGATGACATGCCTATGGCCAGACTCTAGTTTGCATCTTTGGACAAGAGTGCGTAACACAATATCGTTTAGTCAGTCTTAATTAGATATAGGGAAGGAATGAACGTAAGTGACGTTAACTATTATACAGTTCTACTTGTATATAATTGCGTCTGCCACCAGCATCTTTGCCGACGTTTTTGCCTTTTTTTATTGAATAGTATATAACGATATAGAATGCCGCAGCAATGTCCATCTTGCGTTAAAAATAATTACACACACTTATGGGCCGACACACACTTATGGGCCGAGATTATCTTCACGCACAAGACATTCGGCGATGTTCTGCACACCTCAAATCTCATTATACCGTATCTTCAACGCGCAACAGAAAATCGTGCGACGAAGTTACATTATGTTCTGTGGTATGTCTATACACGAAAAAAAATCTAAACTATTTTCAACACTACTATTCTTAAATTAAGACATTATTGTACTCATATATCCGCCAGAATAGATATTTTTCCACCAAGGAAAACGTTATTCTTAAAAGTCATTATCTTAGTCTCCTTCTTTTAATGATAACTAATTATTAACTTTAGAATAATGGTTCTACTTCAGCTAAGAGGAATTTTCGAACAATATTCAATACTAACTTATACTTAATCTAAGATTTCATTTATTTAGTTCAAAAGTGGAGATTATTGCGATATGTTGCATTTAACACTTAATGTAAGAAATGTGTCATTTCGTTCAACAACTGTATTATTTATACAAACTGACGAAATACTTGAATCAATAAATAGTTTATGTTGACTGAAATATTTTCTTTCTTGATTTAATATTGCGATCTATAAAATTTACCATTTAATGTATGGATAAATTTCATTTCGTTCAACAATTGTATTATTTAAATAAAACTTATTCCTTTTCCTTTTTTGGAACTTACTACCACATGAATAATTCTTCGTTATCTAAAAAATATAGTTAGTTACCAGTATGTTACTGGAAAAATAAACCTCTGCGCTGGCTGGTGACTTTACATTAAAAGATTAGTCAGAGGGTATTTTTTGAAATGTTAAGGAATTATATTATTTTTTTGTCTCATATTAGTTGTCGAAAAACACCCTCTGATTAATCTTTTGACGTAAAGTCACAAGCGCAGAGGTTTATTTTTCCAGTAATATACTGGGTGACTAACTATATTTTTTAGATAATGAAGAATTATTCATGTGGTAGTAAGTCCCAAAAAAGAAAGGGAAAAATTTAGAGAATGCCACAAATAACGTTCAGACAATATTTAAATAAAACTGATAAATTATTTGAATCAAATTTGAATGTCTGGGATTGGCTAAGGACTTTTCAGAATTAGAAGTTCTATAATTTTTTCTTCTGAAATTGCCAGTAAATTGTCCAACGTTAGTTAATTTTCTTGACCTAGAAAACAATTATTTATATTATTAAAGTATAAATAATTCAAACAAATTATTGTAGCTACCAATATAATAGAAAAATATGCTCGATTTTTCAAACAGATATGGCATAACAAGTTTTGTACATATGAGACCGAAATTTTTAAGCCCATTTGAATATTCACAAAATTTATATGCATGTATACAAACTGTAAATAAGCAGTTAAAATATATAATAATTAATATGTTAGCTTAGAATTTTTGGCAAGAACAAACAACTTTAATCCTACACTGATATTAAATTAATATCAATGACTTCAGAAAGTCATTGATTAATAATGTTATATATAGGTACACATCAGGGCGCATGATTGCCGTATTCCTTTCAAGGGATATTAGTAGAGCTCATTTGCAATTGATTTAACTATAGTATGCATAATGCAAAACCTGACAGTTTTTGATATATTTTATTTATTTATTTTTTTTTTTTTAGAAACTTCCCTTACCCTTATTTGTATCAAAAAACATGTGCCATCGCTTAAGTGGAGATTTCTCACTCAAAAATAAGATAAATAGTTACTGTCAATATGGGTCCATTGCTGTTTCGTACTTGAAATGCAGAATGTTGAGGTTTTATTATTATTTCGGTTAATTTTGTAAAGAAAATATATACACCACTGACTTCTTTAGTTTTAGATGGCACAGTTATGTAGACAGTTAATTGCTGAAAAGTAGTCACCTCTTGATTTTTGTTAGATTTAGGTTTCGTGTAGGAGATAAATACAATTTTTTTATGTAGGGTACTTAATAGGGCTATTATTATTTTTTTTAATAGACTTAAAAAGACTTTAAAAATTGCATTTATCTTCTACACGATGCTGATATTTAAAAAAATGTCAAGAGGTGAAATTTTTTCGGCAATTAACTTTCTACATAATTGGGCCATCAAAAACTAAAAAAATCAGTGGTGTATATATATTTTACAAAGTTAACGCAAAGAAAAATAAAACTTCAGTATCTCAGAAACAAAGCAAAAATGGATCTATGTTAATAGGAATTAGGTATATTTGTCTTATTTTTGAGTGTAGAATCTCCGTTTAAGCGATGGCACATGTTTTTTTAAATACCCTGTGTCTCTTTTATTTGAAAACAATGGTCGCTCTACCTGTACCTAGTATTTTTCTATTATTTATGGAAGTAAAATATGGTTTTAAAACCTCATTTAAACCTCATTCGAAAATATATAAAGTAGAGAAGTTTTTAAATAATTTGCACGTTTAATGCATGTTTTAAAAATAAAATACTATGAATGTACGATTAGGTTGAAATTTTTTCACAAATGTAGTTTTTTAGCTCGTCTTTTGATCTTATTAAAGTATTTAACCTAATTTTTGTTACATAACTATGTAAACTAACGCAGGAAACTGAAGTATTAAAGACAGTTTTATTATTTATTTTAAAAATAAAATATCTTAAAAACTATTAGATCTCTAAATCAATTGCAAATGAGTTCTACTAACCCACCCTCAAAGGAATAAGTCGACTTACCAGTCACTCTGTATATGTATTGTATAATAAAACGCCACTACAATAAAAATGCAGATTTTGACTATAGATTGTATATAATACACAAGCAAAAATTATCAAAAAGGAATATAACTTGGGAAATCTATACACAACCATTAAACTTCAGATGAATACCTTTTCACCTACAATATAGTGACGTTGTGTATTCATTTCTTGTAAAGTATAACGTAATTAAAACCTTGCATGCAGTAAAATCAGAATTATTAAACTTACGTTCTAATATTGAAATTAAGGACTCCAATTCCCAACTTGCTAATATTAGTTAGCTCTTCCATCGTAGACTCATTAACTTCTATTTCACAGTACATAATTTTAATATACTTCTTTTTCAAGTGTAACTTTACAAATATAAATTATTTCATAATAATCAACATCTATGAACAAAGTACAGTACACACAATTCGACCCGTACCCGTAGTAAGGTATGTCGTCTTTGTTTGGCAACGGCATAGCTTTCTACCTCTCACCACTGCGCGTTTCACTTGTTCCATTATTATTTTAGAACACTTCACATTGAGATTAGTAAAAATTCAATCAAGGATAACAATTATTGGATTAATAGTATGTATAATTCATCCAGCAAAGTTGTTAGTAGTTTTATTCCAAGAGTAGTATTCTTATGTCAAGAAAAACATTAAAATAAGAATTTACTTCAAGATGTCCTTATACTTACTCTCACGGTTAACAGTACTTGAAAGTAGTGTACTATAAGAGTATATTTAATACATACTTATACTTCGAAGGAATCAAACTTATATTGACTTAAAGAATTGTGCTAATGAAACTCAAAAATATATCTGTTCTTGGTTCACAATTGCTATATTATTGAAACAATAATAATTTATTATGCCAAGTAATATTTTTCTAGTGACAAGTATAAAAATTCAAGAATAATCGATTATTTTGATATAGAATAGTTTTCTTTCTGTGTACGCACTTTTACAATTCTTATTGATTTAAAAGCTTAAATTATTTACCACCTAACGTTGCACCAGTTACGGTTGTCAAATCAGTGTTAAATCTGGCTCGTAAATTGACGAAAAAGAAAAATGTGTTTCTTTACAATTAAGGAACCTTTTACGTATATCAGAAAATAAATAACTTTAATCAGCAAGGTAAAGCGTAAATAACAAAATATCGAAAAACAAGAAATTGGTTTCAAATGTTACTGAAATATTTTTTGAACTGGTTTGCTTGAATTGTCCGTTTAGTTAATATGTGACCAAAGATTTAACACCATTTCACAGTTTTTTTGAACAATAATTGTCAAAGGTAATTTTTTTATATCTGTTATTTCAGTGAGCGACACTTGTTACAAAAAGGAAAAAATAGATTTAGCTGGTCCAAAATTAGAACAGGAGGTTACCAAATATTTTGCACCATGTACATTTTTAAGGAACATTATTGCTGATGAGTTCAATCAAATAAAAAGGAGCCTTAGAGTCGTGGACAAATTATGGATGTAATGTTATTTTTACAACGGGTGAGTAAATTTGAAAAAGGGTCTACATATTTTTCTTAACTTTAATTAAAGTTTCATGTAAATATTATTTGTAATTAGAGATAATGTAATGTAATTGATACATTAAAACAAAAGGAAAATAGGTAAACGAACAGTATGGTTGTATTTATAATTTTTATATTTGAATTCATTTTTACATTAGAAAGGTGTTAAATAAACCAAATATAACTTAAAATATATGAGTATGTCATGTATCGACATTAAAAAGTGTAACATCGCAAAAATTGTTTCTCAGAGAATTAAATGTATTTTGCTATATTTTGCTAATTATTTTTTTTTTTTTGTTTTACCCAACGGTGGACGGCTCCCGTGGCGTTTTAACCTCATGGGAGGAGCGCCAGCGTATTACCTACAGCCACTTCCCGCATCGCTTAGGGTTTGTGGCTGTAGATTCCAAATTCGTGTACCCTAAGCAGACGGAGAGAGTTTAAAATAACCGCCTTCTGCATTTTAACCTTCCGGCCACTCAACTGATTTTAGCAGGCCAGTATTGTCTTCAGCTGACAGCTCCGAGACCAGCGTCGGCTTTAATCCTTCAAGTACACTGATTATTAGGACGACCATTTTGACCGAGTAGCATGGGTACAGCACTTGAGACTTGTACCGGGGATCGCTATATTTGGTACATTTTCTTACTTCAAGGTGATGATTTTCTCGGCAGGGGCTGAGAACTCGATGACATACATCACTTTGAGTTGATAGTCAAGGAGGACTATATTAAGCTTGTTGGCTTGAATTAGTCTGCGCGTCAGGTATGAGTAGTTCCAGTAAATCCGACACTTCTCAATATCTCAGAGACGTAAGGCAGCACTGATATCTGGTCTACCTCATACGAATGCCTTAGGTGATAATACAGCATTCGTAATGCCGCGTCATGTCGGTGGATGTAAGCCAAAATCGCATATATTGGACATGTGAAAGTAAGTGCATTTGCTATTTCTGCGCCTGACGGCAGGTGTTGCAATTGATATTAGAAACCTCTACACGCCATATTTGCTATGGTAGACCAAAGTGTTACTAACACCATCCTTGCACGCCACAGTGAATTCTTTAGTCTCCGACTTAAGCCCGGATACCATAGAAAGGTGAATTTCAGCAAGGTCGATAAATACAGCATGTCCATGTCTTATAGTTTCGCAACTTTTATTTGGGCTCTCAGACGATTCTGCTGAAACCCAATAACTATTCGGCCACTCACCGACCTCTTCGTCTGGTATCGATATGAAACCGAGTTCGTCTGCGGGTCCCTTTGCTGCCTTGAACAATCTTTTTATGATGCCTTTCGAATCATAATAGTGAATCCAAGCTTCTTACATGCCGTACTCAGTGCTACTGTACTATGTATACACTCCAGGCTCAAGAGCCCTCGGCCTCTTCGTTGACGTGGAAGGTAGACATGAGGAACGAACGATCTAGAATAAATACTTCTATGAATATTCATTATCTTGCGGGTATCGCTGTCTGATTGACGCAGCTGATCTACCGTCCATTCACTACTCCAAAGATATTGAGCAGAACCAGAACGGCAAGCATATTAATCGCAGACACTATGTTCTTCCACGAAAGTTTGAAAGCCAAAGTCTCTCAAGGTCAATGTCTGTACTTGCCGCGATGAGAATCCTTTATTTGTTTTAAGTGCCGTTGTTATAGATCTCTCCGGTATCCAGGTGTAGGATGTTTCCGTCTGCAAGCTGTGCTTCTTTAAAGATATCCCCGCATCGTTCTATCTTGAAGTGGACGACTGCACATTTATCCAACCCAAATTCCCTACCAATAGCCCGCGTACGACCACCCGTTCTAAATTTCGCGCTCTCCGGAGGCATAAAGTTTAAGGTCATCCATGTAAATCAGATGGATAGTCTTATGCCTCCTGTCATTGCGGAGCTCCGCAGATAACAGCAGTGAGATGCAGAAAAGGAGAGGGCTTAGAGAACCACACTGGAAAACTCCTCTCCTAAATGTCATCTCCTCTGTCGTAACCCGCTGTACACCAATGTTATGATGAAGCGGATTCTCCAGAGTGGCAGCATCTCGACATTGGAGCAAGTGTAGCAATAGCTCATGAGATGTTATGTCAAATGCTTTACGGTAATCGATTCAGGCCGTTGATAGATTCCGCTTGTATTGCACAGAATCCTGTGTAATGGACTGTTAGCAGGTTGCCCATATAATCTGCCAGGCCTTTTTAGCTCCACGCTGTTAGTATATCTAGTGAAAGATTGGATCAACAGACCTCCGTGTCCTGGCATACAAGATATGAGTAAATATCTTGTAGAAGAAGTTGAGGCAAGTGATCGGCCTATAATTTCTCGGGTCGGAAAGATACCCCCTTTTGGAGATAATCATCCCTCGACAAACCAGGCCGAAATAAGCTGTTCCTCTTTCAACAATTAGTTGAAAACTCGCGCCAGGCGGCGGTGTATGGAAGGAAATTTCTTCCACCACCTGTTGTTGCCGTAATGCCGTAAAGTGATTATTATTATTTACTATATTATTATTATTAATATTTTTAAACCGACACCATACTTTACGATGTTTCAGGTGGAACTGGATTTTCTCCGAGAGATGTTACTCCAGAAGCAACAAGGTCAGTCATACAAAAAGAGGCGCCAGGAATTTCACACGCCATGATATCAAGGAGTTTAGCTGTTACTGAAAATGGCAATGCTGTCCCGAGCCGTATGCGGTTTCCGTTCAAAAACTCTTATAATAAATCTCCCTGGGAGTGCAAAAGGAGCCATCGAATGTTTTGGTTTTATAAAAAGTTCAATTCCTCACGCCGTTGCTTTATTAACAGATAATAGAAAGTTGGTAGCAGACGTTCACAAATCGATTCAGGCAACGCCCTCGATTCAGGCAACGCCCTCGATTCAGGCAACGCCCTCGATTCAGGCAACGCCCTCTATTCAGGCAACGCCCTCTATTCAGGCAACGCCCTGTAGAAGCAGAAGCAAGGTAAACTGGATGTTAAAAATTACTTTATTCTGCCTATTATGATGTAGTGTTTAACACATCTCCATAAAATAAACTATTTAAAACTGAAAGACTACAACAGTTTAATTAAAACAGCAAAAATTCGTTGTACTTTTAAATTGATTGTTATTAATCTATTCATTGTGCAGGGTTTTCAATTTTTAAGCGCGAAACTTCACTCGATCATGCTTATACATCTAGTTATTCTATGCATAAAACTTTCTATGAGCAGGGTGGGGGCAGAGCGGTCCCCGCTTTTAGTGATTATAAAATATATAATTATAATTTTCCTAGTAAAATTCAACAGAAACAGAATTTTAAGTAGAACAAAACCTTGGATATAAAACAAATACAAATGTCATTATTTGTACATCCGATTAGTGTTGCTTAGTGGTCGGGCGGTAAAGATACATGCCTCTCACACTGAAGTCCTGGGTTCGATCCCCAGTGGAGGAGTTAAGTTTTTTTAAACCAAAAATCAATCCTAGCAAACTCGGATATTCTGTGTGGGTTCATTGTTTCTAAATATGTAGCCCTCTTTCACACAAGTTACCTTCACGGATATAGGGGGTTGCATTACATGTGGTGTTTAATCTAAACTGTAAAAAAATGAGTAGCTCGCTTAATTTCAAACACGGAGGTTATAGGTTTTTTCCCAGAGAATCCGAAATTGAAAATAGAGAAATAACTGAACACCAACTAAGGCAGATATATTCAAGAAACTACATTTTGTTTTCAAATAGGGGGCCAATTAAAAGTAATTCAGTATTTTTTACAATAATTTCTTACTTCCGATTTAGATGAAATTCACGTCACACTTATTTATCTCAAAATTAAATAAACATTTTCATATTTTACTAACAAAGGTATAATAAAAATTAAAATTCCAAAGTATTCCAACAGAGAAGTGATATTAATTTACAAATAGTAATAAATACTAAAAGTATTACCTAAATATAAGATACCAAAGTCGTAATCCTCTCATTTTATTTAATTGAATGTTAAATAAAATTGCCACACACACACACACAGTGGTAATTTATAAAATTTATATATCATACAAAGAGTATTGATTAAAGCTTTAATTACGATTGCCCACTAGTAAACGATTTTTACTAAATAAATGAAAATCCTTCATGAGGCCGTCGCACAGTGCTCAAGAACTGGAAAAATGTGCGCAAAATTCCATTTTTCGATATTTTTGTAGACACATCAAATTCAGTTATTATAATTGCTATTGAGGTGTATTATTATACGTATAAGTTTTAGAACACACATTAATTTACTTTAGTCGCAGCGGTAATTTTTCTGCTGCTAAAAAAAACAGCGGTAATAGATATGGAAATTCGACTAAAGGTAATTATTATCTTCGCTTTAAGCTGTAAATTGCATCCTGTAGTTATTTTGTTATACTCCCTTTAGGATTGAAAAAATCTGCTTATTTAAATACCCTTATATTACTTAAATTTTCTAGTAATCTGGTAATACTGTGTGTCTGTAAAGTATGGAATAAATTAATTTATTTTTAAACAAAAAATATTAAGAATAGATTCTCAGGCACGTCAATTTTTAATTTTAATTGCGTACATTATCCTTTGTTTATTTATGACGTCGTCACCGTCTCCGTTATGCCGTCATCGATATTTCTTTTAAATGGAATATCCTGCATATTTCTCCATTTTTGTATTATACTTTAACAGCAGATTCCAAGTATATAGCACACCTAGGATCCAAAATTGATAAGTGATTTTTGCTTGTTTTTTGTTTTATCATTATCGTCTTTGACAGTGATTCATTAATAATAATTTACCCCAGTAGTGGTTTCGCAATAATTGTTGTCGATTTATTTTAATTTATAAAACATGAGTGTATCTGTAAAGCAGATAATTGAAATTCTGACGATGCGATTGGGTATGGTGATAGGATGCGAACTTAACAAGAAGTATGTAATTTATTTAATACTAAATATCCAAAACGACCCATAACTCAATCGACAGTTAGTAAAATTGAAAAACAAATTTAGAGATACCGGTACGGTGGAAGATTTACCCAAAACAGGTCACGCAGTGTTGACGAGGATACAAAATTATATATTTTACAGGCTGTTGAAGATAATCCATACACCAGCGTTCGCCAGGTTAGTCGCAATTATGATGTTACTAAAACATACACTATTAAAATTAGAAAAATTGCATGCTTTTAATAATCAGCTTGTGCAAGAACTAAGTGATGATCCAGATCGGAGGATACAATTTGGTGAAACAATGATGAATATGTGCAATGGTGATCCTCTTCTGATAAAAAATATTTTCTCCGATGAATGCACTTTCAAATTAAATGGTGAAGTGAATCGTCAGAACTGTAGATACTGGGCAAGCGAAAACCCTCGATGGGAAAACCCTCGATGAATGTGGGAGCAGCACACACAGTATTCACAAAAGGTAAATGTATGGGCGGGAATTGTAAGAAATACGAAATTGGACCCTATTTTTTCGATAGAACTGTAAACGGACCGGCATATCTCTAAATTGGGATGAGATAGCCCATTGGCTATCTTATCCCAACGTTATTAAATTTATTCACCAGTAGAATTAATCCTGGAAATGTTGACGAAGGCCTGTGTTATCAACAGGACGATGCGCCTCTCCATTATGCAGCAGACGTTCGAGAGTATCTTAACAAATATTTCTGAACAGGTGTATTGGTAGACGTGGACTCATTAAATGGCCACCAAAGTCACCGGATCTCAATCCAATAGATTATTTTCTGTAGGACCATCTAAAACACTTAGTTAATAAAACCAAACTGGAAAACATTATTGAATTAAATGAGAGATTTAGAACAGAAATAAACAATATTTCTCAGGAACTATAAACAAGGTTCAGCAACACTTTATTCATCGTTTAGGGTACTGTTAGCTACAACAAGGAATACAGTTCGAACATTTACTATAAATTGTTTTTATTATTAACTAACCGTTAGTTCTAGTGACTGTTATTTGTTTAAACAAAACATGAAAAATTAGTATATTTTTATATTCAAAATGACCGTATCTTTCAACTTATCAATTTTAGACCCTAAGTGTGATACATTTTTGGAATCAGCTGTTGAAGCAGAATTCAAAAATGGAGAAATATACAGGATGTTCCATTTAAAGAAAAATATCGATGACATCATAACCAAAAAAAATAAAGGATGAGGTGCGCAATTGAAAATTAAATCAACGTGTCCAAGGATTTTTTCTAAATATTTTTGGTTTAAAAAATAATGAATTAATTCCATACTTTACGGACACATTGTATAATAAGTAGTACACGAGAATAAGTTATTAATCCGATTTAAATGTGTCGTTCACGTTATTTAGGAAATACCGATTCAATGATTGACTGCAACTACTTGCCTCTTGTAAAAATATAGGTGATTGATTATTGTTAATCCTCAGGGATAACGTAGGTAAGTTATTATATAACATAAGGATAAATATGAATATTTTAGTCAGAAGTATTATATATTATATCTTGTTTTTCCATAAAACTGTTTCTGTTATTTTTTATTTATTTTCATCGTAATACAATTTTTTGCACCTCTGTTCTAAGACTTCAAATTTTTCCAATAATTATAATTCTCGCACATTTTTCGATGAATTAGTCGTAATGTGGGGATTTTTTTTCTGTGATATGAAAATCGTGTACTTATTGTACAAGTAATAAACAGTGATCACTCATCGAAAGTTATTTTACTTTTTACGTTTTCACGTTTTTTATTTGACGTGGAAAATGATGTATTTAATCCATCTTTAATATTCTCAGCCTTTTGTTTTATCCGTCTAATTGTTCGTAAACTAACCCCCGTTGCATCCCTCATTTTTGCGTGATACACTGTAGAATTTTATGTTGTACAATGAAATAATTTAAAAATAGAGTTTTTACAGAAACTACTGCCTTCCTATTTGAGGCATCTTGTGTACAACACCCGATAAAATTATAGTAGAATATAATTCCTTGTTATACAGGGTGAGTCAGTTTTTTGTAGACAAACTTTAACAGGAGATAGAACACATGTTTTTAAAAAGAAAAGTTCCTATAAACATATGTCGTAGAACGCTTCGTTTCCGAGATACAGGGTGTTGAATATAATTTTTTTTTCTCGAATTTTCGTTATAACTTATAAACGAATGCTTATATTTTTTCCATGTTTGGGGGATAATGCCTATTAATTAAGGGGCATAAAACAAGCGATAAGAATGTTCAAAAACTTGCACAGTGGCGGGGTGGAACCCATTTTTTAAACAGAACTTCTACACCCATGACTATTTTTTAAAAAAACTGTTATTTTCATTATCTACATACAGTTTAACAAAAATAATGTCCCTCTTCTGTTTCGAAATTCCTGTGCGGTTCCGAGTTATTTTGATTTTTAGTGTTTGATGTGGTACTAAATTAAGTAATATATTTATTATCAATTATCGGCTAAATATTTAATTCTTTCAACGAAACCTACCTAAATATGGTTTGTTGAGGATTCTAAAAAGCCGAAATCTCTTATTCTTTATCTCTTTCCAATGTAGTCAAAATAAATATTTGTTATATCAAGCCATATTTAAATGCAATACATACAAATACATATTTAAAAAATTCGAGAAAAAAAAAATTGTATTCAACACCCTGTATCTCGGAAACGAAGCGTTCTACGACATATGTTTATAGGAACTCTTCTTTTTAAAAACCTGTATTTTATCTCCTGTTAAAGTTTGTCTACAAAAAATCTGACTCACCCTGAATAAATTACTTAATTTAGTACCATATCAAACACTAAAAATCAAAATAACTCGGAAACGCACAGGAATTTCGAAACAGAAGAAGGGACATTATATTTGTTAAACTGTATGTAGATAATGAAAATAACAGTTTTTTTTTTAAATAGTCATTGGTGTAGAAGTTCTGTTTAAGAAAGGAGTTGAGCACCCCCTCCACTCCGCCACTGTGCAAGTTTTTGAACATTCTTATCGCTTGTTTTATGCCCTTTAATTAATTGGTTTTATCCTACAAACATGGAAAAATCTAAGCATTCGTTTATAAGTTATAATGAAAATTCGAGAAAAAAAATTATATTCAACACCCTGTATCTCGGAAACGAAGTATTCTACGACATATGTTTATAGGAACTTTTCTTCTTAAAAACATGTGTTCTATCTCCTTTTAAAGTTTGTCTACAAAAAACTGACTCACCCTGCATATATAATTTAATCATAAAACACTTAAATCGACTGATGTATGTGGAATATAGTAGGGTTTACATTTATATTGGACACCTTGTACAAACATTTGCAATCATTTTTGGTACTAATTGTGTTCTTTTCATATTCAGGGACCAAAATAATACGAACACTACACATTTAAGGTAGAAATTTTCAAGTATTGGAGAGAAATTAATTTTCCGCACGTTTTCCAGTTTTGGACCATAGAGCGTCACGTATATAGTTTATATCAAACTTATCTGCAACATAAAAAACGCCGGATTCTTTGATCCCTTTACCGCCGTCAAAGAAGCCGACATTTTTTATGTTGCAAATAAATTTGAAAAAAGCAATTCCATTCGCAGACCGGTTTCTGGCAATCTATTTACAGTAAAATCGCTGGTTTTAGATCACTGCGCATCCATACTCAAGTGTCAAGCTAGAATCGTTGACCAGTACTGTATTTTTTTGCCAATTAACATTGATTGACACTGTGGTGGATGGCGTTACCATTAGCTCGATAATACTCTACTATCATGTGAAGATAAAACCACGAAGGTGCGAACACGGCCATTAATATGTGCTATTTACGTTTGACTATTATCAGTGGAGGGATATCCACAGTAAAAAATCGGTGAGCGCAATTCAGCACAGCTGATGCGTGACAGTGTTCGCACCTTCATGGTTTTATCTGTAGAGACTTATGATTCTGAGATCCTCCTTGTTGACATTGCATGTATCTACATCACACTGAAGAAGGCAATAACCGGTCTACGAATGGTGTACACGATGGCGTCAAAAAGGGTTTCTATTTATTAGGTAAAAATCTTTTACTAATGGACAATCGCAATTAAAGGATAATCACTTCTCTTTGTATGAGCAGGATACAGATTTTATAAGTCATCAAGAAGTGCATGTGGCTACTTTATTTAATCTTAATGAGTAATTAAATAAAGTGAGAGGATTACGACGTTGCGTTGGTATCTTGTATTTAGGTATTACTTTTAATATTTATTACCGTTCGTAACTGTTCATACCTATTTAAAGATGAAAGGGCTATCTAGACTTGTTTCAAAACTCATCAATACGTAATACTACACAAAAAAACTATCTTCACGTGATTAATCTGTCTTAGATTATTATCAAATTAATTGTTTTAATTGGCTTAATGGATAGAATTTAAGAATATTTTCGTCCTGTTTAAATTTAGCTTATACTTATATTATAGGTAAAATTAAACGCAGCTGACAGAAATCGAAAATCTCCTTACCCTATGCTAGAAGTAGATACTGCTTTTAGTATTGTATTACAAGAATGCACACCCACTTTGGAAAAAGAATTAATACATTTCAATAAGGCCCTGAATAGAATCCTGGCTGAGGATATTTTCGCCGAAGAACCAGTCCCACCATTTCGTGCTTCAATTAAAGATGGCTATGCTGTCAGAGTTTCTGACGGAATTGGTGAGAGAATCGTAAGGAAAGTTACTGCAGCTGGAGATAAGGTAACTTTAATAACTTTTGTTGATATACAGTGGATACAATACAGCATTTCTCATGTGGAATAGTTTCTAAGATATTATTCTTCTACTTTTATGTATTCTTCTTCGTTTTATTTTTTCTTCCAAACGATGCTAGATGTAACGCATCAGCCAATTATTTATGATGATAAAACACTTAAACTGTCACTTGTAGAATATAAGGATTATTTCACATTTTGCTAACCTAAACCGAAAGTTTTGAATAATTAAATTAAGTTCCACATCAAAAACTCATTGTAATGGCCTCGAAAAAGAACTCTATGAATTTTTTTTAATAAAAGAAATTGGTTAAGTTAATTAGGGAGTACTCACGATGACATTCCCTAAATAAAAAATGAAAACAAAAACATAGTAAAGTTACACACAAAAAACTGAAAACCAAAGACGATAACAAAGAACCAAGAGTGACTAATCTAAAGAATTGACAAACATTGAAACAGATATGTAGTTTAAAATGGCACTTCCACAAATATTGGCATTGTGAAAAATATCGGTTATATGTAGCTCCAGCAGCTCAGGAGAACGCATCGTGAATTCGTAGGTGGAAGTCTGATAAAAAATTGAGCAAGGTTGTCACCAACAATTTACTGAGGGCGCCACATATTTTTATATAAAAAATATCAGAAGTTAACTTTAAAAAAATATTGTTACGTGTTTGCTATCCACACAAACACCTCTACTAGTAGATTCGTTGATTGAAAGTCCAGGTAACACTTATTCACTACTTTATTTACTAATTAACAATTAACAACAATAGATTAATTACACACGGTCTAGAATATTCCAGAATATTCCCGGCCGTTCGCATATAATTCCAGTCTCATCTAACCAGACTACACAGTCCAGTGGCGTAACAATATATATGCTAAGTCTAAATAGATAAAGGAAAAATTAATATTCTTGTATATACTGTACAGGAACCAAAAAATCAAACAAATACTTAAAATTCAACAACTGTAATCAATTCAAAAATTTACTATTACAATATTAAAAAGGATTATTATCTTTTTTTTTACAATAAAAAAATAATTCTTAGATGGAAATATTTTTCAAAGCTGAACAATTTAAAGAGTGAAAAGAAAAAAAATAAAAAATGAGCACTGCTTTACAATTTGTCTTCTGACCACGATGATTACAACAAAAAGGGCTTACGTGGTTGGAGGGAGTTGGGTGATGTACCCTTTAATAGTTATCCTGTGAAGATGGACCTTCGAGTACTCGAGGAGATGATGTTCTGCCTCTAGGTTAGAGGTCTTGTTGAGGGTTTCTCAGACCCAAACGATGTTACACTCTCCTAATCCTTATTTATTTCCAGAAACCACCAGGTATATCGAGTCCCAACAATATTTTCAGAGACCACAGGTATATCTAGTCCCAACAAAACTGCAGCGTATCCCTTGATCTTCAGTACAGATGATTGGTCCAGGGTATTTACATAAAAAGGGGAAAAAATGTGAGACCAGTGTCGGAAATTTACAAATTCAATTAACAAGTGAAATAATGTATAATTTTAAGATCTTTGCAAAATGTGACTAAAAGTTTCTGAGTCAAAAATATACTAACTGTTAATGATTTACTACAATAGTGAAGCTATTGCAAAGCGAGAAAAAATTAAAGGTTTCTAAAAATTACAGAAGGTAATTGAAATTAGGCCCTCAAAACAAATATAATTAGTAGAGTTTACTATCAAAAAATTATGCCTAATTTCTTTAAGTTAATCACTCTAGATTAATAATTTGATTAACTAAATTAAGCAACAAAAACAAATTGTTATTAAAAATTAATATTGAAACTGAATTTCCAAAATTGTCGTAAAATTCACCAAAAAAGAATCTAATCACTGCTAGACAAAAAATGAAGTATGTAACTATTAAAAAAATAAACAAGGGAAAAATTGTATGACTAATATAGAAATTGAACTATATGAAAACTAGTTGTAATTAGTAATCAAGGTGAATAAGCTGGAAGCTGAATGCTAGACAATTTAAAAGTTGGACAAGTTCAGCTTTCGATAATTAGTGATTATCAGGGTGGTTTCGTGATTAAATAAACTATCTTGACGAGACAAAAATTAACTAAACTTAGTAAGCAAAAGCAGAACCATGCAACTTACCGAGGTTCATACAGAAAAGCAAAACTTGAATAATTTGCCAAAGGTAAAAACTACTTTAAACTGATCTTACTACTAGGAACACCCAGTATATTCAATACAGAAAAAAATTGTATAGGTTGTAGTATGAGTATGTAGCTCTAATGCTCAGTAAGAGTTTACTGCAGCATGACACAATTATAACAGCTAATAATCGGTGCAAAACATAAAACCAAACTTGTTTCTTAATTGAAACAACTGCTGTTCGTGATACCAGCCTACGTTCCAAGGGATACCAGCTGATGGAGTGAATCCACTGTGTACCCAGATCAGTGAATTGTCTCATATTACACAAAAGAAAAAACAAGTTCACTTACCTGGTACAAATCACAGCAGATCCAGTCCTCTGGTTTAGAATCGTTTAAATTTGGCAGGGCCACGTGAACACGTCCAACAGATTCTACTCCAGTAATTGCCTAGTAAATTCTTAAAACTTTCTGTATTCTTGTCCTTGCACCAGGAAAACTTCACTAAAAAACATACATGTACAGCAGTAAAAAGTTCGGTACAAATTTTAAGTTGAGAGGTAACCTCAATTACTACCTGTCGTTAAATATTAACCAAAACCTGTCAATTGCACAATTGCAGGAAATACGGAAAATTAACAAAGCTATCAGTGCCTTATTTTGATATATAAATCAGTGTTAGAACACTAGAAACCTAAATAATCATGGGTTTCCACCATGTGGAGTCGTCCAAAACTTAATTAACTTAATTAATTGATATCCATGCAAATTCTGCCAAAATACGTCTACGTAAACTACTACAACCTTAACAAAAGATCAAATCTAATCAAAAATAGGCAAATTATCATAAGATTACAGAGAAAAACTAAGATAGCTTTTACTTACTTCAGTGAAGCCCACCGTGACAATATCTTCCCAATGAGGGCTACTGCGCTTGAATGCACCACGAGAGGCGCTAGTGTACGGAAAGGTCAATGTCATTGAACGTTAATGTTTACTATGGCTTTTTAACGATAGTTTTTATTAATTTTTACAAAAATTAGCTGAAAAACATTTAACACAGTGATGGCAGAAGGGGAAAGTAGTAATTTACTTGCTCAGTAGAGAAATTATTGTACTTACTAGAAGTGTCACATGTCATTAAAGTTGGGTTATATTAAGAATGAGCATGGTGAAAGCAACGAATGTACAAGATTATTACTCACGATTTTCTGTAACAGACTCATTTGGTAACGCATAATCGTTAGGATTAAAATGTTTCTTACAAACACACGATTGTTTCGAAGGAGTAAAGTTATCTCTATCAACTACTGTTTTAGGCCAGTCTTGTCTCTCGGAAGCATATGTCCGCCTTTTGTTTCCGAACAAAATGGAACTGCACAACGCTGAGGCACAATTGACAAGGTTTTTTATTTGCTGGTGTACAAAATAATTATATTAAAACACTATAAACTTTGCCCGCGCCTAACAATAACTTTTGACACGACCTTACTCGACCAGTGACGCCATCTGGTGAGCCTGAAAACGTTAGCCTTCATTGATTTCCGTTCGATCGAACCCTTGGCAAATCCCCACTCTCGGTCGCTTATCCGCGTCGGTTTACTGAAGTCTATTCTACGCGCCGAGGGTAGATTCAGATCGGAGTAAAAGAGTGTACACTCAGTTCATTCGAGGTTCACGGAATCAGTAAAAATATTTAAAAAATGGTAATTAATAACAAAAAATGCGATAATTACAGATATGTAGTATTTTTCATGGTAGTGGTATTAATAAACTAAACAATGTAACGCAATTTGAACAAAATTTCGTTACGAGTTCAAAATTTTTCAATTTGCGATTGGTTACGGCAAAATTAGAATTGAGAAATCAGAAATAATTAAAACGTAAATATTCGGCGTTAAACTAATTGAAAAAAATGCGCGTAAACACTTTAGAATTAATAAAGATATCATCAAAATATGTTTTAACCAATCTGGACTGCAGATAAAAAAGTTTTTGGGAGTCGTCGAAAAAACGGCCGAAAAAACACCATTTCCCCTGGATAAAAATTCGTACAATTTTTTGGAAAAGATAGGCATAGGCCATACAGAACTATAAAACGAGTGTCTGCTGGATTGTTAAAAAAAGATGACAGAATCCCGAGATAAACAAGCGAAGAATTCAAATGGTTCAATTTTGAAAAATCGTTTTAAAAGGATTTCTAAACAACGAACAATGCTTGATCGTGGGATTCTCTGTCAACAAAATCGACATTAGGCGGAAAACTTACTTTTGCTGCGCACTGATTGTCGATCATCATATAAAGCAGCTTATAAGTGAAAGTTGTGGTGAATTCTAGGTATTTTTTCTCTATCTAGGAAAATCTAGGCATTTTTTAAAGCCCGCCTAGCTATTGTCAGTTAAACCCATCTGGCATCACTGAAGCATACCAAACTGTTATATTATTTTTGCTTTACCCACAGCTTTGGGATATGTTTTTTTTATTTACGCTTAACTCACAAACCTTCTTCTAACGCGCCCAGGACTCTATTGCATGTTCAATCAAGCCATCTTCTAATATTGCAGTATTTGCCACATTGTCGAATAGACTTATTAAGCAATGCAGAAAATGTTCATATTTTATGTAGGTAACCAATTTATTATAAATTAGTTGTAAGTAATATTTTTTATATTAATTTATTATTGAAGTGAAACATGCACCTAAATAATTTTTTTATGTATTTTCCTTTCAACTTAAAAAAAAGAAATAATAACTTAATATTTGATTTTCCCTCTCAATTAATTTATAAAATTAAGTGATTACATTATATTTAAATTGTACTTTTGACAGTTTTGACAATCCGTCCCCACAGAAAGAAGTCGTACAGTGTTAACTCTCTTGAATAAACCAGTCAACATAAATAACATTTTTTTAAGACGCGGGAACTATAATTAAACATGAAAAACGCAGTAAAATTTTAAGACAGGTTTTAGATGTAATTATAATAGATTTTATTAAGTCATTCGGCGTTCCGAAACAAACAATTGGTTTTCAAAAATAGTTGCAAATTCAAAAAAGTATAGTCAAATAAAGAGGGGGGGGGCAAAAATTGTTTCACCGTGTATATTAGCGTAGATAAGAGGATGCGGAATGGTTTAAACACTATTTCTTGGGAAAAAAACGAACAATAATTATTTATTTATTTTTTATTATTTCGCTGGAGGTGTACGCAGATGACTAGACATTCTATATACTTCCACATGAAATTTCTAAATTAACAAAATATAGAGTAAGATGATACTTATTTGTTTGTTTTTTTTACTCAGCCATGCGAAGAGACGTTGAAAGCGGGTGAAGTAATAAGGATATCCACGGGGGCTCCAGTTCCTCCGGGAGCAGATGCCGTAGTACAAGTGGAAGATACCGTTTTAACCAAGATCAGGAAAACCCCGGATGGAACTGAGGAGAAAATAATACGAATCAATGTTGCGCCGAGGGAAGGTCAAGATATTAGGTAGGATTACAATAATTTTTATACTGTATACGTTAAAAATAGACGCACTAGCACGAAACCGAGACACGTACATATGTTAAAAAAACGTGTCATTTTAATATTAACGAAATGTTGTTCTTGTCTGTGTAACTCATTCATTATTATTTTAGTACTCATTCATCTGCAGTCATAGAGTGTCCCGTTTTAGCACTTAATTAAAACCCAGTTTTTTCAGTATTTCAGTGTTTCGCTAAATTAATATGAATTAGTTTTAGTTCTGTTAGTTAATAACAAATGTCATGTTCATAAGTCTCTAAAATTACGTGTGTTGACCCTGTAAAAGTATTATCCCACTTTTCATCATTTTTTCTTTTGTACACATTATGGTATTACATATTTTTCACTTAATTTGTATAATTATTATGGTTTCTTGAGCATCACATCGATATGGTAATAGAAATGTAGTTGGTACTAAAAATACGCAGTAGCCTTTCATAAGATGAGTTAAAATAGATACAGTTTTTAATTTTGCTTGAATGTATTTAAGAGCTTTTAGTCAAAATCGTAAATATCAAGAGCTAATATGTAATGTGATAAGCAACAGGAATATCAAACTTTACAGCACACTGATATGAGGACATTATCTTTCACAACAAATAAGTGTCGAAAGCATTTGAGTAGTCAAAGAATACACCACACACATTACAAAACTATTAACACTGACGTGGTTTTCCACGAAACATCAAAACACCATATAATCACGTTTCTCCAAACAAGTTGGCATCATCTGGAGATGATTAAAACTAACCTTATATTAACAATGTATCCCATTTATACCTAAACTCTTGTCACGGTTCTGTGTACCATGACTCACTAAACAATAGAGTAGACTATTTGGGATTGGCCCTCTGATTCATACTATTTTTACACTATTTCTAAGCTTTCAAATCCATGTAGTTGTCTAGTAATTGTTACATTCCTAATTAATCTTAAATTGCTAATATCTATTTTTTGGTTATTCTCAAACCCATGTTGGACAACGACTTATCTGTTCTACCATATATAAGATGAGCCATATGCTCCTTGAATCTAATTTGAATTGATCGTCTAGTTTGTCCAACATATTTTCGATTACAGTCCTTATCGGTAATTTCGTAAATTGCTGACTTTTCATTTGTTTCTTCGTCTTTTAGATTGCCCAAAAGTAGTAGTAGTAGCTGAATGAACTACTTTCATACCTATATCTTTAAAAATCTTACCAATACCCGGGTTAATTGAGGATAGTACAGAATCGATACAAATTTCGAATTTTCTTTTTCATTTTGAAATATCGAGGAATTTCGAAGTGTCTTTTTAAATTTACATTTCCTAATTATTTTATCATTTAAAATTACAGCATATCCGTTGCACACAGCTATATCCTTAATCTATGCCTTCTCTTCCTCCTTACTGAGGCGATGAACTAGAAAATTAATACTCACCGTTTTGTGTTGAGCCCAATGGTAAGAGTCCTTGGGGATATATTTTAAAGTAGTGGTACATTTTCTGTATGTGTAAAATTCTATCTTATTTTCACTATTTCTAATTTTTAATACATCTAAAAATGGTAGTTGTCCAGAGATTTCAATGTCATATAACTGACGGTTTAAATACGGTGTTAATGAGTGCCACATTCCTGCTTGGAAATATGCTCAATAATATGGATTTTTTGACAATATATATACAAAAAAAAATAGTGAAAATGCAAGTACAATAGTTGTGGTTAATAGAAAATTGGACAGCTCTTCTTGTGTAGTGTAAAAGTGACTTTTTAAATGCATGTCAGTCTTGACATAACGATATTTATAGAGCATATTAATATTAATAATCTCAATATACAACTAAATTTTAGTAAAAATCTGTGATAAGAGTTTCCCATTTTTATTGACCGCAGCTGTACCTACACAATCTCTAACTTTCACATTCACAGTAATCATAATTATCAATACCTGGTTATTTTTTTCAGCTAACCGTAATATAACTTCTTTTACCTTTATTGGACTAAAAAACATTAAATTCGATGACGGAACTCAATGGTTTTTAGTTCAGTGAAGGTAAAAAAAGTCAAAGGCATATTACAGTTAGCTGAAAAAATCACCAAGTATTGATGATGATAATGTTACTGTGAAAGTTAAAGATTGTATAGGTATTTGGATTTTCAGTGTTTTTTTTATCTGTATCTATATCTTCAAGCAGGATAAATGTGGCACGCGTTCGATCTCATAATCGTAAGAAAATGAATGCATTATTTTTCGTTTAAGTACATACATGTTTTTACAAGAAATTTAATGGCACATCTCGTACACGTTCAATAATAAAGTGCAGAAAATTGAACTGTCGATTCCTTGACCAGGATTAAGGTGGATCCAAATTCCTTAGGAAACATAATCAAAAACGCAAAAATTATGTATTATAAAAACAAAATAACAGAATCCAAAATATATAGTAAAAAAATATGGCAAATTGTAAACGGACTACCAGCTACAATGAAAATAAGTACAAGAATATAAACATCTACAATAACAACAATGAATTAATAACCGAAAATGATAAAGAAAAGCAGATATCTTTAACGGTTTTTTTTATTGACGTAGGTGAAAATTTTGCTTTCAGCATTGGAAAAGAAATATACAATTCTAATCAAAAAAAATATTCCTAGCACAATGTTTCTGTATCCTGTAAATGAAAGTGAAATAATAACCTCTATCGCATCATTAAAATACAACTCTCCACCTGGTCCAGATAATATACTTGTTATTCTATTAAAAAACATTCATCTCAATATTTTCATACCATTAAACACATTATTAACAAAATATTTGCAACGGGTATTTTCCCCTCCTCTTGGAAAATATCCATTGTTGTACCAATTTTCAAGTCAGGAAATGCATCATAGCCAAACTGTTATAGACCTATTTCACTTATAAACAACTTCGCAGAAAATTTTCAAAATACTTAAAAATAGGTTAATGCATACCTAAACAAATATAACAATATCGTAAAAATAGTTTGGATTTAGATTTAGTTTAGCCATATTCCTCGATCTAGCGAAAGCGTTCGACACGTTATTTCACCAAATTTTAATCAAAAAACTAGAACAAGTAAGAATTCGGAGTACCGTGCTAGAAATGTTTAGAAATTATCTCAAAGACAGAAGTCAATATGTCAAAGTCAATACCGTACTCAGTGATAAAGAGAGTATTAAACTAGGTGTGCCGCAGGGCATATATATATATATATATATATATATATATATATATATATATATATATATATATATATATATATATATATATATATATATATATATATATATATATATATATATATATATATATATATGTTAGGTTTAGAAGGGTTATCAACCCTTAATAATAGTCAAAATTGAACACAACTTATTTATTGCCAATACTTTAGCGCAGAGCTATGCACACGTATCTTAATCACCCAATCTACTCAACTACTGCCTCCACGCATGCTCCACTTAGGACCAACTCGGCTGTCCTGTAGTTTACGCGTCACGAACTCGGCCATAATGGGGGGTGCCCAAGGGGAGTGCGCTAACACGGCCTTCCTGCAATCGGCGCGTCCTCGCACCGTTGAGAGGGGGGAGCTATAACAGAATTATTATAAACAAATGGGCGCTTAAGGGATTTACTTTTGTGGTAGCCACAAAATCTTTATTTACCGTGGATCAACCACGTCTTTGGTAGGTCCGTGGAATTTCCACGTCTTTAGGGTGTATTACCGTGAACCTGTCACGTCTTTGCATAGGTTACCGTGGAGTTACCACGTCTTTATTACCGTGAACCTGTCACGTCTTTGCATAGGTTACCGTGGAGTTACCACGTCTTTATTACCGTGAACCTGTCACGTCTTTACTTAGGTTACCGTGGAGTTACCACGTCTTTATTACCGTGAACCTGTCACGTCTTTACTTCCCCATTTCTGGGTCTTTATACACGCTTATGCGTTACTGTCTATAACAGGTAGTACTGCCAACTCTTTTAGGCATAGTGGGGTTGCCACTATCCTTTCTTCTTCCTCGCACCAAGAGAGAAATCTGTAACAAAATTGAAAACACAGACATTATCAGGCAAGGCTTAATAATACGTTTTTGTTGTGATACCATGTGGATTTGCCACATCTTTCTTTTGAATATTGTGGATTGCCACAGTATGTTCTTCAACCTGTTTTTGATTTTCTATTTAATTGTGGGATTGCCACGATAATACAATTTACATTTTTTTTGCAATTTTTTCTGGTAAGTAAACAACACTTGGTACCAGTGTCTATCAAACAATCAACTATTATATTCTGAATTCTAAAATTAGTACATGATCATTGTTCAGTTCTAGAGAAAAATAACTTTCGTGAACATTTATTACTCATCCCGTTATTTTTTCCTTTAAATCATGGCAGATTTTGTTGCAAAAACCACAAGTGATTTTCAAATTTAAAATTTATCATGTCTTAAATTTTCAAATTCCAATTTTTATTTTTCTTCACAATTTCGACTTATATGCCCTGGTTCAAGACAGGCAAAACATAGTTTCGTTCCTCCTTCAAATGAATAAACCCGTTTAAAATTGTTGCTAGATTCAGGTTTGAATATTTCAAAGTTATTCAGCAAAACCAATAAATCTGAATAAAACTTACATTACTATTAAAAGCAGCAGTTTTTTACCTGAACGTCATCTATGTCACCAATTACAAGCTCTAATAACAAACTGATTATCGGACAAATTAAAATGCAAAGATTTAATTAGAGACACTTTCATACTCATAGTATGAATCAGATCGATCACTGGTATACAGGCATACAATGATAATTAGTATCAAGCTTATTATTACAGTACTTACGATAACCTCTGATTTGTTTATTTCGCATTTGTGGGCCAAAACACAGCTGTTCGTGTGCTGCCGCCGTGCTACGCCTACCTTTCTTATACACGAGACAGCGCTCGTTTGGAAGGATTTTTAGAATAGTGTATGGTCCATTATATTTCTGTTTTAATTTTCCTCCACTCGCTAATTTTGGACCCTCTATAGCAACTAAAAATCCACCTGAAAATAATTCGCTGTGTAACGAGACATCAAATTGCTTAGCTCGCTTATTTTCGATGATAAATAAATGCTGTCTGTATTTGTGCTTGACAACGGCCTCGTCAGGGTCAGCCCAGTCGTCCCTGCGTCTGCCAAAAACTGCTGAGTTGCTGGTAATCTTGGATTTGTCTCAAACTTAATGTTAATGTTGTTTTCACTATAATTTATGAGTATGAATAATTCCTTTAATTTCAACATCGTCGGCTCGTCTGCTCCTGACATGTTTATATTTGTTAAACTATTGAAGGTTGTCTATGTTAGCACTTTACATATATTGAGTAGGTCATGGTGAAGTTCCAAACCGTTAGTGCCTTTTTCCACTCGTACATGACGTCGGCAAATAACATCCCAGCCAATAATTGCACCTAAGTTTCCAGGAACTGCATCATCGAAGATTGTAAATAAAATATCCATTATTGTAGTCGGTAAAACACTTGGCACGTGCCGATACAGTAAACTATTTTCACTTCAAACTCTGACATAATCCACATTTCTTTCTTGATTACTACATTGAGCCGAACAACAGCTGATTCACTCAGAATTGATATGTCAACACCATTGTCAATAAAATATGTGAAACTCATTACTTTATATTGTTTTCGTTTTACCATGGTTATACCAGTGTCTATAAACTATAAACATTGCTTATACCAACAATTTTTCTCCATGTTTCCCATCTTTTTGTAATGAGTGCAAATTCATTTTTATTGTTTGTTATGAACCTTTGGCGCTTATGTTTGGGTGTATTGACGACCGTAACATCGGTTAATCGTGAAGCCTGTGATGTCACAATAACAAAGATTGGCTCTGCCTTTCAATGCTTCTCCAGCTTTCGCTATCATCAACACATCGCCCACACGACGTTCATCCTTGAGATTTGTGGCTACGTCAAACCATTCCTCTATCACGTAGCTTGGTATCCGGATTAAAGTCTGCCAACTGGAATGATGTAGCTGCTGATGTTGACGCTTGCGCAGTCACATTATCTGCTACGGTGAATCTCCAACTACGAGGCGTTAGCTCGGGTGCCATATTAAATTGGTGAGATAACAATGCTAACTGCACTTACTGCATCGTCATTAAGAATAGTAACATTTCGAGCCACTGCACTTTTAATCGTTTAGGAGCTTAACTAGACAATGTCTTGGAGTACGTGCTGGTATCAGGGTCAAATTCTGCTAAGCGGAAATACGTAGATGGTGACGTTGAGGCCTGCGCGATAGGTTCACCCACTATGTTCAACACGGGCGTTGGCTCAGCGGCCATCTTTGTATTGCGCGTTAATTCTGTCAATTGTTGTTGTTGGGTAGCTACTAAGGCTATTAAAGTGTCCTGCCACTGCCGGTTTGCACGTCTTGATAACGGAACTTTCGGCTCCTGCTCGTGTTCACTACTGTCACTATCGCATCCGATATTATCCATATCAAAAGCGTCTTTCTCCATATTAACTAAAGTTCATCACTATAAAACTGGTTTTCTTTTTCTCGGGCACATTGGATAGCATCCCACTTCTGATGTTAGGTTTAGAAGGGTTATCAACCCTTAATAATAGTCAAAATTGAACACAACTTATTTATTGCCAATACTTTAGCGCAGAGCTATGCACACGTATCTTAATCACCCAATCTACTCAACTACTGCCTCCACGCATGCTCCACTTAGGACCAACTCGGCTGTCCTGTAGTTTACGCGTCACGAACTCGGCCATTATGGGGGTGCCCAAGGGGGAGTGCGCTAACATATACATATATATATATATATATATATATATATATATATATATATATATATATATATATATATATATATATATATATATATATATATATATATATATATATATATATATATTATATGAGAGAGAGAGAGAGAAGCTTTATCGCGGGATTATATACATTACAGTACAAAATAACTTGATTTAACGGGTACGCCCGCACAAAAAATGCAAGGTGGAAGAATGCAAAAAATTGCAAATGGCAGAAGAATGCAAACCGTGGACACGTGTTTCTGACTAATTGGTCGTTCTCAGCACGGTGTGACATTTCAAACGTCAATATTTTTTATAATGTAATTTTTAATTTTCCGTTTAAGAGTGCCATGACGGTTTATTCTAAATGACCGGTGTAATGCTAGAAAAATCGAAATACCGTCAAAAATAATAAATTACGTGATTGATGAGCAAATAAAGTTCCACAAAATGGTTTTTGGGGGAAAACTCAATTTTTTCAAATGGAACCATATTTGTACCGTGGTACCATTTATTACTACTATTAATAAGAAATTTATTCATATGTCATATTAAAATGTGCGAAAATACAAACAAAATTACAGCTAAAAGAGAATAAGAAAATACAATTTTGTTCTAATCACCTTGTTATACATAAGGTGGCTTTGGAATACAAAAAAATGAACACAAAACATTACAATAGTTGTTCAAAATGCTGTCCATTAACGTCAATGCACCTCTGAACTCGCATAGCTGTTTCTCGAAGAACGTTCGCCAATTCTGGGCCGTGTCGGGTAAACAGCATTTTTGATGTGGCCTCAAAAGTAAAAATCTGATGGATTCAAATCGTGTCCAATCCCACAATTACAAAATGTTAACTGAAGCCATTCTCGAACCTCTAAAAGAAAATTGAAGCAGCGCGCTATCATGCATAAACCAAGAGGTAAATCGTCCATAATGGAAATATGTCTTGATTTGTACTCTTCGAAATGTGGCCAGAAGGTCAGATGGTAAAAGTTTGCCACAGGAAATGATAGAACTATTGGCTGAACCAGAAAAAAAATTAATTGGTACTCAGATGGTAATTCAATAGTAACTGAATGTTTTACGTACATCTTTTAAATTCAAATTTAAATTGTCTAATAAAACCAATATCGTTCTTTATATTATGTTTACTAACACCTTATTTACTCTATACACAATAATTGATTAAATCAATGGCGTGCTGAAAACTATCCAATCAATTTTAATTCTGCATTTTTATATCAAGTTCGTATTTCACGACCCCAAAAACATCTTTTAGACATATATTTTGTATTTTCTGATGCTATTTACGTTTTGTCCAGCTAGATTGGTCATTTGACATACCGTGCAGTCTACTAAGTGTTTTAAACTAATTTAATCTTATCTCATTGCTTAGTATTGATTACCTAGGTATCTGCCTGTAATTTATTTATTTTTTTCTCAAAAATGGTTGATATCTACTACGAAATTTTTTCGAAATGAAAAAGCTTCTAAATTAATCAGGAAAGTTAGTGGAAATTTTTTTATTAAAAAAAATTAATTGATAAAAATATATTATATTTCGAGAATTGTTGTTAATTTCACCCATTTGTAATCAAACTATGTTGATGAAAAAAATTTCATTAGATACCCGTTCATTAGTAAACCAGATGTGCTAAACTTTTTTCCGATATTTTAAGATAAAAATTAAAAACCGTTTTTTTGCACACCTTTTTGAGGAGGTGTAGCTGGACAGGAAAGGCTTATTTTGAAAAATTTTATTTGAAGAAGCCACCTTAATTTTCGACAAGGAATCAACAGTTAAGTTTTTGTATGTTATGACAGGACATCAGGTGTAGAAATAATATCAAAGTAATGAAATTGAAAATGTTATTTGATTTTTTTTTATAATTTCAAGTGTCTTTATTTTTTTTTTTCATTACAAAAATATATATCTTTTAACTTATTTACCTGATACCGACACTTTAAATACTTAGAATGGTGTTTAGTCTCATTTTGCTCAAAAATAGTTTTACGTTGAAAAATATATTTCTCAAATGTAGTAAAAAATATATGTTACTATATAAAAAATTTCGACATCTTAATATATGTACATAGGACATGTCAGAAAAAAGTACGACTTAGCAACAGTTTTTCCATCTCCCATTAAATTTATGTGGCACATAAATTCCATGCATACAATTATTGATACAATCGGATTCAAGGAAGTTATCCGCCAAATTAATTTAATGGGAGATGGGAAAGATGGTCCTTAATCGAAAATATGAGCATTTCTACTAAAAACGATTACTAAAACCAATGTCGAGTTTGTTCCATATTTAATTGTTTTATTCCAGAGCCGTTGGAAGTGACATGGCTGCAAGAACGCTTGTATTAAGTACATTTGATCGTATTTCATCCGCTCACATTGGCGTTCTAGCTATGTTGGGAAAAACAGAAATAAAAGTATTTAGGTAAGTGCTGAGATATTTGTAAAATAAATTCACATGGCGGAATTCTCCAACTAATTTTTGCTAATAACAATTTTCAATAAGGTCAACAAACAGGTTTGTTTTCATTCTCATCTCGAAAGGATTGCGATTTTAAATCAATTTTGTTGTTTCTACATAGTACACCATTGTGCAAATTATCAAGGACAGTATTTCATTGGCCTCGGGAAACTACTGTTTTCAACACTCTTGTCTAAACAAGAATTAAACAGGAAATTTGCATTTGAAGTTCTATCCTTGATACAACAAAATAATATTTGTTTTTGTTATTATTAGTAAAGAAATTATTAATGTGATTATATTTTTCTGCATTTTAGACGTAAGTCCGTGGGAATCTTATCAACGGGTAATGAAATAAAACAGCCGGGTGAACCATTAGCACCTGGTCAGATTCGCGATAGCAATAAATTTACTTTAATGAATTTATTAAAAAGATATAGCTATGCCTCAAATGACTGTGGAACCACGGAGGATAGGTACGTATACAAAATAATAATACATATATTTTTATATACATACAGTCACCATCTTTGAAACTTATGTACTGCAACACCCCCCGTCCAACTGTTGGCATAACACAATAAGCTGGGGTTGTACTTATTGACCGGTAGCTCAGTAAGCAGGTCGTGAATAAGGGCTTAGATTAATTTGAGTTATCACCAAAATCTAGGCTGGGCGCCAGGACTTTTGCAAGTACCAATTAATTAAAATTTTACTTTAAAAGGTAAAGTTAACGTTAAAACTTGAATTCGGTTCGTAAGGAAGTGGAATAAAAAGATATGATTTTTTATAAAAAGTATAATCAGGACTAGTATGTATGTACAATATATACAATATATTCAAATTAATGGTGGTTGAGGACCCAAAAACAAAAGAAAAATGATGTTATTGTGAATACAAAAAAAATTGAGTTACTGATCTCTCACAACGTTTCTTCTGACCAAATAAACTTAACT